>CM038669.1:420914806-422114806 GCA_021605145.1 Aegilops bicornis | reverse complement strand
TTGACAGATCGGGTGAAGACGCCCGGACAGATTAATCGTCCGACCCCTTTGCTAGAGGACTCCAAATGGACGCCTGATTGACGGGCTGCCGGCTCCAAAGACCTCACCGGGCGCCGGAGAAGAAGGCCAAGAAGAAGGCCACGGAACTCGAAGAGCTCCCCAAGGCCAGTGTAAGCTTGACTCACCGCCCGACAACTCGAGGGCGGAATCCTCCTCCGAGGAAGAGGAGGAGGAAAAAAGCCTCTCAGCCGGGGGAGAGAAGAAAAGGAAGGCCGCCTAACCGGGAGGCCGGAGGGTCCAAGAAGGAAGGACCTTCCTCCGGACTTCTCCACCAATGCCAACAACGACGAGGAGGAGTGTCCAACAAGGGCCAAGCCCCTGGCGAGATCGTAAGTGTCCGGATACCCATGGCTGTTTTTCATTGCATAGTGTTCTCTAATGCCGAACAATCATGCAGCTCGCCCAAGGACGAGCTCGCTGCTTCGTCGAGCGGGTCCCTGAGTTCATCGGAAGTGGAGAGTACTTCACTTCCGGCCGCCTCCTCACCTCATGCTGCGGACGACGCCGAGGTGGGGCCCCAAGGGGGGCCTGGTCAAGAGGAGGTGGCACAGGAGGCGCCGCAAGGCAACCTCCCGGACTCCAGGCGCGAGGGGAGCGAGACCCCAGGGGCTCTAAGCCCGACCCTCGTCCGGACTCCATAACGGAACCTTCAGCGGTTCTGAAGTCCGGCAAGCGGCCCCTTCGTAGGAAGGGTAAGACGCCGTGTCCTCCATCCAACTGGAGGCACCGGATAGCTTATCGGAGGCGCTTAACGGTGCTCTCCATCGACGAGGAGCACCGTGACTGTTATGAGTGTGGTGATCCAGAAAGTTCACCGCTAAGAGCGGGTTGATCAAGCCTCGTACAGACCTTCCGACAAGCTTTGAGGTAAGTTTAGAATATGTAAAAATATTACCGCATAGACAGAGGCCCTCGATGCTTAGTTCGGTGTTCGGAAAGAAAATCCGGACTAAGGATCTAAAAAGATATATGCAGGAGTCTAACATAAGTATGTCAATATGCGAATGCAGTTGCTATTGACCTCTACCGTGACCGATCGCGAAGGTCAATGCATTGAAGAAGAGCCTCGAGCGGTCCGAGAACAAGCTCGGCCTTGCCAAGAAGCAGCTCGAGGACAGGGAAGGTAAGCAATACCTTATTAAAGAAATACCTTACAGAAAGGATTCGGTTGCAAAAAATGACAGGAATAACGTGGGTATTGTAGGGGCCACGAACGAGGTGGCAACCCTGAAGGAAGCGGTGTCTGTGGCCGAAAGCAAAGCTGCCGCGGAGCGCACCGAGCGAGAGAAGCAGGAGGCGCGGGTGGCGGAGGTGCAGCAAGAGCTCCAGGCTCTCGTGGAAAAACACAAAAGTTTGGAGCGTGACTCGAAGACTCGAGAGTCTGAGCTTGCCTCGGCTCTTGAGAGTGCCAAAGCCGCTAAGGCCGAAGCCCAAAAAGCCCTCCAAGAAATTGAATCATTATAGAAGATATCGGCGGGTAAGGCATTCTTTATGCAAAGCAAGCATGTGAAAGTGAATTACCTATTACTTACCCGGATTCGAGCTCTCCAGAGCATTCGCAGATCTGCGCCTGTAGTGTGTCCGATGCTGCCGCTGCTCTACCGCGCCAAGGAGGGAGCTCGACGGAGAAGGTGTTCTCGTCTCAGATGCCGAGGCCGAACGTCCAGTTGTTTCGAGCGACCAAATTGAAGCAGCTGGTCGAGCTCACAAGGTCGCCGAACAGGCCATGAAGGGCCTCATAGTTCGGTTTGGCCATTGGAAGCCATGCCCGGGAGCTACTTGGCTAGTGCGGGCCGGTGGACGCCGTCCATGGATTGAAGTCATCAAGCGCTCCGTATGCATTGAAGGTGCCTGTCGCGCCCTTGCCCGTATGCTAAAGTGCACCGGGGCAAGCTGAATGCGGAGAAGCTTGTGACGGACGGGCCACCAAGGGCAAGGAGCATCGCAGTCTGAAATGTACTATGAGGGCGTCAAGGGTGCCCTCCGTATAGCGGATGAGTGCTCCAAAGATGTAATTTTGAATAGACTCGCATTTGTTATCCCGTGACGCTTGAAAACTTGTTCATATGCGCTTAAGCAACGCTTGTTAATTTAAAATATTACCTTCGTAGGCGATCGCTTTATCAAATTTGAGAGATGGCAAGTCGTTGGCTTCAGCCCCATGCCACGAGTGCCGGGGTGTTCGGATAAACTTGAGCGCTCTTGTTCCCATTCTTGGGTCCGCCGAGGGAGGCGCCAACGCAACGAACAAGGCAACCGGACTTATAGTGCTTGAACACTCTCACTTAGCCATAGAATTCTATAATTTTAAATTTCGTGAAGCCCTAGTATTCGGAAGACCGAAGTTCAGGCGCTATCCACGCCTTTGGCCGGACAATGCCGACTCCTCGCCTAAGCGGCATAAGTCTTTAGGGACCGAAAAAACCTCTTGAACAGCAATGACCGCTCTCACCCTATCATGACGGTCAGTTTTAGCTTTCTCCGAGGTGCTCAACCCAGCTCAACCGGGCACAATCGCAATGGTTCTCCCGGCCTTACCTTAGCCGATATAACGGAACGTAAGGTACCAAAACATGGGAGCCGGGCAAACCCAACTATTGACCCAAGACATGATTCGGAGCCGATGCATATAATGCTATAAGTTCGGGTGCCGCACTTGTGAAAGTGTTCGGACTTATCACACCATACTTTTGGGGTACTTAAGCCTCTGGTGTATTGGTCGTACCAAAGTGTACGGGTGCAACATGTCATGAAATGAACATATATATAGATGAAGAAAGGAGTGCAATAATAGGCAAGAGCTATATATTGATTATTAAAAAGAAACTGCAAATAAAAGCAGAACGATACAAATTGTGCGATAAGCAAGGTACGGGACTTTTGACATGTCCCCCTTCCAGGGTAAGTTTATGTGTGGTATGTAAAACAGGTATACCGTCAGTAATAGAGACAACCTCGACACTGACGCAGTTTTCTCGCTCGGGCTGTTGCATCGTGGTATTCGGCGCGAATGCCGACAGGGCTTCAAGAACAAGAGTCCCGAAAGTAAGAAAAATGAAGAAAGAAAAAGAATGACACAATTGGGAGCCCACAGTGCGGTTGAGCCGCGTGCAGGCGTGCCGTGGTCGTGCCCTCCCCTTAGGGCCCATGGTATCTCCAGAGCGTAGTTATGTACGTAATACTGGCTTCATTGTTTCGCGAGGGCTGGGGTTGGGGCCGGATTGTTACGCTGCGATGCTCGGATCGTGCCAGGCGGTCTTGTTGTAGGTTACTCCGGCGCGCCAGCGGTGTCCGATTGTTTATTGGCCGACCGAGAATTGCCTTAAGAGGCTGTTTCGCACTTCGCGCAAGGGCGGCCGTATGCTTCTCCGTTCGGAGGGAGCGTTCGGTGTTTCCATTGACCGTGATTACTCCTCGAGGGCCTGGCATCTTGATCTTGAGGTATGCGTAGTGCGGCACCGCATTGAACTTTGCAAATGCGGTTCGTCCAAGCAAAGGCGTGATAGCCGCCGCGGAACGGGACTATGTCGAAGATTAACTCTTCGCCGGAAGTTATCCGGGATCCAAGACCACTTCGAGTGTAATCGAGCCTCGTACAATTGGCCTCTACACCGGTATGATGCCTTTAAAGGTCGCCTTTGTGGGTTTAATCCTTGAGGGGTCTATGCCCATTTGCGCCGTATCCCGATAAAAGCAGGTTCGGCGCTACCGGCAGATCCATCGAGGACTCTAGTGAGGTGAAATCCGTCGATGATTGGGTCAAGAACCAATGCGGCGAATCCGCCGTGACGGATGCTAGTGGGTGGTCCTTCGATCAAATGTGATCGGGCAGGAGGACCATGGGTTGAACTTCGGGCGACTGGCTCCATCGCATATACGTCCCTTAGTGCACGCTTCCGCTCCCTTTTGGGTATGTGGGTTGCGATATCATGTTTACCGTCCGCACTTGTGTGGGAAAGCCCTTCTGCCCTCTATTGTTCGTGGCACGGGCTCTTCCTCGTCATCGCTATGCAGCCCTTGTCGTTGTTTTCGGTGCTTAGCTTGCTCGCTTGCTTGAACACCCAACAATCCCTGTTGGTGTGGTTGGCTGGTTTTGGGGTGCCATGTATCCGCACAAGCGATCGAGTATTCGGTCCAAGTTGGACGGGCCTCGGGTATTTCTTTGAATGGCTTCTTCCGCTGACCGGATTTAGAGCTCCGAATCCGGCATTGACCGCCAGATCTTCATCATTGTCGCCCGTTAATGCGACGCTTTGTTCTTGCTATGCGACGCGACCTGCCATTGCTGTCCTTGGTATCCGAACTACTGTGGTTTTTGGTCAAGTTGTTACTACGAGCTAGCTAGTTGTCCTCTCCGCCGCAAAAAGCGGGTCATGAGTGTGGTGAGGGCTGCCATGGATTTCGGCTTTTCCTGTCCTAGGTGCCGGGCTAGCCACTCGTCGCAGATGTTATGTTTGAAAGCTGCAAGGGCCTCTGCATCCAGACAGTCAACGATTTGATTTTTCTTGATTAGGAACCGTGTCCAGAATTGTCTGGCCGATTCTTCTGGCTGCTAAATTATGTGGCTGAGGTCATCGGCGTCTGGTGGTCGCATTATATGTGCCTGGAAGTTATCAAGGAATGCGGCTTCCAGGTCCTCCCAACAACCAATTGATTCTGCTGGCAAGTTGTTAAGCCAATGTCGAGCTGGTCCTTTAAGCTTGAGTGGGAGGTATTTGATGGCGTGTAGATCATCACCGAGGGCCATGTGGATATGGAGGAGGTAGTCCTCGATCCAAACCGCAGGATCTGTTGTGCCATCGTGATGATTCGATGTTTACGGGTTTGAAACCCTCGGGATTTGATGATCCATCACTTCGCCTATGAAGCATAGTGGGTGTCGGCGCCTCAGATATTATATCACGACGCAGCTCAAATGAGCTTTGTTCATCGTGTTCGGCCCGGCCGGAGTTGCTGTATCCGGCGTGACGGTTATCATCATGTGTCGTGGCGCCCACGCCGATCCGTAGAGATCGATCTTGTTTGCCTTGCCTTGTCCTCCAATATGTCTCGCAGGTTCGCGCTGCTTTCCCTGCCTTGGTCGAGCGGCGCCGGGTGCGGCTTGAGTGGAGGGTCTAGAGGCCTTCTGTCGCTGCCACGGGTGGCTACCGGGCCGCATCATGGCGCTGGTGATGTAGGTTTGGGTGCTGCTTCCTCTAATTGGGGTAGCAGCCTGCGTTTGGGTATCTCTTGGAGGCGCTCGAAGTTCATACTCTTCGCTACAAGGACTTCAGTCCATCCGTCACCTAGCAAGTCTTGGTCCGCTCTAAGCCGGGCCGCTTTTTCTTGAGGCTGCTTGCCGTGGCCATAAGCCTGCGTTTGAAATGCTCTTGTTCGGCGGGATCCTCAGGCACGACAAATTCGTCGTCGTCGTGGCTTGCCTCGTCTTCGGAGGGGGGCGCATAATTATCGTCCTCTACCTCTCTTTTTGCCACACTTTCGTGCGGACTTGCTTCTCCCTCCTCCTGCGCTGAGTCTTGCTAGAGGGGGTCGTCTTCGGCACTGTCCGGGGTATTATTGTCTCCCGTGCCGGAATCGCTGTTTTTACTGTGGCGGGATTTAGAGCGGCGCCGCTAGCGTCGGCGCTTGGGTTGTTTCTTGGAGGGGTCATCCTCCGCCGTTCCATCGCCATTCCCATCTTTTGGGATGTCCACCATGTATATGTCATATGATGAGGTGGCCTTCCAAAGGCCTCGTAGGCGCTTGGTTCTTGGTCGCCTCTCGGCATCATCGTCCATACCGTCGATGTCTTGAGTCGAAGTCGAGCATGTCGGTTAAATCATCGATGCTGGCTACAAAGTGGGTGGTGGGTGGGCATTGAATTTCTTCGCCGTCCAAGATCCCAACCTTCCCGATCAGAGTCCGCCAGGGCCTCTCGACAAAGAGAGAGATTTTAGTGAATTCAGGATGTCACCAAAGGGCGAAAAGCCGAAAGATGTCTGCGGCAGTGAACTCCATAACCGGCGCCCAATCGGATTCGACAAGGGGGGCGCGAGGGTTCGGAGCCCGAGAGGAGTCCGCACCTTGGAGTCACGGTCTTCGCAGCGACAGGATGGAGTTCGCTCAATCGCCGTTGAGATCATAGCCCCGAGGTGGTGTCCAACCAACCGCCCTCGATCAGCGAAACCGCTCCGGATTAAGGGTCGGAGCGGCATCGTGCGGCCTCCGTGGCACCGTTTCGGCAAAGCTAGATCGCACTCCATCGAGACAAGGCAGCATGCTCGGTCAGGCTCGAATCCGTCGAAGATCAAGTCTCCGCGACATCGGGCCGTATAGTTCAAGCTTCCAAATCTGACCTGATGGCTGTGGGGCGAAGCTGATCCGCTTCCAGATGGCCTAGCGAATTCGCCGCAAAGGCGAAGCCGCCGAATACTTAAGATCTCGCTCGGGAGAAAAGTCTCACCACGGACTCGTCGCTGCCGATGATTGAAGGAGCCATCGGGCCTATAGGTGACGACACGCAGAGGAACTCTCAATGAAAGCACCAATGTCGGTGTCAAAACCGGCGGATCTCGGTAGGGGGTCCCGAACTATGCGTCTAGGCGGATGGTAACAGGAGACAAGGGACACGATGTTTTACCTGTGTTCGGGCCCTCTCGATGGAGGTAATACCCTACTCCGCTTGATTAATATTGATGATATGGGTAGTACAAGAGTAGATCTACCACGAGATCAGAGAGGCTAAACCCTAGTAGCTAGCCTATGGTATGATTGTTGTTCGTCCTATGGACTAAAACCCTTCGGTTTATATAGACACCGAATAGGGTTAGGGTTACACAGAGTCGGGTTACAATGGTAGGAGATCTACATATCCAGACGCCAAGCTTGCCTTCCACGCCAAGGAAAGTCCCATCCGGACACGGGACGAAGTCTTCAATCTTGTATCTTCATAGTCTAGGAGTCCGGCCAAAGATGATAGTTCGGCTATCTGGACACCCCCTAGTCCAGGACTCCCTCAGACGGCAATACTGGCACCGGAGAAAATAGGACTACGGGCGACGCCGAAAACAATGAAGACCCTGTCGGAGCTGCATCCGAACAGGAGGAACATGACAACGGGCAAGATAACCCTGATGAACATGCCATAGAAGATAACTCGGAGGACGATAGTTACCGTCCACCCTCCAAGGAGGAGACAAGCCTCAGCAATGAAGACTTCATCGTGCCTGAGGATCCTCTGGAGTAGGAGCGCTTTAAGCTTCAGCTCATAGCCACTGCAAGGAGCCTGAAAAAGAAAAAGCAGCAACTTCAAGCCAAACAAGATCTGCTCGTCGACAGATGGACTGATATCCTGACAGCCGAAGAATACGGCCTCAAGCGCCCAACCAAGAGCTACCCAAAACGCAGACTACTACCTAAGTTCGATGAGGAGGCACCAGATCCCATACCTCCCTCGCGCAATGCGGACCGACCACCACGTGGTCGGGATAGAGCGGCGGACCAACCACCCTGCGGTCGGGATAAAACGGCAACTCAGTTTAACAAAGAGCCCGCCCCACCGCCTCGCAAAAAACAGGGATGCACCAGCTCGGACCATACATAAGATCTTCGGTGAATTGGACAATAGAGCAGGACACACCAGATCTATATACGGATCGCGAGGACGTTTCCATACTCGGGACGACAACTACCTATTCGGACGTGACAAACTTAAGCACACCCGGGTCGATAACCACAGACGGACTTCGTCGGAGGCGCGTCGTGACGCGGCCCGCTATAGAGGCTCCGCACACCCTCTCTACTTTATAGATGAGGTGTTGGATCACGAATTCCCCGAGGGGTTCAAGCCTGTCAATATTGAATCATACGACGGAACAACCGACCCTGCAGTATGGATCGAAGATTTTATTCTCCACATCCATATGGCCCGAGGAGACGACCTCCACGCTATCAAATACCTCCCGTTAAAGCTCAAAGGACCAGCTCGACATCAAGCTAAACAGTCTGAAAACTCCACCGGCAGCTGGGAGGACTTGGAAGAAGCCTTCCTCGACAACTTCCAAGGTACATATGTCCGGCCACCCGATGCCGATGAATTAAGCCACATAGTTCAACAATCTGGAGAATCAGCCAGACAATTCTGGACTAGGTTCCTAACCAAAAAGAACCAGACCGTCCACTGTCCGGATGCCGAAGCCCTAGCGGCCTTTAAGCATAGCATCCGGGATGAATGGATCGCCCGCTGATACGTCTCCAACGTATCTATAATTTTTGGTTGCTCCATGCTACTTTATCTATTGTTTTGGACTATAATGGGCTTTATTTTCCACTTTTATATTACTTTTGGGACTAACCTATTAACCGGAGGCCCAAACCGAAGTTAGTTGTTTTTTGCCTTTTTTCAAGATTTCAAGAAACAGAATATCAAACGGAGTCCAAACGGAATGAAATCTTCGAAACGTGATTTTCTCATCGATAAGACCAATGAGACTTGGACCCTCCATCAAGAAAGCCACGAGGCGGTCACGAGGTGGAGGGCGCCTCAGGGCGCGCCCCACGCCTCGTGGGCCCCTCAAGCTCCATCGACGCATTCCTTCCTCCTATATATACCTAATGCATTCCCCCAAACGATCGTAATGTGAGCCAAAACCTAATTCCACCGCTGCCTTCCTCAGTATCCACGAGATCCCATCTTGGGGCACATTAGGAGCTCCACCGGGAGGGCATCCACCACAGAGGGCTTCTACATCAACACCATAGCCCCTCCGATGAAGTGTGAGTAGTTTACTTGGACCTTGGGTCCATAGCTAGTAGCTAGATGGCTTCTTATCACTTTTTGGATCTCAACACAATGTTCTCCCCCTCTCTCGTGGAGATCTATTCGATGTAATCTTCTTTTTGCGGTGTGTTTGTTGAGATTGATGAATTGTGGGTTTATGATCCAGCTTATCTATGAATAATATTTGAATCTTCTCTGAATTCTTTTATGTATGATTGAGTTATCTTTGCAAGTCTCTTCAAATTATCCGTTTGGTTTGGCCAACTAGATTGGTAGTTCTTGCAATGGGAGAAGTACATGGCTTTGGGTTCAATCTTGCTATGTCCTTACCCAGTGACAGAAAGGGTTGCAAGGCATGTATTGTATTGTTTCCATCGAGGATAACAAGATGGGCTATTTATCATATTGCATGAATTTATTCCTCTACATCATGTCATCTTGCTTAAGGCGTTACTCTATTTTTAACTTAATACTCTAGATGCATCTTTGGATAGCGGTTGATGAGTGGAGTAATAGTAGTAGATGCAGAATCGTTTTGGTCTACTTGTCTCGGACGTGATGCCTATATACATGATCATACCTAGATAACCTCATAACTATGCTCAATTTTGTCAATTGCTCAACAGTAATTTGTTCACCCACCGTAGAATATTTATGCTCTTGAGAGAAGCCACTAGTGAAACCTATGGCCCCCGGGTCTATTCTCATCATATCAATCTCCATCACTTTTATACTTGCTTTGTTTTACTTTGCCTTTTACTTTTCACTTTGCATCTTTATACCAAAATACCAAAAATATTATCTCTATTAGATCTCACTCTAGTAAGTGACCGTGAAGGGATTGACAACCCCTAATCGTGTTGGTTGCGAGTAGCTATCGCTTTTGTGCACGAGGGACTTGCGCGTGGCCTCCTACTGGATTGATACCTTGGTTCTCAAAAACTGAGGGAAATACTTACGCTACTGTGCTGCATCATCCTCTCCTCTTCGGGGAAAACCAACGCAAGCTCAAGACGTGGCACCCGCCACCTCGGCCAGGAAAAGCCGAGGTCCATGGCAGCTCTCACGGCACTTATTACCCGCTTCTGCGCGGGAGAGGATAGTTGGCTGGCTCGCAGTACAAACACAGCCAACGAAACAGGCCCCTCCGAGGCCAAAAACTGCACCAGAAAGCTCTGGCGCAACAGACACAAACGCCGAAGCAATGGCGATAACACTGATGACACCACGGTTCACGCCGGATTCAGCGGCACCAAGTCCGACCAACGGAAGAAGCCCTACAAGAGGAACAATGAGGGACCTTCCAGCCTGGACCGCATACTCGACCGTCCGTGCCAGATACATGGCACCCCAGACAAACAAGCCAATCACACCAACAGAGATTGTTGGGTCTTCAAACAGGCTGGCAAGTTAAATGCCGAGAACAAGGAAAAGGGATCAAAAAGTGAGGACGAGGACAAGAGCCCCGGTAGCCGAACATCAAGCGTAAGAAATCCTCCCCCACCCCCAAGTCAAAACGGTGAACATGATATATGCCACGCACATCCCCAGAAAGGAGCACAAACGGGCACTCAGGGACGTCTACGCGGTAGAGCCAGTCGCCGCAAAGTTCAATCTGTGGTCGTCATTTCCGATCACCTTCGATCATCGAGATCATCCGACTAGTATCCGCCATGGCGGTTCGGCCGCACTGGTCCTTGACCCAATCATCGACGGATTCCACCTAACACGAGTCCTGATGGATGGTGGAAGTAGCCTCAACCTGCTCTACCAGGATACAGTACGGAAGATGGGCATTGATCCCTCACAAACAAACCCACAAAGACTACCTTTAAAGGAGTCATACCAGGCGTAGAGGCCCGTTGTACGGGCTCAATCACGCTGGAGGTGGTCTTCGGTTCTCCGGACAACTTCCGAAGCGAAGAGTTAATCTTTGATATCGTCCCCTTCCGCAGCGGCTACCACGCACTTCTCGGATGAACCGCGTTTGCTAGATTCAACGCAGTGCCACACTATGCTTATCTCAAGCTCAAGATGCCCGGTCCACGCGGTGTCATAACAGTCAATGGCAATACGAAACTCTCCCTCCGAACAGAGGAGCACACCGCCGCCCTAGCAGCAGAAGTACAGAGTGGCCTTCTCAAGCAGCATTATAATCCGGCTGCCGAGCCCCTGGACATCATCAAGAGGGTCCGGACCACACTGCAGCAGGACAGCTCGGCTCGTCAAGAGCCGAGTTAGCAATTTGACCTCCGTCCCAGCCCCGATGAGGCAATGGCACTAATACCACGCGCACATAAACTACACACTCAAAACCCCATGGGAATTGACGGAGGCATAACTCGTTCGCGATCCACTGTACGGCTCGACCGACCCTGGGATTCGCACGCTTTTACTTTTTATTTTTCATGGGTTTTCTTCTCTTTTGGAGGTCTATACGGACAACCCGCTTGCAGAACACACCAAGGAGGCAAGGAGCTCTGGCTTACAAGGGAATCCCCAGGTGGTCTCTACTAAATGTTTGTCATACTTGCTTTTCATACCTGCACGTAGCTCGCCCTTGGTTGCGGCATGTTAAATAGCCCTACTTGCTTATCGCATTACTTGTACAAAGTACGCCCCGACGTACTAGTTACATCACAATGGTGAATACACGGTAGCGTCAGTTTATTATTTCATTTTTCCGTTTAATCACCTCGGTATTAATTACTCACTGCACGCGTACACCATGGTACATATTACTACGCCTGGGGCTTCATTACACCCAACACTACGGCAATAAATAGTCCGAACACTTTTATAGTATAGTTCGGCACCCCAAACTTATAGCATTATATGCATCGGCTCCGAATCATGTCTTTGGTCAATAGTTGGGTTGCCCAGCTCCTGTGCTTACTACCTTATGTTCCGCTATATCGGCTAGGGTAGTAAAGGGAGAACTACTGCGATTTTGTCCCGTTCTTCCGGACGAGCACCTCAGTAGAGAAAGCCGAAAATCGATCATTATGATGCGGCGAGAGCCGGTCACCTGTTCGAGAGGTTCCAAATCGTTAGAGATTTTTTTCGCTTGCTAAGAATCGGTTCCCCGACAGGTGTGCATAGCGCCTCTAGTTCGGTCTTAGAATACCAGGGCTTCACCAACTTTCTTAATTGTCAAACTCCTATGGCTAAGTGAGGGCGGTAAAGGCCAGATAGTCTGATTGCCTTGTTCGTTGGCGCTAAACACCTCCTTTAAGGACCGTAAGGTGGAGTAAAGAGTGTTTAGATTTATCCCAACACCCCGCATTATCTACGTAAAGAGAAGTTTACAACTGGTCAACCCTCAGATTTAATAAACGGTCGCACAGGAGGTAAAATTTAAATCATAAGCATTATACTACATAACATCACTGTTCCATATTACAGGGCAAGGTAATACACACGTTCTCATGGGAATATGATATCCTTTGAACATTGCTCCGCCACAAGGCGGGACCCCTTCAGGACACTATCAAAATAGTGCTCGGGCCAAGGATGCTCCTTACCCTACGGTGGCCCCTCGGTCATTAGCTTCTTGGCATCCAGCTTTGCCCAATGCGTCTTTTACACGGGCAAAGGCCATACGCGCACCTTCAATACAGACCGACCGCTTCACGGCTTCGAGCCGCGGACATGCACTCACAAGCCGCTGCACATGTCTGAAGTAGCTGCTAGGTATAGGATCGGCAGTCCACAGCCGGACTATCAGGTCCTTCATGGCTAGCTCTCACAACTCGTGACTCGACCAATTAACTGCTTTAGCTGGTCGCTGAAGGGCACCAGATGTTCGGATCCCAGATATTGGGACCAGAATAGCTTCTTCGTAGACATCCCTTCTTCGGCTCTATAATGCTCGGCAACATCTGATACACCGTGCGGCAGATCTATAAACGCCCCTCGAAAATCCAAATTCAGGATAAGTGCAAGGAACGTTTCTTCTACATACTTGCTATGCATGGTAAAAGACTTACCCGCCGTAATCTTCTTGGCCGCCTGAATTTCCTGGAGGGTGCTCTGGGCTTCGGCTTGTGCATCCTGTGCGCTTTGGCGGACCTTCACCAATTCGGACTCTTGCGCCTTACAATCACGGTCCAAGGACTCAAACCTCTCTATCGCGCCCTGGAGCTATTGCTGCGCCTCGCCAACCCGGGCCTCGTGCTTCTCGCGTGAGGCGTGTTCTTTGGCCGCTGAGGGAGTCCTGGATTAGGGGGTGTCCGGATGGCCGGACTATGACCTTTGGCCGGACTCCCGGACTATGAAGATACAAGATTGAAGACTTCGTCCCGTGTCCGGATGGGACTTTCCTTGGCGTGGAAGGCAAGCTTGGCGTCTGGATATGTAGATCTCCTACCATTGTAACCGACTCTGTGTAACCCTAACCCTATTTGGTGCCTATATAAACCGGAGGGTTTTAGTCCATAGGAAGGACAACAATCATACCATAGGCTAGCTTCTAGGGTTTAGCCTCTCTGATCTCGTGGTAGATCTACTCTTGTACTACCCATATCATCAATATTAATCAAGCAGGAGTAGGGTTTTACCTCCATCAAGAGGGCCCGAACCTGGGTAAAAACATCATGTCCCTTGTCTCCTGTTACCATCCGCTTAGACGCACAGCCGGGACCCCTACCCGAGATCCGCCGGTTTTGACACCGACATTGGTGCTTTCATTGAGAGTTCCTCCGTGTTGTTGCTGCCAGAAGGATGCCTCATCCCGTCTTTAAAGACGGGACTGTTGCTAAAGAAGCTTCGGCTGTCGGCCAAACTCTCCGGCTAGGCGGTTTTCTTATGACCGCCTATTCGGCCGTCGCGCCGACGATGACTTCTCGGGTCATCGAAAGCAATCTTCACGTTAACTCGGAGCTCGCCCGAGCGGTTAGATCCGATGGAGCTCTCTTCCTTAAACGAGCTCTTGGATTGCATCACGCTCGGGAGTCGCCATGACTATGGTCAGATTGGGCTTAAACCTGATCTAAGAGAGATTAACTCTCCCCAGGTTACCCACCATGTTGCTGTGGTGGAGGAACAATACGACGACCCTTCTTCTATCTTAAGGACTAGCCACGTCCGAATTCGCAATCCCTCCATGCCGGATTCCCGCGGAGGAGAGGACGTCACTCAAGCCCTGAACCTAAAGTCAGGCAACAGGCTAGATTCATTGGACAACATCCAAGAATCCAAGCTTCCAAGTTCGGAAGCTCCTCGGCCCTTAAGTTTCAGATTGGGCGCGGTTCTGGATTTAATTACACCCGCCCACCCAAACATAAGCGACCTATCTCAAATTCGGCAAGAGCCCGCAAAAACAGTACACCATTACTGGGCCAGATTCCTCCTGGTTATGGATAGGATAAAGGACTACCGCGAGGAGGACACAATCTCATTATTCAGCAACAATTGCACAGACAACGGGATCCTAAACGCTATAAGTCGCTGTGACATTACACCTTTTGCCGACTGGGCGACCATAGTACGAAAGTACTGTGCGATGGAAAGCGCCTGGAAAACCGAATCAAGATTTTGGGACAATCCGGCCTTGAATACAACCCCAGTCCGAAATAAAAGGGTGCATCATCGCCAGCGCTCGGGTTAAATACCAAAAGCAAAACCCTCTATAGGGCATGGAACCGTCTTTGGAGGGATGGCTCAATGGACCCTGTAAAATTCATAATACGTATAGCGCCACTCCAACTCATAGCCCGAGAGCATGTTGGATACTACGGCAAGTGGCCAAAAGTGGCGAAGAGCTTCTAGCTCTAGAGCACCAACCCAAGGATACCAATACGGTATTAACAGTCTTCGAGACTTTCGCATCAAATAATATGCGGAAACGAACACTCCGTAGCCTCGCCGAAGTCTACCAAGTAGCAACAATAAACCCATGGAGTGACATGGGTATTACCTTTAATGCCAGTGACGAACCTAAATTCCGGACAGCCCGAGCACCAGTCGCATTGGTCCTCAGTCTGATAGCGGACGGCTTTCGCCTTACCAAGGTACTCATGGACGATGGCAGCGGATTGAACCTCATTTACGAGGAAACCCTCCAAAAAATGGAGATAGACTGGAGCCGCATTGAGCGAAGCAACACAACCTTTAGAGGAATAATCCCGGTCGGAAGCACATCAGACAAGAAAAATCACACTGGATGTGGTGTTCGGCACGCCGGATAATTATAGCTCCGAGGAAGTCACATTCCAAGTGGCCTCGTTCAGCAGCGGATACCACGCTCTATTAGGGAGAGAGGCATTCACAATTTTTCAAGCTATACCCCATTATGGGTACATGAAGCTCAAAATGCACGGGCCCAACGGAATCATTACTCTTGCTAGTGACCCGGACATAGCGCTCCGCGCCGAAAATAAGACAGCCGCACTGGCCCTTGAGGCTCCACGGTGAATAGGGACGATGTGATACTCGATAAGAGATCCAAATCCACTTCCTTCAAACCAGCGGACGAAATAGTCAAATTCCAAGTCCATCCAACGGACCCTACCAAGACGGCCTCCATCGGGGCACAATTAAATCCTGATGTAGACGACGCACTAAGAGAATTCCTACGCGAAAATTGGGACATTTTTTCCTGGCACCCTTCGGACATGCCAGGAATCCCACGCCGGCTGGCCGAGCACAGCCTAAACATCCTAAAAGGATTCAAGCCAGTCAAACAGGCTCTTCGGCTTCTCCGAACCAAAGAGACAGGCCATGGGAGAGGAGCTAGCCAAACTATTGGAGGCCGGATTCATCAGAGATATAAAACATCCGGACTGGCTAGCAAACCTGGTCATGGTACCAAAGAAGGACAAATCCTGGCGCCTATGCGTCGATTTCAAGGACCTCCACAAGGCTTGCCCAAAGGATCCCTTCCCCCTCCCCCGCATCGATCAAATCATCGACGCTACCGCAGGACACGATTCATTGTGTTTCCTCGACGCATAATTCGCTACCACCAAATTAAGATGGCAGAGCCTGACCAAGCCGCAACGGCATTCATCACTCCATACGGCCCATTCCGCTTCAACACAATGCCCTTCGGCTAAAAATGCCGGGCGCAACATATCGCCGCATGATTCGTATATGTCCGCAAAACAGATCGGCAAAACAGTGGAGGCATACGTAGACGATGTGGTGCGTCAAAAGCAAGCACGCCGAAACTCTAGTAGACGACCGAGGCTCACATTTGATAATCTCCGAACATATGACATTAAGCTCAACCCGAAAAATGCGTTTTGCATACCGCCGGAAAGCTCTTGGGCCTCATTGTATCCGTAGAGGAATTGAAGCAAACCTAGCTAAGATCCGAGCTCTGTCACAATTGGACATCCCAAAAGACCTCAAACACATACAAAATTCGACTCGATGCATGGCGGCTCTAAGCCGCTTTATCTCCCGTTTGGGAGAAAAGGCATTACCCCTTTATCGCCTCCTCCGACGCACCGAACACTTCGAGTGGACGGATGCCGCCATGGCCGGACTCGAAGAAATAAAAGCCATATTGGCAACAAAACCGGTCCTGGCCGCGCCCAACATGGGCGAACCAATGCTATTATACATCGCGGCAACTCATCAAGTTCTAAGCGCGGTGCTCGTTGTCGAACGAGAAACGTACGGACACAAGTTCCCTCTTCAAAAACCAGTTTACTACGTGTCCACTGTCCTAACTCCATGCAAGTCACGGTACCCACATTCTCGAAAGATAGCGTACGCGGTGTTTATGGCATCCCGGAAGCTGCGACACTACTTTCAAGAGTGTTCAATAACAGTAGCCTCCGAAGTACCCGTTAATGACATTATAAACAACCGCGACGCGACGGGCCGGATTGCCAAATGGGCCATTGAGCTCCTCCCGTTCTACATAACCTATATGCCACGGAGAGCTATTAAGTCGCAAGTTTTGGCCGACTTCGTCGCCGAATGGACCGAAGCCGAACTCCCTAAAGAGTACGGCGCATATTCCAACTGGATAATGCACTTCGACGGCTCCAAAATGTTGGTTGGCCTAGGGTCAAGCGCCGCTCGACGTCCCCAACCAGAGATATAGTTCAATACGTACTCCAGATAATGTATACGGACTCCAACAACACATCCGAATACGAGGCCCTTCTACATGGTCTCCGGATGGCAGTCTCCATGGGCATTCAACGCCTAGAGGTGCGCGGTGATTCGAACCTCGCGATATCACAAATAAATGGAGACTTCGATGCCAAGGATCCGAAAATGGCAGCCTATCGCAATGCAGTCCTAAAAATGTCAGCTCGGTTTGAGGGGCTCGAATTTCACCATATAGCCCGGGACAACAACCAGGCAACAGACGTGTTGGCACGCATCGGCGCAAAGCGCGATGCTGCCCCCCCCCCCCCCCCAATATCTTCCTAGAGAGGTTGTTCAAGCCATCCGTATTATGGGAGGGAGAGTCCGGAAATAACAATTCGGACCCAACCGCACCGCCCACAATCGAACATTACGACACGGTTGGTGGTTCTACCACCAAATAACATCCTCAAATTTCACGTAATAATGGTAGTCATTGCCCCGTGGGATGTAACCATGCCTAGCCTACCTAACCAGCAGGAACTCCCCGAGGACCAAAACAAGGCCCGCTGCATAGTGCGGCGATCTAAAGCCTACAAAGTCCATGAGGGAGAGCTTTATAAGAAAAGCACAACCGGAGTCCTTCAAAGGTGTATCTCCGAAGAAGAAGGGCGGAATCTTCTGGCTGAAATACATGCCGGACTCGGCGGGCACCACGCCGCAGCCCGAGCCCATGTAGGCAAGGCCTTCTGTACAGGATTTTATTGGCCGACGGCCCGGGCAGATGCTCAGGACTTAGTCCAACGATGCGTCGGATGCCAGCTCTTTACTAATCAGAGCCACATGCCACCTATCGCCCTCAAAACTATACCCATCACCTGGCCCTCGCGGTCTGGGGGCTTGACATGGTCGGACCCCTTAAAGGGGGAACCCACAAGCAAAAATACCTATTGGTCATGGTGGATAAATTCACCAAATGGATAGAGGCCAAGCCTGTCAAGACGGTCGAATCCGGGCCGGTGATAGACTTCATATCAGGGGTCGTACACCGAAGGCGTCCCCACAAAGATCATCACTGATAACGGCACGAACTTTACGGCCGACGAGGTCAAACTCTGGTGCAAAAACATGGGCGTTAAACTAGACTACGCCTCAGTCTATCACCCTCAAACTAAACGGTCAAGTTGAGCGAGCAAATGGTCTAATTATGAGCGGCATCAAACCCAGATTAGTGCGGTCCCTCAAGGAATCTAACACGCACTGGGTAGAGGAGCTCGACTTCAGACTGGGGCTGCGGACCACTCCGAATCGCATGACCGGATTCACACCATTCTTTATGGTATACGGCGCTGAGGCAGTTCTGCCCTGCGACATAATTCATGACTCACCTCACGTGCGCATGTACGAAGAAAGAGAAGCCGAGCTCGATCGGCAGGGCAGTTTGGACGCCTTGGAGGAGGAGCGTGACGTAGCAAAAGCCCGTTCCGCATTCTATCAACAAAGAGGCTCAAGATATCAAAGCAGTAGAAGCACGGGCCAAAACTTACAATGTTGGCGAGCTAGTTCTACGCCTGCCGGACAAGAAAAAGGACAAGCTAAAGCCCAAATGGGAAGGTCCCTTTATCATCGACCAAGTCCTGACCGGCGGAGCGTACCGTCTGCGTGATGGATCGGATAACCGACTCGAGCCGAACCCATGGAACGCAGCACGTCTCCGAAGATTCTACGCCTAGCGCGGATTACGAGTTCGTCTCCTTCCTCTCGTCCATATTTTACATTTTAGCTGTCTTCTATTTTTCTCCTTCTCCTCCTTTTTCATTCAAGCCTTGGCAGGCTCAAGTAGCGCATTGTTCGCACACCCTTGACGCACTATCCGCGCTCATTGTACTGGGGCTTCTTTCACAGAAGCTTAATTATAAGGGCTTCATGCCCAATACATGTGTCACACTTCCGCATGTACCTTTTATTCGCCATTATATGCATCGATATGACTTAAGTTTTGTCCAAGCTGGGTTGCCTGGCTCCTGTGCTTACCCCTACGTTCCCGATTGTTCGGCTAGGTGGTAAAGGGAGCACCTCTGCGATTGTTACCGCCGGGTTAGCCCGATGTGTACCTCGGTAGGGTAAAGCCGAAAGCTAGCGTTCTTAAGAGAATATTCGGTCGGTGAACTAAAAGAAGATTTCTTACCTATTTATTTATCTGCCCCGGATGTTTTTTCGCTTTTTTCGATGCGGACATGCACTTTAGGGCATGCCACCCAGGAAAAGGAACCCCTAACGGAACTATTCTCCCTGGAAGATGTTTCTTACTAACCATGTAATATAACATAACTAGTTGGGCACTTGTCTGATAAAGCACTAATGACCCCTACGCCTGGTCTCCACGCATGCCCCGGTTTTTATATAACCGCGAGGGTATTCGGACACACTCGAACTATCGGGTCCCGAGGTTGAAGCGAAAAGGTCCGCTAAGACAAACGATCTACAGTCCGGCTAGAAGGCATTTTACATGTCACTTTAAATTACATAGTCAATTTGACTGATTGTATTCCTCTTCAATACCATCTAACAGGTTGTCTAGTTTACAGTCCTGCTGGGAATACTTTGCGGCCAATTCCACCTGGCCGTACACTAAGCTCACAGGGATCTCCTTCCCATCTGGCCCCACAGGTCCGACCTCGGCCATGTGGTTTGGGTCAGCCTGTACCGCGTCTTCACCATGGCCTGTGCCTTCTCGGGCGCCTTGACGGCAGGCCGATATCTTCCATAACAGGAAGCACCAAGGCGCTCCTCGGAGCATCTCGCAAGCTCCCAAGGCCTTGGGCAGGGAGATAGATGGCCACAAGGCATGGGCGACGCCTTTCATCACCGCTGAACTTCGTTAAATGCAGTTGTAAGAGCTCGGGAAGAAGGTCACCCGTAGAACCGGGCATTTCCTCTACAGGACGGCCTGTGAGCATACCTACAGACATAACTCTGTTAATTGACTTCCTCGCCGAAATCTTTTCTCAAAGTTCGTTTAAGCAGTTACTAAAAATGTTGCGTCGAAGCCGCCAATTCTCCTTAATGGAGTCAGACAGCTGGGCACGAACATCCTTTAGCTCCTCGCCCAGCTGGGTGTTGGCATCTTGGATATTATTTTTCTCCTGCCTCACCCTCGTAAGCACGTTCTCGCCGGCCTTTAACCGGCGCAAGAGCTGTTGTTTGTCCGGATCTACCCCGGCAGCATCTACAATTTCATTGTCAGATCTATACACACGCCGCACTTCATAACATACTTATCTTTTATAAAGCGTATGTTACCAGAGGGGGTCTCCTTGGCTTCCCCTGTCGCGGCTTGTGCGGCCTCAACTTGGGCTTTGCACTCTTCAAGCTCCTGGGACAATTGGGTATTATTTTCGGTAAGATCCTGCACAATAAATGATCCTTAAATCAGTTATTCTAACTATTTTAAGTCTCGGGGGCTACTGGTATATATAACCATCAAATTTTCTCACCCTTATGTCTTTCACATCTTGCCCGTGGCTCGCTAGACCATTTTGAGCAGCACGGAGGTGCGCGTCTCCCGAATTGAAGGCATCCAATGCCTCTTGGGAGAAACATGCGTCACGAAGAACAGTCCGGCGACGCCTGTGATTCATGGCACTTTCCACCTCGGAATTGGTGGCAGATAGCCTGTCAGCATCCTCTGTCGGAGGAGCGTCCGACGCACTCTTTGTGTTCGCCTCCGCTTCTGGACCTGGCTTTGAAGCCTGGCTGGCGGAGGCTCAATTGGCAACCTCTCCGGATATAGTCCGGCGAGCGCTCTTTCTCCTGAAAAGAGCGCGAGCATTAGCATGCCTTCCGGAATAAAACCTGGGAATAAGGCGACACGCCATACCGTTGCGTCGGCGCTTCAGTTCGGACCGCACTTCTTTTTAGCCTGTTGGGCCGTGCTGCCCCTTGTTGGCTAGCCACCGCAGGATCGGCCTTCCGCCCTAAGGGCTCCCCTTGCAGAACGCCATCGATATACGTGGTCAAAGATAAGCACGGAGGGATCATTTCTAAGGTATTGGGATTTCGGTCTCAATTACCTGTGAGGCTAGAAATATTCCGGGGTAATCGGCCGTAATGGCAACCAAGGCATTATTGATGCTCAGTTGGTAAAATACCCCATCGATCAGCTCCATAGATATGTCCGGATCCTCTTGGGAGGCCGGATCGAGGGACCGTTCCGGATCCTCAGGTTGTGGAGGTGGGCTGTTTATATCCTTCTGACCCGGCGCAATTCCTGCATCAAAATCACAAGATAAGGTACTTAACTATGGGAATATGGAACGGATGGGTATAAAGAAGTGTCCGCTTACGCAGCTTGGAGGATCGTACATAGAAAATCCGCCCTGTGGATTGATGCGGAGGAAATCCTCCTCTTCTCCCTTGTATAATGCGGACAAGGCCTCCGTCAGAACAGCGACCGATCCCGGCCCCTTACGGCCGCAGCGGGTGGCATCATCTTCCCCATTGAAATCCCACATGGGTTGGCCTCTATATTGAAGCGGCTGCACCCCCCGCATGATGCATATGGCCATGACTCCGATCATGGTCAGTCCGGAGTGAGCCAACAACCTTATTTGGCTCATCAGGTAAAGGACGTCCTTGTCATTCTCCCTCTGAGGGCTCCGTGGACGCCAGTTTAGGCGTTTCTTTAAAGGAGCATTACTGAACTCCGGGAGGCCGAACCGAACAGGGTCCGGCAGGGGGATGTCTTCTATATAAAACCATTCTGAAGGCCAGTCTTCGGACGCCTTCTTCGGGGTTCCGGATAGATATCCGGTCCCGGCGATGCGCCATAGTTCGGCTCCGCCCACTTGATATATCGACCCCTCCCGAGAACGGGGTGCACGAGGCGTAACAACCTCTTCCACAGCGCGAAATGAGCCTCGATACCCAAGAACAGCTCGCAAAGGGCTACGAAGCCTGCAATATGCAGAATGGAGGCAGGCGTAAGGTTGTGCAACTGGAGGCCATAGAACTCCAGGAGCCCCCGGAGAAACAGATGAATTGGAAATACGAGCCCTCTTATCAAATAGGGGACAAGGCATACCCGCTCTCCTCGGGAGGGACTGGGGACGCTCTCCGCTTGTTTTCCGCCCTTATAGGTGGCGAGTCCGGCTCGAACCGAAACCGTGAAGGCTGGGGGAAGAAACCCCTTGGTTTGGGCGTCACTAACTTTCATGGGACGGAGCATCTCTCCCAATCTCCGGGCTGAGTAGTAGGAGGGCGAGAGGAGGAGCCGCGTCGACTGTCCATGATGGAATTGGTTTACATCGGATGCGCTCCGATGAAAGCTTCATGAAGGGAAGGTGGTGTGATTTGGATATAGATCCTCGTCTCTTATATAGGAAGCTCATTTGCGCAGCTAGGGAGATAAATGTAAAAATACCCTGGCTTTTCGCATTCATTCAACACGTGGAAGATGGCCATTATTGGGCGTGGAAGCCAAGGCGCGCGATGTTTACAAGAAGCCGGACACTACTCAAACAGGGACACAGGATTTGGAGAAGAACCCGCCTTGCAATGCCGAAGACAATCTACGCGTCGGACTCGTTGTCATTGAAGCCTGGTTCGGGGGCTACTGAGGGAGTCCTGGATTAGGGGGTGTCCGCATGGCCGGACTATGACCTTTGGCCGGACTCCCGGACTATGAAGATACAAGATTGAAGACTTTTTCCCGTGTCTGGATGGGACTTTCCTTGGCGTGGAAGGCAAGCTTGGCGATACGGATATGTAGATCTCCTACCATTGTAACCGACTCTGTGTAACCCTAACCCTATTCGGTGCCTATATAAACCGGAGGGTTTTAGTCCATAGGACGGACAACAATCATACCATAGGCTAGCTTCTAGGGTTTAGCCTCTACGATCTCGTGGTAGATCTACTCTTGTACTACCCATATCATCAATATTAATCAAGCAGAGTAGGGTTTTACCTCCATCAAGAGGGCCCGAACCTGGGTAAAAACATCGTGTCCCTTGTCTCCTGTTACCATCCGCCTAGACGCACAGTTCGGGACCCCCTACCCGAGATCTGCCGGTTTTGACACCGACAACTGCTTTGTCCACGGCCTCGGCTAGCGCCTTCTTAAGGGCCGCCACCTCGGTCGTGGCCCCTAATAAAGTTTATGACACTTTAGTTCGGTTGGACTACTCATTTTTTCGAAATGTACCCACAGGTTACTACATACCTTGGCTATCCTCTAGCTGCTTCTTCACGAGGCCGAGCTCCTCCTCGGCCCGCTCCAGTTTCCGCTTCAATCCAAAAACCTCCGCAGCATGAGCAGTGGCAGCCTGCAGCGATACCTGCTTATTCACATAGACAACTCATGTTAGACTCCTGCGATATTTATTCTCGATCCTCTGTTTGGCTTTTCCTCCCGAACGCCAAACAGAGCATCAGGGGCTACTTCTATACGGTGATATTTTTCCTACAATCACATTACTTACCTAAAAGCCCGTTAGAAGGCTAGTGCAGGCTTCGGTCAGTCTGCTTTTGACGAACTGAACCTTCTCTATTACCGTGTCCATAAGGACATGATGCTCATCCATGATAGAGGTGCCTCGTAGCGCCTCCAACAGATTATCCGGTGCCTCTGATTGGACAGAGGTCACCGGTGGAACAGGCACATTCCCTCCTTGGGGGTATGTCGTTCGCTGGACCACGGAGCCATGTAGATCTCCGTAATGGTATCCGGCTGAGGCCCGAAGGGAACTCGGGCCCCGTCGCCAGTCCCCGTGGGGACTTTTTTTCCCCGTATGTCCGGCGGCCGAGGAGTCATCCTGGGATGTCACCTCGATGATCTCCAGAATCTCCCCCCAGCTTGGGAAAGTCTTTTTGGACACCACCTCGTCATCACCCTTGGGTGAGACGGAATGAGACGGTGGCGTAGACATGCTAGCCATCTCCTTCGAGTCCAGTGAATCCTCTTTCGAGGATCACGGGGAGCCATCGTGTGTCGGACTGCAATGACAAGGTTTAAGACATATCAATATTACAAACCGAGAATGCCAGATGTTTTTTTATTCTGGTAGGCGGCCCGAGGCTTGGTTCGGTGAGGTCGCTCCAGAGTGCTATCAACATCCCACACGGAGTTATCCGCTTGGGAGCCTTTAACCCTCTTAGGCGCTTTCGCCTCCAGATCTGGGGGGGCGCCCTCTTCTTCCTCCCCACCTCAGGTGGGGAATCGTTTTCTTCTTCCTCTTCATCATTGTCAGCGGACGAAGAGGAAGTCTCGTCCTCAAACGTCATGTACGGAGCGTCTGTTCGGCAAGGGCCTTTCTTGGCCCCTTTGGCTGCTTTCTTGGCCGTCTTCTCTGGCACGTCATATGGCACCGGAAACAACTTCTTCGTCATAAGTGGGAATTCTTCCTCCTCGGGAAGCGAAGCTGGACAGTTAATCTGCCCCGCCACCTCGATCCAGGCCTGGTAAAGTAGGTGGAAGAGCTCAGAATCCATCCTCAAAATATGCCGGTAAAGGGTATACCTTGAAAACATTAAAAGACTTACCGGATCGGCCTGGCGCTTTGAGCTAAGCCCACGATTTTCAGTCGTGGGCGGGGGCGTCTCGCCAACCTTGAAGAGCGCTTTCCAGATGCCTTCGTGCGTTGCGCCGAAGAGCCCTAGCAGCGTCTGATGCTTGGCAGGGTCGTACTCCCACAAATAGCAAGTCCGGCGTTGGCATGGAAGGATCCGGCGAATGAGCATAACTTGGATCACATTCACAAGCTTGATCTTATTGGTTATCATGTTTTGGACGCATGTCTGGAGCCCAGTTATCTCGTCCGAGGATCCCCGGGTCAGGCCCTTCTCTTGCCAGGAAGTGAGCCACATCGGAACTCCGGATCGGAATTCGGGGGCTGCTACCCAATCGGCATCATGCGGCTCGGTGATATAAAACCACCCCGACTGCCATCCCTTCACCGTCTCCGCTAAGGAGCCTTCGGGCCAGGTGACATTGGGACTTTTGCCCACCATGGCGCCTCCGCAATCTGCTCGTTGACCGCTCACCACCTTCGGTTTCACGTTGAAGGTCTTCAGCCATAGGCGTGAGGCGGGATGCAGACAAAGGCCTCGCACACAATGATAAATGCTGAGATATTGAGGATAAAGTTGGGGGCCAGATCGTGGAAGTCCAACCCATAGTAAAACATCAATCCATGGATAAATGGATGAAGAGGGAATTCCAACCCACGGACGAAGTGTGTGAGAAACACAACCCTCTCATGGGGCTCGGGGGTAGGGACGATTTTCCCTTTTGTCGGGAGTCGGTGAGCAATCTCCTTGGCTAAATAGCTGGCCTCCCGGAGCTCCGTGATGTCCTTCTTCTTAACGGCGGAGGCCATCCACTTGCCTCCAGCTCCGGACCCGGACATGATTGGAGTGCCTTCTCGAACGAGGAAAAGCTAAAGCTTGGGCGCTAGAGCTCGAGGACGGAAGGAATGAAGATTAAGAAGGGTGTGGGTAAAGGGAGAGTGTCCTTATCCCCTTATAAAGGCCGCGAATATCAAGCGCCTCCCAACTTGTCCTAAAAACTCGCCTATTCCCAAGGGTTGTATAAACGACACGGTTGGGTTACCCATGCCCGCATTGATGAGAATCCCGCGATAAGGGGACACGATCTCTGCTTTGACAAGACGTGCAAATGGCAACCGCGTCTCAAAGCCTGGAGTGGCAGACGAAAAGCGGTTCGAAATTATGACCGGGCAAACGTAATGTCGTGTTGTAAAAAGCTATCAACGGATAGAACTCGTGTGAAAATATATATTCTCTATGCGGTTGTGTGTGGTATATGGCAGGTCCGGATACTATCGTCGCATTCGAAGACTATCTTGGAGTTCGGAGAAAAGGGAACCCGCCTTGCAATGCCGAAGACAATCTGCGCGCTGGACTCCTCATCATTGAAGCCAGGTTCAGGGGCTACTGAGGGAGTCCTGGACTAAGGGGTCCTCGGGCGTCCGGCCTATTATCCTTTGGGCCGGACTGATGGGCTATGGAGACATGAAGGCCGAAGACTGTACCCGTGTTCGGATTGGACTCTACTTGGCGTGGAAGGCAAGCTTGGCGACCAACTATGAAGATTCCTTCTCACGTAACCGACTCTATGTAAACCCTAGACCCCCTCCCCCCCCTGGTGTCTATATAAACCGGAGGGGTTAGTCCAGAAAGGACAGAGACACATTACCGTAGTCATACAGGCTAGGCTTCTAGGGTTTTGCCATTACAATCTCGTGGTAGATTAACTCTTGCAATACTCATATTCATCAAGATCAATCAAGCAGGAAGTAGGGTATTACCTCCATAGAGAGGGCCCGAACCTGGGTAAACATTGTGTCCCCCGTCTCCTGTTACCATCGATCCTAGACGCACAGTGCGGGACCCCCTACCCGAGATCCGCCGGTTTTGACACCGGCAGCGCCCCCCTTGGCTTGGGGGGCAAGCCCCCTCCCCTTGGCCGTTGCCCCCCCCCCCTCCCCTCTAGATCTCATCTAGAGGGGCCGGCCCCCTTCCCCCTTCGCCCTATAAATAGATGGGAGGGGGAGGGCACCAGCACCTCATCCAAGGCGCAGCCCTCCCCCGCTCCAACACCCCCGCCGCCACCGGTGAGCTTGGCGAAGCCTGTGGAGGCGCAAGCTCCACCACCACGCCGTCGTGCTGCCG
Organism: Aegilops bicornis; assembly: GCA_021605145.1. Taxonomy (NCBI): domain Eukaryota; kingdom Viridiplantae; phylum Streptophyta; class Magnoliopsida; order Poales; family Poaceae; genus Aegilops; species Aegilops bicornis. The sequence goes on along the minus strand of CM038669.1, from coordinate 422,088,249 downwards.
GAGTTCTTCCCCAACTTCTCCTTCCCCTTGCTGGATCAAGAAGGAGGAGACGTCCCCGTGCTGCACGTGTGTTGAATGCGGAGGCACCGTCCGTTCGGCGCTTAGATCAGAATCAACCGTGATCTGAATCGCTGCGAGTATGACTCCTTCATCCACGTTCTTGTAACGCTTCCATGTCGCGATCTTCAAGGGTATGAAGATGCACTCCCCTCTCTCTCATTGCTAGTCTCTCCATAGATTGATCTTGGTGATGCTTAGAAATTTTTTGATTTCTGCAACGATCCCCAACAGTATAGAGATAGATCAAGACGCTTAATTGGACTTTCACAAAGCACATACCTTGATAAAGTTTTGAAGAAGTCCAAAATGGATCAAGCAAAGAAAGGGTTCTTGCCTATGTTACAAGGTGTGAAGTTGAGTCAGACTCAATGCCCGACCACTACAGAAGATAGAGAGAAAATGAAGGTCATTCCCTATGCTTCAGCCATAGGTTCTATCATGTATGCAATGTTGTGTACCAGACCTGATGTGTGCCTTGCTATTAGTTTAGCAGGAAGGTACCAAAGTAATCCAGGAGTAGATCACTGGACAGCGGTCAAGAACATCCTGAAATACCTGAAAAAGACTAAGAATATGTTTCTCGTTTATGGAGGTGACAAAGAGCTCGTCGTAAATGATTACGTCGATGCAAGCTTTGACACTGATCCGGATGACTCTAAGTCACAAACCGGATATGTATTTTTATTGAATGGTGGAGCTGTCAGTTGATGCAGTTCCAAGCAGAGCGTCGTGGCGGTATCTACGTGTGAAGCGGAGTACATAGCTGCTTTGGAACCAGCAAATGAAGGAGTCTGGATGAAGGAGTTCATATCATATCTAGGTGTCATACCTAGTGCATCGGGTCCAATGAAAATCTTTTGTGACAATACTGGTGCAATTGCCCTGGCAAAGGAATCCAGATTTCACAAGAGAACCAAGCACATCAAGAGACGCTTCAATTCCATCCGCGGTCAAGTCAAGGAGGGAGACATAGAGATTTGCAAAATACATACGGATCTGAATGTTGCGAGACACATTGACTAAGCCTCTCTCACTAGCAAAACATGATCAAAGCACCAAGACTCCATGGGTGTTAGAATCATTATTATGTAATCTAGATTATTGACTCTAGTGCAAGTGGGAGATGAAGGAAATATGCCCTAGAGGCAATAATAAAGTTGTTATTTATATCTCCTTATATCATGATAAATGTTTATTATTCATGCTAGAATTGTATTAACCGGAAACTTAGTACATGTGTGAATACATAGACAAACAGAGTGTCACTAGTATGCCTCTACTCGACAAGGCATTCTATGGCCTTAAACAAGCCCCACGTGCGTGGTATGACCACCTTACCGAGTTGTTACAAGATCGTGGATTTGAAGTTGGGCTAATCGACCCCACTCTTTTTACTAAGAAGGTTAAAGGGGAGTTGTTCGTATGCCAACTATATGTTGATGATATTATTTTTGGTTCCCCTAACAAAGCTTTCAATGAGGAATTTGCCGCTCTCGTGACCTCCAAGTTCAAGATGTCTTCGATGGGAGAGTTGAAGTTCTTCCTTGGTTTTGATATCAAGCAAAGAAGAGAAGGTACCTTCATCAACCAAGCCAAATACACTCAAGACATGCTAAAGAGATTCAAGCTAAGTGATGTCAATGGCTACTACTCCAATGCCTACCAAGTGCCAACTTGACATTGATCCCAATGGTAAGCGGTGGATCAAAAGGTATATCACTCCATGATTGGCTCCTGCTTTACCTTTGTGCATCTAGACCGGATATCATGTTGAGTGTGGGAATATGTGCACGGTTTCAAGTCAGCGTAAAGGAAAGCCACTATGTGGCGGTTAAACGAATCTTTCGATATTTAGCTCATACCCCAAACTTTGGCCTATGGTACCCAAGAGGAGCAAATTTCAAGCTTGAAGGATATACGAATTCTGATTGGGCGGGAGACAAAGTGGACAGGAAGTCAACTTCCGGAGGGTGCTAATTTCTTGGTTGCTCTTTGGTGAGTTGGTCTTCCAAGAAGCAAAGTTGTTTGTCTCTCTCGTCCACTGAAGCGGAATATGTGGCGGTCGGTAGTTGTTGGGCACAACTCCTTTGGATGAGGCAAATTTTAAAGGAGTACGGTGTCATTTGTGACAAAGTGCCTCTTTGGTGTGACAATGAAAGTGCCATCAAGATTTCTCTCAACCCAGTGCAACACTTCAAGATGAAGCATATCGAGATTCGGTATCATTTCATCCGGGATCATATTAGGCGAGGGGAGATCGAGCTCAAGTATGTCAACACTCATGATAACCTTGCAGATATTTTCATGAAGCCCTTGGATGAAGCAAGATTCCGCGAGTTAAGGCATGAGCTAAATATCATAGACTCGATCAATGTTGCTTGAACCCGTGCACACCCCACCTTACTCGACTTGTTATCTTGTTTAGGTGTAGGCATGGGCATAGGGGGAGTGTTGTTCTCTCAATGAACTCTCCCTCCCCTCATTATGCATAAATCGATCAACTCCTTCACATTAGCCATTTTTAATGGTACTTGTGCTTCAAAGACGAGTTTTGGTCATGGGCCCAAGGATAGTTCTTCGCGGTGCCATACCAATTGACTCAAACATAGGTGGCTCCGGCCACCGCCCTCTTTTTGGAGAGGTGGTGTCGCGTGGTTGTTTCTTGTTGTCGGTTCCCGTTCTGCCTTTGTGTTGTGCGTGTTCTTGTGGTGTCTCTTCTGCTCGAAGTTTCTTTGCAAAGACCACTTTTCGCGTGTTTGAAACCAGCTTCTTCTTGAGCTCATGGTACTACCGCAGCTTGCTACGGTACTACCGCGTTGAGAGGGCACGGTACTACTGCGCCTGTGCAGCAGTAATTTTTTACTGACCCCAGGAGAGCGGTACTACCGCTCGTGCGCGGTACTTCCGCCGAGCGGTACTACCACGATGATGTGCGGTACTACCGCGCCGTCGCAGACGCGTGGGGGATAAGGACGGGCAGGGGGAGTTCTAACTCCCCCATACCCATTCGTAAGTTTCCCCACTTCGTCTCTCTCTCTCGCTCAAGAACGAGGGTCGGGGTCCCTCGCCGGATCTCCACCTCCGGCTGCTCTTCTTTGATTGTTTTCCTTGCCTTTAGGCTTGTTCCCCACCACGTGCTCTTGCAATGGAACAGGTCTTTCCCCAAATCCCTCTCTCTTTTGGTTGTTTTCCTTGCCTTTAGGCTTTTGGGGAGATGCATGTGTTCTTGAGATTTTAGGCTAAATCTTTGCAAGAGTAGGATGGAGGAGAGTAGTAGTGTGTAGGGATTATACTTGCTATGTTGTCTTGTGATAGATTTGATCAACCGTAGTACCGCTTTGGTTTCGCGGTCCTTCTCAGATTCAAATCTCGATCGGATCTAATGCGGTGCGGTACTACACTTCCACATGTCTTGATACTACCGCTTGTCGTACTACCGCCCGGTCGGTGCGGTACTACCGCCTGGCACACTACAATCTTACTACCACTCCCAGACACGGTACTACCGTGGCAACACAGTACTATCATGACTTTGGGGCGGTACTAAAATTTTAGTACCGCAAGACACACTGGCGATACTACCGTTCGGTCCAATCTTTCTCATGGCATTTAGCATGTATGCTCCCTAAGTGGTTCTTTTGCTTTGGCGTGGTCTTTGCATTGATCCTTCTTGGTTTTTGTGTGTGTTTTGCGCGTTGTGTCTCAGGTGGTGGCTCTCGTCGTTCCAATCCCAGTCGCGACCTTTGGATCCGGCGGTTCCAATCAAAGTGAAGCCGCAGAGGGCTCCAGTGCCCCCAAGCGCAATGTCAAGACCACCGCTAACAAGAACAAGGAACCCGCTAAGAGCATGGACGAGATTCCCTCCGCTGAGTATGTCCATCTCAGGAAGATGAACCCGTATGTGAATCCTCGTGCTGTTATCAGAGGCTGTGAGTTGTTCTGGACCAAGCAGCAGACTCTCTTTTATCTGGATGTCATCAAGAACAAGCAGAATACCTACGTGGAGGTCAAGTGGATTGACATGCATCACATGAGGAAGGAACAGTATCGTGAGTACTTTGGAGAGGCTCTGGACTTGGTGGAGCAGTTTGGCATTGAGCATGTGATCTCCTTCCATCTGGACTTTGACCCTGAGCTTGTTTGTTAGTTCTTTGCCCCTGTGTACTTTCATCCTGGGGAGGAGTGGTGGATGACATGGATGACCAACGGCCGTTAGTTGTCCGCTACCTGGAAGAGTTCATGGACTTGTTGCATGTTCCAGATGACAGACTCAACACTCCTGTTGGTGTTCGTCCCCATGCCAATTCTGAGTCTGCCAACAAGGACAAGATCCAGCAGTACTATGTCGAGAAGGTGCTCGCCAATGGAAAGTCAGCTTCAGTGCTGAACCCCTTTCTGGATATCATGTATCGCATCTTCCGCAACTCTCTGTTCCCGCGCATTGGCGACAAGGATAAGGTTCATGCTTTTATGGTGGATATGATGCTCATGTGCGAGGAGGCCCGAGTGTCTCAGACTCAGCCTCTTGATGTCTCACACATCATGTGTCATGAGCTTCAGTTTGCGGTGTTCAATCGCAGGGTGCCTATCTACGGGCCATACCTGTTTCTGCTGATCTCCAAGACTTGGGAGAAGCTGTACCCTGGGGATGAGTTCCTTGCTCCAGACTGGATTAGGCATGATCCCATCTGTCTCCGTGTCAAGCCCAACTGGGCCAACACTACCACTCGTGCTGAGGCGTCTGCTGCTAGGAGGCATGTTGGTGAGGAGGAGACTGGAGCTGAGGATGTTGCTGAGGACCGTGCTACTAGGTCTTCCCAGAGTTCCTCTATGCCCTCATGGGCCAAGAAGCTGAAGGACAAAATGAAGACTCTCTTCTGCATGCAAGCTAAGGGGCAGTACAGGACTCACGTTTCCTCCAAGGAGTCTCGCCGCCGTGACTTGCACATCCTGAAGGTCTTTGCTAAGGCTCATTCCAGCGGGTCAGAGAGGCACATCACTCCAGAGGCTGAGTGGATGGCGAAGCAGGGCTACAAGTGGACTGATTCTGACGAGGACTTCGAGGAGGACATCCACGCTTGAGTCCGAGGAGGAGCGCTGGGATGATTTCTCCGCTTGAGCCACCCCGAGTGTGTAGGTGTCCTCTCTGCCTTTTTGGTGTCTCGATGCCAAAGGGGGAGAGAGTGTAGGGATTTGCTCGTGTGTCGTCGTGTTTGGTGTGTGTGTTTGGTGTTTGTTATCTCGTTTGAACCTCGTTTAGTTGCTTTGGTTTGGTTTGAGACTTATCCTTCGTATGGTATAAGACATATGCACTTTATCCTATCTTAGCAAGCTTATGTTATATTGTGCTACCTATGTTCTATGCTCGTTAGTAGTTGTTCAGCTTTATCATTGCTAGACATGCCTTGTCTCTAAAATATAGGGGGAGTGTTGATCCTAGTTGTGTGCTATGCAGTCCAAAGCATTCATCTAGTCTGCACACATCTAGGGGGAGCCCGTCTATATTTTAGAGAGGAGGGTTTGCCTTTGCTATAGTTTATTTACCTTTTGCAAATCCGTATTGTCATCAATCCACCAAAAAGGGGGAGATTGTAAGTGCATATTTATCCCTTAGATGTTTTGGTGATTGATGACAATGCTTTTGCCGACTAATCGTGTGCCTTTGAGTTTCACAGACATTTCTTCACTAGGTACAAGACGGTTTGGTGCCCCTCGAAGACTATTGAAGACGGCGTTTCTCTACGTATCTTTTTGGTGGATTTGAGTCGTAGGAAAGCCGTACTATTAAGAGGGGGTCCGCGTCGGAAAGGTTTGGGTGGAATCATCACGTACACATTCCCTTCCTTGTCTCCACCTTTCCCTTGCACTATGGAGCATTCCCGTTTATCCTCGTTGTGATTGCCTTGGCTGCTGTTGTTGTGCTTGCGGTAAATCTTTGCTCCACTGGAGCGGTAGTACCCTTGAGCACCTGATAATACCGTTTGCTCGGTAGCGGTAGTACGCGAGAATATGGTAGTACCGCTCCTCTGGAGCCGTACTACTGTGGCCCCCAGGCCAAGTACCGCTGCGTTGCGGTAGTAGGGGCGGATGTAATTTTTTACATCCGCGCCTCCATGATAATATCGCGCCTATGCGCGGTAGTACTGCGGCGGTCCGTCCAGCAGCCACGTGGTAGTACTGCTCTCCAGCGGTAGTACCTCGTCGGGTTTTTGCACCGGTTGTTTTCCAGCGGAAGTAGGCACGGATGTATTTTTATTCATCCGTGCCCTTCCCAGGCTAGGGCGTTCCTGCCTTGCGGTAGTACCGCAAGGAGGGAGCGGTAGTACCGCGCCGGCGGTAGTACTGCCCCCTGTCAGGCTTGCTGTAGCCCCCGCTTGCTGCAGCGGTAGTACCGTGGTGGCCCATGGTAGTACCGCATGGCCTTGCGGTAGTACCGCGCCCCTAGAGCGGTAGTACCGCGTGTCGCGGGCTGGTTAAGTGGATAACGGTTGGATTTCGTCCACCACTATAAAAGGGTCGTCTCCTACCTCTAGCTGACCACCTCTTCCAACCCTGAGCTCCATTGTTGCTCCTAAGCTCCATTTTCGCCCGATCTCACTCCCTATCCAATCAAACTTGTTGATTTACTCGGGAGTGGTTGAGAAGGCCCCGATCTACACTTCCACCAAGAGAAATTTGATTCCCCACTCATCCCTTGCGGATCTTGTTACTCTTGGGTGTTTGAGCACCCTAGACGGTTGAGGTCACCGTGAAGCCATAGTCCATTGTGGTGAAGCTTCGTGGTGTCGTTGGGAGCCTCCAATTAAGTTGTGGAGATTGCCCCAACCTTGTTTGTAAAGGTTCGGTCGCCACCTTCAAGGGCACCAATAGTGGAATCGCGGCATCTGTAAGTGCATCTAGTGCCCCTTAGTGATTTTGGTGGATTGAAGACTTATAGGTTAAGGAACTAATACGTTTGTGAGTGTACACAGGTCTATAAGTATATGAGGAGTTTGATATTTACAGAGAAAGTCGACCCCTAAAAATGAAGTTCTTATTTGAAGACTTTGATATTACGAAGACTTTGAAAGTGAAGAAATTGGTGTGACCTTGAAGACTTGATATTCATTTGAGGAACATGAAGCGTGAAGACTTTTGTTTTCGTAGTTTCGTTTTCTCTTTCTTGAGTCATAGGAAACACCGTCTTTGTTAAAGGGGTCGAGGAAATACTAAGGAAAAATTTCCATGTGATGCTCAACTCAAAATCCTACACCTACCAATCCCTTCGAGTGAAGCCTTTGGAAATCTCATACGATTCGATCAATTTCTTGGATGTAAAAGCGAAGTTCTTCCTGGTCGAGGAATTTGTTCGACCGAGGAGTCGAATTCGCCAGGCGGATTGCCTACGATGAGGAACATGATAGCCCCGAGGAATTTGAGAGTCAAATTTCCGACCGTTCTTGTCTTCTTGGCGCCAGCTATCCCAAAATATCTTATCCACCTAACGGTCATATCATTGAAGGGCATTTATGTCTTATCATGTCGGGCTACTCCCTAGGCTATAAATAACCGCCCCTACAACCACTAGCTGGTTGGCTGCTCGAGAGAAACTTGACACTTGTCATTTGAGAGCAACCCATCCTCCGAGGACTTTGAGCGAAAATCATCAAGTGAGGAAAAACCCCAAAACCAAACCCTACAAACCCAAAGTGATTGAGCATCATCGAGGAGATTGATCCTGCGTGGATCCGACGCTTGTTACCTTTGAAGACTGTGCTTCTTCCAGACGGTTAGGCGTCATGGTCTAGAGCATCCAAGAGGAATTGTGGATCGCCGAGTGACCAAGTCTGTGAAGGTTTGGAAGTCGCCTGAAGACTTACAAAGAGTGATTGGACGAGGTCTGTGTGACCTTAGTTCAAGGAGAATACGGTGAGGACTTGGTGTCCTGAGCTGCGTGCTCAACAACTGGGTGTCTGGGATTGTGTGTCCTCGAGTTTAAATACTCAGCCGCTCCAACCAGACGTACAAGCGGGGCAATGATTGGAACTGGTCTACCAAATCATTGTCTTCACCAACCTTACTGGTTCTATTTCCTCAACCCTTTCATTTCCTCATTCTTGTGTTGAGTGTTTGTTCATATCTGTGTTTGAAGACTTTGACTGAAGACTTTCTCAATTTCCTCAGTTCAATTTCTTCAGTCAGTTTGTCTTCATCTTGTCTTATCCTGTGATTACGCTTTCTGTACTCTGTGTTTGTCTTCATTTCAACATGATGACCATGTTTGTAATCTGTTATGCTTACTTCTGAGTACCTATTCCGCTGCAAGTAGTTCTTCGCTAAGGAATTTCCTCACCAGCAAATTCCTCAATGAAGAATTCACAAAAATCGCCTATTCACCCCCCCTCTAGTCGATATAACGCACTTTCAATTGGTATCAGAGCAAGGTACTCCCTTGTTCTGTGTGATTTTGGTTTAACCACCTGGAGTTTTAGTTATGTCGACCGCAGGTATGATGAAGGTTTCAGCAGGGTGTCCTACCTTTGATGGACTACCCCTACTGGAAGAACAAGATGCGAATGCATCTTGAAGCAATTGACAACGATCTCTGGTATGTTGTGGAAAATGGTGTTCTCTCAGTCACACCTTCTCTGAATGCTACTGATGTGAAGAGATTCAAGCAACTCGATTCTCAAGCGAAGAATATCATATGTGGCCATCTGAGCAAAGGTCAATATGGAAGAGTGAGTGCTTTGGAATACGCCAAGCTCATATGGGACGGAGTTGTCCAAAGTAAATGAAGGAGTCTCAACTCAGCGTGACTCTCGAGTTGATGTTCTTGGAATCTCTTCAACCGCTTCAAAAGACTCGACAACGAAAATGTTCAACAAACCTTCGATCGCCTCGCGACATCTCAAATGAGCTTCAAGCACTTGGCGCCACTGACATCACCGACCATGAGGTGGTGAAGAAATTTTTGAGATCGCTTGATTCCTCAATTGATACTCTGGCACTGATGATACAAGAGCGTGTTGACTACAAGTCACTTGATCCTGCTGATATCCTCGAGAGGCTAAATACTCATGAGTTCCAGCTTCTTTGAAAGAGAGATCTCTATGGTTCTAGCTATGGAAAAACACGTGCCTGAAGGCCAAGGCGTATGCGAATACGAGTGTGAAGACTCTAGTAGTAGCCTTGGAGATCACGAAGAATTAGGCCAGGAGCTAGCCTTTGCTCGTGAAGAAATTCGAAGTTCACAAGGCGTGGTCGCTTTGGAAAATCCTCAAGAAGTAGTGATTCCTCATCCGGTGACTATAAGAGAAGACTTTGTCACAAATGCAAGAAACCTGGTCACTACATCCAAGATTGTCCTCGGTGGGAAAAGGAATTAAAGAAGAAGAAACACAAGGATTACAGTTACGATGGCGCAAAGAAGAAGAAGAAATCATCGAAATCTTCATCATCAAAATCCTCAAAGCCTTCTTCTCACAAGAAGGGCAGCTCCAAAAAGGCTCGGGCATTCATTGGCAAGGAAATGGACTCTGAAGCTGAATCGAGGAACATGAGGAAGAGGAGGCATCGAGAAGAATCTGAGTCCGGTGTGGCGAGTCTAGCTCTCGCTCTTTGCTTTCGTCAGCAAGTCCATCTTCAACTCTGAAGAAAATGACCTCACCAACAATGCTGATGAAGATAGTGATGACTACACTCCCACCTATTGCTTCATGGCAAAGGGTGCCAAGGTACTCAAATATACCTCCTCTGAATCTAGTGAAAATGAATCTGATGAAGATCTAAAGCCCAGTTACTCAAAACTTTCTAAAATTGCTGTAAAACAACAAAGGGCTTTGGAAAAGGTTCAAAACATGCTAGATAAGAGTGATGATATGTTAGGTGAAGAAATGGATCGCACTAAAGCCCTAACTGAAAATCTTGAGAGACTTAGGTCTAGGTTTGATACCTTCAAGGTCATCATAACACTCTCTTATCTGATCATGAGAAACTTTCTTATGAATTTCTTCAAAGAAAGCAAGATCTTGAGAAGCTAAGAGTGAGTTATGAAGATCTTCAGAAGGAGCGCGATTAATTACTTGCTCAACAAATCAGCGCTTTTCAGGAAGAATTTATTCCTTCATGCTTAAAGTGCATTGAACGTGAATCTGCTAATTCTTCACCTGAATGTTCAAATGCTTCAACTGTTACAAATTCTTCACCTGCCTCTGCTATCACTAATTCCTCATCTGAGGACATTGCTAGTATCCCTGACGATGCAGGGCTGAAGGAATTGTACATGACGAGCATGTACAAAAGCCTCAAAGGGCATCAGACTCTTTGTGATGTGCTTAAAAGCAGATCCTCAACAGAACCCTAGGAAAGAGGGTATTGCCTTTGAGAGGAAACTCAATGCGATGGAACATATTGGAAGCCCGAGCGGTATCCCAAAACCTCATGGGTTCTTTGCAAAGGGATCTCCGATTGATCCATCTAACTTATCTGGCTTTACATGCGAATCTCCTCATTCTTCCGATGAGTCATTTGACTCCAACTATAAATTGTTCAAAAATCAGAATGGTGAAGTATTTGCTAGATATGTTGGCACTAAGCTGCGAGAACGGTTCCCCTATGAATAAAATCTGGGTTCCCAAGAAGTGCCTTGAAAGTCTTCAGGTGAATGTCCTCATGACACCACCTGTGAAGAATAGGAACCCCAGATCAAATTCTTCGTATGGACCAAATTCTTCATATGGATCCATGTCCTCATACGGACCAAATTCCTCACGTGGATCAAATTTCTCAAAAGGATCAAAGTCCTCATATGATTATCATCATGCTAACAACTCTGTTTCGCAGGGTAGAGCTAAGGGCTATGAATATGTGCATTACTCTTCATACCATTATGTTCATAAGTCCTCGAAGAATTTCTACCTTATTCATATGCTTACCCTAACCCCTCTTATGTGAAACGAAATGGTTTGCCTTCTATGCCACCATTCTCGTATGGTGCTCGCAGAGTGATGAACTCTTTGCCACCCCTTCGGTTGTGGGTGGTGAAGAAAAAGAACTAATCTCTTCTGCGAGGGTCAGGTCTCCGGGCGTGCCTTAACGTCTGAAGATTTTCTTTGGGGACTGGCGAAATTGCACGAAAGACGCAGGCTAATCATGATGAAATGAACTTTCATTTCACACGTCCTCCTCTTGCTTATCGATATCTTGGTTGATGAAATTCATCTGATGAACTTGATATCATATTCTTCACTCATGAAGTATATGAGATCGTAAGTTGTACTAATTCATATGCAGGATGATCAACCCAAAGCCACTGAGTGGGTTCTCGATAGTGGTTGTACAAATCACATGACTGGTGACAAGAATCTATTGATGGATGCTCCTTATCACCGTCACATCTGAAGCATATCATCTTTCTTGACAAAGGCAAAAGTCGGTATTGGGTCTTGGTAAGGTTGCGATCTCTAAGGATAAACACATGGACAAAGTCATGCTTGTTGAGTCCTTGGGATACAACCTCATGTCAGTCTCAATGCTTTGTGATCTTGATATGGTTGTCATCTTTGGCAAGTATCGTTGTGTTGTGATTATGGAAGCTGACAATTCCAAAGTCTTCGAAGGCTTTAGGAGAGGAGACTTGTATATTGTTGATTTCTCTCTGGGACCACAACCAGCCGTGTGTCTACTTGCAAAAGCTTGAGGAAGGCTGGCTATGGCATCGGCGACTTGGTCACGCAGGCATGAGGAACTTGCACTGCGCTTGCGAAGAAGAAGAAGCACGTCATTGGCATTGAGAATGTCAAATTCCTCAAGGATCACTTATGCGGAACTGTGAAGTCGGAAAAATGACCAAGGCCAAGCATCCAGTGAAGACTATCATGACCACTACTCGTCCCTTGAATTGCTTCACATGGACCTCTTTGGTCCCAATCATTACTCAAATTGTCGTTAATGATGCATCTCTATATGGCTTTGTTATTGTTGATGATTACTCTCGTTACACATGGGTACACATTGTTACTTACAAAAATCAAGTGCAGGAAGTCTTCAAACGATTTTCCTCGAGGGCTTCAACCAACTTTGGTGTGAAGATCAAGCACATCAGAGTGACAATGGAACTGAGTTCAAGAATTCGGTCTTGATGCCTATCTTGATGAACTTGGTATTACTCATGAGTTATCTGCTCCTTATACTCCTCGGCAAAATGGCGTCGTGGAGCGCAAGAACAGAACTCTTGTTGAGATGGCTCGCACTATGCTTGATGAATACAAAACGCCTAGTGGTTTTTGGATTGATGCAATTGATACTGCGTGCCACATCATCAACAGAGTATATCTTCACAAATTCTTCAAGAAGCCTGCCTATGAACTCCTCACTCACAAGAAACCCAATGTAAGTTATCTCAAAGTCTTCGGTGCTAAATGTTGGATTAGAGATCCCCATCACAACTCTAAATTTGCACCGAAAGCACATGAAGGTTTTATGCTTGGTTACGGAAAGGACTCGCACACCTACAGAGTCTTCAACATCTCTCTTCACAAGATTGTTAACACTATAGATGTGCGGTTCGATGAAACTAATGGCTCGCAAAGAGAGCACCTACCTTCTATGTTAGATGAACCAGCACCTGAGGAATCTATCAAGTTCAAGGCAACTGAGGATGTCATTCCCTCTTGAAGAAGCTGCTGAAGAATTTATTCTATGTCTTGAAGAACGTCGAGTGATGCACTGAAGATAATCTTTGAAGACAATGGTGCGAGGAAAATGATCAAATTCCTCGACGACAACCAGCTCATCCTCGCGTTGCAAAAAGAAGTGCAAGTGGAGAAGATCATCGATGACATTAAAGCGCCAGGTCCTCTCACACGCTCAAAAGCTTCACATCTATCTAACTTTTGTGGGCACTATGCTTTTGTCTCTATCACAGAGCCCACTAAGGTAGATGAAGCATTTCTGGAGCCAGAGTGGATTCAGGCTATGCAAGAAGAATTACATTAGTTCGAGCTCAACAATGTCTGGGAACTGGTCAAACCTCCAGATCCTCGCAAGCATAATATCATTGGCACAAAGTGGATCTACCGCAACAAACAAGATGAAAATGGCCTTGTGGTGAGGAATAAGGCACGACTAGTAGCTCAAGGCTACACACGAGGTTGAAGGAATTGATTTCGATGAAACTTTTGCACTGTTGCTAGACTTGAGTCTATTAAGCATATTACTACGCCTATGCTAACCATCACAATATCACTTTATATCAAATGGATGTGAAAAGTGCATTCCTCAATGGTAAGCTTGAGGAAGAAGTATATGTTGCTCAACCGCCAGGTTTTGAAGATCCAAAGAATCCTGACAAAGTCTTCAGACTTAATAAGGCCCTCTATGGTCTCAAGCAAGCCCCACGGGCATGGTATGATACATTGAAGGAATTCTTTGTGAAGAATGGCTTCACACCTGGTTCACTCGACCCTACTCTCTTTACTAAATCTTATGATGGTGAACTGTTTGTGTGCCAAATATATGTTGATGATATTATCTTTGGCTGTACTGACCAACGTTATAGTGATGAATTTGCCTATATGATGAGTGAAGAATATCAACTGTCTATGATGGGAGAGTTGAAATTCTTCTTAGGTCTTCAAATTCGTCAACAACACAATGGCATATTCATATCTCAGAGAAATACCTCAAAGATGTCCTGAAGAAATTCGGCATGCAAGATTGCAAAGGCGTCAAAATTCCTATGCCCACAAATGGCCATCTATGCAATCGATGAAAATGGTATTGACTTGATCACAAGGTATACCGCTCCATGATTGGTTCTTTATTGTACTTATGTGCATCTAGGCGGATATAATGCTTAGTGTTTGCATGTGTGCCCGATTTCAAGCTACAGAAGGAATCACACCATAAGGGGTGAAGCATATTCTTCGATATCTAGCTCACACACCAACACTAGGATTATGGTACCCCAAGGGCTCTGCTTTTGATCTCATTGGATATTCGACTCTGACTATGCCGGTGATCGTGTGGACCGCAAGTCAACTTCACGGCACTTGTCATTTCCTCGGACGATCTTTGGTCTGTTGGTCCTCGAAGAAACAGGCTGCGTATCACTTCATCTCTGCGGAAGCTGAATACATTGCTGCGGGCTCATGTTGTGCTCAATTGATGTGGATGAAGCAAACTCTCAAGGACTACGGCATCAACGTGAAGAATGTGCCTCTCATGTGACAATGAGAGTGCCATCAAGATTGCTCACAACCCAGTTCAGCACTCGAAGACAAAGCACATTCAAATTCGTCATCATTTTCTTCGTGATCATGTGTTGAAGGCGACATCTCTATCGAGCACGTGAAGACTGAAGAGCAGCTAGCCGATATCTTCACTAAGCCCTTGGATGAGAAGAGATTTAGCAAGTTGCAGTGTGAGCTAAATATCTTAGAATCTTCGAATGTTCTTTGAAAAAGACACACATCCTAACACTTATGCAAAATTGATGACTTAGATGTGCAACACATGAAGAAACGTTTTCTTCAATCAATGAAGAATAACACTCTAAGTGTGAAGAAATTAATGAAGAATTTGATTCTCGAGAACCCTACGACAATTGTACGCGGTGTCTGAAATCATCATTCTTATACTGATGGGTCACGCCACCATCAAAGTTGAAAATCTTCAATTTGAGTTTTTCCTCGCTTTTGAAATTCTTGATTTTCAAATTCTTCAACTTTGCAAAATCTTCACTGTTTCCGTCGTCTTTCTTCATTGGCTATATATATATATATATATATATATATATATATATATATATATATATATATATATATATATATATATATATATATATATATATATATATATATATATATATATATATATACGGGTTTATGTCCTCTACAGCATTCACTTATGGCTATTTCTTCAAGTCGCTTTTTCTGCTAAGTGAATGTGATCGGACCCTTCCCCTTCTATGCTATACTCAACCCAATCTATTCACAAATTCTTCATGTGCGTTCTATTTGAAACTCATTCAAAATCTTCACTGTGTCCTTGTCAGCCGAAGAAATTGCAAACGGAACTTTAAAACTGATCTTATCCAAACTTTCGGTTTTGCCGCTCAAACCGTTCCGCATCCCACGATGCATTATTTTACTCACCCACGATCGTATACAATATCGTACACGATCTCCACTACACAGTACGTGGGTAACACATGTCGTGAGAAGGAGAATGGTCAGGGGCACGTTCGTCCTAAATCTTCGGGCGAACGGTTTTCACTGCCTCTATAAATACCCCTCTCCCCTTCCTCACTTCTTTTACCTCACTCGACCTCTCTCTCCCGTTCGAGCTCCTCAAACCCTAGCGCCGCCACTACTCCATCGTCGCCGGTGAGGAAGAGCTTCACTGCCTCGACCTCTTCGCCGTCGTACTCGCGCCGACCATGGAATTCCTCACTCCGCCGCCGCCATAGCTGTCATCCACCGCCAAGTTAGGGCGTGGAAGATCTGAACAGACGAGCCTCACATCTACAACACCCAGTTCGTCGTGTTCTTCATTTAGGGTAAATAAAAGTTACTTTTATTACTCGCTTTGATTCTCAAGCTTTCCTGAAAATCTTCGAAGGTGTTTATTCTTCAAATCTTCACACACACAAACACTTCACAAGCTATCTGCTCTTGATTCATTTCTCTAAGCAATCATTTTCTTCAAGATTCCTCAATTTTGTGGATCCTCGATCTGTACAACTCTGGAACCTAAGACAAAGAACGCTTAGTGAAATTCTTCAAGGCTCATCTGGTCAAAATCCTCAAAACTTGTTCTTTTGAAAAACCTTCGAGAACGCATATGACCTCTCCAAATTCCTCGCAACTATACTCTGTTCATAGGTACACATGTCCATTCTTTGAATCACTAGGTTCTCATCAACTTAACTCATTTGCAGCGTTCCTCGAAGAAAAATTGCATACTTCTTCAGAGAACTCAATTGTTCAATTTCCTCAACTGAAGAAAATGACAGACGGAAAGAAGCAACAGAAAGGAGGAAAGAAACCTGAGGTTATGACTGCGTTTGAAATCCCTGAGGAAATCTATGCTGACTATTGCACACCTGATGAAGAAAGCAAAAATCAGCGCAAGGTGCGCATTCAGAAGATTGAACAGAGATGGGCAAGGGAATGGAGGGAATACAGATATGTGACTCCAAAATACATGAAGAAATTCGCTCTCAATCCTCCATGCCCAAGAGCTCCATTGGCACCTGGCCAAGTAGCTGACCCCACCAGCATCAAGCGTGGTGAGGACTTTCCTGTAGAATGGGCTAAGCGCCAAGCTAAATTGGCAAGACAAACCAATGAGGCAGTGAAGAAATTCAATGAGGATTCTGCCACTGCTACTGCTACTGAGGCCTCGGTCAAACCGAGGAAATCCATGCCAAAGAAGTCTGCTCATAAGCCAACTGCTTCATCATCAGCGCCCTCACGGCAAATTCCTCACACTGCTACAGCTCCACCAAAGTCCTCAACAGCCCCGTCAAAGTCCTCAGCTCACATGCATCGGCTACATGTCAAAGGACTGCTGGTTTCTCGATTGCCTCTGGTGTTTACGCAAGTTCCTCGGCAGCACCAATTTCATCATCTGGCCCGACTGTCTTTGAAGACCAAAGCAACAGTGGGCGAGGTCCTCGGCCAAGTCCAAAGAAGAAACAGGTTGCATTCCATGTGCCTTCTGATGATGAAGCTTCTGATGAAGAACTTGCGGAAATCATCAGAGATCGCCAAGAAAGGGCCGCTACCGCCAAAGGTACATTTGTGCCACTGCTATTGGATCCGAAGAAAGTCCTCGATTATATTGATCTCTGGCACAAGGATCCCAATACCCCGATGCCTGACTTTCATCTGACCCCTGGACAAAGTCATATGCTGACCCATTTCATCGCTGGAGAGAAATGGAAGTTTGAAAAGGCAAGAGAAATCAAGAAGGCTCAATACAGAAAGGAGAAGTTTACGAAGAAAAATGTTGTCAAAATGACACACGAGGAACTTCTCAAGGTCCAGACTGAAATTCAAGACCTCGGCAAAAACTTTGATTCTTACTATGCCGATTGGCAAGGAGCCAAGGTCGATTAAATCAACTGACGAAGAATTTCTAAATGTTGCAACCCCAACGCAACAGGAAATTCCTCAGTCAGGCCTCTGCTCGACTATTTGAAGAACATGCCAACACGGTGATGATTTTCAACTTTCTTGATGAAAATACAAGTTCGAGGCTGATGACTCAATTCCAGCCACTGAAGAAATTGCCAGGGCATCCACTAGTGGTGCGCCTGAAGAAACTGAAGAGATCAGGGCAACTGCATCAGTTGCGCCTGAAGAAATTCATCCTGATTCCTCAGCTCCTCCTGCGCCAACACCAACTCCAATTCTTCCATCTGCCTCTGATGTGAAGAAAACCAAGGCTATGAGCGAGCTGCGGTGAAGAAAAGGAAGGCATCAGCTGTGTCAAATTCTTCGGCTGCGAAGAAAATGAAGCCAATGACCAGCTCATTTGAAAATCCAATTGATGTTGTTCCGATTTCCTCCAAGCCATCAAAGGACCTTGTTCCTTTTGGAGAAGACTATGAGATCCCAATCGGATCTGCTGAAGAACGTCATTCTGCTGCTTCGTTAGAGCAGATTGATGAAGAAATTGAAGTGGATGCAATCCCTTCAACCCCAGTCATTTCCTCACCTACGCCTACATTCCTGCTTTGAAGAGGCTGGTGTTGAGGAAGTTGAAGATGAAGATGTGGATATTGGGTGCACCACACCAGTGATGAATGATGACTTTTGGGAAAGTCTGCATCCCAATACTCCTCTCTTCACCCCGCTCCAACAGATTCCTCAGTCCCCTGCACAAACAGTCCAAATGGACTCAAGAAACTCAACCCACCTGTTACGTGCATGAAGAAATTCCAGCCACTAGTGCCGATGAACTGCTTCTGATCCACGGTACTGTTGAGGAACCAGAAATTCCTCGGCTGAAGAACCTGAACTTGCGATTCGGAGGTCGTGATGCAACTCACTGACACTCCACTGCCAAAGCCTAAGAATCCTTTCTCAACGAAGCAAAAGTTCAAGGCTGAAGATTTCTTTAGCGAGCACGTTTTCTTCACAGATTACAACCCATATGACTCTGCTCGCATAAGGAAGAGGCGTTTCTGGACTGCCAGCCAAGCCAACTTCTATTCCTCAGTGCTCTTCAACAAGGACAAAATCTTCGATCATGCTCATATTCCTCATGTGGACATGGAGTCTCTGCCAGGCTTTGAGCCAGTCCTCAGTGTGCTTCACGACGCAGGACTTCTGAATTTCTGCACTGATATCTGTGACTGGAATGAAGAACTAATTCTTCAATTCTATGCAACGCTGCACATCACCGGAGACGCCAAGACGTGAACTCATGGGTATTAGACTGGATGTCTGAAAATACTCACTACAAGGCACCAGCAACTGAATTGCTTCGTGCTCTACCACTCAGTCCTCCACTTGATGGTGCCCGTTGTATCTACAACGAACCATAACTTTCAAATCACTATAGGCAAGTGTTGATGAAGCCTTTGAAGCCAAGGCAGGCCCCAAGAACCAAATTCCTCGTCAAGGAATTATTGTATGTGCCTCCATCGCCTATCGATTCGACGAAGACAATGAGTCCTATCAAAGGCCACGACTCGAATGATGAAGAAGTCGTTGGCATCATGAAGAATATGCTTTTCTACATCATCCATGGCGTTCCTGTCAACTTCCATGATTTCTTCATGAGGACTCTGGCAAACGTGGCTATGTCACCATTTGAGCTAAAGCCTTATGCGCCTTGGATAATGAGATTCATCAGGACAAGGTCTTCACTCAATTACAAGGTCGATACTACGAACCACTGCAGCTACTTGCCCCGATTGAAGTCCTCAAACGGACATTTACCTCGAGATGATGACAAGGGCAAGGCTACTGCTGTGATCGATGAAGGCATTCGTCCATTGGATGGACAGTTTAGCAAGCAGCATCCTACTCCACCAATGATGACTCACGCCACCCATGACTCTGCCATAAATACCTCGGTCAAGCAAAGTCCTCAAGCTACTGCACCTGTGGTGATGATCGATCGTGAGTTACTCCTCGGTCTTCATCGGAAGGTTGATCGCAATCATAAATGGGTCAAGCGTCAGTTTGGTTCAATTCTTCACAACATGACCTCAACACACAATGTAGTGAAGAAAAACCACTACTACCTCCATGAAACCTTCAAACGCACCTGGGCTGTTCTTTCACATGTCTACGATGCAGAAGAACTGAAGACTATGGGACCCAAGGAAGAATTTGTTGATGCGCACCTCCTCAGAAGAAATACAAGAAGGTCAAAGTTCCTTCCTTGGTGGCCAGCTCCTATTCTTCATCGCGGCAGACCGATGAAAATGAAGACTTGGATGACACCGCGGCAGGTCCTACTACAACAACCGACCCCAACAACGGCGCTCCTTCTTCAACTTGAAATTCTTCAGAGCGTTAGTCCTCGGTTCGATCCTTTTGGTCATTTGATGACAAAGGGGGAGAAATTTGAGACTTAGTCTTCAAGCGGGTCTAGTTTATTGCCTATATACAGTAATTTATTTTTGTTAAGTTACAACTCTCGTTCTTCTGAAACTTTTATTGGATCGAGTTGTAATCTTAAACCCGATGGTGCTTTGATACTTTTGATGCATTATGCTCTTGCACTACGCCTCGATTCTCTTGAGCTCCTTGAAAATCTTCATAGCAAATCTATTTGAGCTCGATACTCTTGATGCGTTATTTTGCATGCTTATTCCTCATTAATGTTATCATACGCATGCTGAATTACATCAAGCACCATATTTCATCATGCATTTCAAATTCTTCATATTATATGACAAATGCGTGTATGAATTACAAGATATAGGGTGAGATCTCCATGATTCAACTCTTCAAATGTGCATTGCCTCAAAAGCAAATTCCTCACTATGCACATCTTCGTGGAGTTCTTCTATATCTTGCAATCAAATTCCTCTTTATCAGTATTTACACTTCATATGTTTATCCCCGTTGAAAACTTAATCTATATTGTCATCAATCACCAAAAAGGGGGAGATTGTAAGTGCATCTAGTGCCCCTTAGTGATTTTGGTGGATTGAAGACTTATAGGTTAAGGAACTAATACGTTTGTGAGTGTACACAAGTCTATAAGTATATGAGGAGTTTGATATTTACAGAGAAAGTCGACCCCTAAAAATGAAGTTCTTCGACTGAAGACTTTGATATTCTGAAGACTTTGAAAGTGAAGAAATTGGTGTGACCTTGAAGACTTGATATTCATTTGAGGAACATGAAGCGTGAAGACTTTTGTTTTCATAGTTTCGTTTTTCTCTTTCTTGAGTCATAGGAAACACCGTATTGTTAAAGGGGTCGAGGAAATACTAAGGAAAAATTTCCATGTGATGCTCAACTCAAAATCCTACACCTACCAATCCCATCGAGTGAAGCCTTTGGAAATCTCATAGAGTTCGATCAATTTCTTGATGTGAGAGAAAGTTCTTACGGTCATTTGAGGAATTTGTTCTGACCGAGGAGTTAGGAATTCGCCATGCGGATTGCCTACGATGAGGAACATGATAGCCCCGAGGAATTTGAGAGTCAAATTTCCGACCGTTCTTGTCTTCTTGGCCAGCTGTCCCAAAATATCTTATCCACCTAACGGTTATATCATTGAAGGGAATTTATGTCTTATCATGTCGGGCTGCTCCCTAGGCTATAAATAGCCGCCCCTACAACCACTAGCTGGTTGGCTGCTCCGAGAGAAACTTGACACTTGTCATTTGAGAGCAACCCATCCTCCGAGGACTTTGAGCGAAAATCATCAAGTGAGGAAAAACCCCAAAAACCAAACCCCTACAAACCAAAAGTGATTGAGCATCACTGAAGAGATTGATCCTGCGTGGATCCGATGCTTGTTACCTTTGAAGACTGTGCTTCTTCTAGACGGTTAGGCGTCATGGTCTAGAGCATCCAAGAGGAATTGTGGATCACCGAGTGACCAAGTCTGTGAAGGTTTGGAAGTCGCCTGAAGACTTACCACGAGTGATTGGACGATGTCATGTGACCTTAGTTCAAGGAGAATACAGTGAGGACTTGGTGTCCTGAGCTGCGTGCTCGCCGGCCGGGTGTCCGGACTGTGTGTCCTCGAGTTTAAATACTCGGCCGCTCCAACCAGACGTATAACCTGAGACAGCAATTGGAACTGGTCTACCAAATCATTGTCTTCACCAACCTTACTGGTTCTATTTCCTCAACCCTTTCATTTCCTCATTATTGTGTTGAGTGTTTGTTCATATCTGTGTTTGAAGACTTTGACTGAAGACTTTCTCAATTTCCTCAGTTCAATTTCTTCAGTCAGTTTGTCTTCATCTTGTCTTATCCTGTGATTACGCTTTCTGTACTCTGTGTTTGTCTTCATTTCATCATGATGACCATGTTTGTAATCTGTTATGCTTACTTCTGAGTACCTATTCCGCTGCAAGTAGTTCTTCGCTAAGGAATTTCCTCACCGGCAAATTCCTCAGTGAAGAATTCACAAAAATCGCCAATTCACCCCCCCCCCCCTCTAGTCGATATAATGCACTTTCAGCATCTCGCATTGTGTGAGGGCATGAGGAGAATACGGTGGCCCTAGTGGCTTCTTGGGGAGCATTGTGCCTCCACACCGCTCTAACGGAGACGTACTTCCCCTCAAAAGGAATGAACTTCGGTAACACATCCTCGTCTCCACCGGCTCCACTCTTGGTTATCTCATCCCTTTACTTGTGCAAGCTTATTTGTGTTACATTCATTGCTTGCTTGTGTGCTTGTGATTGTTGCATCATATAGGTTGTCCACCTAGTTGCACATCTTGACAACTTACTTTGACGCAAAGTTGAATTTGGTAAAGAAAAGCTAAAAAATTTTAGTTGCCTATTCACCCCCCCCCCCCCTTCTAGTCAACTATATCGATACTTTCAATTGGTATCAGAGCCTCGTCTCTTTTTAAGGACTTTACTATCCGAAGAGTATGGTTGACGTCGTAGACGATGTAGGAGAGCACTCCGGTGCGAATCCGATATCGTCTACGGGAGATGGGGGTAACTCGATCTCACGTGAGGAATTCAATGTGGCTTTGGACACATTGAAGACCTCCATGACGACCGAGGTCAAAGACATGTTTAAGGAATTCTTAGAAGGGCTTAAACTTTCCACCGCGCCCGTGAAAGTGGGTGATCCCGCCAACACGGAGAAGGATGCTAACCCCGACAAGGGGGAAGCTACTAGTGAGAAAGCTCCTATGTCTAGTGGTAAGAATGGCATCGGCATCTTTGCCCATGTGAAACCTCCACCCGTTTATGGTGGACCGATTCCTTCTACTCATTTGAATCATGCCGGTCCTCCCCCCAAGATTGATAAAAAAGGAGGATTTTGATTCTTGGGTCTATTGTTTTAAGCGTCATTTAAATCATGTGAACACTAACCTTTGGAGAATCATTGAAGAAGGTTTTTATCCGCATGACCGGAGCAACTTCACTCCTAGAGAAGCCGTGGATGATCAATTCAATGAAAATTCTCTCTTCATCATCCAAGAAGCAATCCTTCCCGAAGACCTCCCGCATCTTCGGCCCTACTCATTGGCCAAAGAAGCTTGGCACAAAGTGGTTTCCCTCTATCGGGGAAGCGCAAGCATCCAACGTTCCAATTACAAAGTGGTACAAGATGAAGCCGATGAGTTTGCAATAAAGAAGATGAAGAACCTCGTGAGCTCTATCGGAGAGTCACCAAGCTCGTGGTCTCTCTCCGGGATCATGGAAGTAAGGACACGGATGACAATTGTATCAAGCACAAATTCCTCAAGGCAATGATGCCCTACCACAAAGTCATGTCCTCCGTCATCCGTCAAAGGCCGGACTTTCACACCTTGTCCTCAAGTGATGTGTTGGATGAGTTTGTGGCTATGAGCATATTGGACAGGACCGCCGACAATGCGGTGCTTCGCTCCCAAAGAGCAAAGAAGCCCAACCTTGCATTGAAGGCCAAGATTTGTGTCGAAGAAGAAGAAGAGGAGGAAGAAGAGGAGAGCAACCTCAAAGATACGAAGTATGCCTATCATGAACACATGGCCCTTGCTTCAAGGCAATTTTGGAGCAAGAAGAACTCAAGGCCCAACTTCAACAAGAGCAGCTCAAGTGGCGCAAAGGGCAAGCAACGAGTGAGGACTTGCTTCAATTGTGGCAATGTAAGTCATTTTGTTGCGGAGTGCCCGTATGAGAAGAGGGAGGACAATGGTGGCAAGCTCATCCGTAAGGACAAGGCCAAGTCTTTCCCCAACAAGAGCAACTTCACCAAGAATACTCCTCACAAGGCTTTGGTGGTATAAGAAGAGTACAATGAGGATGACGATGATGATGAAGATGGTGAGTCGATTGCCATGGCCTCCGTTGCCATTGCGACGACTCCCCGGGTGTCTCTCTTCGACTCACCCAATGAGAGCATCACCGCCAAGTGCCTCATGGCTAAAGCCACCAACAAGGTAACCCCCAACATCAAAACTACCATCATCAATCATTCTTCTTTGACGGATTGCATTGATGAACATGAGGGAACTAATGTGGAGGAGAATGAGTTTGAGGCCTTTATGGGTAAACTCAAGGGCAAATCCAAGAAGCACTTCATTGCTCTCTTGGAACAACTTGGTGAAGCCAATGACATGATCAAGGCTGACGAAGAAACCATCTCTAAGATGGAGGGGCATAGTCGTGACTATGCCGATGAGATTTCGGATCTTTCCAATGCTCTTGAGGAAGAGCGTGGTCTTCGTTTGGCTCTTGAGGAGTCATACAACGATGATCATGCTAAATTAAAGAAAGATCTTGATCATGCTCTTGTTGTGTCTCGTGTGCTAAGCTCCGAGAAGGCGAAGCTTGGGGTTGATCTTGCTAGACTCAACGAGGAGTTTGACATTCTCGACAAGGCTCACAAAGTCTTGAAGGGTGTTCATGCTAGCCTCAAAGAGTCTCATGACCAACTCCAAGTGAAGCTAACCAAGGAGAAAGCCACTTTTCCTCATATGGTGTTGATTGATAATGCAAATGCTACTAACCCTTGTTGTGAGCATGTGCATATTGTTGAGGAGAATGCTAAGTTGAAGGAGCAACTTGAGAAAGGCCTTGTCACATGCATACAAGGTGAGAAGAACCTCAACGACCTTTTGAGTAATCAAAAGGAAGTTGTGGCCAAGGAGGGGATTGGGTTCGCACCCAAGTCCAAGAATAAGAAGAAGAATGACAAGACCAAACGACCTCCTCCTCTCAAGCAAACTTTTGTGAGGGAGGGAGAGGGTGCTTCCAAGGAGAAGAAGAACAACGCAAAGGGTGGCGATGTCAATAAGCGCAATGCCACCCCTCCCAACAAAGCCGGCGATTTTAATCCCTCTTATGTGTTATGTCGTGCTAGTGATGGGCATGTTTATGCCAAATTTGTTGGTTCTCCTCATGAGTACATTGAATGGTCTATTTGGGTTCCTAAGACCCTTGTTACTAACATCAAAGGACCCATTACTAAATAGGTACCTAAAACCAAGCATTGATCTCTTGTAGGTGTTTGCTTCCGGTGGGGGATCATGGTTGCTCGATAGTGGAGCTACAAATCATATGACTGGAAGCAAGGACTTGGTGGTGGACGTGCACAAGATTCCTTCTATGGCCACCAATGTCAAGAGGGGTGATGCCTCATCTTCTAAGGTATTGGGACTCGGCAAGGTTGTCATTTCTCATGATCTCACGATCGAGAAGGTCATGCTTGTGGAGTCCCTTGCATACAATTTACTTTCCGTTCGTCAACTTGCAATCATGGGCTTTGCCACTTTCTTTGATATTGATACTGCGTGGCCCTCTTGTGGAGCAAGACTCTTAAAGTAGCCTTTGTTGGGCATGTCGAGAGTGGTCTCTATGTGATTAACTTTTTGGAGGTACCCACTAAGACCGCGACATGCCTAATGGCTAAAGTTGATGTGGGATGGCTTTGGCATCGCCGTTTAGCCCATGTCAATATGAGATCTCTGCAAAGTCTTCTCAAGGGGGACCATCTTCGTGGACTAACGAATGTTAGTTTTGCTAAAGATCGTGCTTCCAGTGCTTGTATCGAAGGAAAGCTTCATGAAAAGGCTCACCCTCCCACGACTATCATTTACTCGAAGAGGCCTTTGGAGCTCCTTCACTTGGATCTCTTTGGGCCTCCATCCTTTGATAGTCTTGGGGGTAGGAAGTCTTGCTTGGTGATTGTGGATGACTACTCAAGATATACTTGGGTGTATTTCTTCAAGAGGAAGAGCGAGACCCAACAAACCGTCATTGACTTCGCAAATGAAGCACAACGTCAACACAATGCAAAGATCTTGACAATAAGAAGTGACAACGGCACCGAGTTCAAGAACTACACCTTGGATGAGTTTCTTAGTGATGAGGGGATCAAGCATCAATATTCTGCACCCTACACCCCTCAACAAAAGCGGTGTCGCGGAGAGGAAGAACCGGACGTTGATGGATGCGGCAAGGACCATGATGGCGGAGTTCAAGTCTCCATACAACTTTTGGGCCGAAGCCATCAACACCGCATGTCATGCATCCAATCGGCTCTACCTCCGCAAGGGCTTGAACAAGACTCCATATGAGATACTTACCGGTAACAAGCCCAACCTCAAGTATTTTCGGCTATTCGGGTGTAAGTGTTTCATTCTCAAGAAAGGTGTTAGGTTGTCTAAATTTGAGGCTAGAGCTTATGAGGGCATATTTGTTGGTTATGCTACAAACTCTCATGCTTACCGTGTCCTCAATAAATCCACGGGACTTATTGAGGAGACCTGTAGCAAAGTGGCACTTGTGATGTAGGTGATGAAATTCCTCCTCAAGCCATAAGAAGAATGGGTGTTGGCTTTATCCTACCCATTGAGGAACCCCTTGTGGCCAAAGGAGAAGGACAATGCTCCACTCAAGTGGAGCCATCACCAACCCAAGGCCCACATGCTTCCGAAGAACAAAGTGAAGGCCCTCAACCTTGTGAACAAGATCAAGGGCAAGATCAACCTCAAGAGGGTGGTGAACCACCAAATGATGCCCAAGGTCAAGTTCTTCCCCTCGAGCAAGTCCAAGATCATGAGCAAGCTCAAGATCTAGTACAAGCTCAAGACGGCGCTCAAGATGATCAAGTTACCCCTCCTCGTCTCACTTCCGAGGAGGAATTGGAGCGTCGTGCCGTGAAGATTGCTTCCAAGCTCACCACCAAAGGTCATCTCATGGAGAATGTGGTTGGAAGCCTAAGAAAGGGGTAAGCACTTCGTGAAAATTATCAAACTATTGTGAACATCATGCGTTTGTCTCTTGTGTGGAACCCCAAAAGGTCTACGAGGCGCTCGAAGATCCGGATTGGCTCAATGCCATGCATGAAGAATTCAATAACTTCGAGTACAACAAGGTGTGTAGATTGGTGCCAAGGCCAACGGGGAACCACAATGTCATTGGAACCAAGTGGATTTTCAAGAACAAGCAAGATGCTCATGGGAACATTGTTCGCAACAAGGCAAGATTGGTGGCACAAGGCTACTCCCAAGTCGAGGGTATCGACTACGGTGAAACCTTTGCTCCCGTTGCTCGTCTTGAATCCATTCGCTTGTTGATTGCATATGCTTCTCATCACAACTTTAAGTTGCAACAAATGGATGTTAAAAGTGCGTTCCTTAATGGTCCTATTAATGAGTTGGTATACGTCAAGCAACCCCCCGGGTTCGAGGATCCCTACTTTCTCGATCATGTGTATCAACTCGACAAGGCACTCTATGGCCTTAAACAAGCCCCACGTGCGTGGTATGACCACCTTACCGAGTTGTTACAAGATCGTGGATTTGAAGTTGGGCTAATCGACCCCACTCTTTTTACTAAGAAGGTTAAAGGGGAGTTGTTCGTATGCCAACTATATGTTGATGATATTATTTTTGGTTCCCCTAACAAAGCTTTCAATGAGGAATTTGCCGCTCTCATGACCTCCAAGTTCAAGATGTCTTCGATGGGAGAGTTGAAGTTCTTCCTTGGTTTTGATATCAAGCAAAGAAGAGAAGGTACCTTCATCAACAGGGCCAAATACACTCAAGACATGCTAAAGAGATTCAAGCTAAGTGATGTCAAGCCGGCTACTACTCCAATGCCTACCAAGTGCCAACTTGACACTGATCCCAATGGTAAAGCGGTGGATCAAAAGGTATATTGCTCCATGATTGGCTCCCTGCTTTACCTTTGTGCATCTAGACCGGATATCATGTTGAGTGTGGGAATATGTGCACGGTTTCAAGCCGCACCAAAGGAAAGCCACTATGTGGCGGTCAAACGAATCTTTTGATATTTAGCTCATACCCCAAACTTTGGCCTATGGTACCCAAGAGGAGCAAATTTCAAGCTTGAAGGATATACAGATTCCGATTGGGCGGGAGACAAAGTGGACAGGAAGTCAACTTCCGGAGGGTGCTAATTTCTTGGTTGCTCTTTGGTGAGTTGGTCTTCCAAGAAGCAAAGTTGTTTGTCTCTCTCGTCCACCGAAGCGGAATATGTTGCGGCCGGTAGTTGTTGTGCACAACTCCTTTGGATGAGGCAAATTTTAAAGGAGTACGGTGTCATTTGTGACAAAAAAGTGCCTCTTTGGTGTGAGAATGAAAGTGCCATCAAGATTTCTCTCAACCCAGTGCAACACTTCAAGACGAAGCATATCGAGATTCGGTATCATTTCATCCGGGATCATATTAGGCGAGGGGAGATCGAGCTCAAGTATGTCAACACTCATGATAACCTTGCAGATATTTTCACGAAGCCCTTGGATGAAGCAAGTTTCGTGAGTTAAGGCATGAGCTAAATATCATAGACTCGAGCAATGTTGCTTGAACCCGTGCACACCCCACCTTACTCGACTTGTTATCTTGTTTAGGTGTAGGCATGGACATAGGAGGAGTGTTGTTCTCTCAATGAACTCTCCCTCCCCCCATTATGCATAAATCGATCAACTCTTCCACATTAGTCATTTTTTATGGTACTTGTGCTTCAAAGACGAGTTTTGGTCATGGGCCCAAGGATAGTTCTTCGCGGTGCCATACCAATTGACTCAAACATAGGTGGCTCTGGCCATCGCCCTCCTTTTGGAGAGGTCGTGTCGCGTGGTTGTTTCTTGTTGTCGGTTCCCGTTCTGCCTTTGTGTTGTGCGTGTTCTTGTGGTGTCTCTTGTGCTCGAAGTTTCTTTGCAAAGACCCCTTTTCGCGTGTTTGAAACCAGCTTCTTCTTGAGCTCACGGTACTACCGCAGCTTGCTACGGTACTACCGCGTTGAGAGGGCACGGTACTACCGCGCCTGCGCGGCAGTAATTTTTTACTGCCGCCCAGGAGAGCGGTACTACCGCTCGTGCGCGGTACTTCCGCCGAGCGGTACTACCGCGATGATGTGCGGTACTACCGCGCCGTCGCAGACGCGTGGGGGATAAGGACGGGCAGGGGGAGTTCTAACTCCCCCATACCCATTCGTCAGTTTCCCCACTTCGTCTCTCTCTCTCGCTCAAGAACGAGGGTCGGGATCCCTCGCCGGATCTCCGCCTCCGGCTGCTCTTCTTCGATTCCGACCGGTGGGATCGTTCCCCACCACGTGCTCTTGCCATGGAACAAGGTCTTTCCCCAAATCCCTCTCTCTTTTGGTTGTTTTCCTTGCCTTTAGGCTTTTGGGGAGATGCATGTGTTCTTGAGATTTTAGGCTAAATCTTTGCAAGAGTAGGATGGAGGAGTAGTAGTGTGTAGGGATTATACTTGCTATGTTGTCTTGTGATAGATTTGATCAACCGTAGTACCGCCGTGGTTTCACGGTCCTTCTCAGATTCAAATCTCGATCGGATCTAATGCGGTGCGGTACTACCGCCCCACATGTGCGGTACTACCGCTTGTCCGGTACTACCGCTCGGTCGGTGCGGTACTACCGCACGAGCGGCGGGACTACAATCTTACTACCGCTCCCAGACACGGTACTACCATGGCAACACACGGTACTACCGCGACTTGGGGCGGTACTAAAATTTTAGTACCGCAGCACCTGGCAGTACTACCGTTCAGTCCAATCTTTCTCATGGCATTTAGCATGTATGCTCCCTAAGTGGTTCTTTTGCTTTGGCGTGGTCTTTGCATTGATCCTTCTTGGTTTTTGTGTGTGTTTTGCGCGTTGTGTCTCAGGTGGTGGCTCTCGTCGTTCCAATCCCAGTCGCGACACTGGATCCAAGCGGTTGCACAATCAAAGTGAAGACGCAGAGGGCTCCAGTGCCCCCAAGCGCAATGTCAAGACCACCGCTAACAAGAACAAGGAACCCGCTAATAGCATGGACGAGATTCCCTCTGCTGAGTATGTCCGTCTCAGGCAGATGAACTCGTATGTGAATCCTCGTGCTGTTATAAGAGGCTGTGAGTTGTTCTGGACCAAGCAGCAGACTCTCTTTTATCTGGATGTCATCAAGAACAAGCAGAATACCTACGTGGAGGTCAAGTGGATTGACATACATCACATGAGGAAGGAACAGTATCGTGAGTACTTTGGAGAGGCTCTGGACTTGGTGGAGTAGTTTGGCATTGAGCATGTGATCTCCTTCCATCTGGACTTTGACCCTAAGCTTGTTTGTCAGTTCTTTGCCTCTTTGTACTTTCATCCTGGGGAGGGGCAGCGGATGACGTGGATGACCAACGGCCGTCAGTTGACCGCTACCTGGAAGGAGTTCATGGACCTGTTGCATGTTCCATATGACGGACTCAACACCCCTGTTGGTGTTCGTCCCCATGCCAATTCTGAGTCTGCCAACAAGGACAAGATCCAGCAGTACTATGTTGAGAAGGTGCTCGCCAATGGCAAGTCAGCTTGGTGCTGAACCCCTTTCTGGATATCATGTATCGCATCTTCCGCAACTCTCTGTTCCCGCGCATTGGCGACAAGGATAAGGTTCATGCTTTTATGGTGGATATGATGCTCATGTGCGAGGAGGCCCGAGTGTCTCAGATTCAGCCTCTTGATGTCTCACACATCATGTGGCATGAGCTTCGGTTTGCGGTGTTCAACCGCAAGGTGCCTATCTACGGGCCATACCTGTTTCTGCTGATCTCCAAGACTTGGGGGAAGCTGTACCCTAGGGATGAGTTCCTTGCTCCAGACTGGATTAGGCATGATCCCATCTGTCTCCGTGTCAAGCCCAAGCCCAGGCCAACACTACCACTCGTCCGAGGCGTCTGCTGCTAGGAGGCATGTTGGTGAGGAGGAGGCTGAGGCTGAGGATGTTCTTTGAGGACCGTGCTACTAGGTCTTCCCAGAGTTCCTCTATGCCCTCATGGGCCAAGAAGCTGAAGGACAAAATGAAGACTCTCTTCTGCATGCAAGCTAAGGGGCAGTACAGGACTCACGTTGCCTCCAAAGAGGCTCGCCGCCATGACTTGCACATCCTGAAGGTCTTTGGTGAGGCTCATTCCAGCGGGTCAGAGAGGCACATCACTCCAGAGGCCGAGTGGATGGCGAAGCAGGGCTACAAGTGGACTGATTCTGACGAGGACTTCAAGGAGGACATCCCTGCCGCCGAATCTGAGGAGGAGCGCTGGGATGATTTCTCCGCTTGAGCCACCCCGAGTGTGTAGGTGTCCTCTCTGCTTTTTTGGCGTCTCGATGCCAAAGGGGGAGATAGTGTAGGGATTTGCTCGTGTGTCGTCGTGTTTGGTGTGTGTGTTTGGTGTTTGCTGTCTCGTTTGAACCTCGTTTAGTTGCTTTGGTTTGGTTTGAGACTTATCCTTCATATGGTGTAAGACATATGCACTTTATCCTATCTTAGCAAGCTTATGTTATATTGTGCTACCTATGTTCTATGCTCGTTAGTAGTTGTTTAGCTTTATCATTGCTAGACATGCCTTGTCTCTAAAATATAGGGGGAGTGTTGATCCTAGTTGTGTGCTATGCAGTCCAAAGCATTCATCTAGTGCGCACACATCTAGGGGAGCCCGTCTATATTTTAGAGAGGAGGGGTTTGCCTTTGCTATAGTTTATTTACCTTTTGCGCAAATCCCGTATTGTCATCAATCCACCAAAAAGGGGGAGATTGTAAGTGCATATTTATCCCTTAGATGTTTTGGTGATTGATGACAATGCTTTTGCCGACTAATCGTGTGCCTTTGAGTTTCACAGACATTTCTTCACTAGGTACAGGACGGTTTGGTGCCCCACGAAGACTATTGAAGACGGCGTTTCTCTACGTTTCTTTTTGGTGGATTTGAGTCGTAGGAAAGCCGTACTATTAAGAGGGGGTCCGCGTCGGAAAGGTTTGGGTGGAATCATCACGTACACGTTCCCTTCCTTGTCTCCACCTTTCCCTTGCACTATGGAGCATTCCGTTTATCCTCGTTGTGATTGCCTTGGCTGTTGTTCTTTGTGCTTGCGGTAATCTTGCTCCCTAGAGCGGTAGTACCCTTGAGCACCATGATAGTACCGTCGCTCGGTAGCGATAGTACTGCTGAGCCTGATAGTACCGCTCCTCCGAGCCGTACTCTGTGGCCCCTGTGCCAAGTACCGCTGCGTTGTGGTAGTAGGCGGATGTAATTTTTACATCCGGCGCCTCCATGATAGTACCGCTACGCATGATAGTACAGCCGCGGTCAGTCCAGCCACGCGGTAGTATCGCTCTCCGGTAGTACCGCGTCGGGTTTTGCACCGGCTGTTTTCCGGTGAAGTAGGCACGCGGATGTATTTTCATTCATCCGCGCCCTTCCGAACTAGGCGTTCTGCCTTGCGGTAGTACCGCAAGGAGGGAGCGGTAGTACCGCGCCGACGGTAATCTTGCCCTGTCGTTTCGCTGTAGCCCAGCTCTTCTTGATGGTAGTACCGTGGTATTACGGTAGTACCGCATATGGCCTTCTTGATAGTACCGCGCCCCTGGAGCGGTAGTACCGCGCGTCGCGGGCTGGTTAAGTGGATAACGGTTGGATTTCGTCCACCACTATAAAAGGGTCGTCTCCTACCTCTAGTTGACCACCTCTTCCAACCCTAAGCTCCATTGTTGCTCCTAAGCTCCATTTTCGCGATCTCACTCCCTAGCCAATCAAACTTGTTGATTTGCTCGGGAATGGTTGAGAAGGCCCCGATCTACACTTCCACCAAGAGAAATTTGATTCCCCCCACTAATCCCTTGCTGATCTTGTTACTCTTGGGTGTTTGAGCACCCTAGACGGTTGAGGTCACCGCGGAGCCATAGTCCATTGTGGTGAAGCTTCGTGGTGTCGTTGGGAGCCTCCAATTAAGTTGTGGAGATTTCCCCAACCTTGTTTGTAAAGGCACCAATAGTGGAATCACGGCATCTCGCATTGTGTGAGGGCATGAGGAGAATACGGTGGCCCTAGTGGCTTCTTGGGGAGCATTGTGCCTCCACACCGCTCTAACGGAGACGTACTTCCTCTCAAAAGGAAGGAACTTCGGTAACACATCCTCGTCTCCACCGGCTCCACTCTTGGTTATCTCATCCCTTTACTTGTGCAAGCTTATTTGTGTTACATTCATTGCTTGCTTGTGTGCTTGTGATTGTTGCATCATATAGGTTGTCCACCTAGTTGCACATATAGACAACTTACTTTGATGCAAAGTTGAATTTGGTAAAAAAAAGCTAAAAATTGTTAGTTGCCTATTCGCACCCCCCCCCCTAGTCAACTATATCGATCCTTCCAACTGTGGAGAAGGAAATCCGAGTTAACTTTGTCATAACTCTTTTCAAAGTCCAATTTCAAAACCGCAACTTGATGTTTCTTTTTGATTAATGCAAAATTTCATTTAGTGACATGACCCCATTCGTAGTATTCCTGCCTCTAATTAAAGCATTATGACATAGTTTATGCGTAAAAGGCGAGAGCTCTAATTTATATCCTGAATAGTTGTTACTTATAAGATGCAATGCTATTTCCAGCGCGAGAAGAGCTCAGGAATAGACACCGCGTTGAGGAGCAGAGTTTTTTATTATTTAAAAGGAACTTTATTCATTTGAAATAACCAATACATCGTTTGCGAGGATCATTACAATTTCATCTAGAGGTTCCTCAAACCAGTCGGAAGTCGAAGAAAATCTAGCTAATCTAGCAAGTTCATGAGCTACTTTATTTACCTCTCTATTACAATGTTCGAATCTAGTCGTGACAAAATCACAGGTATAGTGGTAACAATCCTCGAAAACTGCTGCCGCCGCTCCCGTTGATTGTCCTCCTTCCTGCATG
Organism: Aegilops bicornis; assembly: GCA_021605145.1. Classification (NCBI taxonomy): domain Eukaryota; kingdom Viridiplantae; phylum Streptophyta; class Magnoliopsida; order Poales; family Poaceae; genus Aegilops; species Aegilops bicornis. Next base: position 422,054,850 of record CM038669.1, on the reverse strand, counting down.
GTCTCAACCACCTCCTTTGAAACATAAAACAACGTATGCTGATATTTCACGGCTAGTGGGCCACCCACTCATTGTTGCATTTTTTTTTCTATAAGTTAAAAATAAAATAAAAAAATCATGCATACCAGTTGCCGTATCTTGTGCACATGCAAAAAATTCATTAAACAGTACAATTATATGTGACTTGCAAAAAACAAATTCACAAGTGGATGGTTTCATACGCTATCCACACATTTTTTATGCAATTCACACATACAGTATATGCGTACAAGATATACGATAATTCATGTCCATGTTTTTTGTAAAAGTCTAAAATAATCCTAGAACTCGTCGACGAAAGCTAAATCGAACCCTGAACTTCCAATTCCTGAAATCAGCACACCGAACTCTTCGATCCCGGTCTATTTTAAACCTTGAGAGTATTTCGCTGGTATTCGCTGACGTTGCAAGTTAAATTGAGCCGGGCCATTAGATCACCTGCATGCGCGCCCGCTCTGCTGTGCGTTTTCATTTTTTTCGTTTTCTGTCGTTTTTCCTTCGGGTTTTCTTTATATTCGTTGGTTTTCTTTGGTTTTTTCCCTTCGTTATATTTTGTTTTTAAATACATTATGTACATTGTCATGCTCTACCATTGTTACGCTTTCAAAAAATTTCAAATATATTATATACTTAGCACACACATGAAACATTTTTTGATGCACTTTCGACATTTTTCAAATACATTATGTACATTTTTTAAAATACATGTTTACAATTTTTTTGAATATACAGTAACATTTTGCCAAATACATGTTTAACATTTTTGAAATGACAATAAACATTTTATCAAACTATACAAACATTTTTTTACATTGTTTAAAGAGGTGCTCCCATTTTTTTAAAATCAAAAGATCAGGCTTCAAAATTTTGTTCAGGTTTTAAAATTTGTTCCTATTTTTTTTCAAAACATGTTTATGTTTCAAAACGTGTTCCCATTTTTTTAAAAGTTGTTCATTTTTTAGGTAGTACTCCCTCTGTAAAGAATTGAAAAGTGTTTAGATCACCATATTTCTTTGCGGAGGGAGTATTCAACATTTTTCTCACATGTTTGTTCAGGTTCCAAAAGTTGCTCCAATTTTTAAATTATTCAGAGAGTGTTTGCATTTTTAGTTTTGTTCAGGTTTCAAAAAAATTCCCTGTTTTTCGAAAAAACATTATGTTTTAAAAAGTGTTCAGTTTTTCGAAATTGATTTTGTTTTCAAAAGTTGTTTGTTTTCACAAATTGTTTACGTTTTCCATATTTATTTTCCCTTAAAAATGTTTCTTCCTATCCCGAAAAAAAAATCTGCGTGATCTGGACTTTGCAGTGTCGGACTAAAGACTTCGGGCCTCCTTTTTAATTGCTAACAGCCATTTATTCTGGTGGCTTTCGTGATGAGGTCAGCAGCTCCATCCAGGTCCCATATTGACCTCCCCGTAGGCTACTTTCTTTGTATTTTTATTATATACGTCGCGCATTATGACAAATGGAAAAAAAACTCGCGTCGTCACGTGGTAGGCCCGCCCCTGTGCAATCAACTGTTGACTATTTTTTGGTATTTTTATTACAGTTTATCTAATTCACATCTAGATGTTTTTTAAGAATATCACATCTAAACTCCCATAAATAACACAACAATATGAATAAAAAAAAAATAGAACAAAAAAAATAAACCACAAACATAGTGGACACAAGGTTAGATGCGACATAATTATGTCACATCTAGATGCGTCCTATGCAGACCCTTTTTATTACACGTCGCATATATTACAAAAAAGAAATAAAAATAGACTAAACAAAAAAGGAAAAATAATCCCGCCTCGCGCCTATTGGGCCGGCCCAGTCGCGTGCACAGTCAACAATCCCGGGATTCAACCTGCCACATGGACAATCCCTGTTTAGAAACACTCTCAAGGTTTAAAATAGACCGGGATCGAAGAGTTTGATGTGCTGATTTCAGGGATTGAAAATTTAGGGTTCGATTTATCTTTCGTCAACGAGTTTAAGGTTTATTTTGGATTTTTTCCTTTTCAAAAACTTAGAAATGCCGCATGAAATGTGTGGTGCGTGCTCTGTTTTGTGTTTGTATTCATACGACGATAACATTTTTCGGCCACAGTAAACAGCTTTCGTCCGGTTAAGGACTCGAGCAGAAAGGCCCCAGCAAACCAAACCAACACGACACACCAGGCCGCTCTTTCCCACTCCCGCGTCGTCCCCTCTCATTTTGTCCCCTCTCCGTTGTCCTCGGAGCGATGAGCCGATTTGGCCGCCTCCCGCGAGCGGCCTGAGTCAAAGCAGCATCAGCGGTCCACGGCAGCGTACGCCCAACCCCAACCCCGCCACCAACCAGTCCCCTCTCCGCCGGCGACGCCGCCCGCCCTCCACCCCGCCGGCGACCGCCTCGACGCCGCCGCCTCCCCAGGCGCGTTCGGAGCCACCACCCCCTTCCCCACCGCGAAGGCGACACGGAGAGCGAGGTTCGCTTGCTTCCTCCACTCCTAAACCCCCTTCTGGTTTCGATCCCCCCCGCGCTAGCTCTCCGAGCCTCGGATTTCCTTGGCTCGCTTCGCTTGCTCCTAATGGCGTCCCCCGTTAATTTTGGTCTCGATTTTGCTTCCGCGGCTGGGCTCTGGCCTGGTGGAATTCCGACCCGCCTCTCTGTTCGTCGCGTGTTGCTTTTGTTCCGCCTCGCGCTGTGGTTTTGTGTGCGTGTCGTGACGGGATCGGAATTTCGGAGAGCCCTAACTTATTGCGGTCGTCGAACTTGTTGAGAGTTCAGTTGCTGTCGTTGAAATTAGGGTTGACTGCGTCAGAATCTGCGATCGGTGCTGCGTACTTCTATTTTAGTTCTGATGATTGCTATGGAGGAAACGTTGGGTCGATTGGCTAGTGCTTCTATGAGAGCGTCGTTCTAGAATGTTGTCGCTACCTCCTACTGTCGGTATATGCACCAACTAGGCCCTTCCGCTGATGACTGCTGCACGATTTAAAAGTTAGAACAGGCCTTCTGTAAATAGATATCTAGAGGCTATTATGGTTTTTGTTTTCGGCTCGTTTTCCCCTTAATAAACGGGGTCGCACTATTCTGTTAAATTGACGCCAGCGCTCCTGCTATTGTGACTGCACATGGCGATCCACCCAAACTGATGCTTAAAACTATCGAGCGGATTAGATATGTTACAGCTCTTCTATGATAGGCTCTTTGGTTTAAATTATGCGTGAGGGTTTGTAAATCCTACCTGGTTTCTTCTGGCTCGGATCCTAGCACCTAGAAGTAGATTTGTAATAGTATGTGGAATTGAAGTCACTACCCAAATATCAATTGCTGTTGCTTCTATCAGTTGTGATCATCTGATGCAATTGTCATCCATTAGGATTTGAATGACTTTTTATCTGGTTTAATTTGATACATCTACATCTCACTGATCCGATGTAGATGTCCTATCTATGAGCAGTAAATTGCAAATATGTGATCCGTTTAGAGTGTATCCTTATGATTTCCCTGCATAATTTCAGGTTCATGAGGGGTTCGAGAATGAATCCAGACCGTAGGACACGGAGTATCATGTCAGTAGTAATTGTGATGGGTTTGTGCTGCTTCTTCTATATACTAGGCGCTTGGCAGAAAAGTGGGACAGGGAGGGGTGACAGTATAGCATTGAGGGTGACAAAGGAAACCGACTGTAGAATCTTGCCAAATTTGCACTTCGAGACCCATCATAGCATGGGTGGTGTTAATCCGTTGATCATGAACAATAAAGTGTTTAAGCCATGCCATATTAGATACAGGGACTATACTCCTTGCCAAGACCAGAACCGAGCAATGACCTTTCCTAGAGAAAATATGACCTATCGAGAGAGGCATTGTCCTTCAGAAAATGAGAAGCTGCACTGTCTTATCCCAGCACCAAAAGGCTATGTCACCCCTTTTGCTTGGCCCAAGAGCCGTGAGTATGTTCCATATGCAAATGCTCCATACAAGAGTCTGACAGTTGAAAAAGCAGTTCAGAACTGGATCCAGCACCAGGGAGATGTGTTCCATTTCCCAGGAGGCGGGACAATGTTTCCAAATGGAGCAAGCTCTTACATTGATGAACTTGCATCAGTCATTCCACTTGCTGATGGCACCATTAGGACTGCACTTGACACTGGATGCGGGGTATGTCTAATAAACCCTTATTTCAATCATTTGCTCCTTGAAGATGTGTTACCAGTTAGCTGCTGTTCACAATCTCTTTAATTCTCTTCTTAGTTGCATCATTGCTTAGCTTATGCTCTACTTCATATAGCACCAAGTCATTAATGTTAGTTTCTTGTACATATCTTGGTTCTTGGTCCAACTTTGTGGTATTTTCACATATATGATTAGGTCTTGTTTTTAACTTATGGTGGTGCCGGTGCATTCTTGCCCGAAAGACTTGGGAGTAACATTTTGACCATGTGTAGGTTGCAAGCTGGGGTGCTTACCTAATGGATAGAAATATATTGACCATGTCATTTGCACCTCGAGACTCACACGAAGCTCAGGTTCAATTTGCTTTGGAGCGAGGTGTTCCTGCTGTAATTGGAGTGCTTGGGACTATGAAGCTCCCATACCCATCTAGATCTTTTGATATGGCCCACTGCTCACGCTGCTTAATCCCCTGGAAATCAAATGGTGAGTAGTGTCAACCGTGCATAAATATTGAAAATACTTGTTGATTGGATTATTTTCAAGAGCTTTAGTTTTTTGCTTCCTGCAGATGGAATGTACATGATGGAAGTGGATCGGGTTCTTAGGCCTGGGGGTTATTGGATATTATCTGGTCCTCCCATCAATTGGAAGAAATATTACAAAACATGGCAAAGATCCAAACAAGATTCAGAGGAAGAACAAAATAGAATTGAGAACATTGCTGAAATGCTTTGCTGGAATAAAATATATGAGAAGGAAGATACTGTTATTTGGCAGAAAAAGGCAAATTCAAATGCATGCCATAACAAGAATGGTCGTGCCAGCAAGATGTGCAACGTTCAAGATGCAGATGACATCTGGTATGTTCTCTGTTTGTAGTATATACAAACACATGCTGTAAACTACCAACATGCACATCAACTTGAGTACTCAACTGGGTGGCATAATAAAAATAATGATCTATTTACTTCAAGGTCTGAGATTGTTATAATCTTTTTTCTGTCCTTTTTTATTTAAGTTAAACAGAGGCAGGAGCTCTGCCTTTTATGTTTCATGTCCTTTCATGTTTCATTATATCAGTTTTTGAATCACTTTTTTGTATACTATAGGTATAAGAAAATGGAAACCTGTATAACACCTATCCCAGAGGGAGCACAGCAGCTACAGAAGTTTCCACAGAGACTATTTGCAGTCCCTCCCAGAATTCTAGAAGGTACCCCAGGTGTTACAGAAGAAGTCTATGAAGAGGATAAGAAGTTGTGGAAGAAGCATGTTGATACATACAAGAGGGTAAACAAGTTGATAGGGAAGTCAAGGTATAGGAATATCATGGACATGAATGCGGGCCTTGGAAGTTTTGCTGCAGTGCTGGATTCTCCCGGCTCCTGGGTCATGAACGTTGTGCCTACGATATCAGAGAGGAACACTGTTGGCATCATCTATGAGCGGGGTCTTATTGGCATATACCATGATTGGTGAGTCTGGACTCTGGAAGTCCCCTGTGTTGTGGCATCAATGAGCAAATAATATGTTTTTTTTTTAATTTTGGCAAATAATATGTTGATGTGTTGAAACCATTCCTGAATTACCATTACTTTGTGCTGTTATCAGGTGCGAAGCCTTCTCTACGTACCCTAGGACATATGACCTGATACATGCCAGCGGCGTTTTCAGTTTGTATGAGAACAAGTAGGTGATCTCTTCTCTCCTGGTGATACAGCTATATTATACTACATAGGAAATCCATGACCTCTTCTTATATGGACTTGGTGCACTTGTTAGGTGTGACCTGGAAGACATTCTTCTTGAGATGGATAGGATCTTGCGTCCTGAGGGCGCTGTCATAATGCGGGACAATGTCGAGGTGCTGAACAAGGTCAGGAGGACGGTGACGGGAATGCGATGGAAGTCCAAGCTACTTGATCACGAAGATGGCCCTCTCGTGCCTGAAAAACTTCTGATTGCTGTAAAAACGTACTGGGTTGGCAGCAAAGAAGGAAGCGGTTCATAGACTCTCTTACCCTGCGTGAAGATTTTGGACTTCTGATTGCTGTTGGGTGCAGCGTTGGCTGCAGAGAAGGACACGGTTCATAGATTCTATCGCTGCATCATGATTTTGGACTACCGGATGATGTTAAAGAGCAGCGAAAAAGTACAGTTCATAGATTCTTACCCATGTGCATCGATTAATAGAGCTTGTTCATAGATACAGATCTCTGTTGAGATGCTATAGTTGACAAACATTCATATGTGCATGTGCATGTCGATAAAGGAAACATTAATTGATGAATTTTCCTATATTGTGCTTAGTTTGCATTTCATATATCTTGTGGGATGAGCATTGGCAGTAATCCTTAATGTACTGGAGTGCAAGCTGTTCAGTTTGATTCAAACCAAACAATATTTTGACAGTCCCGTGAAAGTCCATGTACAGCTTTATCCAAAGACATGGAAATTTTGTTTTTTGACAATGTTTACAATGTGGAGGAGGGTGCACTCTCGTTATTCTCCCTGCTCTTTCATTGATTTGGCGATCTTCCCTGGCAACAACGGTTTGGCCTTCAGCTTACAACACGTACAAGGCTATGGCGCAGATCTTGCGTCGGCCAAACGCTACATAATCAAGCGCCTGATTTGGTTTTTCTGCATTCAGTGCAGCTGCACTATGTTTCATCGATTAATACGACGAATGTAGAGCATATTTTATTGGATTGATGAAAGAAGCTACAGAAGCATATTGAAAACCAAAAGAAATTGCAGAGCTGGCTAAAAGAAAAGAAGAGAATCGCGGATTGGAGACTTGGATGCGATCAGAGCCTGTCGGGATGTATGCGTGTCTTCACTTTGTGACATCAGGGGATTGACAGACTATCATACATAACATCATCACCTCGCATCGAAATCAATCCATCCTCAAAAACAAATCCAACATATCAACACTAGGAAGGAACAAGCATACAGAAAACAACGGAAAACTGGATCGAAAGGGGGCTCAGAACTTCTTAGAGGGTTGTGTTACCGACATCGGCGCATCCGCCTCCGGCACAGGTTTCATTCCTCATTGCCGGCGAACAATTGGCGACAACCAACAGGGGAAAGACTCAGGAAACTTGTTAAGAACCAAGCGATTTGTGTTTCAAAAACTCGCAACAAAAGGAAGCGAAGAACAGCTTACGGAAAGGAAAAGTTGCATCAAAAATCAGATACCAATGAAGCACGAGGGAGAAGGGAGAGATGCGTTCTTGTTTCAAGACGGCTGCCGTAGGAAAGAATCCTGTGCCCTTGATTTATAGAGGAAGGGGTGGGGGAATGGGAAACCCTAAATACTGGTATGCTATTGGGCTTCCGATGAGCCGAGAGCCCATGCCCAGCATTAATGAAACAATGGGCCTCTCCGAGAGGCCCGACTAGTTAGCCGGCCTGCATTATCTCAAAACAAAAGTTAGCCGGCCTGCATTATCTCAAAAAAAGAAAAGTTAGCCGGCCTGCACTGCCGAGATGACTGCCCTTGATTTCCTGCCAGCCTTATTTTTTACTAGATCATGATAGTGCATGTTGCCGCACCCGTCTAATTTTATAATTAACGTGCTTATTTAAAAAAATACAAAAAGTGAAGTTAAATTTGTTCATGGCAGAAGTATAGAAGTATATGTTGTTTATTTCTAAGCTCGTTTGTTTCTAATTGTGTCATTTTGATAGTACTCACCCTGCCTCAAAATGTAAGATGTTTCTGTAGTAAGAAAATATAAAGAAAAGGATTTGGCAAGAATGCATTTGATCAAGCCGTGGGGGGACACATCCATCATTCAACAAACCATAAGGCCGTGTACATGTGGATCATTTTCTAAAGTTCTCTGCATGTTTTTTTTTTTTTGTCCAACAAAATTCAGTATTCCCAGTCTGGGCAACCAAAACTGAAATATCAGCTTGGCATGCATAAAAAAAGTTAGATATAGCATATGTTCTAATTGATCTGAGTGTCACAATTTACGTCCCAAGTTTTGGTGAATAACAATGTTGTTATGCTTATTACATATTACAGTTCAAAACATAAAATGTACTACGATTAAATTTACTTGAAAAGATTACCAGGTAGGTAAGGGAGCGATGTTAGCCAAGAAGCACCTTCGTATGGAGGGCGGTCTTGGACTCTTGGACGGATACAATCATACAACCGTCAGACGGAGTTGCAGCGCAAGACACATCGGGCACAGGTGAGGAAGCCGGGAGTACGACGCACACAGCGGCTGTCGCTGTGCCGGGGAGAAGGCACAAAGCATTGGGATTCAGGAGAAATGGACAGTCGGCCGGAGTGAAGCGCGAGAAACTCGCTGCCGTCCCCAACCATGCACCATTGCCTAACCCACCACCGTCGTTGATGTGCCGCCGCAGCCCACACGTCCTGCACCACCGAACGAGGAGGCCGAATCGTGATGAACGCCGCCGCCGCAGCCGCAAGGAGATGAACCGAAGCGAACCCTCGGGGGGCTGTGGAGAACGAAGAAACAAACAACGTGGATCGGCCCTCCAATAAACTCGGCCCTATTCGGCCCGACTAAAGAGAGAACGCCCAGGTCAGTCTCCGGAGCAGCGGCCCAGAGACGGTGGGCCAGGCGCGGCAAGCGGGGTGACGGGTGAAAAATGCCTCCCGGATGCCAGCGAGACGGCCAATCGATCTAGTGCGCTCGTGCAAGGATCCAATGGCTTAGTATATCAAGTCGCTGAGAGGGCTCGTAGGTGGCTACGTTATACTGTTTCTCAATGAAATTCTTCTAAAGAAAATTATGAGATTTGAATGATGTAAGCTTATTCAGTTCCCAATAAAACATGTGTTGACATCAGATTTTGGCACGATCAAAAACTTAATTAATATGGCCTTAAATGGAGAAGTGATCTACATAAAAAAGTTTCGTATTGTCGATATGAACATATTTGAAGTTTGGGCCATCACCATCCAATCTCATCTCGAAGGCCGAAGTTGTGTTCGAAATACTGAGATTTTATATTCAGAACACTATTCGGCTCATTATGTCCCCAAGACTTCCTCGTATGGAAAAATGATCTACATGAATTGTCTTCGCCTCGTCGAAACGATCGATTTTGATATAGAAAGCGTCCAAATCTGAGTCCGTAAGCAAAAGTTAGAGCAATTGGAGTGCAGTCCTGTCATGAGGCGAGATGTGGCGCGCCCTACCAGACGCATGTCTGATGGGTATCGCGAGGGAACAAGTGTTTTGCGCAAGAGATTTGACCCTTAAGATGACATCTGATAAAAAAATGTTCAACAGAAAGTTGTTCATCTCGTCGAAACGGTCAATATTGCTTTTGGGCTCATTTTCATCCGAGGTGGTTTACCACCTCAAAATTTACCCGCAAGGTGCAACCAGTTTAAACCGAACAGTTTTGGAAAGTTCGGACAAAACCAATCCAAATTTGACTAGGGTTTTGGACGTGAATCCAAGCCTTTTCTTTGCACGGGAAGTCCAGTCGCCTCTTATATAACTAAGGGTGACGGCCGATTGAACAACACACAATCGATCACATCATCTACCACTTTTTATCTTTTATCTTTTCTCCTTAACCCTAGTTCTTCTTCTTCCTCGTTCTTTGTCTGTTCTTCTTGTTACAGGGCGGCGAACCTCGAGGCCCTAGGGGCGATCAGGTCGACCTAGGGCAGCCCATAGCCTCCGCGCCCCCTGACGAAGTCCCTCCCGGGCGTGTGGGGTTTCGGGTCCTCAAAAGCACCCGCCAGATTGATTGCGTATCGCGCTTTCCGACGGGTCTCCTTCGACGTGAGCTGTGGTGCATCATCCCCGGCGTCAAGGGTACATGGTGACGTGTTCGTGTGCGAACACACTTTTTGGTGACTCAGCTGGGGACGAAGCTTTGAACGGTCTCCAGCCCGTTCTTGCTACAAAGAGATCGTCATCTAGAGTTTGCAATCTACAAAGGTAATATGAATACCCAATTCACATATGTAGATGTAAATAATGCGTATGTTGTTGCTAGATCATCTAATAAGCATAATGTATCGGCTAGCCCTAGTTTTATCAATCACGCATCTACTTCATATAATTTTAGCAACATGCAACATATGTATCTCAACTGCCATGCATCGGCAACCCCACAAATTTATATGCCGATGAATAACATGATGAGTTCGGTTAATCAAGTTGAGAGACCCTATGTAGGAACTTCCAGTGGTATGCAACAAAGTGTTTCAAGTTTTTATTCATCGGCAAATAACTTGCAGTACGTTAATCCAAACGTGCCGGTGGATAGGGGAATTGGCCATGCTACTACTAGTTATTTGGCCAATTACTCTCAAACATCATATGCTACACCTAATGCTACTAATTTTTTGGCATCATACGCAACTGTTGATGTCCATAATTCGGCTCCGCACCTTCATGGTCATGGCCGAATAAGTGAAACTTCTGCAAGAGCACAAATGCCTTCACCTACTACTGTGGCATATCATGTACCCCCTACACAATTACAGAATTTCGGCAACATCTCATTGCCGAAAGAGTCTAAAAGCATCGGGGGGCAATCATATCCAGACTGGGTGGCTGAGAACAAGCTTACATTCTCTTGGGATTTGTGCAACTCCATTCGACAGGAACTAATAGAAGGCGGGAAGCATCATGATTTTGCTGCAGTAAAAGCTAGAGTTGTGCAAATGATGCAGTCGCCCAGCGTTGTACCATCTAGTGTACCACCTAAACAATTGCAAAGTTTCGACACCTCATTGCCGAGAGAGTCTTAAAGTATTGGGGGGCAATCTCATGAGGAGTGGATGGAATTTGAGATGAAAAGGTTCAAAGCTCACCAAGCTAAGATGTGGGATAAAATTAGACAAGAGCGAGAAGCCTTGAAAATTCAAAAAGATAAAGGTATTGATTCAGGTAACAAAGAAAATTCAGTTATTGAAAAAGTCGAATCAAGTAGTATATATTCTGAGTCCATCAAATCCAAAGAAGCAATCATTATTGAGAAAGGGCATGGCAAACATAGGAAAGCAGTGGTGCTTGATTTTTCTGAAGTTAATGGAACCTACTTCCTGCCCTACGAGTTCCGTGCCGTAGAAATTGAAAAGCCTCAAGGACAAGAACAAGTAGTTGAACAAAGTTCAGCTAACAAAGATCTTCAAAGTAATGATGCATGGAATCAAGAAAAAGATGATGATAAGTCATTGGGGAGCCATACAAAGATGGATCAAGATATTGTTCAAGTCACACCACCATCATGCTCTCCGAACATATTTGAAGAGGTATGCCTAGCAAGTAATTTTCCTATTTCCAGATTTGGTCGCAACTTCATAGTTGATGCGTCTATTAGAAAAATCCTCATAAGTAATTTTGAAAGACCAATGAAGAAGGGTTATTTACTTGTTAGAAATAAAATTGTTATTGAGCATATTGGTCAACCCATTGTGCCATTCAGAAAGACCGATAGCGAAAAATTATTGCAGCCAAGGCTTTCCCCATTGCTTTATCTAAAGATCATATCTAATTGGGTAGCTTTGCTTATTTCTTACTTGGCTTACACTTGGTCTCAATTGAGACATGTATGTTCTAACTATTTTTGTTTCAGAAATTTAAAGCCAAGGTTAAAATCTTCTGAGCAAACCGATGCCAATATAGTTTCTTATCCAAAGACATCGGAGATAGAGTGCAAAACACAATGCATAGCTGAATGGGGTGATGCAAAATCTGAACCATTCATTTGCTTAACTCCAAAGCCGTTCTCACAATAAGATCGGCTAGAGAATAAAAAATTTACCTTCAATTCAAGCATGTGTGATCATATATTTGATTTGTTGTTGAGTAATAATTATATTAGAATTCTTGATCACCATGTTGAGCCATTTGTCCAAAGGATTTGAATGTATTGTAAGTTGCATGATTCGTCCAAGCATAATTTTGAGGATTGCAACATGTTCCGTCAAATAGTTAAATCGGCCATTGATAAAGGACGATTAGAATTTGTTGAGACACCAACAGATGATGAGTCTATTCCAATTGGTCCTGATGGCAAAAGGTTTTTGCATCGGCTGCTTCAAGCCGATCCATTTAAAGAGAAGGTAAAAACTATAGGTGATGATGGAACCAAGCTTTCAAGTAATCAAGTTGTTGAAGAGCATAATGAACATAATCTTGAGGGCGAGAATTCCATCGAAGCTACAATGGAGACTCCAAAGATTGGGGGGCAGCAAGCAAATCCAATGATCGACAAAAGCAAACCAAAAGAAAACAAAGGCCGAAATAAGCGCAAGTGTAAGAGATCAAAAATCACCTTCGCTGAACTATTGGAAAAATATCAAAAGAAGAGTGAAGAGAAGAATGCTTATCGGCCAAATCATGCAAAGAATCCAAGATCACCTCCAAGGCGCAAATATGAGGATCGGTATTGCCAAAGTGAGAATTTTAATGCAACATATTCATATCCTTATTTTGGTCCGCCAATACCAATGCCGTGGATGCCTCCCTATGCTCATATAGAATCATATCCATCATGGGACAGGTATGATACAAGGGCACATTCTCCATCTTATTTTAGACCATCTCACCAATATTATGCAGCTCCGAGAAGATCAACATTTGAACAATCACATGTTAAAGACCGTTTCAATCATAAGGAATCGGTCCAGAGCTCAAGGAAGAAGAAAGAGGTGGTCAAGCAAGTTTACCGTGTTAAAAGAGATGGTCGTAAGAGTGCAACTTCAGATTTGGTCTCAAGTGAAAAAGAGCCAATTAAAGTGTTGACATTGGCTATTAAAGGCAATGAGACAAAGAAACCAATTATTGAGATTCAAAGTGCCAAATCTGAAGAAAAGAAGTTGAGAGTGCATAAGGCCAAAAAGGAATTGCCATTGGTCAAAAAATAATCATAGCCGAGATGTCCACTCGGCTTTCATATTGGCAAAAGAAGAAATTATAAAAACTTAGTGCACAAGAACTTGAAGAAAGGAACATGGCATGGGTTCCCAAAGGAAGTGCTCAAAATAAGAATTATGTGCAAGCTTCCATTATAAGAAGTGCGGTAAAGGTGAAGAAGGAAAAGAGTTAAAACTATGAAGGACCAAGCCGAAGGTTTCAACATCTTCGGTCTACACATTATCAATATTCTTCAACTATGCCATTAACGCCTATGCCATGGAATTCGTCATCAGGTATGATTGGTAACCCTCAATGGGCTTATTTTAATTCATGGATGCAATATAATTTTTTACATCATGAAAGGGTATTACCAAGTCCTTTGTACATTTGATTAGCTACAAGTTTGTTGCTGATCCAATGGGCCGAAATACTTGATTTGTCATTTAATTTGTTTGTTTCGGCCATATGTGCTTTGAGCGAAGTTTACATGGTAATGGCCAATATTTATCTATCGTCCTAAGAGTATGTCAATGCATGGCCGGTGTAGTATTCTAACATCGTCCTTAGTTCGATTGGAGAGTGAGACAAGGTACGTGCTCATGGAAATTTATATGTATGCCTATATTATGATTGAATGGAGTTGAGACATCATGACCGATGTCATTGAATATACGCTGCATAGACCAATTCATAGCTGCAGAATTGGTTAGTGGGCTTATACTTTGTTTGGATATGATTTGGCTTATGCATCTTTGAGATCTATAAAAGGCCAAATCATAGCTAATTTTATTACTGAACATCGGATTAATGTCATGCATAATATTGATATTAGCCTTGTCTCTCTAGTACTATGGAGATTATGTTTTGATGGTTCAATTCATAGCAATGGCCAAAGTGTTGGTGTTGTTTATATATCTCTTTATGGTACTATTTTTGAAGCCTCGTGTTGCTTAGAATATTTTTATGCACGATTAATAAAAGCCGAATATGCATTGTTATTCGGATTGACTCTTTTACTTGCTATAGGTGCTATACATATTGAGGCTTTCGGTGATTCGTTATGAGTAGTGCAACAAATATCCAAGGGTTATCAATGTTTTTGACGAATCACTTATAGTTTATCTTGGACAAAGCAAGGATTGGAGGAAATTCATTCTAGATTGTTTGCAAAATCCTAGCGAAAGGTGAATAATATGGTTCGAAGGATGGCTTTGAGATACATATCTATGAAACCTTGTCATCGGATTGTTATATAAGTTGAGAAGTTTTCACCCAAGTTGCATCAAGAGGTTCAAATAAGCAACAACCGATATATGACTATCGTCCTAAGCAAAGACATGGCCGATAAATAACTAGCGCCCTTAGCATAAACATGGCCGATACATAATTATTGCCCTGAGAAATATAAATGGCCGATGGAGTGTTGACATCGTCCTTAAAACAAATACATTGCAAATTATTTTTTGGCACACAAGTTTTGCCGAAAAACAGGGGGGCATGTGTTGACACCAGATTTTGGCACGATCAAGAACTTAATTAATATGGCCTCAAATGAAGAAGTGATCTACATAAAAAAGTTTCGTATTGTCGATATGAACATCTTTGAAGTTTGGGACATCACCATCCGATCTCATCTCGAAGGCCGAAGTTGTGTTTGAAATACTGAGATTTTGTATTTAGAACACTATTCGGCTCATTATGTCCCCAAGACTTCCTCGTATATAAAAATGATCTACATAAATTGTCTTCATCTCGTCGAAATGATCGATTTTGATATAAAAATCGTCCAAATCCGAGTCCGTATGCAAAAGTTAGAGCAATCGGAGTGCAGCCCTGTCATGAGGCGAGATGTGGCGCGCCCTACCACACGCATGTCTGACGGATAGCGCGGGGAAACAGGTGTTTTGCGCGAATGATTTGACCCTCAAGATGACCTCTGATCAAAAAACGTTCAACATGAAAGTTGTTCGTCTCGTCTAAACGGTCAAGATTGCTTTTGGCCTTATTTTCATCCGAGGTCGTTTACCACTTCAAAAATTACGCACAAGGTGCAGCCAGTTTAAACCGAACAGTTTTGGAAAGTTCGGACAAAATCAATCCGAATTTGGCGAGGGTTTTGGACGTGAATCCAAGCCTTTTCTTTGCACGGGAAGTTCAGCCGCCTCTTATATACCTAAGGGGTGACGGCCGATTGAACAACACACAATCGATCACATCATCTACCACTTTTTGTCTTTTATCTTTTCTCCTTAACCCTAGTTCTTCTTCTTTCTCGTTCTTCGTCTGTTCTTCTTGTTACAGGGCGGCGAACCTCGAGGCCCTAGGGGCGATCAAGTCGATCTAGGGCAGCCCATAGCCTCCACGTTCCCTGACGGGGTCCCTCCCGGACGTGTGGGGTTTCGGGTCCTCAAAAGCACCCGCCGGATTGCTTGCGTACCGCGCTTCCGCACGTGTCTCATTCGACGTGAGCTGTCGTGCATCACCCCCGGCGTCAAGGGTACACGGTGACGTGTTCGTGTGCGAACAACATGTCAGAAGGTTTTCTTGTTAAAAAAAGTCTTTCTCCGCTCAATTTATTTTCAACCAAGAGCTTTTGAGTTCATGTATTCTAAAACAAAAAATGTTGCAGTATCGTTTGGGATGCGGCACACTAGTTGACTAAAGCTTCTTCCTCTTCAGATTTTGATCGCCGCTTGTGGCTCGACATTCCCCCTTTTATTTCAAGGCCTGCACTAGGCGCCATCCCGCTGTAGCGAGTGAAATATAAGTCGCCTTGATAGTCGTTTGATTGACTTGCATTCGGCCGTTCGATCGGCTCATCGTCCTTCTACTTCTTCTTCGCAAACTCACACCCTTGAGCCATGTTTTTCCAAGCGCCTTGCAGCAATGCCTTGCGATCTACAGCCCCGGCGGCGAACCGAGGCCGACCTTGCAAAGTACACGACCTGGAGCACTGACGGCGGCAACTTCACACGCTTCATCTGCTTCCCTTGCAATATCACCTCGTGTGTCGGCCACTCCCCTCGCATCATTGCCTCACCACATCACCGTCAGTTGTCGCAGCATCGTCTTGCAGCATCCAGCAGTTGCCACCCTCACAACCCTGTGGCGTTGCAGTATCGTTGTCCAATCCCGCTAGGCCTCACTCGCGAAGTGTCGTCCGCCACTGCATCGCATATCGTCCTAGTCGTATCAACGTTGCTGCACATTGCATTGTAAATTTTGTTGCGAAGGCGCCCTTATAGCATCGGCTCGGCGACACTGCCCACTGCACGACTAACAACAAATCTAAGGGCCTCGTAGCATGGCGGCACCCTTGAAACATTTACTCATTAGTGCCACCCGTCACAATATCCCCTCGAAGTAGCGTTGACGACCATCGCAGCATCGCCTCACAGCACCAGTCAGTTGCCACGCAACATCCTGTGCTTCCGCTAACGAGTGACGGTTTGCGACACCTAGTTTCTCCTGCAGCATTCCGGTGTCACCCTTGTAACGGTGTTGATAGCGAAAGCATTGCAGCATGGCAATGTCTCTGCATTGTCATTACAACATTAGCAGCCTGCCCACAGGGGCGCGTGGCAATGTGCCTTTAGCTCCCCCGACCTAGTGGTTTGTCTACTACATGATGAGCTCGGGCTTAGTTGGTGCCAACGTTTGTATGAACAAAGGTCATCCGAACATTTTAAGATCTAACAGACGACATGGCTAACGTTGGTGAGGGGTTGTGGCCATTCGTCTTTAGAGACATCCAATCCGACAAGGTGTTCGTTTTTCTTGTGCAATGTCATTAGATCCGCTTCACAATAAGCACACTAAGGGGTGCCCAACCAATGTTCCTTCATCTTTCATCACGAGCCTACCTCTCGTGGTGGTTTACTATGGTGGTTTTTGTTTGGCTATGATATGATGGAAATATGCCCTAGAGGCAATAATAAAGTTGTTATTATTATATTTCCTTATTCATGTAATTGTTTATTATTCATGCTAGAATTGTATTGACCGGAAACTTAAATACATGTGTGGATACATAAACAAATATCATGCCCCTAGTGAGCTCTACTAGACTAGCTCGTTGATCAAAGATGGTTAAGGTTTCCTAACCATAGACATGAGTTGTCACTTGATAATGGGATCACGTCATTAGGAGAATGATGTGATGGACAAGACCCATTTGTTAGCTTAGCATATGATCGTTCAGTTTATTGCTACTGTTTTCTTAATGTCAAATACTTATTCGTTCGACCATGAGATCGTGCAACTCCCATATACCAGAGGAATACCTTGTGTGCTATCAAACGTCACATCATAACTGGGTGATCATAAAGATGCTCTACAGGTATCTCCGAAGGTGTCTGTTGAGTTGGCGTGAATCGAGATTGGGATTTGTCACTCCGTATGATGGAGAGGTATCTTTGGGCCCACTCAGTAATACATCATCACAAGAAGCTTGCAAGCAAAATGACTAAGGAGTTAGTTACAAGATGATGTATTACAGAACGAGTAAAGAGACTTGTCGGTAACGAGAATGAACTAGGTATGGAGATACCGACGATCGAATCTCGGGCAAGTAACATACCGACAGACAAAGGGAACTACGTATGTTGTCATAAAGGTTCGACCGATAAAGATCTTCGTAGAATATGTAGGAACCAACATGGGCATCCAGGTCCTACTATTGGTTATTGACCAGAGAGTCGTCTCGGTCATGTCTACATCATTCTTGAACCCGTAGGATCCGCACGCTTAACATTCGTTGACGATATAGTGTTATATGAGTTATGTGAATTGGTGACCGAATGTTGTTCGGAGAACATGACAAGGAGCTCCGGAATGGTCCGTGGGTAAATATTAATATATATAGGACGATACTATTTGGTCACCGGAAAGGTTTCAGAATTTACCGAGTATTTATCGAAGTGTTGGAAGGGGTTCCGGGAGGCCACCTGTAAGTGGTGGGCCTTATGGGCCAAAGGGGGGAAGCACACCAGCCCACAAGGGGGCTGGCGCGCCCTTCCAGCCCATGCACTAAGGAAGGAGGGAAGGAAGGGGGAGGCGCCCTAAGGCAGGCAACCCCCCTTTCCTTCCCCCCATGTCCATATATGGAAGGGGGGGGGGGGGCAGGGTAGGCCCTAGGGCTGCCCGCCGGCCCTTTGGGGGAACCCTAGGCTGCCTACTCCCCCCTACACCTATATATATGTGAGGATGGAGAGGGAAACACACACCACGACCCCCAAGCCGTGTGTGGAGCCCCTTTCCCTCTAGTTTGTCCTCGGTCATAATTTTCGTAGTGCTCGGAGAAGCCCTGTGGAGATAGTTGCACCACCACCGTCACCACGCCGTCGTGCTGCTGGAACTCATCTACTACTTCGCCCGTCTTGCTGGATCAAGAAGGCGAGGACATCATCGAGCTGAACGTGTGCTGAACGCGGAGGTGTCGTACGTTCGGTACTTGACCGGAACGGATTGTGAAGGTGTACGACTACATCAACCTTGTTGATAAACGCTTCCGCTTAACGGTCTATGAGGGTATGTAGACACACTCTTCCCTCTCGTAGTTATGCATCTTCATGGATAGATCTTGCGTGTGCGTAGAAATTTTTTGTTTTCCATGCAACGTTCCCCAACAATGGCATCATGAGCCATGTCTATGCGTAGATGATATGCACGAGTAGAACACAAAGAAGTTGTGGGCGGTGATGTTCATACTGCTTACCACCAACGTCTTATTTTGATTCAGCGGTATTGTGGGATGAAGCGGCCCGAACCAACCTTACATGTCCACGTACATGAGACCGGTTCCACTGACTGACATGCAACTTGTTTTGCATAAAGGTTGTTGGCGAGTTTCTGTTTCTCCTACTTTAGCTTAATCGAATTTCACTACGGCCGGTCCTTGCAGAAGGTTAAAACAACAAACTTGATAATCACTGTTGTGGTTTTGCGTAGGTAGGAACGGTTCTTGCTAGTTGCCCGTAGCAGCCACGTAAAACTTGCAACAACAAAGTAGAAGACGTCTAACTTGTTTTTGCAGGGTATGTTGTGATGTGATATGGTCAAGACGTGATGTGATATACATTGTTGTATGAGATGATCATGTTTTTTGTAATATCGACAACCGGCAGGAGCCTTAGGGCTGTCTTTTAATTATTGTATGACATGCGTGTCAATCTTTAAGCGTCATGTAATTGCTTTACTTTATCGCTATGCGTTAGCAATAGTCGTAGAAGCAATAGTTGGCAAGACGACCCCGACGCAAAGATGGAGATCAAGGTGTCGCGTTGGTGATGATGGAGATCACAAGCACAAGATGATGATGGCCATATCATGTCACGTATTTTGATTGCATGTGATGTTTATCCTTTATGCATCTTATTTTGCTTAGAACGATGATAGCATTATAAGATGATCCCTTCACTTAATTTCAAGATAAAACTGTTCTCCCTGAGCATGCACCGTTGCTCAAGTTCGTCGTTTTGAAGCACCTTGTGATGATCAGGTGTGATAGACTCTACGTTCACATACAACGAGTGTAAGGCAGTTTTGCACATGTAGAATACTTGGCTTAAACTTGACGATCCTGGCATGTACAGACATGGTCTCGGAACACTGGAGACCGAAATGTCGAACGTGAGTCATATAGTAGATATGATCAACATAGAGATGTTCACCATTGAAGACTACCCCATCTCACGTGATGATCGGACATGGGTTAGTTGATTTGGATCATTTATCACTTAGACAACTTGAGGGATGTTGATTTAAGTGGGGGTTCATTAGTAATTTGATTATCTAAACTAAAATTTATCATGAACATTATTCTTAATAATTTTTTTGCTTATCTATGTTGTAGATTAATGGCCCGTGCTACCGTTCCCTTGAATTTTAATGCGTTCCTAGAGAAAGCTAAGTTGAAAGATGATGGTAGCAACTACACGGGCTGGGTCTGGGTTTGTAACTTGAGGATTATCCTCATTGCTGCACAGAAGAATTATGTCCTTGATGCACCGCTAGGAGACCCATCCGCTCCCGCTAATCTAGACATTGTGAACGCCTGGAAAACACGGACTGATGACTACTCGATAGTTCAGTGTGCCATGCTTTACGGCTTGGAACCGGGACTTCGAAAGCGTTTTGAATGCCACGGAGCATATGAGATGTTCCAAGAGCTGAAACTGATATTTCAAGCAAATGCCCGGGTTGAAAGATATGAAGTCTCCAACAAGTTCTTTAGCTGTAAGATGGAGGAGAACAGTTCTGTCAGTGAACACATACTCAGAATGTCTGGGTACCACAACCACTTGACTCAGTTGGGAATTGATCTTCCAGCTGAGAGTGTTATTGACAGAGTTCTTCAGTCACTGCCACCAAGCTATAAAGGCTTTGTGATGAACTATAATATGAAAGGGATGGAGAAAACAATTCCCGAGCTCTTCGCAATGCTTAAGTCCGCGGAGGTAGGAATCAAGAAGGAGCATCAAGTGTTGATGGTTAACAAGACCACCAGTTTCTAGAAAAAGGGCAAAGGAAAGAAAGGGAACTTCAAGAAGAACGACAAGCAAGTTGTCGCTCCCATGAAGAAGCCCAAAGCTGGACCTAAGTTTGAGACTGAGTGCTTCTACTGCAAGGGTAATGGTCCTTTGAGCGAAGCTGCCCAAGTATTTGGCAGATAAGAAGGATGGCAAAGTGAACAAAGGTATGTTTGATATACATGTTATTGATGTGTTCCTTACTAATGCTCGTAGTAGCTCCTGGGTATTTGATACTGGTTTCGTTGCTCATATTTGTAATTCAAAACAGGAGTTGCGGAATAAACGAAGATTGGCTAAGGAAGGGGTGATGATGCGCGTCGGAAATGGTTCCCAGGTTGATGTGATCGCCGTCAGCACGCTACGTCTACATCTACCTTCGGGGTTAGTTTTAGACCTCAATAATTGTCATTTGGTGCTAGCGTTGAGCATGAAAATTATACCTGGATCTTGTTTATTGCGAGACGGTTATTCATGTAAGTTAGAGAATAATGGTTGTTCTATTTATATGAGTAATATCTTTTATGTTCATGCATCTTTAATGAATGGTCTATTCTTGGTGAATCTCGACCGTAGTGATACACATATTCATAATATTGATGCCAAAAGATGTAAAGTTGATAATGATGGTGCAACATAGTTGTGGCACTGTTGTTTAGGTCATATTGGTGTAAAGCGCATGAAGAAACTCCATGCAGATGGAATTTTGGAATCACTTGATTATGAATCATTAGATACTTGCGAACCATGCCTTATGGGTAAGATGACTAAAACTCCGTTCTCCGGAACAATGGAGCGAGCTAATGACTTATTGGAAATAATACATACTGATGAATGTGGTCCGATGAGTGTTGAAGCACGCGGCGGGTATCGTTATTTTCTAACCTTCACAGATGATTTAAGTAGGTATGAGTATATCTACTTAATGAAACACAAGTCTGAAACATTTGAAAGGTTCAAATAATTTCACAGTGAAGTGGAGAATCATCGTGACAAGAAAATAAAGTTTCTATGATCTGATCACGGAGGCGAATATTTGAGTTACGAGTTTGGCCTTCATTTAAAATAATGTGGAATTGTTTCACAACTCACGTCACCTGGAACACCACAGTGTAATGGTGTGTTCGAACGTTGTAACCGTACTTTATTATATATGGTGCATTCTATGATGTCTCTTACCGATTTGACTTTATCATTTTGGGGTTATGCACCAGAGACATCCGCACTCACGCTAAATAGGGCACCATCTAAATCCGTTGAGACGACACCGTATGAACTATGGTTTGACAAGAAACCTAAGTACATCGTTTCTTAAAGTTTGGGGATGCGATGTCTATGTCAAACAACTTCAGCCTGATAAGATCGAACCCAAAGCGGAGAAGTGTGTCTTCATAGGATACCCTAAAGATACCATTGGGTATACCTTCTACCATAGATTCGAAGGCAAGATCTTTGTTGCCAAGAATGGGTCCTTTCTAGAGAAGGAGTTTCTCTCGAAAGAAGTGAGTAGGAGAAAAGTAGAACTTGATGAGGAAATTATACCTTCTCTCCAATTGGAAAGGAGCACACCACGGAAAACCATTTTTGTGATGCCTACACTGACTAGAGAGGAAGCTGATGATGATGATCATGAAACTGCAGATCAAGTTACTACTGAACTTCGTAGGTCGACCAGAACATGCACCACACCAGAGTGGTACGGTAATCCTGTCCTAGAAGTCATGTTATTAGACCACGGCGAACCTACGAACTATGAAGAATCTATGATGAGCCCAGATTCCAATAAATGGCTTAAGGCCATGAAATCTGAGATAGGAACCATGTATGAGAACAAAGAGTGGACTTTGGTTGACTTGCCCGAGATTGGCAAGCCATTGAGAGTAAATGGATCTTCAAGAAGAAGACGGACGCTGATACGTCTCCAACGTATCTATAATTTTTGATTGTTCCATGTTGCTATATTATCATTCTTGGATGTTTTACAATCATTTTATAGCAGCTTTATATCATTTTTTGGGACTAACCTATTGACATAGTGCCCAGTGTCAGTTGCTGTTTTTTGCTTGTTTTATACTTCGCAGAATATTAGTACCAAACAGAGTCCAAACACAGTGAAACTTTTTGGAGAATTTTTCTGGACCAGAAGACACCTGTTGGGCCAAAGAAGTACCAGAGGGGGGCTCCGAGGGGAGCACAACCCACCAGGGCTCGCCTAGGGGCCCAGGTGCGCCCAGGTGGGTTGTGCCCACCTCGGCCGCCTCCCGCACCACATCTTTGCTCTATAAACACCCCGAAAATCTGAAAACCCTAGGGGAGTCAACGAAACACAGTTCCAGCCGCTGCAAGTTCCAGAACCACTATATCCAATCTAGACACCATGACAGAGGGGTTCATCATCCTCATTGGTGCCTCTTCGATGATGCGTGAGTAGTTCACTGTAGACCTACGGGTCCGTAGGCAGTAGCTAGATGGCTTCTTCTCTCTTTTTGATTCTCTATACACTGGTCTCTTTGAGATCTATTTGATGTAACTCTTTTTGCGGTGTGTTTGTTGGGATCCGATGAACTCTGAGTTTATGGTCAGATCTTTTTCTCCTAAAAGTTATTTGAGTTTCTTTGATCTCTTATATGCATGATTACTTATAGCCTCGTATTTCTTCTTTGAATGTTTGGTTTAGTTAGGACGACTAGATCGATTTTTCTTGCCATGAGAAGAGGTTCTTTGTGATGGGTTCGGTCGTGTGGTGTTCTTTCCTAGTGACCGAAGGGGCAGCAAGACACATGTTGATCGTTGCCATTAAGGATAACAAGATGGGGTCTATTCCTACATGAATAGATCTTGTCTACATAATGTCGTCGTTCTTATTGCATTACTATGTTTCTCTATGAACTTAATACACTAGATGCATGCTGGATAGCGGTCGATGTGTGGAGTAATAGTAGTAGATGCAGGCAGGAGTCGGGCTACTAATCTTGGATGTGATGCCTATATAATGATCATTGTCTGTATATCATCATAATTATTTGAGGTTCTATCAATTGCCCAACAGTAATTTGTTTACCCACCGTGTGCTATTTTCTCAAGAGAAGCCACTAGTGAAATCTACGACCCTTGGGTCTATTTTCTCATCATATATTTTCAGATCTACATTGCTATTTGCCTTTTCCTTTATTTGCATCTTTTATTTTCAGATCTATATTATCAAAAACCCAAAAATACCTTGCTGCACTTTTTTATTACTTATTTTATTTCATGTTTTATTGAGATCTATTTATCCAATCTATCATATTTTTTATCCCATCAACTTGACAATTTCTGGCACCGTTACCTGAAAGGGATTGACAACCCCTTTTTCACGTCGGGTTGCAAGTATTTGTTCTTTGTGTGCAGGTACGGTTTACATAGTGTTGAGTGGTTCTCCTACTGGTTCGATAACCTTGGTCTCATCACTGAGGGAAATACCTATCGTAGTTGTGCTACATCATCCCTTCCTCTTTGGGGAAATACCGACGTAGTTCAAGCGACATCAAAAGGAATTTTTGGCGCCGCTGCTGGGGAGACATCACCAACATCTATCAGGTTCCTAATCACAAATCTCATATCCTTGCAATTTACATTATTTGCCATTTGCCTCTCGTTTTCATCTTCCCCACTGCACAAATTTGCCGTTTTATTCGCCCCTCTTTTTCATTCGCCATTTTTCTCGCCAGATCTGATTTTGTGTGCAATCTTGTTTGCATATTCATGATGACTTATGAAAACAACAAGTTATGTGAATTTTCCAATACCAATAACAATGATTTTATTAGCACTCCGGCTGCTCCTCCCGCCACTAGTGCGGAATCTTGTGATATTAATGCCGCTTTGTTGAATCTTGTCATGAAAGATCAATTACTCCTAATGAGGATGTCGCGTCCCATCTAAACACATTCGTAGAATTGTGTGATATGCAAAACAAAAAAGATGTGGACAATGATATTGTGAAGTTGGAATTATTTCCTTTCTCTTTGAGGGATCGTGCTAAAATTTGGTTTTCTTCTTTGCCTCGCAATAGTATCAATTCTTGGGATAAATGCAAAGATGCTTTTATTACTAAGTATTTTCCGCCATAAAAGCTATTTCCCTTAGAACTCAGATCATGAATTTTAAGCAACTTGAGCATGAACATGTTGCACAATCTTGGGAAAGAATGAAATTGATGATAAGAAATTGTCCTACTCATGGTTTAAATCTTTGGATGATCATACAAAAAAATTATATGGGATTGAACTTTGTTTCTAGAAATCTTTTAGATTCCGCCACGGGTGGTACTTTTATGGAAATTACTTTGGGTGAATCTACTAAATTGCTAGATAATATCATGGCAAATTATTCACAATGGCATACCGAAAGAGCACCTACTAGTAAAAAAATTAATCTGGTTGAAGAAATTAGCAAGTTGAGTGGAAAGGTTGATGCTCTTATGAAATTGGTTGCCAATAAAAATACTCCTATTGATTTTAATGACGAGCCTTTGTCTAGTTTGATTGAGCAAAATAGTGATGCCATAGATGTGAATTGTATCTCGCGAAACAATTTCAACAACAATGCCTATAGAGGTAATTTTAATCCTAGGCCTTTCCCTGGAAATTCCTCCAATAATTATGGTAATTCCTATTGTTGGGGATATGACTACTCGGTATGACCCGCCCAGGAGGGGCCGGGTCATACCATTGGCGACTTATAAATGAAGGTGGCGGGTCATGGCAAGCCTATTGATGACCCAAGACCTAGAGGTGACTTAAGGCCCAAGAGGATGAACCGCCATATGTGTAACTTCTATTATAAGGCAAGCTTAGTTAGTCACCGAGCCGGATACGTTGTCTATGAGCCGGCCGGGACTCTGTAAGCCGCCGGGCATCAACCTGTATATATAAAGGGGTGACCCGGTGGCGGATTAAGACAAGAAACAAGAGATCGAGAACTAGGTCAAGCGTATTCTCTCCCTGGTAAATGAAACCCAAGCAATACAACCCCAAATTGGAGTAGGCCTTTACCTCGTTGCGAGGGGCTGAACCAGTATAAACTCTCTGTGTCCTTTGTCCCGATTAACCCCTTTGAGCTAACCTAGTTGCGATGGCTCCACGACTAAGTCCTTTCGCTAGGGCATCTGTCGTGTTAAATCCACGACAGTTGGCGCCCACCGTGGGGCCAACGCACGGTGTTTTCGAGTTCTTGAAGGGTAACTTCGCAGGGATCAAGGGATACGCTATGGGCCGGATGACCAAGATTCACCGCGGCAAGCTCTACATCGACGATGCTGGCTGGGGCCCAGAGGCCGACTCAAATCGAGTGCGGGTACCGGGTCCCCTTTAGTGGAATCCACGTCTTCATCGGCAAGATCGACGAATCGGGCCCTGAGCTGGACACCTGCACCGACATTATTGAGACGGCTTAGCGTGCACGACCAGCCAAGGTTCAAGCCGCTGTGAAGCATGCCTTTGTCGGTTTCATCCATGGGGCAGAACGTGAGGAAGGATCTGTGTCTGGTGGTGAGACGACCATCTACTCTGATGGTGAATCGTCAACCGGTGAGACCGATTCAGTGTATCAACTGCAGGACGGCCGGCTTGGGGGCTATTCCGATGGCGACAGTATTCCGGACCCTTATGAGCCACCGAACAGGGTTGCGATTTTCATGGCCGGTACACAGCCGGTGCTCGGCTCAATGACCGCCGCGGCTATGACCCCCAGCTCAACGGCTGCGGCGACGGCTAGTGCTAGTTGTTCTGCGTGCCCGCTGGCTCAGGTTCTGACAGAGTTGTTGTTGGCTTTGGCGACTTTGATGGGGGTGGAGGTGACCCCGGACACTCAAGAACAACATAAGGTGGATGTCATGAAGCTACGGGATGAGATAGCTCAAGCCAAGGAAGAACTGGCGGCTGAGAACGCTAGGATGGCCATAGAGCGAGCTGCTTTGGACGCTCAGGCACAATGGATTCAGGCAGACTCTTCCTGGCTCACCTTGGATCAAAACGCTTCGAATGCTATCATGAGAAGGAGGCACCAGAGTCGCTTACCTCCGGTTTATGATGCGAGAAACCTCTTCAGCACGCCTTGGGCAGGGACCAGTGACCCACCTGTGATGAACCGAGCGGATGAGGCGCCCGCGACCGGCGCGTCGGTTCAGCCCCGTGTTGTGGATCCGTCTCGTTTGGATATGATTCCGCCGTAGCATGTTCCGACACTGTCGGGTCATTATTCTAACCCTCTAGATAATATGATTGTCGCGGCAACACGCCTGACGGCTCTCCCGGTTGAAGGCGAGTCTCTGGCGGCAATAGAGACGCGGAGGGCCAGAGAGCTTCTTCAGACAGCAGTGTCTCAACAGGCGGATTACTCGTATAGCCGCGAACGGATTCACTCAACCCCTCGTCCAAGCCGGAGTTATAGCAGGCATATTGACTCGCCGACGATTTCGAGCAGTGAACAGTGCCATAATCAGCCTCGTGGGCATGACCCGCCGCGCGCCGGCAATGATGCTTAGACTTTGCTGGATCAGGGCAGGGCACGTCGGGAGGCGGAACTAGCGGCTCAGCTAGCGGCTTAACAACAATCTTCGGTTTATCCATCAACGTCTGTGGAGGCAGGAGTGACCTCTAGAACCCTGGGTGTGCCGTGTTTAGTGCCGGCTCTACACACAACGAGCGTTTGCCTAAGGATTTCAAGGGGCCTCTTAAGGTGCCTAACTACACAGCGGATCAGCCCCCAGAGGCTTGGATTGAGAGCTATGAGATGGCTATGGAGATGTTGGATGTTAATGATGCTGCATGTGCTAAGTATTTCACCATGATGTTGGATGGGCCGGCTCGTACTTGGTTGAAAGGGCTGCCTGCGAACTCCATTAGGTCATGGGCAGAGTTAAAAACACGTTTTATCCAAAAATTTAAAGACACATGCAAGCAGCCTATGCCAATTATGGATTTAGACTCTTGCGTCCAATGTGAGGGCGAGTCAATGACTAATTGGGTACGCCAGATCTCAGCCATTATACACTCATCGGACAGTATCAACAGCGGTTCAGCAGTGCTGATGTTGGAGAAGAATTGTCGTTTCCTTCCCCTTAAGCAGAAACTGGGGCGGCTTAAACGCCACTGCAATGACACGGGGGAGCTCAAGGAGGCTCTCGTCAAATATGCCGACTCTGATAGTACTAAAGACCCTGAGTCTGATGAGGAGAAGACTAGTAAGGGGAAGAAGAGCGGCAATGCAAAGGGGCAGTAGCATAATATGGCGGGTCAAAGTGGCAACGGTAAGCGCAAGGCTGATGGCAATTTAGATTTTGTGGCTAACACCAATACGCAGAATAATAATCAGCATCGCAAGGGAAAGCCACCCCGGCTTGGAGGGCCAAAATTTAACATTGAGGCGATGATGAATCAGCCTTGTCCAAAGCATGGTACACAAGAGAAGCCGGCCACTCATCTGTGGAAGGGTTGCTACATCATGAGGGAGTATAGGAATTCCATTTTTTTCCAGAACAATCATGGCCCTAATGGCGGCTCAGGATCCGGCTCTCACGGGCCTGGCTTTGGCGGCGGCGGCTCAAACTCTGGTTTCCAGGGCCAGGGCAGTCAAGGCGGTTTTAATCAACAATCTGGTCAAGGGAATCAGCAGCAGTAGTCTGGTTATCAGAGTAATCCAAAGTAGTTGACTAGTGGTTAGTATCATGTGTTTACCACAAGCTTATGTAAACGGGACGAGAAGATTCATAAGAGGGCAGTCAACGCAGTTGAGCCGGCGATCCCTCGATACTTGCGATGGTCGGAACATGCTATTATCACTACAAAAAAATACACCTCCGTGATGATACATGTTTGTCACAGTAGGTCACGTTTTTTGTCATGCATGTACATCCATGACAAATTTATGGCGATGTAATCAAGATAGTCATACTGTCTTTGTCAGAGAAGTGTTCCATGACATTACCAAAATTATCATCACGAAAGTGTCCACTTCCATGACGATAAATCCCGCGTCACAGAAGTGCTTTCATCAAGGGTGACCGACACGTGGCATCCACCAACACCGTTAAGCTATCGGGTCGGATTTTGGATCCGATAACCGTTAATGTACCACGACCAATGCCGATTTTCCACGTGTAAAATTCTCATTGGTGACGGATCCACGTGTCGACTCGGCGTTAACAGGTGTCACTCATCCAACGATCGAGATGGGCCTATGATATGTTGACACGTGGACCGCCCAAAAGTGGCCCACAAAGTTTAAATGGGCGGACCAACGAAGGCCCATAAGATTTAGCGGACCATAATGGGCGGCCCGACTAAAACCCACAAAATTTAGCGGACCATATGGGCGGCCCGACTAAAAGGCCCACAAGATTTTGCGGACCACAATGGGCGGCCCGACTAAAGGCCCACAAGATTCTGCAGACCATAATGGGCCGACCAGCTAAAGGCCCAACATTCTCTTTCAAATTGGCCCGTCAACGGCTGGTCTAAACTTGTCATCAATGCGGCCCATGGTCGCCGGCACATTAACGATTCGCTAAGTAATTGGGCCGAATTACGACCCGGTTTATTTCCGGCCTGTTAACGGTCCGGCTTCATTTGGGCCCATTTACTGCCAAACAAAACTTTCGGCCCATAAACGACCGTGAAGGATTTGGGTCATATTCGGCCATGTCTGTCATTCATCCTGTTAGAGGCCCACTATAGATTTGGCCCACTTTCGGCCTATTGTCATTTTTGGCCCGTTAACGCCAGACGTAAACCATGGGCCATATGTGGCCCAACGTCATATCGGGCCCATTAACGGCCCATATAAAAATGACGATAATCTAGCCCGACCAAGTTCCACTGTTAAAGGCCCGTGTATTAGGTCGGCGCATTTACGGCCCGTCCGAATTTCGGCCTGTCAAATATCCGCATGGTATATGGGCCACCATTTCGACCTGCTAAGTCCAGTGGGTTATTTGGCACAATCAGGGCCCAATTTCACTTTCGGTCTATTAAAGGCCCATGTTTTTTATGGGCTCGACATATTTACACCTGTAAACGGCCTACTTTCTTGAGGGCCCAAATTATGTTTAGGCACATTAAAGGCCCACTATGGGCACATGCCTACCGGAAAAATTTGAAAGCTTATGCTAATTTAAGCCCAGATATTTTTAGTGGGCTACATGCCAATTTCGCCCGTGTCGTTTTTATCCCAATTGGAATGGGCCCAACGAATGTTGGCATGTTGGGCTCCTCTGAAGCTTTCGTCCGAATACATTACTAAGATAAACCTACACTATACAAAAATAGCGTCATAATTACTGCACTGTGGCGGCATCATAAATGTTGTATCACAACAAAATAAATTCAATCATACAACAAAAGGCCTGTTGGCATAAAGTTCTGATCCTTCGAGATAAAAGCACCATCGGATGTATAGAAGCATAGATCATTTGACACGAGTGCTAATGTTTCAGTTGTAGAATCTGATGGAGCCGACGATCTCCACCTTTTTTCCGCCATTGCTCTTCAACAACGGTTTAATGTCGATAGTCCGGTTTCAAAACCATTCATATCTTGACGGCATTTCTCAACCACTATTCTTGTTTCGAAACAACGTCCATTAGGGATTGGACTTGTATGCGGAGCACGATATATCACTACATCTAGCAGGAAGATTTTTGTTCAAGAGGCGTTTTGGACGAGGTTACCTTGACAACCAACCCGAATTACGCAGGAAGGTGCTTTTTGCACTTTGTTAGTGGAGAGATCTTGACGCCTTTGCATCAAGAGGTGACATTGTGCTGTAGTAGCCTCGTCACCTTGGTGGTTGTGGCTGTTCAATCATTTGTTCCATAGCTTCCTGAAAGTTTGAACTTGTAGATTAGTGTACCAGTGAGTTACTAATGAGATAAAAACAAACAAAGTAGGTTAAACATTTATACATAACTTATTTTGGTGAACTACCGTAATACATTAGCATGTATTGTAGTGCCAACTACATAATAAAATCACTCTCGGAACATATGTCCATGTAGCATGCCTAATGTATTGTCTATTTCCTCACATTCGTTGACATCTAAGGATAAAGAGACATGGTTTAAAGTAGGATGAACATAGTATGACATCATTCATATCATGGGCAAACAGATATAAAACAAACAAGCTATTTTATCATTGTGTGCGCACGTGAGCATAACAACTAGATTACACATCAAGACCAAAAGAATATCCTTCATCTCTTTTAAACCATGTAAGGTGAAATGATACGTTAAGACAACTGTGTATAAAAGTGAACAGAGTAACTGACATTGGTTGCAAACCAAGTAGTTAAATGAACACATCACAGACCAATCAGTTCAAGGCAGGAGGAGTAAGGACTTACAACTGACTTGAACTGGTGTGCTCATGCCCTTCATCTTGGTGTGGCAATCCTTGAAGATTTGCACTGCATTCGGTTCAGGTTCTTTTTGGTCCGCACGGGCTTTCCGCTGTATTTGGAACAAGTCAATATAGATACGATAATATGGCACAAAAGAAGGAAGGAAGTAGCAGCTATTTACGAGAGCCTCGCAGTGTGCAATATAGCTACGAGATCCTGTTGTCTGTTGGAATTTCACTTTAGAACGGTTGGTTTTGTTCTTCAAACAGTTAGCCTAGAAGAAGATACACTTGTAAGGCACATACATAAATACAAGTTCAATATGTGGTGCGATCAAATACATATAGCCTACACGATACTTTGGATCGGACCGGTGTTTAACGAGGGTTGTCGGTCTTCATCGTAATATATTCCCTTTGGAGATGTTTGGGCGATTTCATTGTTAGCCTTGCCTTCAAAGTGAGATTTTCTAAGGTGGTACCGATCTTGTCATGAGCGGTGAAAAACATGAGTGCATGCTTGTTTAGTTGCATCATCTTTCGGATCCAACTTGAACCTCATACATTGGAAAAAGAATGTGAGTCTTATTAGGAGGAAGATAGAAAGTATGGGAATGAGCAAGACAATATTACTAATTGTGATGAATAACATTACTTACAGATAAATGGTCAAGGAAGGTGTTAAGCTGGGTATTGTCTTTCTCATTCTGCATCGGATCCACGTTGGGAGGATACGCGCATGACACCTAACGGCAACGGCTGCCTCTGATACTAACTTGGTTGACTCTGTAGCATCACGTGGCCTTTTTAAACCTGCCTCAAAATGGATCTCCATTCTTCCTCCTTTAGATTTTGTTAATCTGTCAAGCATTATCCCTGATGTCTGTTTCCGCTTGCGCCGTGGTGCTAGTTCAACAATGAATATGGAAAGTGTTAGTGTACATCAAACTGTGAGAGTACATATAAAGGAGCATGCAAGCGCAACTTGGCTCGGCCAGTACCGTCTTGGTGTTGATGCTCATGAGGTTCATCTAATCTTGCCAAGTCTGTTGTGTCAGCGATTCTTGAAGTAGTGTTAGGTGTGAAGGCAGCTTGGGAACGGCGATTCCGAGCAAACGAACGAGTAATCGGTTGAGATCTTTGGTACTTGTTGAAGTGGATCTGCTGCGGTGGTGGAAGCGGTGATCTTGTGTTTGTAGATTTAGCCGGTGGACTTGGACCTTCTACTGCACTATAAGTACCAGCAGAATCTCGATGGCAGAGCCTTTTCCGTTTCACCCGACGAGTAACAACACTCCCTACTATATTATTTTCCTTGCTCTTTTTTGACTTTGCCATGTCAAGCTGTACCCACAACACAAAAGAATAAAATCACTCTTCAGAACTCATTGATGCATGATCTGAGACAAGCAATACTTTGATGTAAGACAAGCGTATGAGGATGGAATATGTAAGAAAAAGCAGGGCGACATGACATATTCACAGCTACGATGTGCAAACTAAGCGGAAGGATTTTCAAGAAAATAGAAGTAATGCAAGCTAGACACCATATGAAAGATGCAACCAATATTACTACGCCAAGTTAAAAGTGTCTTGTCATAATTGGCAATTCGAAAAATTAGAAGCGATACAACGTAGAAATCAATGCAAGATGCAACCACTATCAAACTGCCATGTTAAAAGCGTCCAATCATGGAGTTCTTGATGCGGGATACACAACAGCAATACTTTGATGTAAGAACATGGTATGATAGATAGATGCGATGTATTCTAGACACGTAAAGCCATGTCATATGCACATGTATAACATATAAACTCGGTAGGTGCAATTTCATCAAAATAGAAGAAATACAGGCTAGACAACATATGCAACATGAAACCAATTATCACACTGTCAACTTAGAGCAAGCACTGCGATGGTGGAGTCACGGAGATGAACTCATCATGTAGACTTGGGACTTCAACTTCATTAGCGATTAGTAGTGGCAAATCTAGAGAGTCTCTGTTTGCTTCGGTGCAGTACCACCAACATCCCTAACTTACTCTTTTCCTTCCTATTTTACGATATTGCCTTATGAAGTCAAAACCACAAGAAGATGAATAAAATTAGCTCTGCATAACTGGTTGATGCATGATCTGAACGAACACTACTTTGATGTAAGGCAAGCAGGAGGATGGAATATATACAAAAAAGACAGCGTTTCATATTCACACGACGATAGGAGGATGGAATATGTATGAAAAAAGCTTGAAGAAGCGGAAGGCATTTCAACAAAATTAGAAGAAATGAAAGCTAGGCACCATATGAACATGCAACCAATATCACTCTATCGGGTAAAAAGTGTCTCGTCGTAAGTGCCATTTCAAGAAATTAGAAGCGGTACAAGCTAGAAGACAATGCAAGATGCAACCTACATCACAGTCCCAAGTTAAATGTGTCTTATGGGTAAGTGATCGTTGCAGGTATAAGTTGTAAGCTACGCAGATGCAATACAAGCTAGACATCATACGCAACATGGAACCACATATAATAGTGCCAAGTTAGAGCAAACACCTGTGATGGTGGAGTAGGGGAGATGTGCTCATCATCTACACAACTACGTTATTTGTCTAGCCTTGCGTTGTCTTGCGAATCTTGTTGGGAGGATGGTGGAGTAGAATATGTAGAGAACCTCCGTTCAGCCTGCTCGGAAGGACCACCATCATCCAATGCCTTGCCAATTTCCTTCAAATTTGTATTGATTTTGCATTGTGAGGTCATACCGACAAGAAAAAGGAATATCATTTGCTCTTGAGAACTCATTCATGCATGATCTTGTGAACACTACTACGATGAAAGGCAAAGTCATGATACGAGGATGGAATATGTACAAAAAATGGACGGCTTGACATATTCACACCTATGATGTGGTAACTAAGCGGAAGGCACTTCAACAAATTAGAAACAACGCAAGACACCATATGAAAGGTGCAATCAATATCACTACTGCCAAGTTAAAACTGTCTCGTCATAGGTGGCATTCATCAAACTAGAAGCAATACATGCTAGAAATCATATTCAAGACGCAAACCAATATCACACTGCTAACTTAAAGGTGTCCCATCATAAGTGGTGATGCAGGATACACAAGAAGAGTAGTTTCATGTAAGAACATGGTGTGATAGATGATATAGTATGTACCAAAAAGCAGGAAGCGTGTCATATTCACATGTATCATGTGTAAGCTAAGCAGATGCGATTTACACTAATTAGGAGCAATCTGAGCTAGACACCATATGCAACATGCAACGGATATCACATTGCCAAGTTAGAGCAAGCACCTTGGATGGTGGAGTAGGGGAGCGGAGACTTGGACCATGTAATGCACTATCAGTACAAGGAGAATCGGTACAGATGCTCCGTTTACGTTGCTGCAGAGGACCACCATCATCGCCTTCCTTACTATTTTCCTTCCTCTTTCTTGATTTTGCCTTGTCAAGTTAAACCCACAAGAAAAAGGAATAAAATTTTCTCTTCAGAACTTATTGATGCATGATACGGACGAACACTACTTTCATGTAAGGCAGCCGCATGATAGGAGGATTGAATATGTATGAAAAACAGGACGGCGTGACATATTGACATGTATGATGTATAAAGTGTAAACTAAGCACAAGGTGTTTGAACTTGTTAGAATCGATGCAAGCTAGAAACCATATGAAAGATGAAATCAATATCACTCTGCCAAATTAAAAGGGTGCCCTGACAAATGTATTTGACCAAATTAGAAGCAATACATGGCAACAGGCTAGAAATAATATGCAATATGCAACGAATAAAGGTGACTCATCGTAAGTAATTGATGCAGGATACAAAAGAGAGGTAGTTTCATGTAAGAACAAGGTTAACACATAGATGTAGTGTGTACCAAAAATAAGAAGGCATGTCATATTCACATGTATAGTGTGTAAACTAAGCAGATGCAATTTACCCTAATTAGAAGCATTACAAGCTAGACACCGTATGCAATATGCAACCACATATCCTGCTATGAAGTTGGAGAAAGCACACTGTGATGGTGGTGTAGGGGAAGTGCTATCTTGGTCTGAGCAGCGTTCAATATCTTCATTTAGGCTTCTGTTTCTTGAGAATCATGTGGAGAGGATGGAATTGCATTCTTTATAAGAGTATTGCGTCTCATATTAACCCGCAGCGTGTTGTCTCATCATAAGCGATAGACGCAGGATACACAAGAACGATGGTTTGATGTAAGAACATGGTGTGATAGGCACATGTAGTATGTACCAAAAAGCAGGAAGGCGTGTCATATTCACATGTATAATGTGTAAGCTAAGGAGATGCAATTTAACAAATTAGGAGCATTGATGAGGGATACACAAGAGAAGTAGTTTGATGTAAGAACATGGTTAATAGAAAGGCGTAGTATGTACCAAAAACAGGAAGGCATGTCATATTCACAGGTATAATGTGTTAACTAAGCAGATGCAATTTACCCTAATTAGAAGCATTACAAGGTAGACACCATATGCAACATGCAACCACATATCACACTCCAAGTAAGAGCAAGCACCTGCGATGGTGGTGTGGGGGAATTGCGGTGATCAATTAGAGAGCTACGTTGACTATCTTCATTTAGCCTTGCTGTTTCTTGAGAATCATGTGGGGAGGATGACACTTTGCACTCTTTAAGCAGTAGGGCGTCTCACGGTAACTCCACCGGGTGTTGTCTCATCATAAGTGATTGATGAGGGATACAAAAGAGCATTAGTTTGATGTACGAACATGGTTAATAGACATATGTAGTATGTATCAAAAATAGGAAGGCATGTCATTATCAAAGGTATAATGTGTAAAGTAAGAAGATGCAATTTAACCAAATTGGAAGCAATACAAGCTAGACACCAAATGCAACATGCAACCACATTTGACAAACAAGAAAGTTAAAGCAAGCACACAGGATGGTTGTGTGTGGCAATTGAGATCATCAACTGTGAGCTACTTTTCTTGTCTCCAGCTGCTAACATGCAGCCATTAGGCGTTGAAACGCTTCGCTTATCTTTGAATTACCTTTGGGCGACTTACATCTTTTCTTTTACGCATTCATCAACACTGCGTCAGAGTCTAAAATACCCATGCATAAAAAAACAATAGTGTGAGTATGGGTGAAGTGTGTGCACAATTAGTACAGTGTAAAGGTAGCAGATAGCAGGTCGGTGAGAAATAAATGACGGGAGACATATGATAGCTCTACAACATGCATGGCACACTCAATTACTACAGGATTCTATGAAAATAATAGTCGACTGAAAGCAAATAGGTCAGTCCATTTTTTCTGCACCGTCCAATGTACAAAGAACGGGTAGATCGCCTTCATCTACCTCCGGCCGGTCGGTGTTGTGATCTTCCTCGAACGCCCGGCGACCACCGGCCCGATATTCCTCCCTGCATCGCCCTCCCTCGACCTCACCGCACCGCCCGTGCCAGCACCGCCCGGCCATCCATTCAAGCCCCGCCGACCTCCGGATCGGCGCAAGCAGCTCCTGCGCCCACACCCCTATGATAGACAGCGATGCGCGCTTCCCGTGGAACAGGCGGACTAGGTGCTCCAGCGCCTAAGCGGGTGCTGCTTCTTTTAATTGCGGTTCGACCGACCCCGAATTGAAATCGAGGCAGACTCTTGACCTCTAGCAAAAGTGAAATAGTAAAAGGGAGGAAACCTTGTGCATTTAGTATCACGAAGAAGATGCGATGAAGCGCTCAACTAGTTTCTTTCGTGGGATGAATATGGTGTGGCGGAGATATAAGATTTGCACGAATAAGGGAAGAGGAGTACCTCTTTTCTGCTGGTAATCTTGTGTCCTCATACATTTTTCCGACGATCTTGTTGTTCGCGGAAACCAGAAGTTGTGGAGGGCAGTGCAGCCTTGGACGAACCCATGGCCAAGTTGTTGAGTGTGGTGCGGTGGCCGTGCAGCCGGCTTGAAGCAGATCCGAGGCGGCGAACGACGGCGTGGCGGAACAACTCCGGTCTTGTGGACGGTTGCGGCAGTGGAGCCGCAGCGATGGCGCAGGACGGCGTGGTCGGAGTGGTTCTGGTACGGCGCACGTCGGCGTCGTGGAGGCAGCTCTGCCTCGGCTTCAGCTGCTAAGTCCTTGAGGGCGTTGCGGTTGCGGTTGCGTTGGACAACAACGTCGGGGTAACGGCTCCGGCGTGATGGAGGAGGGCGGCGGTGGATTGGCCGCTATGGGGTGGAAGACGGAGGAGGTTGGGGTTTCGCGGCTGGTGGAGAGGGCGTTTGGCGCCCACGAATATGAATGGGGAAGCGGAGGGAGGCGGGCTAGCGGGGAACTAAGGGGAACAATGTTTGATTTGAGACGCGCTTGTTTGAAATTTGGGGAAAGTTACAAACTTTGCCCCCATCTAAAATTTCGGACATATTGCAGGTTGGGGTAGGACGGTCATGTCGGTGTCCCAAATGTGGGCGGGATAGATTTGACGGCGCATGGGTGTTTAGGCACCCACGGCGTATGAATGCTTCTCAGAGGCGGTTGAGACTGGCGTCTTGGTGAAGTTACAGACCTACCCCGGTTTAGACCTTTGGACATCGGGCCGATAGGCTACACGGGCCAGAGTCAGGACAGTAATTTCCTACCACCAAAAAATTAGTCTCATGGCGGTTTCGGGTGACCAGAGGCCTATTTGGCGCTTCGTTCAATATTTGGGAGCGAAGCATGAACGTTTTCGGTTCTCTTGAACTGAACTTTCGAGGATTTGTCAAACTTCACAAATCTTTACTCTTGAAAATCCTAAAGCTATGATTATTTTGGAATGGAGGGGTACATTTTAATATACATTGTACACGCAGTATATATTAAAAATTATGCAACTTACCTCGGTTCATGCATGGTTCTGGTATAATCTCCTTGGTTGCAAAAAAGTTAGATATGTGTATGAATATATATACCATGTTCAAACTCACAACAAAGACTGATGCCTCCTTTTACATCTGATTTACATATGCCATTATCTCGGGTTCAAATAGATGAATGCACTTCCTATGAATTCGAATCTTCGAAACCCCCTTTATGTTGAATTCGACATGTATTTTATTTCGTAGCTAGCAATTTGGAATGTATCCATGCAAGTGACAAATGTATAAAGTGCTTCACACTAACAACATGGAGTGCACTAATTAATGTTTATATATGAATTGCAAAAGCATCCATTTCCTGTATTTCAAACCGCTCTCACTCTATGGATCGATAATATGAAATAAACACATGCACATGCTAGAATTCAATAGAGTATGGGTGTCTGATAGACCGATTTCCGTCAAATGACGCAATTTTGCAGAATTCATGATCTCATCCAAAAATAATAATGCCATTTATATTTTAATTTAATGCGTAGAACCGCCTTTTACACGTAGATATCTCTCTGTCTAACGCATAAGTGCACACACTTTATATGCATCGGCATTTCTCTTTCACACATGCTCACAATCTCTCTCAGGGTGTCGGGGTGTCTCACGCACATGCTCTCTTTGTTTCTCTATCTCTCTTTCTGACTACTATGTACCACTCTTTTCACTAATCTCAGTTGGAAAACACTATTTCTCTCACATGCATATATACACATGCACGGTCTCTACTAGCCGTCTATCGCACATATATGTGCCTACGTGTCTCCATACGCACATTATCTTTAGGCCTCTCTACACATTGCCCCCAAACACCTCTCTAATAGTAGTTGGCGATATGATTTCATCATATCATTCGGTGAGATATCCTGGCTGTTAGGCTGGATGGTATCTGAGGCAAAGTTTTACCCTAGTTCGGATCGGACCCTTGCGGTTGAAGAAAGAGCCTACTCCTGTAATGTATATTAGTGTTAGGGGTGTGTACAAAGTACACGTGAATACCGAGCATTGTGCGTGTGTGTATATATACTATCGACGAACTAGCCCCCAAGCTTGTATAACATACTAAGGGCCTAGGGTTACAAATCATATATAGTCGGCTTATCACCAGTGGGGATAGAGTCCTCCGCGACTCTGGTAGCTTCGTGTTGTACGAGTCCTCCACACGGGTCTCCGTATAACACGTCTTGGTCCAACCTATATGTGGCGCGGGATGGAACCGACCCATGAGTCTTCATGTTGACCCACCACAACTAGAAATGATGTGCCCACCACACCACACACGCAATCGGCCACTAAGAAAATAAGCATATACGATAGTACAACGGTATCTAGCTCACGATACGTCTCCATATTTTGTTGATGACACCGACGGACTTTGCATTTGATGCGTGCTCCGTATTTTGTTGATTTACACTTACGGTCATTGTATTTGGAGCGAAAGCACGATATGGTCACTTTGGACTTGAGAATAAGCTCATCACGGTCACCACATACATTTTTGTGCTAACCAACATGTGGTTGGATGGTTAGAGGACAGTGGTTTCTCGAGCCCACCAAGGTTAAAGTCCCGGTGCTCGCATTTATCTTGTGTTAATTTCAGTATTTTCCGGCGATGTACGTTCAGTGGGAGGAGATGTTCCACTCGACTACGAGGCACCTATGGTGACTTCGTAAAATCTCAAGATCATATATGCTGGCCCACTCTCTCGAAGGTGCGGCGGCGGACCGGCGGTGGGGAGTGGTTTCGGGGAGGGCGGGCCGGCCGTGGGCGGCGGGGGCGGGCGGTTCGGCCGGTGGTGGTTGGCGGCTCGGGGGGGGGGTGGAGTTTGATGATAAACTGGAGGCCCTTGATTTCGTATCCAACGGCTGGAAAATCTAATGACCAGAGATGGAAAAGTCGATCGACGTGTAGCCTCACCCGCGACGTACACATGCACGCGCCGCATAAGACATGCACGCATGTAGGCGTGCAACACTAACACGCATACATAGCGCATTACACACGCACGCATCGGGCGTGCAACACCGGCTGCATACACATGCACTCACGAACACACGCACGTACGCACCCATGCATGCAACACTGAAACGCACCCTTGCACGTACGCACCCATGCATGCAACACTGAAACGCACCCTTGCACGCATGCAACACTAGCATGCCTGCATGCACACAGCACACGACGCAAGACACACGCTTAACTACATGAAAAAGATGACGTCACACTCAATGAACAATCATCGGTTTATGAAATGCCCGCTTCTGACGAGCCTGGCCCACCAAAGGTTCCTCTGCTATGCGCTGCCTGCGTTGGGTCACTGACATGCAGGCCATGCACCCAAAGAGCCCTGCGTCGGTGGAAGAACGGCAGCGGTGTCCTAGGTCGAGTCGAGGGCGCCACTCACGGCACGCCCGGCTGAACACGCCTGCATGCCGCATTCAAACGCCTCCAGAAACCCGCCCGTGTGGAAGCCGAGAAACCCTCACGGACACACGTCCGTTCATGACCGGTCCGGCGTTAAACGCAACACCGGCCGAGCTCCTCCCGTCCGCCATCTATTTAATCTCCTATTTAAACGAGGCCAAACGCCGGTCAAGAATCGCACACCTCCGCTGCTCCCCTATCTCCTCCACCATTTTGTCCACTCTTACAATGGCTTACGAAGAGTAGTTATTCCGCATCCAAGCCGGCTGGGTAGCCCGCCGGATACGAGCTATGCAGCTCGCTGCATCACCTCCCTCCCCTCGCCCGACGGAGCCAGTTGCCGCCCCAAGCCGGCGCGCAGTTCAGAAACTCGCCGCTCCAAGCCAGCTCGACGAGGAGCGGCGCACGGGCATCGTTGCTACCGTCCACGCCGCCGCCTCGTACCACGTCCCCCATTTCTGTGGCCGAGACTCCCATGCCGGCGGCCGCGCCATGCAAGCAGCGACAGAAGCCGGGTGCACGGAGAGCGACGAGTCGGTGGCCAGCGCCTCCGCGTCCGCCGCCATCATCGAGGAGAAGTAGAACACGGGAGGCCGCCGCCGCTTGGGTCCCATGAAGGCCACCGCGGAGGCGACGCCGACGTACACAGCAGGTGTCTTGCCGGATCCTTTTGTTGCGAGGACCTTCTCGACCCCGCATGGGCTCCACGGAAGAGGTCAATGTTAGGATGAACTCGAGCCGGTGCCGGCCTTGGCGAAGTAGTGGCCGGTGATGAACTCGAACCGGTGCCGGCCACCATCATCTTCGGCACCAGCCAATGATATCGGTTAGGCGATGGGGAAGCGAGCCATCCTTCTTGCTGAAGCATATAGCTCTGGGGCTCCGGCAGTCCGGTGATCGTCTTCTTTGGACATGAGGAACACAAATCGATCGTGAGGCGACCATTTAGGCCATGTATTATATACTGTGCTGTCCAGAACTAGCACCGCGTAGTTCATTTGAATGTAATGAAATCCGTCATGTTTTTGTGAAAAACCGGAAATTTATATGATTTTCGTCGTTGTTTATATGAAATACTCCGGTGGTTGCGTGAATGAGTATCAGTTTTGTCTACGTGTTTGCGTGAATTTCGTCCGGTTGGTTGAGTTGCTGTCATAATGTGTGCGGCTATGGTTGTATGGCATAATTTGCGGGTCGCCAGTCGGTCTGCGGGCGGCTCGGGCGGCGTTGTGGGACAAAAAAACACAGCTTGTGCGAGCTCGTCTCCAACGTGCGCACTGGAGGATGCATGACAGCATGAGCACCCGAGCCGTTCCTCGTTCATCGGTGGCAAAGGCACCGGTGGACAAAAGGGTCGCCAATATTTTGGCTACCGGGCAAGATCCAAACAGCCCTCCCAACAGATTCAAATCCCTCGTTCGCCGTGGAATTTTGCCATGTGTTGTTTTCATGGACTAGCAAGATGCCGTGCATTGCACGGAACATCAAGATGCATTTTTTACAAACTCCGCATGCATGCAAGGGATAATTAATGTCCTCCTTTGCTAGTACCATGAGGCAAACACCATTAATATTGCATCGATTAGTGTTAGTGGCCTTGTATATCTGCAAATTGTAATTTTGATAGTGGCCCTTGTATATAAAAATGGAGGGAGAAATATGAGAGATAAGGTGAGGAGGAGTGGGCGTGGTGCCGTGGTGGTGGTGGTGGTCGGACTGGGCGGAGGCATGGGGATGGACGGCGCATTATGTCTAGGTTTGTATCTCTCTCACACACACCCGCGTAGGTGGGGGACGTGCACGAAGAGAAGAGGTGCACGCACGGCGCACGTACTCCCGTCTCTTTCCCAACCACACCCGCGCGGGTACACGGTGGAGCTCATTTCTGTACGAAAAAGGCAGCCCACGTGGTAATTTGGCACGTGTACTGGTTTTCCACTTGGTGGAGGGAGGATCGTCTACCATGGGTGAACAAACAAATTGCGACTTGACGCGTTATGTTAAATTAAAAAAAGAGGCAAACCATGTGGGGCCTACCTTAGAGGCAAGGCTCTATACACTGGAGTACTTTTGATGTGTCCCGTCAACTCGTAGAACGAGGAGAAACTTGCTTAGTACGCCGTCTCCCCCGCCCACGGGCACGGTGGTTCGCAGGATGAGGTGAAGCTGGAGTACTACTGTACGCCTTTATGCCCGCTCCCTCGCCCACGCGCGCGGTGGCTCACAGCACGAGGAGAAATTTTTACTACACCCTCTGTTTACTCCTCGTCCCTACTACGTACTTTGGTTAGTACTCCCTCTATTTACTTATAAAAGGCCACTATAAAAAAATACATTTTGCATCTATACAAGGCCACAAATAGTAATCGAGACAAAAGTTACTACTCCCTCCTTTCCAGTTTATGGCTCAATTTCAAAATCTCTCCAACCAAGGTAGACGGTGAGTGGTCGAATTAATTTCGTAGTTTGCACAGTACGCTCGTTTTTCTCAAGAAGTTATGTTTACCGAGGCATTAATTAGAACGATGCATGAATGACCACTAAATTTCCATGAACTTGTACATGCATTGGTTAGTTTCCTCTTGACACTGCTTGCGTCGGGTGATCTAAAACACCTCGAAATCCAACATGTAATGGTACTACTACTAGTATAGTACTAGAATTGAGACTTACCAAACGGAAAAACGAATGTTTTTTAGATGAGCCCTATAAACCCTAGTGGGTACGTACTCTGTGAAAACAGATTTTTCCAAAACTAAGTCGCTCCCTTTCATGAATTATGTAGTATACTCCTCCGTCGACGCTCCCTTTCATGAATTATGTACTTCCTGTCACCGACATGTGGGACATATAGCAACCGGGTCGACGTGTCAAGCACCAAATAACAGTGCAAAACAGCAGGGGGACGCACCCCACTCGTATCGGCCTAGTGTTAGTAATGAGCAATGAGACGTCAAATCACAATGCCGCACCTTCCCAGATGGACGAAGCAACCATTATTTCACACTTTGGTTTGACATCATCTCAAACCACGTACTAGTATTGCTTCTGCCTCAAGAGGGACACGCGCATCGCCTTGGTACATCATGACATGTGGAACCGCATGATAGGCCATGCTCCCCCGCCGATCGCTGGGTAAAATCACCTCATTTTTACTATACTTCCTCCGGATTGGTTTACTACATGGCATGCACGTCGTTCTAGGTTGAGAATTTAACTGGCTATATATATATGTGATGAACAGTACGCTAGCCTTTTAAAAAATGTATACTTTTGTACAGTAGTACTCCACTATCGATGGATTGCGCCATGGAGCAAAAATTGAAATTTAAAAAAGGTGGTACATATAGAGAGCGCCACGCCAAATTATGCATATAGTACTATTAAAAAGCTAGTACGTGCTTAATTGGGGTGCTAAATTCTATTAAAGAAATACTAGTACTAGTATGTACATCTTTGAAGAGTTAAAGTAACGAGAAGAAACATAACATAGTTCTGCTGGGGGCTTAGCACAACACACCCCTCAAATTAAACTAAGCACACCTGAAATTAAACTATGCAACTAATCCGGTAGACACTGCGTTAGAAGTTTAGAACCGCCATGAGCAACAACACTGACACCTTACTCGGAGTCCTCGTCCACGTCCTCGACTTCGTCCTTGTCCCTCTTCCTCTTGGCCGATACTTCTTTGCTTAAACCGCCAACTTGGTTGTTGCTCTTCATCCAACCCTTGTAGATATTGAAACAAAGGTAGCCATCCATTGCAGCATAGTGGATGTGGTCTATATCTAGTACATTCCGCTGCCATGCATGACGATGAAACGTGTAATGAGGTTTCTCCAGTTTACGATACGAAGGATGAACCATGGCTCTGCCAGGTCGGCGTGAGGGCTGATGAGAGGGCACCAACCGATTCTTCTGGAGGTAGAAGGGGTTGCCTACAACGAGGCCTATCCGACGCAGGACTTCTTTGTCGTTCTTAAAGTCTATAGTAACGAATTTGACTGTTTTGTCCTCGAGGAAGTTCTTAAAATCCTGGCACTCAACGTCGGCATGGCATATGTGGTAGACCAAGCAAACGTTATGTACGCAAACCTGGATCACGGCGAGCTTCTTCCTCTCTTCGTCCTTTAGATCCTTCTCTTGTCCCACGACTGTAGTGTACTCAACATCTAGCCCAAATGACCCACTCATCATGTGAGTTTTCGAACATGCGTCTGAAGCGAGAAAGGCATCCTTTCACCGTCGCGGAAGTACGGGTGTAGATGACGTCGAACTCATCGTCGGTGATGGTTCTAACCTTGTACTCACCGCCGATCGGGGAGATTTGGGACGCCATGGATTTGGGAGGAGGGTTA
The DNA here is from genome assembly GCA_021605145.1 of Aegilops bicornis. Classification (NCBI taxonomy): domain Eukaryota; kingdom Viridiplantae; phylum Streptophyta; class Magnoliopsida; order Poales; family Poaceae; genus Aegilops; species Aegilops bicornis. The sequence goes on along the minus strand of CM038669.1, from coordinate 422,010,156 downwards.
GGATTAGTGGAACTGCCGTAATGTGAATGGACGGACGACTAGGAGCGAACCGCCGTAGTATTAAATGACGTGCGGGGAAAGAGTAGGAAGCGAACTGCCGCGTCTGGCGAGCAGCGGGGTAGTGGCTTTCCATTCTCCCATGATACGGGCTTCCGAGAGCCCTTGGATCTGAGATCGAACGGTTGCATGGCGTGATTCTAGACCTATGGGTGAATATCCTATCCTCGGAGGGTTATTCTTAAAATTTTCAGCAACTTAGCATGCGACCGCTTGATTCAGATCCAAGGGCTGCCGAGCCTGTATCATGGTCGCGCCTACCACGACCATCGCGTCGCTCGCGTGGTCGCGCCCATGGAGATTTAACACGGTGCGTTAGGCTATCTGATGTTGGCATGTCATACATAGTCATCACTTAGTCACTCATACTACAACAAGGTTGGCTATAAGGTTGGCTATAAGTGTATTTTTACTCCTCTCTATCTCTTTCTTCGTACTCCCTCCGTCCCATAATATAAGAACGTTTTTGACACTAGATAGTGTAGTGTCAAAAACGTTCTTATATAATGGGACACAGGGAGTACTAGTATTTATTGCATTTGCCAAGGAGTGACCTCTTCCAATGAAATGGTGTTGCTAAGTTTGCTTCATTTAATTAGCTATAGACTCAAAATTGTCTCTTCACCTAGGTACACGCGCTTAGCACCGCTTTCTTCCTTGGGTCACCAAACTAGTCTCTCTCTTCTTGATTAACTTGCCACATCGGACTTTATGCCTATGTGGCAAGCTTAAGCACCAGAGGGAGCAAGTAAGTACAATAGTGCGCTTTTACATGGCATTTTGCATATGTGGAGGAAAGAAAGGCAAGGAAAAGTGGAGAAGTGGGCTCTCATGCAAGAGCCAGCCTCTACTACTACATGGTGGAGCATTGGGAGAGGCACCTGTATGGAGGTGGTCAGAATCAGAGACTCACGCCGGTCGAGCGCCAGCATGATTAAAATGATAATGGCAAGTCAAATCATGGGGCCCCACCTGTCCAAAGCCTACTGTCACAAATCACACAGCCCTACGTTTGCAGCAGCATACTCCCTCGTCTTCTCGCGTCTCTGTCGAACCGACTAGGCGGAACTGCCCCGCCTACGGCGCAGGAAAAGCCCCGCCCTCGACTTTTAAATACAACAACTCCCTCCGTCGGATGCGTTTGGTTGAAGGTATCATATGAATGGATTGGGACCATTCAATTTTTTTGGGATTGAACCATTCAATTCATGTGTTTGGCTGAATATAAGAGATGAGCTAATTATTTAAGACGGGACCACCACCATGCTCACATAGTCATGCATGCAAAGGGTGGCCATTTGATTTGACCGATTTGGTTGGGTGGAATGGTTCAGCATCTTCAAGGCATATTCTCTTTTTTTGACTCGAACCATTCATGTGCTTTATAACCAAACATGTCTATTTTCTGAACGATCCCAACCCATTCATGACCACCCTTGCAACCAAACGCAAATCATCTTACGGAAACCAAATAATCCCACAATACTAAGGCGTGGTGCATTAACTTCTACCTCGTTTCTTGTTTCTTCACATATCAACCAATAAGAATCCAATGATATACTTTTTGTGACATAGTAACTCATATTTAGTTAGCCAAATGGATGACCTAAAACTACGTGCAGGCCCTATGAACCGAGACGCCTACGAATAAAAAACCGAGATGGAGAGGGTAGTTCAGCACGTATCTTTTTAGATCAATATAGTCGGGATTCACCAAGGAGCAAAACCAAGTGGTAGGCTGCTCCTTTCGTGTTGGCGTAGCAACTCAAGCAGGTCGATCCGCACACGAAATGGCGATACACTTAACAGACCCCTTTGGCGGACATATGTGGCTCATCCACCGTCTTGTTCCACGTGCGATGCACCAAATTACGATTCGGAGAAGCAGTTGGAATTGGAGGCACCCGGTCAGAAGCGCGCAAAGTAGTAGAAAATGAGCGATGAGGGGTCAAATCACAAAGCCCCACCTTTCCCGCATTAAAATTTGGACGGAAGAAGCAACCATCATTTCACTCTAGCGCGCAAGAGCATAAAGAAAAGAGAAAACAATGATGCGTGCGGCAGCTACCTAGGGCACCCTAGGGCAGGGGTCTCCACTACAGATCCTTTTTTTTGAAAGCGCCTCCACTACAAATCGGCTTCTCCCTCGTCCTCTTAAAGAAAACTGATGATGAGTGCGGCGGTAGGGTTTGTACGAGTACGACGGCGTGCAGGGCCACGTCGTAGTAAATGGGTTCGAGTCGACGCCTTAAATATGTGTGGGCCGCTTGGTTTACGAGAACGAGGCAACATTTTGGGTTCGGGGACCAGTGGAGATATAGCACGTACAAAAAATTGTGGATGTAGGTTCGACCGAAAGGCAATGATGCATGGGCCCTACATTTTGATATAGCCGGGGCCGCGTGAAATTTGCTACTCTACTCAAAACTAGTAAGGTACACATGTATTGAACACATGAGATTTCGAAACCAAATTATGAATAAATACACACTATAGCATGTAAAGCTTTGAGTCATATATGCATGATGTAGATGTTCGTTTAGTTCTTATAGTTCATCTCATTCAAAATCAATTAGTTTTATAAAAATGTTAAGATTCATGGGGTTGTGCATTGTAAATCATAAAGTAAAAAACAAATAATGGCAATTCATTTAGAAAAAATAATCAATTATGATACGTAAGATTCTAGAACAAAGGAGAAGTGCTTGTGTTTTGAGGTTTGTGCATTATGCTTAAGTTCAACCATGGAGTCTTCTAAATTGTACATGTGGCAGATTTGGTGGAATGTTGATGATATCCAACGCCAAGAGTGCTCGGATTTGCCCATCTCTTGCATCGGGTTAGCTTCATCCAGAGACCATCTTTCAAAGGTAGAGGCACACTCTATAGATCTTGTTCCATAGTTGCATGTTTTGGAAAAAAGCTAATATTGGCTTGTACTATCTATTTAGGAATATAAGATGCCTACGTGGAAGGTGTAGGGAAGAGATGACATGGAGCATCTCAATTCCTATGAGTAGGGATTGGAAAAGAGATGTCATTTGGTTCACATCATAGGAACTTTTCTACTGAATCTAGAGATGACATGTATCTCAATTCCTATGAGGAGGGATTAGTAAAGAGATGTAATTTGGTTCATATCATAGGAACTTTTCTATTGAATATACGCTAATGTTTATTTTCCTTTGAAATTAAGGGAGTATAGGAATCCATTCATATGAACCAAGTGGCTCTAAAGCTATGGAAATGATATCATGTTTATTTCCTTTGAAATGTAGAGTATATGAATCTATTCCTATGAACCAATTGGCTCTAAAGGAAAAAAAATCCTATAAAAATCATATCATATAGAGTTCCTATGATATTCCTCGACACTAAAGGATGGTTGAAATTGCTACGGGTGATATGATGGTCTTTCTTTGTAGACTCCTCACCCATCTTTATAGTTACCTATCGAAGATGAATGAAATGATATATACAGGGTATTCTACATGTGCAATTTGGTACACGAAAACTCGGTAAAAGTTTGCGAGGTTCTAATTTCCAATAAAGCTATATGCACTGCATTTCAGAACGGAGGGAGCATACGGTAGTTGCTAACACTCACGTGGAAGATTTGTGTGTAGGAGGAGTGGCTGTTCTGTTAAATGACATGGCAAAATTGATACTGTCGGATGCCGATCTAACGGTTCTTACGGCATTCATCAGGAAAAGGCTTGTGGCGAACGTTTGTCGGATAATGATTTACGGACACATGCATTGCATTGATACGTGCCCCCTCTCTCTCACGCACACACCCTCACGAGTCACGACTCTCCTGAGTCCTCTCGCAGACTCGCACGTCGCACCCATCCTCTATCTGCAGGTAGACGTCACGCACATATGTGCTCTTCACACCCTACCCTCAGAACTTCTAAAAGCGAAAGACGGCGCACATTTTATTTTAGCTCACACGTCACACACACTTATACTATTACTCTTGCAGCTTAACGTTCTTTGGGCATAGTATATATTGTACTCTCACGAAGAGAAGCGGTGCACACACGCACTAGTTCTCTCACACCCACTCATGGGTACATCGTAGGAGCGCATTTTTTGAAGCCGTACAAAAAATCACTCCACTATATATAAAAACAGGAGCCTTAGCGCTTGCTTTACTAGGGTTCCTCTCATGCACTCTCTCATGCTCTCCAGATCTAAGCAATACATAGGTGGCCACACTCTCTCTCTCAGCTCACGGCTGGTCACAAATCCGGCCGGACAACCTCGACCGGGGTAGGGGGTGTAGGTGCATCGTTCACGCTGTTGTTGGCGGCGAGGGAGGAGACCAACGGCTGCCCGCGCGTCCCGATCGGTGGCCGTTCCGTTCTCTCCGAGAGAGCGCCGGCTCGGGAGGGCCTCCGACCCCTTCTTCCTCCCTGCGGTATTGTGGCCAAGATGCGGCCTCCCGACGCCGTCTTTGCCACATGCCGACGACCCTCAGGTATATATTCCTTCAGAACCTGCCGTGCTCTCATCGCCTAGCTCTTCCCCCTTCGTGTGGATCCTTTTCTACTTCCGTCCGTTGTTACAAAGCCACCTAGACTTCTACTATTATTAGAAGTAAAGCTAGTTCATATAGTGAACTCAAAGCGTTGGTTCAAACATGGAAAAAGTGGGAAAGCTGTAGCATGAATCTAGGACTTGGTTCTAAGAGGAAATGGGGGAAAGTAGTAATATGTGTCACTGTTTAAATAACCGTATTTCGTATTTGCGCAAACATGGATGTCTGTCTCCATATCGTTTGGGATGTCCGTCTCAGTATCGTTTCTATCCAGCAATCAAAAGCACACACCTCGCTTTTAGTACAATCACAAGAAAATGAGATGGCTATCCTCGCTGCCGCTGCCTAACCTCCCGTCTTCAAGGTATCCCTACATTGGTAGTAACTAAGGTAGAATGACCAACGCAATCTAAAAGAAGCTGATTCAGTATGTTTTACTTCCTGATTGCAAAGGCATGGACGAGCTTAAAAACAATCGCATCCTAGTCCGGAATGCACCTTCTACCAGTTCATCCATGGACCGAGGACTAGCGGGCACAGCTGCACGGGCGGTTTTTTGACAAAAGGTCTTGGCGGACAAGAGGCATTGTGGTCTGCTTATTTCTGCAAATAGCGGTGCTTAAATTTAGTGGAATGCACAAGCATTTCAGCTGGTCAAGACACTTCATGGTTCGGGCCAAAGATTCCAAATTGAGACCACAATTATAACTGGTTATTCGGAATGAGAGAACCTAACCCTGAATGGTGGCAACAAGAAAAACCAGAGTGAATCAGTAGGAAATTTAAGCTCACGGAGGCCCTTTGCTCGAGAAGCCTTGCTTGTTTTTTTCCTGATTTGTAAACCTTCTCACAACTTTGTCTTTTGCTGTGAACTAGTATATGTTTGTTATGTTCTATGAATCATTGAGATGTATAAAATTGCTTAACTTATGCTTTTCAAGATTTTTATGAAGACGAAGTTTAATTGTGAGTGTTCCACATGAGCGCTGGAGTAGCGTAGAACGTTTGGAATTTATTACATTGTGGCCTCGATTAACTGCATGAACCACTGTAACAAGATACATAGTAGTTGCTTATATGTCGCATAAATGATTGTTGATTGTTAGCTGGTCGATAGCCTAGTGTTGAAGTGAGCTGAGCCAATGTGCCGTGGTTTTGCACAACTGCTTACAAGTGGGGTAGCACCAACAGTGTTTACAAGTACTTATGTATACGTCGGCGCATTTATTCTAACGAAAGTGCTCTATTTCATCAAAACACACACCGCTTCGTATGATAAAACGTGACAACTTATGTCTTACCATGCCATGTTCATGAAAAAACTAGGGAGGACGCATCTGTTTCGCAACAATTACGATGGTACTCAAATGATACACGCGCACACAAAAGAAGCAGCACTTCCCATACGGATACAAACAGAGCACAAGCCCAAGAGGGGTCGATAAAATCGAAGGTTCGGATAAATAGACACAATAAAAACAACTAATAAACACTAGTGGGGCAACTATTTCATGCCTCGATCTAATTTGGGCTGGACACAAGACAGACCTTGCCATGAACATCATCGAGGACGCCCCGCAGCAGCTCAATCCTCGTGAACCTTCATGAAGACAACCTTGTGGCCTTGCCATCGATAAACTTGTTTGTGGAGGCATGCCACGTCATCTTCTGCGTAAGCTTGACAAGAACAGTATGCCTCACAAACGAAGGAGTAGCTCACGAACTTCTTGTGCTTCAAGACACCTCGGACAACACGCCCGACAACGGTGAGGCTGGAATACAACTCTTCATTGGTATAACCGCAAATGGCTTCCATGATCCAACAGCCTAAGAACTCTGCTTTTCCCAAAGGCGTATATTCAGGTCGTCCGCCTCATAGCGAGTGACATGCACAACCACACAATCCTTATGCGCATCGTGGCAATTCTGAATTACTTTTCAAAGATAAGAACCACAAGTTATTTAAACCACTATGTATAGCATGGCATCAAGCTAATAAAATTTTGCATTATTAATCACCACACACTTCCTTTTCTAAAAAAATCACCACATACTTAGATGAAAAACCACAATAGAGATCAAAGAAAGAAGGAAATCACCTTGGGCAGCTCAAATGGGGGACACATCCTCGAAGGGGAAAATTGCTCAGAGTGCCACGGGGCTGTAACCTCAAACGGGCGTTGACCATCTCAAGAGTGGCCGTGGAGCGATCTGGGGTTGGCTCGGTGGCTGCCTCCATCTTCTTGGAGCTCTACGTCTCGTGGGGATCAGTTTCGCGTCTGCTCCAATATCGGCAGATCTTTGCTCGGTTCTCCTTGGTCCATCATGAAACCGACGTAATACTAGGAGACCACCGAAAGGAAAAACACAATCGCAATGACAATGAAACAAAAAGAGAGTGAGGATCGGTTACATCGCTTTGCAAAAGTTCATTTTTTTCGCGAACGAAAATATACCAACATCATGGATCCGCTTACCTTCCCTTCGTTGGGAGAGAAGAACAAGGCAGATGCGAAAAGTGTTGCCTTTTCTTGAAGACGGTGAGGGAGAAGGGGATTCAGCGAGGAGTGAAATGATGGTTGCTTCGTCCACAAACTTAGACCGAGGGGAGGTGGGGTTTTGTGATCTGACGACTCGTTCTCGCGGCCTTCTGACTGGGTGACTCTCCGCCTCTTGCCTCGCTAATTTGGTGGGTGGCATTTGGGCCCGCGCGCTGCATGGCTCGCAAGTCGGTGAACAAAAGTATAACAGCATTCAATAGAGGGAGACGTTTCAATGACCTAGGAGGATCCAGAAGCGGTAGAGTGTCTCCACTGTACTAGTAGTAATTGTTTTTCCGGGTAGTCAGAGAGTGTCTCCACTGTACTAGTAGTAATTGTTTCTCCGGGCCCAAGACAAAACAGCCAATCCACACTAGTAAATAGTAAAATCAATTCAAAAGGCGCTTAGCGACACCCAAAGACACCGCCCTCCCCCACAAAAAAACCTGGGTGCTCTTCTTCCTCCTCGCTCCCACCCACCTCAAGTCAGCTCATTCCTACAGAAAACCCCAGCTCCCCTTCTTCCTCACTCCTACAGAAAACCCCCAGCTTCCCTTCTTCTTCGTCAAGACTACAACTAGGCTCATCATTCGTTACTCTGCTCAAATCCGTGGCTGATGCGACGCCTCAAGGAAAATGGGTCGGTGACCCCGGCCAAGAAGATGAGGCTCGCCACGGGCGACGCTTGTTGTAGATCCCACACCCGCAGCTGGGAGAAGCGGGCGATCCCGCCCCACCGGATCCCAGAACCCGTAGAATCTCGGGTGGACCGTGATCAGCGATATCCTGACGCCATCCTTGGGGAGATCATCTCGCTTCTCCTCACCAAGGATTGCTGCCGCACCTAAGTCCTCTCAATTCGGTGGCACCCTCTATGGCGCTGCGTGCTTTAATCTCGATCGTCAGCTATCTCTCTTCAATGATTTTGAAATCCCCAGAGCCATCATCTCCTCCCACTGTGGCTCCGTTCAAAGCCTCGCAGATCCCGTCATGCTACTCGGCAAGCATACCATGCCCTCGCACGGTGGACGCCTTTGGCTGAAATCCTCGAATTCACGTAACTACAATGCTTGAGTTCTACTATTCCTCCGGAAATCACATACCACATACAGAACGCCATGAACATGTGCCCTCAAAGCACCGATGTCCATCTCATGTTTTCCTCCTCTCTCCACACCGCCACCTTTGCGCTGTGCTACCTTCCGCATAATCTGGTACTAAACCTTCAACTCCCATTTCTCAAGAAACTTTCACTTGTGCGGGTTCAGATATCGGAGGCCTCATTGCACAACATCATCCACTCCAGCTTGCCCTCGCTACCGGAGTGCTTGGTGCTTGTTTTCACAGTTAGAATCGGTTGTCTCCAAATAAAATCGCCTAACCTTGTAAGAATTGGAATTTCTTTTGACGGAAGGCAGCTCATCATCCAAGATGCCCCTTCACTTCAAAGGTTGATCCTTGATTCTAGTTATTCACCGTTGCAAATAACCATCCTCTCTGCGCCTAAACTGGAGACCTTGGGTGTAATACATGATCTCTGTGCTCATTTCAATATGGTGTTTGGCTCCACAGTTCTTCAGGTACTTTATATTATCATCTACACTTGTAACCATATGCTGCATTTTAAATTTCTACGCATAATTTATATATCATCTTGGAGTACACATTTTGTACTAATATTATGTTCTATGCTCAATGAAGAGTTTCTCCATGGATGGCCTATCAATGGTGTTGGATTCTGTCAAGATCTTATATATCCAAATGAATAGTTTTGATCTGAACAAGATTATTGGCTTGCTGCAATGCTTTCCATGTCCGGAGAAGTTGTATATAAAGGTGATAATTTCACGCACATTGGAAGCCCGCATATAGTGTACTAGAATTAACTGCTCAAATGTTGCTCTTCGACACTCTTCTTTTAGACCTTAACTGTTTTCAATTTTCATGTCTATTTAGGCAACAGGACGGGGTAAGAAAGTTATAACCAATCGGTGGATTCGTAAGCATCGGGATTTTCTCACTTCTCATGAGATTTGATTGAAGACAATAACGCTAGAACGATATGTAGCCAACCGTATGTAACACAAGATTTGTCACATTCTTCTTCTGAATCAATGCGAGGTTACTATTGTCCATCGTGCTTAAGTTTATCAGCCAGCATGGTTTTGACGGATGGGTATGTCGAAGAGCAAAAAAAGGAGTTTCGTGGGCAAAAGAGCTTACGAACGCGTGCCGGGCTTCTATTTACAACATATTGTGGTCATAATCCAGTAAATTTTACGATCCAGATGTCATTCTATGGACTGACCGATCCATTTGATTGTGACCGCCAAAAACAGTCTTGGAGTTAGATGTTGTTGCCCTTTTCAATCTGGTTTTTTTGTAAACCTGATGAACAATCAACCCTCGTGCTTTTGTATAGTTTGTAAGCTGGAGTTAGATGTTCCTGCCCTTTTCAACTCGGCTGTGACTGTCATATTTTCTTTGAAACAAGGCAAATGGCTTGCCATTCATTTCTTTAGAGTGAAATATTGTAACAAATCACAACCAAGGGAAATAACATCACTCACGCCGGCTGCTTGAGCTCACTGTGCATTACAGAAGCCAAGTGACTAGCCCCACCACCCCCACTCAACCAACCTCGTACTCCCTCCGCGATCGACCGGGCGCATCTTCAACGGGCCTCTGTTCGTTCTGGCCCAAGGCCTCGCCGTCGTCCCTCCGCCTTTGCGGCCTTGGTTCACTCGCCGTGCACGCGCCGCCTCTCTTGCATTGTCAACGCTGCCAACAACCGAGAGGTACAAGGAGATGATCAGACGTGGAGAGGATGATGAGGGACCCACCAAAGATCATGGCAAGACGCAAGCAAGTGCCTCTATAGTACAAGCCCAAAAATATGGTTCCTCCTAATGGTTGGACATCCGGGGCTCACGCCATCGCCAACGTAGTCAATAAACGAGAGAATTACACTACGAGCGGCCGACACTAGGGACCCGCAAGTCGCTGTAGTTTTTTTTGAGGAACAAGCAGTTTTTGAGACAATGAGGAACAAGCAGTTGTTATTTATACTAGTTTTAGCGACGGATCGTGGTAACAACGGGCTGTGGCCCGTCTAGCTGTGGTTTTATTTATGTTTACCACATCATGAGCCCAGTTGTGTTTTTTTCTTGCTGAAAATTGCTAGCCCAGTTCTATTTTTTTAAAGAAATACCCAAACAAGGCCTACTTGCTTTATCGGCCCTGCTTGGCTGCAAATGTTTCAAGACGATGAGAGTTTCATTCAGTTTGCCCAGAAATGGCCTGTACATTTTTAAAAGACATCAAACCGGGAATTAGTTTCATTTTTTTTCATTACAAGATCTTAAATTCCATAGATTTTTATGCGTGGACAATTATTTTGATTTTATATTTATATAAATTATTTTTCAAAATAGTTTGAATGTGAATTGATATTTCTGGATTAAAAACAGTTGACCGCATCGAAATATGCAAAATTTCGTATACTTTTTAACCGTGGCCACAATATGGGGTGTAATGCTAACAAAAAGAAGATGGGCTCCAAAAAAAACCTTAAGAATTAGCAAATGGGTTGTACATTATTAGAAATAATGGCAGATGGGTCAGATGTCGCTTTTCCATGATTTGAGGCTGACTTGTGCGCCTACTACAGGTTGACGCCAGATGCTTTCATAAAAAAGGTTGACGCACACGCAACGCCTCTGTCAACTTAGTCAACACACGAGAGCAAAGGACTGTTGGATATCCATCCAACTGCCGTGCTTCTTCAATCTCGCTCTTCATGCTCCACTGGCCAAACAAGCGCCAAGGGACTGCTCGCTTCTCCTCCCATGCCGGCTATCTTGCCAAGAGCCTCACGGCCCCACCACACTCCCATCGCTGGCCGTTTATTATGAATAGCAGTAGAGATTGTCCGTTGAGCACCAATGTATAGCTGCTCTACCAGAGTATAGACAACCTTAAGTTTGATGCGCATATCTGAACCCAGCTTGGCACTTTGGGAGCCTGCATCAGTAAAATTATTTGTAAACCGACCGATGAGTATGATATACTATTGGTGCAAAGGAGAGTATTTTTTGCTATTTATCGAAGATGGATGATGTCATGCTGTTGATTTGATGCTTTAAACTAGACAACCCGTCAGTTACCGGTTTAAGGGCTGCTTCGGCATCCTCTGCTCTTTTTAATAGAGCTGCCTTCTCGGTCTCCCAACCGGTTTTATCAGTATTGAAGTTTTCAACTGCTCAATATTTTCCAATGCAGTCTTCAGTTCTGATTTGGCTTTTGAAGTTTCAGTTTGTTAGGTTTCAATGTTGGCCCTCAGATCATTGACATGGGATTCCTTCATGCTTAATTCAGCCTGCAACATGAACACGATAGCAAGCATTATGATCATATTATTTGAAGTCCCAAGCACAATACAAGTATTTTACTTGGCACTTGGGGGCTAATGCATATTGCTCTTTTTTGAAGACAATTCTATGATGACCCGGCTACACTGCTATGATTATAGCCGACTTATGGGGGCTACGCAACTGAAGTTTTATTCACAGAACTGGTGATAAGTCCCGGCTTATTCGTGATGATTAAGCCGACCCTTGGGGGCTACAGGTGCAAATTTGATCGTTGTTACTTGAAGCTCCGGTTTAACTTGTCAGTGCAAGCTGGCCCTGGCGACCTATTTATGTGAAATTAAAAGCCATATTATGAAAACCCAGCTTTAGCTATACAACTTAATCCGACCCTTGGGGGCTACTTGTTGATTCTGCAGTTCTAACAGGCTATAACATGGATATTAAGTTCGGCAAGAATGTTTAAAGTCTACAACATATTCAAGTTTATCATACCCAGTATACTTGACGGTGATACGTCTCCAACGTATCTACTTTTCCAAACACTTTTGCCCTTGTTTTGGACTCTAACTTGCATGATTTGAATGAAACTAACCCGGACTGACGCTGTTTTCAGCAGAACTGCCATGATGTTGTTTTATATGTAGAAAAGAAAAGTTCTCGGAATGTCATAGAAATCAATGGAGGCACTTTTTGGAATATATAAGAATTATTGGGCGAAAGAAATACACTAGGGGGCCTGACCTGTCCACGAGACAGGGGGCGACCTCCTATCTCATGGGCCCTGGACCTCCTCCGACCTCAACTCCAACTCCATATATTCCGGCCTCGGGAGAAAAAATCAGAGAGAAAGTTTCATCGCGTTTACGACACGGAGTCGCCGCCAAGCCCTAATCTCTCTCGGAGGGCTGATCTGGAGTCCGCTCGGGCTCCGGAGAGGGGATTCGCCGTCATTATCATCATCAACCATCCTCCATCACCAATTTCATGATGCTCACCGCCGTGCGTGAGTAATTCCATCGTAGGCTTGCTGGACGGTGATGGGTTGGATGAGATTTACCATGTAATCAAGTTAGTTTTGTTAGGGTTTGATCCCTAGTATCCACTATGTTCGAGATTGATGTTGCTATGACTTTGCTATGCTTAATGCTTGTCACTAGGGCCCGAGTGCCATGATTTCAGACCTGAACCTATTATGTTTTCATGAATATATGTGTGTTCTTGATCCTATCTTGCAAGTCTATAGTCACCTATTATGTGTTATGATCCGACAACCTCAAGTGACAATAATCGGGATACTTCTCGGTGATGACCGTAGTTTGAGGAGTTCATGTATTCACTATGTGCTAATGCTTTGTTCCGGTTCTCTACTAAAAGGAGGCCTTAATATCCCTTAGTTTCCGTAAGGACCCCGCTGCAACGGGAGGGTAGGACAAAAGATGTCATACAAGTTCTTTTCCATAAGAACGTATGACTATTTACGGAATACATGCCTACATTACATTGATGAATTGGAGCTAGTTCTATATCACCCTATGTTATAACTATTGCATGAGGAATCGCATCCGCATAATTATCCATCACTGATCCATTGCCTACGAGCTTTTCACATATTGTTCTTCGCTTATTTACTTTTCCGTTCCTACTGTTACAACTACTACAAAAACCCAAAAACATTTATCTTTACTTTTGCTACCGTTACCTTTATTATCATACCACTTTTGCTACTAAATACTTTACTACCGATACTAAGTTATCCAGGTGTGGTTGAATTGACAACTCAACTGCTAATACTCAAGAATATTCTTTGGCTCCCCTTGTGTCGAATCAATAAATTTGGGTTGAATACTCTACCCTCGAAAGTCGCTATGCGATCCCCTATACTTGTGGGTTATCAAGACTAATTTGGGCGCCGCTGTCGGGAGCATAGCTCTATTCTCCGAGTCACTTGGGATTTATATCTGTTGATCACTATGAAGAACTTAAAAGACGCTAAGACCAAGATTTTGCCCTCAACTACGAGGGAGGTAAGGAACCGCCATCTAGCTCGCACTAGATTCTCCTTCCGTTATTAGTAAGCTTGCGACACCTAAACCTCGCTATCGCTATGAATTACGATATGTCGCATGTTATTGATGATGCCACTTACGCTATGCATGATGAAACTACTTCATGCGTGATACTACTTTGCAATTAGGTTTATTTCTAGAAGAACAACTTGATAGTGTCTGGGGGTATTTAAATATTGAAGAACCTTTTATTGATGATAGTGATGATGAAGGTTCCCCAATGATTATGTATTACCTGTTGTTCCTAAGGGTTATGTTATGAATGAAAAAGCTGCTATGGAAATTCTTGCTTGCAATGATAGAAATGATCTTAAGAAATTATTAGCTAAATGGAAGCAGTAATCTCTTAATGCTAGAATGAAACCCGATCCTGCGTTTGCTACTTCACCTATCTGTGTTACTGATAAGGATTATGAATTCTCTATTGATCCTGATATTATTACTTTAGTTGAATCTGATCCTTTTTATGGCCTTGGATCTGAAACTGTTGTGGCACATCTTACTAAGTTGAATGATATAGCCAGCTTGTTTACTAATGATGAGAAGTCTCGCTATTTATATATCCTTAAGATATTTCCGTTCTCATTAAAGGGTGATGCTAAGACTTGGTATAATTCTCTTGCTCCTGGTTGTGTGCGTAGACCCTGTGATATGATTTATTACTTCTCATAAATATTTCCCTGCTCATAAGAAACAAGCTTCCTTATGGGAAATATATAATTTTGTGCAAATCAAAGAAGAGAGTCTCCCACAAGCTTGGGGGAGGCTTCTCCGATTACTTAATGCTTTGCACGATCATCCTCTTAAGAAAAATGAAATACTTGATATCTTTTATAATGGACTAACCTATGCTTCCAAGGACTACTTGGATAGTTGTCCTGGTTGTGTTTTCAGGAAAGAACAATGATTTAAGCTGAAATACTATTGAATAATATGTTGACTAATGAAAATAATTGGACTCTTCTGAGCCAGTTCCTCAAGTAATTCTGAACCAATTGAGCCAACTCCTGAGCCTATTCCTAAACCCACTCCGTAGAAGAGAGGTGTTTTATTTCTCAGTCCTGAAGATATGTAAGAGGCAAAGAAATCAATGAAAGAAAAAGGTATTAAAGCTGAAGATGTTAAGAATTTACCTCCTATTGAAGAAATACATTGTCTTAATTTACCGCCTGAAGAACCACATTGTCTTGATAGCCCGACACATGTAGTAAAGGTAAATTCTCTCTATAGATATGATAAAGTTGAAATACCCTCTACTAAATTTCATAGCCCATGCTTAGATGAATTTGATGACTTTATGGCTAGACAAGAAAGTTTTAATGCTTATGTTGGTAGAGAGTTAAAGAACAACGCTTTCAAGATAGGACGCGTAGGTGATAATCTGGCTAGAGTTGAAGACGAACTTCACCGCGTTAGCAAATATGCTTCTATTGTTGCTACTCAAGCTGAGCAAGTACTCAAAGCTCAAAATGATTTGCTTGATGAATTAAATAATAAAAATGACTTTGCTGTTAGAGTGGCTACTAGAACTGGTAGAATGACTCAGGAACCTTTGTATCCTGAAGGCCACCCTAAGAGAATCGAACAAGATTCTCAGAGAAATAATTTAGAGGCACCTAGTTCTTCTAAAAATAAGAAGAAAAATGATAGGACTTTGCATGCTTCTAGTGAACCTACTGTAGACACACCTGAGAATCCCAATGATATTTCTATTTCTGATGCTGAAACACAATCAGGTGATGAACATGAACCTAGTGATAATGTTAATAATAATGTTCATGTTGAGGCTCAACCTAGCAATGACAATGATGTAGAGATTGAACTCATTGTTGATCTTGATAACCCGTAATCAAAGAATCAACGTTATGATAAGAGAGATTTTGTTGCTAGGAAGCACGGTAAAGAAAGAGAACCATGGGTTCGTAAACCCATGCCCTTTCCTCCTAAACCATCCAAGACAAAGGATGATGAGGATTTTGAGCGCTTTGCTGAAATGATTAGACCTATTTTCTTATGTATGCGCTTAACTGATATGCTGAAAGTAAATCCTTATGCTAAGTATATGAAGGATATCATTACAAATAAAAGAGAGATACCGGAAGCTGAAATTTCCACCATGCTTGCTAATTACACTTTTAAGGGTGGAATACCAAAGAAACTTGGAGATCCGGGTGTTCCAACTATACCTTGCTCCATTAAAAGAAACTATGTTAGAACTGCTTTATGTGATCTTGGAGCCGGTGTTAGTGTTATGCCTCTCTCTTTATATTGTAGACTGGAATTGAATAAGTTGACACCTACTGAAATATCTTTGCAAATGGTTGATAAATCAACTGCTATACCTGTCGGTATTTGTGAGGATGTGCCTGTTGTAGTTGCAAATGTCACTATTTTAACGGACTTTGTTATTCTTGATATTCCCGAGGATGATAGTATGTCTATTATCCTTGGTAGACCTTTTCTTAATACTGCAGGGGCTGTTATTTATTGCAACAAAGGCAATGCCACTTTTCATGTTAATGGTAATGAGCATACGGTACATTTTCCGAGGAAACAATCTCAAGTTCATAGCATCAATTCTATTGAAAAAGTTCCAACTATCATTTTTGGAGGCTTTGAATTTCCTCTCCCTACTGTCAAGAAAAAGCATGATATTCTTATTGTTGGGGATTTTCATATCCCCGTTGAGGTAACTTAGTGTTATTCGAAATTTCTCTGGATCCGTGTTATTCGGAATGAGTTTGTTAACAAGACTTGATCAACCTTGTTAGTGGGTTCATTTCGATGATCACGAGATGGATGAAACTAGAAGGCATAACCTTCTGTACCCTCTTTCTACTTTCTGTTATTTAGATTAAATAAAGCAAAAATAGTATTATCTGTTTGTTTCTGAATTATCCGTGCATTAAAAAATAGTCCAAAATAAAAGTGCTCCAAGTGCCCTGCAAATCTAGTATGATTTTTCTCGAATATTTGTGGATTTTAGGCACTGAAAACACTGCAGAAGGGCCAAGCACCAGGCCATGAGAGAGGATGGCGCGCCCCCCTGTCTCGTGGGCCCCTGATGGCTCCCCTCCACTTATGCCAGCAACCACACACTTCATCTTCTACCCAAAAAAATCCCCATCCAGCTCAAGCACGAGTTCTAGCTTGTTTTGCTGCGATTTTCGATCTCTTAGCTCAAAGCTCCATTCACAAAACTGCTTTGGGAGGTTCTTGCTTGGTATGCAACTCCTCCATTGGTCCAATTAGTTTTTGTTCTAGTGTTTTATTCATTGCAATTTTTTCTGCATAGGTGACCATGTTCTTGAGCTTGCATGTTAAATTTTTGAGATCCCAAGCAATTCCAATGCATGATATGGGCTGTAGGCACTTGTCGGAGTAGTTGCTACCAATCTTGTTTAGTTCTATTCACTTTTATTTTGAAGTTACTAAAATTTCAGAAATTTTCAGAAAATGTTAAGGAGGCTCTTTAAAGGCTCTTCTAGCCAAAGCTCTAAGGAAAAACAAGACAAAGAGAAGGAAAAACCCAAGTATAATCTCCTCCCTTAGCGGAAGTATACGGTCGTGTGAATGGCCATGCGAGGATTTCTTGAAAGAAGCCGGAATTCATGAAGATTTTTATGCTTTAATCGAGACTGCAGGCCTCACCGGTTTCATCAACGACCGAATCGATCAAAAAATTTCTTGTCACTCCGGAAGCGGTGAACAACCATCGAGCTCAAGCTTTTACTCCAGAGCCTGAACCTGAGCCGGAACCTGAGCTGGACCCTTATCGTGCATCATCTGTCCAGTGGGATCCGGAGATGACCAGCCAGTGGTATCCTGATTACACCTCCGACTACACCGGGGAGAGTAGCGGCGGTCCTTGGTACTAGACCAACTTAGGCCAAAAGCCTAAGCTTGGGGGAGTACGTATTTCTCACCGACTTTACATTCATGTTCACACACTAGTCGTCGGTGCTCATACTCTTTCATTGTATTATCCATGCTAGTTTAAATTTCTTTTTCTAGTTTTCTTCTCGTGTGTTTAATAAACCTTAAGAAAAACCAAAAAATTTAGTTAGTTTAATTTCCATGCTTGTAGTAGAATTAAAATGAAAACCCAAAAAGATTTCTCGTTCTTCTTTTACTTGTTGGGAGCTTTCTCGTGTAAATAGTTGTATTTTCTTTTCTTTCCTTTGGGGGTCGAGAAGACCATATTGAAAATGCTTATTGGCTCTCAAATGCATGATTGTTTATTTAACTTAGAGCCCATATTACCCTGTCTTCTCTCTTGAGTTGAATGCTTGCAGATTCCAGCTTAGTCCAATGCACGTGCACTCTTATTATTATACACATCGTTCGGTCGTGCAAGTGAAAGGCAATAATGACGACATATGATGGACTTATTGGGATGAGAAAAGCTGGTATGAACTCGACCTCTCTCGCTTTTTGTAAATATGATGATTCATCATTCCTGAGTCGACTATTATGACGTAAACATATTTGCAATGACATTTAGAGATTATAGTTACTTGTGCCATGCTTGATTAGCTATGAGTTATAATGGTTTACCTTTATGTGCCAACATGCTATTAGAATGATTATGATGTGGTATGATAGGATGGTATCCTCCTTTGAATGAATTGAGTGACTCGACTTGGCACATGTTCACACATGTAGTTGAATCAAATCAACATAGCCTTCATGATATTTATGTTCATGGTGAATTATATCCTACTCATGCTTGCTCTTGGTGTGAATTAATTTTAATGCATGTTTACGACTATTGTCGCTCTCTCAGTTGGTCGCTTCCCAGTCTTTTGCTAGCCTTCACCTGTACTAAGCGGGAATACTGCTTGTGCATCCAAACTCCTCAAACCCCAAAGTTGTTCCATATGAGTCCACTATACCTTCCTATATGCGGTATTTACCTGCCGTTCCAAGTAAATTTGTATGTGCCAAACTCCAAACCTTCAAATGAAATTCTGTTTTGTATGCTCGAGTAGCTCATGTGTCAACTAGGGCTGCATATATCTTCCATGCTAGGTGGGTTATTCTCAAGAGGAGTGGACTCCGCTCCTCATTCACGAGAAAGGGCCTAGAATCGGATGCTCAAATTCCCATGATCCAAAAAGATCAAAGCAAATCAAAATAATTAAACCAAACTCCCTGTGGCTGTTGTATGTTGGAGGCACTCGTTGTTTCGAGCAAGCCATGGATTGATGCTTGTTGGTGGTTGGGGAGTATAAACCTTTACCATCCTGTTTGGGAACTGCCTATAATGCATGTAGTATGGAAGATACAACCATCTCATAGTTGTTATGCTGACAAAGAAAAGTATGCCGCTCAAAATGTTATTCAATCTCTATTTTAAAATCGAGCTCGCACCTCTACAAATCCCTGCTTCCCCTCTGCGAAGGGCCTATCTATTTACTTTTATGTTGAGTCATCATCCTTCTTATTAAAAAGCACTACTGAGAGCACACCGTCATTTGCATTCATTATTATTGGTTTATATTGGGTATGACTTGATTGGATCTCTTTTACCATGAATTACAATGTTTAGTCAGTCCTTGATCTTTAAAGGTGCTCTGCATTTATGTTTTGCGGTCTCAGAAAGGGCTAGCGAGATACTATTTTGTTATATCATGTTATAATTATTTTGAGAAAGTGTTGTCATCCGAGTTTTATTATTATGGCTCGCTAGCTTATTATGTTATTGATATGAGTAACTGTGAGACCTATGTGTTATTGTGAGTATGGTTAGTTCATAATATTTGCTGAAACTTAAATGCTGGCTTTTCATGTTTACAACAACAAGAGCAAACAGAGTTTGTAAAAGTT
Organism: Aegilops bicornis; assembly: GCA_021605145.1. Lineage (NCBI taxonomy): Eukaryota > Viridiplantae > Streptophyta > Magnoliopsida > Poales > Poaceae > Aegilops > Aegilops bicornis. The sequence continues at coordinate 421,990,748 of CM038669.1, read as the reverse complement.
TTTCTTTATCACTTTCAGTTTATCAACTGAATTGCTTCAGGACAAGCAAAGGTTTAAGCTTGGGGGAGTTGATACGTCTCCAACGTATATACTTTTCCAAACACTTTTGCCCTTGTTTTGGACTCTAACTTGCATGATTTGGATGAAACTAACCTGGACTGACGTTGTTTTCAGCAGAACTGCCATGATGTTGTTTTATGTATAGAAAAGAAAAGTTCTCGGAATGTCCTGGAAATCCACGGAGGCACTTTTTGGAATTTATAAGAATTATTGGGCGAAAGAAATACACCAGGGGGCCCACAGCCTGTCCACGAGACAGGGGGTCGCGCCCCCTAGGGCGCGGCCTCCTATCTCGTGGGCCCCCTCGACCTCCTCCGACCTCAACTCCAACTCCATATATTCCGTCTCGGGTAGAAAAAAATCAGAGAGAAAGTTTCATCGCGTTTTACGATACGGAGCCGCCGCCAAGCCCTAATCTCTCTCGGGAGGGCTGATCTGGAGTCCGTTCGGGGCTCCGGAGAGGGGGATTCGTCGCCGTTGTCATCATCAACCATCCTCCATCACCAATTTCATGATGCTCACCGCCGTGCGTGAGTAATTCCATCATAGGATTGCTGGACGGTGATGGGTTGGATGAGATTTACCATGTAATCAAGTTAGTTTTGTTAGAGTTTGATCCCTGGTATCCACTATGTTCTGAGATTGATGTTGCTATGACTTTGCTATGCTTAATGCTTGTCACTAGGGCCCGAGTGCCATGATTTCAGATCTGAACCTATTATGTTTTCATGAATATATGTGTGTTCTTGATCCTATCTTGCAAGTCTATAGTCACCTATTATGTGTTATGATCCGACAACCCCGAAGTGATAATAATCGGGATACTTCTCGGTGATGACCGTAGTTTGAGGAGTTCATGTATTAGCTATGTGCTAATACTTTGTTCCGGTTCTCTACTAAAAGGAGGCCTTAATATCCCTTAGTTTCCGTAAGGACCCCGCTGCAACGGCAGGGTAGGACAAAAGATGTCATACAAGTTCTTTTCCATAAGCACGTATGACTATTTACGGAATACATGCCTACATTACATTGATGAATTGGAGCTAGTTCTATATCACCCTATGCTATAACTATTGCATGAGGAATCGCATCCGCATAATTATCCATCATCGATCCATTGCCTACGAGCTTTTCACATATTGTTCTTCGCTTATTTACTTTTCCGCTACTGTTACAACTACTACAAAACCCAAAAACATTTATCTTTACTTTTGCTACCATTACCTTTATTATCATACCACTTTTGCTACTAAATACTTTGCTGCAGATACTAAGTTATCCGGTGTGGTTGAATTGACAACTCAACTGCTAATACTCAAGAATATTCTTTGGCTCCCCTTGTGTCGAATCAATAAATTTGGGTTGAATACTCTACCCTCGAAAGTTGTTGCGATCCCCTATACTCGTGGGTTATCGGTAATTTGGCATATATATATATATATATATATATATATATATATATATATATATATATATATATGGAGAGGAATATGATAATGTTTACCTCAAAGTGTTCTTTCATCAGATTGACCAAGCCGGCTTCAAAGTCACGGCTGGTGTGTAGGCGGTTCAAATAACCAGAGTGAATCTCTTGAGCACTAAACTGAGCATAGCCTTCTAAGTCCACTTTCCATTTGCCCTTGTCAACAGCAGAGAACTCCTCTTTGGCGTTGTGTTTGGATAAGGCAATGGGGTTGCTTGGGGCTGTATAAGCTGTGCCAGTAATCATTATATCTTCAGTTTCTTGAGCCGGTTGCGCAGGACTGGGCGGCTTGGCTGGTTCCGTATCAACATTTATGGGATCCATGGTGATTGGGTGTTCTAGTGGCGGGTCATCCATAGCAGTTTCTGAAACTTGATGCAAAGTCTCGGATGTGGCATGCTTCTTCGGATCAACAGTTTTAGGCTCTTCAGCCGGCTTATCAATTTTCTGCTTCTTGCTGGGTTTTGCCATAGCGTTGAAAAGGAAGTACAAGACAGAGTTAATATGACAATTAAATGCATGAGTCAAAGTGGATAGTCTTAACATTTTTACCCAGGCACGGTCTTGAATACTAGGATTTGAGTTCCTGTTGAGTCACCGGAGGAGGAGTGAGATGTTCCCTGATAATTTGAGTTGGAAGGGTTAAGAGGTTGAGGAAAAAGACCCGCCTTGGGATAAGCTAAGTCAGAAATGTGTGAAACCTCGGCACGGCGCTTGCGAGGAACCGGTGTGTTGGGTAAGCAGGAGGATAAAACCCCACCGCCGCTCTGCCAGGTCGTGCGACGAGCTTCATGCTACTGTTTCTTCAAAATAAAGTTGGGATCCAAGTAATCTAAAGGGTGAGAAAATCTTACTTTCCGGCTTGCTTATTGAGTTTTCTGTGTTGGCAGAGGTTCTGAGCCGGAGGAAAGAGTAATTACCTCTTCATCATCTGCACGGTTGGCCTCCGCATCATCCTGATAACGGTCATTGTCAATAATATGTAGAAAAAATGATCCAAGGGAATCAAGTTCTACCTCCGAATCATCATCATCATCATCATTATAATCCACATTGAATAAATCGGCGGGATTGGTCTTCTTCTTGGCAGGCTTTTTGGTAGCCTTGCTCTCTGTCCAGGTTTTCTTGACTGTCTTATCTAACTTCTTCTTCCAGAAAGAAGAATCGACCTGCACAAATAAAGTGGGATATGAGAAGATAGTTTAAATGAAAGACAGTGCTTAAACAAGAAATAGCTTAAAACTTATAGTCAAGTGTTGGTTGAGAACGCGGAAAGGATTCAGTCCAACTTTGTTGCAGCCTTTCCGCACTCGCTCAAAGAGAGATTTGGTCATATTATTGATGTATTCTTCAGTTATCTCTGTCTGGCAGTGGTGAAGTGGATCTTTCAAATCGTCAGTATACTCACACATTAAGCCGGCACGGCGGCTTAGGGGCAATATCCTCCATGAAACCCAACACTAGACAAGGTCGATGCCGGTTAAACCGTTAGCCATGAAGGCTCTGATTTTTGAAAAAATGGGCTCATATTTGGCCCGTTCCTTTGTGTTGATGCAGTCTGGAAGAGGATGCATGTTGCTAAGTCGGCTGGCGCGATAACCCGACAAAGGATTTTCCCCTTCTGAAGAAGTGTCTTTGTAGTAAAACCAGGTTTGGTTCCAGTCTTTAGGATGACTGGGCAGAGTGACAGCTGGGAAAGTGTCTTCTTTCCGTCGCTGTATAGAAATGCCGCCTAATTCTAGGCTGGGCCCGTCTGTGAACTTGTTCTGTTGATTTAAATAATAAAATTCCCTGAGTAGTTCTATGGTGGGCTCTTATTGAAGGTACACCTTGCAGAATACTTGAAAGTTGAAGATGTTTGAAACAGAATTTGGTCCGAGGTCTTATGGATGGAGTTTGAAAAAATGTAGCACATCGCGGAAGAATTTTGAGCCGGGAGGGCTGAAGCCCCGAAGCATCTGATCAGTGAAGACAATTATTTCACCATCCTTGGGCTCAGGAGGGGTTTCTATGCCTGGTACCCTCCAATGGATGACATCTTTTTTGGCTAGGACGCCTGTTTGAACATACTCGTTCAATTCTTCCTTGGTGACCCGGGAAATGACCCAGTTGCATGCAGTGACAGTCTTGCCCATTCTAAGGTTGAAGGCCTATAAGAAGTATTGCCGTTTAAGATTATACTACTAAACCGGACCATTGAGTCAAAAGTAAAGTGCTATAAACGGCTGACATGTTAAGCCAGAAGATGAACATTGAAGTACGCGGATATTCATATTGGCGGCTTAAAAGGGAACTAGTGGTACCTGCCGGGTTAAGGATTATGTTATTAAGTTGGCTGGAGTTTAAAGGTCAAGTTATATGGCGGATCATGGTTTATGGTATAAGCCGCCATGGTAGTTATGGTACTTCAAATCTATCAGTGAAAATTTTGCTAAGTGATGGACAAACAGATTTCACAGACTGGAGCTATAATTTTGGATCTGCAGCAGTTCAAAAGAAGCAGTAAATTCTAAACCTAAGGTGGCGGGAGCAGAACAGTTCGTGTGCTCCGATGAGATCTTCTATGGAGAGAAGGTATTCTGATGTTAAAAATGAATGCTAAACTGCTACTGCACAAGTTTCATACCATGTTCAGATCAAAAGCTACTTGAGTTAAAGGAAAAAACAAAGAACGACGAAGAACACCGATGAACAAAGCAAACCCTGATGCAGATCTGAGGTATAAGGAGATGAGTACTTACATACGCTGATGGACAGCGGTGGTACGCCGGTGTTCTCTGGTCTAGTCAGGCTGATGCGGCGGCCTGAGATGATGCAATGGACGGAGGTCGGCGGCGGCAGAGCTCGGGTCTGCAGAGGAGTCGCGAGGAGGAAGATGAAGACAAGGAAGCAAGGGAAAAACATGAAAAGGACCCCTGTCCCTATTTATAAGGAGATAGATAATAGGCATGCATGGGAATCGAGGAGGCCAAAAAAGTGATTATGTGGCTGCACAGGCGCCTCGAATTTCAGAAAGTCCATTAAAGATAAAGATCTGTTGAAATGTTTTGAGCTTCATGTTAGGTTAATGCAAGATGACATCATGGCAGGTTATAGAAAGTTCATAAAAATTGATGATGCAAGATTCTACTAAGTCAAGAATTGAAGATTGATGTGAACAAAGTTCAAATCAACCTGGGGCCTAATGTTGGGGATATGACTACTGGGTATGACCCGCCCAGGAGGGGCCGGGTCATACCATTGGCGACTTATAAATGAAGGTGGCGGGTCATGGCAAGCCTATTGACGGCCCAAGACCCAGAGGCGACTTAAGGCCCAAGAGGATGAATCGCCATATGTGTAACTTGTATTATAAGGCAAGCTTAGTTAGTCACTGAGCCGCACACGTTGTGTTTGAGCCGGCCGGGACTCTGTAAGCCGCCGGGCATCAACGTGTTTATATAAAGGGGTAACTCGGCGGCGGGTTAAGACAAGAAACAAGAGATCGAGAACTAGGTCAAGCGTATTCGCTCCCTGGTAATCGAAACCAAAGCAATACAACCCCAAACCGAGTAGGCCTTTATCTCGCTAAGTAGGGGCTAAACCAAAGATAAACTCTCTGTGTCCTTTGTCCCGATTAACCCCTTTAAGCTAACCTAGTTGCGATGGCTCCACGACTAAGTCCTTTCGCTAGGGCATCTGCCATGTTAAATCCACGACACCTATGGTAATTCTTCTTACAATAATAATAGGAATCCCTCTGATCTTGAGAATAATATTAAAGAATTTATCAATACTCAAAAGGCTTTCAATGCTACGATAGAAGAAAAATTGAATAAGATTGATGATATCTATAGAAGCATTGATAGAATTTCTCATGATGTAGAAAATATGGACCCAAGGTTGATGAATCAATTAAAGCTTTATATGTTTCTACGGATGAAAGTAAGAAAAGAACCGCTATGCTTAGAGCTAAAAGAGAATTTTTAGAAAGAGCATTTTCTAGTGATTGCTTTCATAAAAATGATGAAGAACTAAAAGTAGTTGGTGTTTCTTCTATTGTTTCCTTGTTTAGTAAAATTAAAATTGATGATAGAGGGACTTGAGAAGAGTCAAATTTAGCTAGAGGGCGTTGATACATCTCCATCGTATCTACTTTTACAAACTCTTTTGCCCTTGTTTTGGACTCTAACTTGCATGATATGAATGGAACTAACCCGTACTCACGCTATTTTCAGCAGACTTTCCATGGTGTTATTTTTGTGCAGAATAAAATGTTCTCGGAATGACCTGAAACTTCACGGAGATAACTATTGGAATTAATAAAAAAATACTGGTGAAAGAATCAGCAGAAGGGGGCCCACACCCTGGTCACAAGGGTGGGGGGCATGCCAACCCCCCTGGGGCGCGCCATCCGACCTTGTGGGCCCCCTGGACCTCCACCGGCCTCAACTCCAACTCCATAGATTCACTTTCGGGGAGAAAAAAATCAGAGAGAAGGATTCATCACGTTTTACAATACGGAGCCGCCGCCAAGCCCTGTTCTTCCTCGGGAGGGCAGATCTGGAGTCCGTTCGGGGCTCCGGAGAGGGGAATCCGTCGCCATCGTCATCATCAAACATCCTCCATCACCAATTTCATGATGCTCACCGACATGCGTGAGTAATCCCATCATTGGCTTGCTGGACCGTGATGGGTTGGATGAGATTTACCATATAATCGAGTTAGTTTTGTTAGGGTTTGATCCCTAGTATCCACTATGTTCTAAGATTGATGTTGCTATGACTTTGCTATGCTTAATGCTTGTCACTAGGGCCCGAGTGCCATGATTTAAGATCTGAACCCTTTATCTTTTCATGAATATATTTGTGTTCTTGATCCTATCTTGCAAGTTATAGTCACCTACTACGTGTTATGATCTGGCAACCCCGGAGTGACAATAGTCGGGACCACTCCTGGTGATGACCATAGTTTGAGGAGTTCACGTATACACTAAGTGCTAATGCTTTGGTCCGGTACTCTATTAAAGGAGGCCTTAATATCCCTTAGTTTCTACTAGGACCCCGCTGCCACGGGAGGGTAGGACAAAAGATGTCATGCAAGTTCTTTTCCATAAGCACGTATGACTACATTCGGAATACATGCCTACATTATATTGATGAATTGGAGCTAGTTCTGTGTCACCCTGTGTTATAACCATTGCATGATGAATGTTATCCAACATAATTATCCATCATTGATCCATTGCCTACTGATACGTCTCCAACGTATCTATATTTTTTATTGCTTCATGCTATATTATATTCTGTTTTGGATGATTAATGGGCTTTATTATACACTTTTATATCATTTTTGGAACTAACTTATTAACCGGAGGCCCAACCCAAATTGTTGTTTTTTCCCTATTTCAGAGTTTCGCAGAAAAAGAATATCAAACGGAGTCCAAATGGAATGAAACCTTCGGGAACGTGATTTTCGGAACGAACGTGATCCAGAGGACTTGGACCCTACGTCAAGAAAGCTACCAGGAGGGCAAGAGGTAGGGGGGCGCGCCTACCCCCCAGGCGCGCCCTCCACCCTCATGGGGCCCATGTTTCTCCACCGACGTACTTCTTCCTCCTATATATACCTCACGCACTTCAAACCAATGTAAGCATCCACGAAAACCTAATTCCACCGCAAGAACCTTCATGCATTCGTGAGATCCCATCTTGGGGCCTTTTCCGGCGTCCTTCCGGAGGGGGCATTGATCATGGAGGGCTTCCACATCAACACCATAGCCTCTCCGATGATGTGTGAGTAGTTTACCTCAGACCTTCGGGTCCATAGTTATTAGCTAGATGGCTTCTTCTCTCTCTTTGGATCTCAATACAAAGTTCTCCACGATTCTCGTGGAGATCTATTCGATGTAATCTTCTTTTGCGGTGTGTTTGTTGAGACAGATGAATTGTGGGTTTATGATCAAGTTTATCTATGAACAATATTTGAATCTTCTCTGAATTCTTTTATGTATGATTGGTTATCTTTGCAAGTCTCTTCTAATTATCAGTTTGGTTTGGCCTACTAGATTGATCTTTCTTGCAATGGGAGAAGTGCTTAGCTTTGGGTTCAATCTTGTGGTGTCCTTTCCCGATGACAGTAGCGACAGCAAGGCACGTATTGTATTGTTGCCATCGAGGATAACAAGATGGGGTTTATATCATATTGCATGAGTTTATCCCTTTACATCATGTCATCTTACTTAAAGCGTTACTCTGTTCTTTTGAACTTAATACTCTAGATGCATGCTGGATAGCGGTCGATGTGTGGAGTAATAGTAGTAGATGCAGGTAGGAGTCGGTCTACTTGTCGCGGACGTGATGCCTATATACATGATCATACCTAGATATTCTCATAACTATGCTCAATTCTATCAATTGCTCAACAGTAATTTGTTCACCCACGTAATACTTATGCTCTTGAGAGAAGCCACTAGTGAAACCTATGGCCCCCGGGTCTATTTTCCATCATATTAATCTTCCAACACTTAGCTACTTTATTGCCTTTTATTTTACTTTGCATCTTTATCATAAAAATACCAAAAATATTATCTTATTATATCTATCAGATCTCACTCTCGTAAGTGACCGCTGAGGGATCGACAACCCCTTTATCGCGTTGGTTGCGAGGTTCTTATTTGTTTGTGTAGGTGCGAGGGACTCGTGCGTGGTCTCCTACTGGATTGATGCCTTGGTTTTCAAAAACTGAGGGAAATACTTATGCTACTTTACTGCATCACCCTTTCCTCTTCAAGGGAAAACCAACGCAGTGCTCAAGAGGTAGCAAGAAGGATTTCTGGCGCCGTTGCCGGGGAGATCTACGCCAAGTCAAGTCAAGTCAAGTCAAGACATACCAAGTACCCATCACAAACTCATATCCGTGGCATTACATTATTTGCCATTTGCCTGTCGTTTTCCTCTCCCCACTTCACCCTTGTCGTTTTATTCGCCCTCTCTTTTCGTTCGCCTTCTTCCCGTATGTATCTTTGTTTGTGTTTCCATGCGCCTTCTATTTGGTTGCATCTTTGCTTGCTAAAAATCTATTGACATGGATCCACTTAAAGTGTACTACTTGGATCATCTTCGATCCTTATGCGCTCGTGCTGAAATCCCAACTAGCCTAGTTGATGGGAAATCTTTAGATGAGCATGCTCATTTTGTGCGTCATCGTTTGTGCGAAAAGGGAAGCTCTTATGGTATCATATAAATAGTTTGCTATCCTATGCTTGGAATCTTTGTGAAATTTATGATTTTACTTGTTGCTCTAAGAACCCTAAAAAACATCTTCCCTACCTATGTGAGTTTAATGATAATGAAATCTTATCTTCTTATGGAAAGGGTGTTTATAGTTACTATGATATTGAACAAATTGAAGAATTTGTCGTTTTTAAGGGTGCTCATGAAATTGCTTCTTTGATTGAAAAGTATGATATTACTCTCTACAAATCTGAAGATTCCGACATACTTAAATATTGCTATGAAAACTGTGCTCATAATGTCTATGTCAAAGAATTTATTGAGAGAATGACCGTTGCTTTGGAAGAAAATAATGATATGCATGAATCTACAGATAATGATGATTCCGATGATTTGATTGAAATATCCCTTGACGAACATGATGCTTGCTATTCTTGTGGCCATGATGCCAATATTTATGAAGATGAATTTGCTATATTCCCTTATGTTAAACATGAGATCGTTGCTATTGCACCCATACTTGTTAGTTCCTTCGATGAAAAGCATGATTGTAATGATGTTACTATAAATTCTCTTGATGTCAATTGTGCTAATAATATGCAAAACCCTAAGCTAGGAGATGCTAGTTTTGCTATGTCTACTACTTGTTGCAATGATCATGATTGGGGTGATTCTTCTTTTGATCTTGAAAATTTATTTAAGCCCCATGATGAAGATGAGATTGATAATAGTGTTTGCAATAATATTGAAAGTGGGTTTGGAAGAGTGTCAACTTTAGATCCCACATATTTGGACAATATTCAATCTTATGAAATTTTTGATAAAAGTGGGTTTGGAGAGGTCATGCCTTTAGTTAATCGTAATCCCACTATTTTGGAAGAGTGTCAACTTCGCATGCATGTGGATCGTGTTGAGAATATGTTATGTGATAGATATATTGTTGAATTTGCTTATGATCCTACATGTAATTATTATGAGATAGGAAAATATGGTCGTAGAAATTTTCATGTTACTAAATTACCTCTCGTTATGTTGAGATTGCTATTGTTTCTTTCCGCTTCCTTGCATATGCTAGTTTTTACTTGCTATGACAATTTGTTTGCTTATAAAATGCCTATGCATAGGAATTATGTTAGACTTAGACGTGTTTATCATGTGTTTTATGATGCTCTCTTTGCGCTTCAATTCTTGTCTTTCACGTGAGCATCATTAAAATTATCAATGCCTAGCTAGGGGCGTTAAACGATAGCGCTTGTTGGGAGGCAACCTAATTTTTTTTTTTTTTTTTTGCTTTTTGCTTCTGTTTAGGAATAAATATTTGATCTATCCTCTGTTTAGATGTGTTTTTTATGTTTTAATTAGTGTTTGTACCAAGTTAAACCTATAGGATCTTCTTGGATGATAGTTATTTGATCTTGCTGAAAATTCCAGAAACTTTCTGTTCACGAAAACAATTGTTAAAGATCACCAGAACGTGATAAAATATTGATTCCAATTGATGATGATCAATAAACAAATTTTCTAGGTCTTCCTATTTTTTCTGAATTTTTTCAGTTCCAGAAGTTTGCGTTAGTTACAGATTACTACATATTGTTCTGTTTTTGACAGATTCTGTTTTTCGAGTGTTGTTTGCTTATTTTGATGAATCTATGGCTAGTAAAATAGTTTATAAACCATAGATAAGTTGGAATACAGTAGGTTTAACACCAATATAAATAAAGAATGAGTTCATTACAGTACCTTGAAGTGGTGTTTTGTTTTCTTTCGCTAACGGAGCTCACGAGATTTTCTGTTAAGTTTTGTGTTGTGAAGTTTTCAAGTTTTGGGTAAAATATTTGATGGATTACGGAACAAGGAGTGGCAAGAGCCTAAGATTGGGGATGACCATGGCACTCCAAGATAATCTAAGGACACCAAAAAGCCAAAGCTTGGGGATGCCCCAGAAGGCATCCCCTCTTTCGTCTACTTCCATCGGTAACTTTACTTGGAGCTATATTTTTATTCACCACATGACATGTGTTTTGCTTGGAGCGTCTTGTGTTATTTGAGTCTTTATTTGTTAGTTTACCACAATCATCCTTGCTGTACACACCTTTTTAGAGACACACACATGATTTGGAATTTGTTAGAATACTTTATGTGCTTCACATATATCTTTTGAGCTATATAGTTTTTGCTCTAGTGCTTCACTTATATCTTTTAGAGCACGGTGGTGGATTTGTTTTATAGAAACTATTGTTCTCTCATGCTTCACTTATATTATTTTGAGAGTCCTACAAAACAGCGTGGTAATTTTCTTTAATTATGATAGGCACTCAAGATTAGTAAAAAAATTCTTATGAGTGTGTTGAATACTATGAGAAGTTTGATGCTTGATAATTGTTTTGAGATATAAAGATGGTGATATTAGAGTCATGCTAGTTGAGTAGTTGTGGATTTGAGAAATACTTGTGTTAAAGTTTGTGATTCCCGTAGCATGCACGTATGGTGAACCATTATGTGATGAAGTCGGAGCATGATTTATTTATTGATTGTCTTCCTTATGTGTGGTGGTCGGGGACGAGCGATGGTCTTTTCCTACCAATCTATCCCCCTAGGAGTATGCGCGTAATACTTTGCTTTGATAACTTGTAGATTTTTGTAATAAATATATGAGTTCTTTCTGACTAATGTTGAGTCCATGGATTATACACACTCTCATTCTTCCACCATTGCTAGCCTCTCTAATACCGCGCACTTTTCGCCGGTATCATAAACCCACCATATACCTTCCTCAAAACAACCACCATACCTACCTATCATGGCATTTCCATAGCCATTCTGAGATATATTGCCATGCAACTTACCACCGTTCCGTTTACTATGACACGCTCCATCATTGTCATATTGCTTTGCATGATCATGTAGTTGACATCGTATTTGTGGCACAGCCACCGTTCATAATTCTTTCATACATGTCACTCTTGATTCATTGCATATCCTGCACATCACGGAGGCATTTACATAGAGTCATATCTTGTTCTAAGTATTGAGTTGTAATTGTTGAGTTGTAAGTAAATAAAAGTGTGATGATCATCATTTTTTGAGCATTGTCCCAAGTGAGGAAGGATGATGGAGACTATGATTCCCCCACAAGTCGGGATGAGACTCGGACTAAATAAAAAAGGAAAAAGAGGCCATAAAAAAGAGAAAAGGCCCAAATAAAAAATGAGAGAAAAAGAGAGAAGGGACAATGTTACTATCCTTTTACCACACTTGTGCTTCAAAGTAGCACCATGATCTTCATGATAGAGAGTCTCCTATGATATCACTTTCATATACTAGTGGGAATTTTTCATTATAGAACTTGGCTTGTATATTCCAATGACGGGCTTCCTCAAAATGCCCTAGGTCTTCGTGAGCAAGCGAGTTGGATGCACCCCACTTAGTTTCTTTTATTGAGCTTTCATATTATAGCTCTAGTGCATCCGTTGCATGGCAATCCCTACTCACTCACATTGGTATCTATTAATGGGCATCTCCATAGCCCGTTGATACACCTAGTTGATGTGAGACTATCTTCTCCCTTGTTGTCTTCTCCACAACCACCATTCTATTCCACATATAGTGCTATGTCCATGGCTCACACTCATGTATTGCGTGAAGATTGAGAAAGTTTGAGAACACCAAAAGTATGAAACAATTGCTTGGCTTGTCATCGGGGTTGTGCATGATTTAAATACTTTGTGTGGTGAAGATAGATCATAGCCAGACTATATGATTTTGTAGGGATAACTTTCTTTGGACATGTTATTTTGAGAAGACATAATTGCTTAGTTAGTATGCTTGAAGTATTATTATTTTTATGTCAATATTAAACTTTTGTCTTGAATCTTTCGGATCTGAATATTCATACCACAATTAAGAGAATTACATTGAAATTATGCCAAGTAGCATTCCGCATAAAAAATTATGTTTTTATCATTTACCTACTCGAGGACGAGCAGGAATTAAGCTTAGGGATGCTTGATACGTCTCCAACGTATCTATAATTTTTGATTGCTTCATGCTATATTATATTATGTTTTGGATGATTAATGGGCTTTATTATACACTTTTATATAATTTTTGGGACTAACCTATTAACCGGAGGCCCAGCCCAAATTGCTGTTTTTCCCTATTTCAGAGTTTCACAGAAAAAGAATATCAAACGGAGTCCAAATGGAATGAAACCTTCGGGAACGTGATTTTCGGAACGAACGTGATCCAGAGGGCTTGGACCCTACATCAAGAAAGCTACCAGGAGGGCACGAGGTAGGGGGGCGCGCCTACCCCCCCCCCCCCCAGGCGCGCCCTCCATCCTCGTGGGGCCCATGTTGCTCCACCGACGTACTTCTTCCTCCAATATATACCTATGTACCCCCAAACCAACAGAAGCATCCACGAAAACCTAATTCCACCGCCGAACCTTACAGACCTGTGAGATCCCATCTTGGGGCCTTTTCCGGCGTCCTGCCGGAGGGGGCATTGATCATGGAGGGCTTCCACATCAACACCATAGCCTCTCCGATGATGTGTGAGTAGTTTACCTCAGACCTTCGATTCCATAGTTATTAGCTAGATGGCTTCTTCTCTCTCTTTGGATCTCAATACAAAGTTCTCCACGATTCTCGTGGAGATCTATTCGATGTAATCTTCTTTTGATGTGTTTTTGTTGAGATCGATGAATTGTGGGTTTATGATCAAGTTTATCTATGAACAATATTTGAATCTTCTCTGAATTCTTTTATGTATGATTGGTTATCTTTGCAAGTCTATTCGAATTATCAGTTTGGGTTGGCCTACTAGATTGATCTTTCTTGCAATGGGAGAAGTGCTTAGCTTTGGGTTCAATCTTGTGGTGTCCTTTCCGGTGATGAGGGGCAGCAAGGCACGTATTGTATTGTTGCCATCGAGGATAACAAGATGGAGTTTATATCATATTGCATGAGTTTATCCTCTACATCATGTCATCTTACTTAAAGCGTTACTCTGTTCTTTTGAACTTAATACTCTAGATGCATGCTGGATAGCGGTCGATGTGTGGAGTAATAGTAGTAGATGCAGGCAGGAGTCGGTCTACTTGTCACGGACATGAGGCCTATATACATCATCATACCTATATATTCTCATAGCTATGATCAATTCTATCAATTGCTCAACAGTAATTTGTTCACCCACCGTAATACTTATGCTCTTGAGAGAAGCCACTAGTGAAACCTATGGCCCCCGGGTCTATTTTCCATCATAATCTTCCAACACTTAGCTATTTTTATTGCCTTTTATTTTACTTTGCATCTTTATCATAAAAATACCAAAAATATTATCTTATCATATCTATCATATCTCACTCTCGTAAGTGACCGTTGAGGGATTGACAACCCCTTTATCGCGTTGGTTGCGAGGTTCTTGTTTGTTTGTGTAGGTGCGAGGGACTCGTGCGTGGTCTCATACTGGATTAATACCTTGGTTCTCAAAAAATGAGGGAAATACTTATGCTAGTTTACTGCATCACCCTTTCCTCTTCAAGGGAAAACCAACGCAGTGCTCAAGAGGTAGGACATACGAGCTCATTTCATATTGATCTTTGCTCCATTACTTTTCCTTTGCCATTGTTACGATTGCTACAAAACTTCTACTGTTACTTTTGCCACCGTTACTGCTACTTCCATATTACTTTGCTACTAAATACTTTGCTACAGATATTAAGTCTTTCAGGTGTGGTCGAATTGACAACTCAGCTACTAATACTCAAGAATATTCTTTGGCTCCCTTGTGTTGAATCAATAAATTTGGGTTGAATACTCTACCCTCGAAAACTGTTGTGATCCCCTATACTTGTGGGTTATCAAGACCTTTTTCTGGCGCCGTTGTCGGGGAGCATAGCTCTATTCTCTGATTCACTTGGGATTTATATCTGTTGATCACTATGAGGAATCCGAAAGATCCAAAAACCAAGATCTACCCCTCTACTACGAGGGGAGGTAAGGATCTGCCATCTAGCCCTGCACTAGATTCTCCTTCTATTTTGAGTAAGTTTGCGACATCACCACCTGCTAGTAATCATGATATGTCGCATGTTATTGATGATGCCACTTCCGCTATGCATGATGCTTATGATGAAACTACTTCTGTGCTTGATAATACTGTGCCACTAGGTGAATTTCTTGATGAACAACTTGCTAGGGTTAGAGAGAATGAAATTACTGAAACTGATGATACTATTGAAGATGATAATTATGATTCTCCCCCTAGATATGAATTGCCTATTGTTCCTGAGGGTTATGTTATGGATGAAGAAACTGCTAGGGACTTCTTTGCTTGCAATGATAGAGAGGATCTTAAGAAATTGTTAGCTAAGATGAAAGAAAAATCCTTGAATGCTAGAATGAAATATGATACTGCTTTTGCTACTTCACCTATCTTTGTTACTGATAAGGATTCTAAATTCTCTGTAGATCCTGAGTTAATTACTTTGGTTAAATCCGATCCTTTACATGGTTATGAATCTGAAACAGTTGTGGCACATCTTACTAAACTGAATGATACAGCCACTCTATTTGCTCATGAGGAAAAAATTCACTATTACTATATCCTTAAATTATTTCCTTTCTCATTAAAGGGTGATGCTAAGATATGGTTTAATTCTCTTGCTCTTGGTTGTGTGCATAGTCCCCAGGATATGATTTATCACTTCTGTGCAAAATATTTCCCCGCTCATAAGAAACAAGCTGCTTTAAGTGAAATATTTAATTTTGTACAAATTGAAGAAGAGAGTCTCCCACAAGCTTGGGGGAGGTCTCTCCAACTACATAATGCTCTGCCTGATCATCCTCTCAAGAAAAATGAAATACTTGATATCTTCTATATGGACTAACCAATGCCTCCAGAGACCACCTGGATAGTTGTGTTGGTTGTGTTTTCAGGGAAAGAACTGTTGAGCAAGCTGAATTTCTATTGAATAATATATTGAGTAATGAAAATGATTGGACGCTTGCTGAACCAACTCCGAAGCCAACTCCGAAGAAAAGGGGTATTCTATTTCTCAGTCCAGAAGATATGCAAGAGGCAAAGAAATCTATGAAAGAAAAAGGTATTAAAGCTGAAAATGTTAAGAATCTACCACGTATTGAAGAAATACATGGTCTTGATAACCCGACATAGGTAGTAGAGGTATACTCTCTCCGTAGATTTGATGAAGGTGATATTCCTCACAATAAGTCTGCTAGTCAATACTTGGATGAGTTTGATAATTTTATTGTTAAACAATAAAACTTCAATGCTTATGTTAGTAGAAAATTGAAATGTAATGCTTACATGCTTGACCACTTGGGTGATTATATGAGTAGAACTGTTAATGATCTTAAGCTTATCAGTAAACATGCTTCCATGGTTACAACTCAAGTAGAACAAGTACTTAAGGCACAAGATGATTTTCTTAATGAGTTGAATAGTAAGAATAATGATAATGTTGTTAGGGTTATGACTAGAGGTGGTAAAATGACCCAGGAACCTTTGTATCCTGAAGGTCATACTAAGAGAGTTGAGCAAGATTCTCAGAGAACTAATATTGATGCACCTAGTCCTGCTAATAAAAAGAAAAAGAAAATTTATAGGACTTTGCATGCTAGTGAACCTGCTATAGACACACTTGAGAATCCCAATGATATTTCTATTTATGATGCTGAGACACAATCTGGTGATGAACATGAACCTAGTGATAATGTTAATAATGATGTTCATGTTGATGCTCAACCTAGTAATGATAATGATGTAGAGATTGAACCTGCTGTTGATCTTGATAACCCATAATCAAAGAATCAACGTTACGATAAGAGAGACTTCATTGCTAGGAAACATGGTAAAGAAAGAGAACCATGGATTCAGAAACCCATGCCCTTTCCTCCTAAACCATCCAAGAAAAAGGATGATGAGGATTTTGAGCGCTTTGCTTTGAAATGATTAGACCTATCTTTTTGTATGCGTTGACCTGATATGCTTAAAACACCTCCTTATGCTAAGTATATATATGAAAGATATTGTTACAAATAAAAGAAACATACCGGAAGCTGAAATTTCCACCATGCTTGCTAATTCTACTTTTAAGGGTGGAATACCAAAGAAACTTGGAGATCCGGGAGTACCCACTATACCATGCTCCATTAAAAGAAAATATGTTAAAATTGCTTTATATGATCTTGGAGCCGGTGTTAGTGTTATGCCTTTCTCTTTGTATCGTAGACTTGATTTTCATAAGTTGACACCTACTGAAATCTCTTTGCAAATGGCTGATAAATCAATGGCTATACCCATTGCTATTTGTGAGGATGTGCTTGTTGTGGTTGCAAACGTTACTATCTTAACGGACTTTGTTATTCTTGATATTCCCGAGGATGACAGTATGTAGATCATCCTTGGTGGGCCCTTTTTGAATACTACAGGGGCTGTTATTGATTGCAACAAAGGCAATGTCACTTTTCATGTTAATGGTAATGAGCATACGATACACTTTCCGAAGAAACAATCTCAAGTTCATAGTATCAATTCTATTGGAAAAATTTCAACTATTACTATTGGAGGTTTTGAATTTCCTCTTCCTACTGTCAAAAAGAAATATGATATACTTATTGTTGGGGAAATGCATATCCCCGTTGAGGTAACCTAGTGTTATTTGGAAGTTCTCCGGTTTCATGTCATTCGGAAGAAGTTTGTTAATAAGGCTTGATCAACCTTGTTAATGGATTCCTTTTGATGAGCATGAGATGGATGAATTTAGAAGCACAAACACTGTGTACCCATCTTTTACTTTCTGTTATTTAGATTAAATAAAGTAAAAGTAGCATTTTATGTTTGTTGTCTGAATTATCCGTGCAATAAAAAATGTCTCGAAAATAGAAGTTCTCCAAATGCCCTGAAAATTTAGTATGATTATTTTTACAATATTTTAGAATTTCTGGTGCAAAGAACACACCAGGGGGCCTCACCAGCTGGCCACAAGGGTGGAGGGCGCGCCCCCTGACCTTATGGGCCCCACGTGGCCTCCCTCCACTTATTCCAGCACCCATCCACTCCTTCTTCGTCCAGAAAAAATCACTCCATAGCTCAAACTCGTGTTCTAGCTCATCTTGCTGCCATTTTAGATCTCCTTGCTGAATGCTCCATTCACAAAACTGCTTTGGGGATTGTTCTTCGGTATGTGACTTCTCCAATGGTCCAATTAGTTTTTGTTCTAGTGCTTTATTCATTGCAAATTTTTGCTGCTGTGGTGACCTTGTTCTTGAGCTCGCATGTCAAAATTATATGGTCCAAAGTAGTTTTGATGCATGATATAGCTTCTAGGAACTTGTAGGAGTAGTTGCTATCAATTTTGTTGAGTTTGATTCACTAAAAAATTTCAGAAATTTTATAGGAAGAATAATGTTGAGGAGATTGTTGAGAGGTTCCTCGAGCCGTGGTTCGAAGGAGAAAGAAAATGAGGAGAAGGAAAATCCCAAGTATAATCTTCCTCGCGCCGCGGAAATTTGGCCGTGCGAATGGCCATGTGATACATTCTTACAAGCAGCCGGGATTTATGATGATTTCTATCATTTGGCTGAGAATGCAGGCATCACCGACTTCCTCCGCGACCAGTGTAATCAGTATCTCCTACTCATTAATACTTTCATGCAAAATTTTCATTTTCATGCTAGGTGATCACCACCCACGGTAGATTTGTACTTATATGATGAGTACAAAGAAATGACGCTTTATGACTTCTATGAGGTTTGTAAATTACCTTATGAAGGCAGCATCGAGGAACCACGTCCTAGTGATGTGGAAGGTTTTATTCATGAAATTGCCGTAGGGGAAAACAGAGGAGTGTCGGGAGCAAGGGTGTCTAGTATTCATTTCCTTGTTTTACGCTATTATTCATTATTTGTTGGGAGATGTTTAATTGGTCGTGGAGAGAGTGGGGGCCTTAGTGCCCCTGACCTCGCTATTTTGTGCCACGCTTTACACAGAGATAGAACTTACATTTTAGGCGCTATGGTTGCTAGACGGTTGAGTATGAACCGTACAAAGGGTCCTATTTTCGGAGGTATCTTTACCTCCTGCCTTGCTAAACACTTTGAGATACCCATTAGGCGCTACGAAAAACATGAGAAACTGCTACCCACTATATGTTTAGATTATGACAATATGGTATCACATAAGTTTATTCGCCATGATGAGGATAAGAGACTTATTTATAACTTGGTATTTAGCGAGAATACTTTTCGGATTGTTACCTTGCATGCACCTATTTTGTTCGATATTCATTCAGGCAGGTACTTTGTTTTGCCTGCAGACATCCGTACATACTGGGAGGGGACCACGTATGTTGTCACAAAGGTTCGACCGATAAAGATCTTCGTAGAATATGTTGGAACCAATATGGGCATCTAGGTCCAACTATTGGTTATTGACCGGAGAGTTGTCTTGATCATGTCTACATCATTCTCGAACCCATAGGGTCCGCACGCTTAATGTTCGTTAACGATATAGTGTTATATGAGTTATGTGAATTGGTGACCGAATGTTGTTCGGAGTCCCGGATGAGATCACAGACATGACGAGGAGCTCCAGAATGGTCCGGAGGTAAAGATTGATATATAGGACGATACTATTTGGTCACTGAAAAGGTTTCGGAATGTACCAGGTATTTATCGGAGTGGTGGAAGGGGTTCCGGGAGGCCACCGGTAAGTGGTGGGCCTTATCGGCCAAAGGGGGGAAACACACTGATATGTCTCCAACGTATCTATAAGTTTTATTGTTCCATGCTGTTATATTATCATTCTTGGATGTTTTACAATCATTTTATAGCAACTTTATATCGTTTTTTGGGACTAACCTATTAAAATAGTGCCCAGTGCCACTTGTTGTTTTTTGCTTGTTTTTTACTTCGCAGAAAATCAATACCAAACGGAGTCCAAACGTAGCGAAACTTTTTGGTGATTTTTTCTGGACCAGAAGACACCTGTTGGGCCAAAGAAGTACCAGAGGGGGGCTCCAAGGGGAGCACAACCCACCTGGGCATGCCTGGGGGCCCAGGCGCGCCCTGCTGGGATGTGCCCACCTCGGCCGCCTCCCGCACCGCCTCTTTGCTCTATAAATACCCCAATACTCCAGAAACCCTAGAAGTCGATTTAAAACAATTCCAGCCAAGAAGTTCCAGAAACCACAGATCCAATCTAGACACCATCACAGAGGGGTTCATCATCCTCATTGGTGCCTCTCCGATGATGCGTGAGTAGTTCATTGTAGACCTACGGGTCCGTAGTTAGTATCTAGATGACTTCCTCTCTCTCTCTCTCTCTCTCTCTCTCTCTGTCTCTTGATTCTCAATATAATGGTCTCTTGGAGATCTATTTGATGTAACTCTTTTTGCGTGTGTTTGTTTGGATCCGATGAACTTTGGGTTTATGATCAGATCTATGTTTTTATCCATGAAAGTTATTTGAGTCTTTTGATCTCTTATATGCATTATTACTTATAGCCTTGTATTTCTTCTTTGAATATTTGGTTTAGTTAGGCCGACTAGATCGAATTTTCTTTCCATGGGAAGAGGTGCTTTGTGATGGGTTCGATCTTACGGTGCTCAATCCCAGTGACAGAAGGGGAAATGACACGTATGTATCGTTACTATTAAGGATAACAAGATGGGGTCTATTCCTACATGAATAGATTTTGTCTACATCATGTCATCGTTCTTATTGCATTACTCCATTTTTGATGAACTTAATACACTAGATGCATGCTGGACAGCGGTCGATGGGTGGAGTAATAGGAGTAGATGCAGGCAGGAGTTGGTCTACTAATCTTGGATGTGTTGCCTATATAATGATCATTGCCTGGATATCGTCATAATTATTTGAAGTTCTATCAATTGCCCAACAGTAATTTGTTTACCCACCGTATGCTATTTTTCGAGAGAAGCCACTAGTGAAATCTATGACCCCCGGGTCTATTTTATCATCATATATTTTCAGATCTATTTTGCTATTCGCCTTTTTTTTATTTGCCACTTTCATTTTCAGATCAATATTATCAAAAACCCAAAAATACCTCACGGAATTTTATTTGCTTTTATTTGCATCTATCAATCTACTACAATTTTATCTCGTCAACTTGAAAAATTCTAGCACCGTTATCCAAAAGGGATTGACAACCCCTTTAACACGTCGGGTTGCAAGTATTTCTTCTTTGTGTGCAGGTACTGTTTACGTAGTGTTGCATGGTTCTCCTACTGGTTCGATAACCTTGGTCTCATCACTGAGGGAAATACCTACCATAGTTGTGCTGCACCATCCCTTCCTTTTTGGGGAAATACCGACGTAGTCCAAGCTGCATCAAAAGGAATTTCTGGCGCCATTGCCGGGGAGACATCATCAACATCTACCAGGTTCCTAATCACTAATATCATCTCCTTGCAATTTACATTATTTTCTATTTACCTCTCGTTTTCATCTCCCCCACTTCACAAAAAATTTCCGTTTTATTCGCCCTCTTTTTCGTTCGCCGTTTTTCTCATCAGATCTGTTTTGACTGCAATCTTGTTGCGTAGTCACAGTGAGTCAAGAGAACACCAAGTTGTGTGATTTCTCCAATACCAACAACAATGATTTTATTAGCACTCCGATTGCTCCTCCCACCACTTGTGCGGAGTCTTGTGATATTAATGCCGCTTTGTTGAACCTTGTTATGAAAGATCCATTTTCTGGTACTCCTAGTGAGGATGCCGCGTCCCATCTTAACACATTCGTGGAATTATGCAATATGCAAAATAAAAAAGATGTGGACAATGATATTGTGAAGATGAAGTTATTCCCTTTTTTTGCGAGATCGTGCCAAAATTTGGTTTTCTTCTTTGCCTCGCAATATCATAGATTCTTGGGATAAGTGCAAGGATGCTTTTATTACTAAGTTTTTTCTGCCTGCGAAAATTATTTCCCTTAGGACACAAATCATGAATTTTAAACAACTTGAGCATGAGCATGTTGCGCAATCTTGGGAAAGAATGAAATTGATGCTAAGAAATTGTCCCACTCATGGTTTAAATCTTTGGATGATCATACAAATTTTTTATGCAGGATTGAATTTTCTTTCTAGAAATCTTTTAGATTCCACTGCGGGGGGTACTTCTATGGAAATTACTTTGGGGGAAGCTACTAAATTGCTTGATAATATTATGGAAAATTATTCAGAAATTCATACCGAAAAAGCTCCTACTAGTAAAAAAGTTAATTCGGTTGAAGAAATAAATTCTTTGAGTGAAAAAGTTGATGCTCTTATGAAATTGGTTGCTAACAAAAGTGATTCTATTGATTTTAATGATGTGCCTTTGTCTACCTTGATTGAGCAAAATAGTGATGCCGTAGATGTGAATTTTATCTCGCGAAACAATTTCAATAACAATGCTTATAGAGGTAATTTTAATCCCAGGTTTTCCTAGTTATTTCTCTAATAATTATGGTAATTCCTATGGTAATCCTTATTACAATAATAATAGGAACTCCTCTGATTTTGAGAATAATATTAAATAATTTATCAATACTCAAAAGTTTTTTAATGCTATGATAGAAGAAAAGCTGAATAAGATTGATGCTATGTCTAGAAGTATTGATAGAATTTCTCATGATGTTGAAAATCTCAAGATGAATATTTTTGTGCCTAAGGTTGAGGAATCAATTAAAGCTTTATATGTTTCTATGGATGAAAGTAAGAAAAGAACCGATATGCTTAGAGCTAAAAGAGAATTTTTAGAAAAAGCGTTTTCTACTGATTGCTTTCATAAAACTGATGAAGATCTTAAAGAGATTGGTGTTTCCTCTATTGATTCCTTGTTTTTTAAGATTAAAACTGATAATAAAGGGACTGGAGAAGAGCCAACTTTAGCTAGAAGGCATCCCGATAATTTGGAGGGTGAAAATCTTGTTGAGAAAATTGATAAAAGTGGGTTTGGAGAGGTCAAAACTTTAACTAGTGATGTGCCCACTCTCTTGGATTACAAAGACTTTAATTATGATAGTTGCTCTTTGATTGATTGTATTTCCTTGTTGCAATCCATTATTAATTCACTCATGCTTACGAACAAAATAAAGCTTTTACTAAACATATTGTTGATGCCATGATGAAAGCTTTGGAAGAAAAGTTGGAATTAGAGATCTCAATTCCTAGAAAATTACATGATGAATGGGAACCTACTATCAAAGTCAAGATTGAAAATATGAGTGTTTTGCTTTATGTGACTTGGGTGCTAGTGTTTCTACAATTCCGGAATCTTTATGTGATGTGCTTGGTCTTGCTGATATTGAAGAATGTTCTCTTAATTTGCACTTGGCGGATTCTACCATTAAAAAGCCTATGGGAAGAATTAATGATGTTCTTATTCTTGCAAATAGGAATAATGTGCCCATAGATTTTATTGTTCTTGATATTGATTGCAATCCGTCTTGTCCAATTATACTTGGTAGACCATTTTTACGTACTATTGGTGATGTGATTGATACGAAAGAAGGCAATATTAAATTTCAATTTCCGGTAGGGAAGGGTATGGAACACTTACCTAGAACAAGAATTAAGCCACCATATGAATCAATCATGAGGGCATCTTATGGATCTAGAACTAAATATGACAACACTTAGATCTATGCTTTATGCCTAGCTAGGGGCATAAAACGATAGCGCTTGTTGGGAGGCAACCCAATGAATAAAATTTATTTTTGTCTTTTTCTTTATGTTCTTGAGTGTTTGCACAATTATGCCTTTGTTATGATTGTGTCTTTTATGTTTTAATTAGTGTTTGTGCCAAGCAAAGCCTTTGGGATCATGTTGGGTGATAGTTGATTTGATCTTGTTGGAAAACAGAAACTTTTGCGCCCAGTAAAATAATTTTCATAAATCACAGAAACATGATTTTGCTATGAATGTTTTACACAAGATTGATATACTGTAGGACCTTGAAGTATGTCTAGAGGGGGGTGATTAGACTACTTGACCAATTAAAAACTTAACCTTTTCCCAATTTTATAGTTTGGCAGATTTTAGCTATATTAGGACAAGTCAAGCAATCATCACACAATTCAAGCAAGCATGCAAAGAGTATATTGGCAGAGGAAATTAAAGCATGCAACTTGCAAGAAAGTAAGGGGAAGGGTTTAGAGGATTCAAACGCAATTGGAGACACGGATGTTTTTGTCGTGGTTCTGATAGGTGGTGCTATCGTACCTCCACGTTGATGGAGACTTCAACCCACGAAGGGTAACGGTTCTTGAGTCCACGGAGGGCTCCACCCACGAAGGGTCCACGAAGTAGCAACCTTGTCTATCCCACCATGGCCATCGCCCACGAAGGACTTGCCTCACTAGCGGTAGATCTTCATGAAGTAGGTGATCTCCTTGCCCTTACAAACTCCTTGGTTCAACTCCACAATCTTGTCGGAGGCTCCCAAGTGACACCTAGCCAATCTAGGAGACACCACTCTCCAAGAAACAAATGGTGTGTTGATGATGAACTCCTTGCTCTTGTGCTTCAAATGATAGTCTCCCCAACACTCAACTCTTTCTCATAGGATTTGGATCTGGTGGAAGGAGGGTGTGAGTGGAAAGCAACTTGGGGAAGGCTAGAGATCAAGATTCATATGGTAGGAATGGAATATCTTGGCCTCAACACATGAGTAGGTGGTTCTCTCTCAGAAATGGTAAGTTGGAAGTGTAGGTTCAGTCGGATGGCTCTCTCCATGAATGAAGAGGAGGTGGAGGGGTATATATATCCTCCACACAAAATCTAACCGTTACACACAATTTACCAAACTCGGTGGGACCGAATCAACAAACTCGGTCGGACCGATTCAGTAAACCTAGTGACCGTTAGTGATTTCGGTGGATCGACATGCATCTCGGTGAGACCGATATGGTTAGGGTTAGGGCATAACGTAATCTCGGTGAGACCGATTACACAAACTCGGTGAGACCGATTTTGGTAATTAGCTAACCAGAGAGTTGGTCAGGTAAACTCGGTGGGACCGATTCGCTCTTTTCGGTGAGACCGAAATGTTACAAAAAGGAAACATAGAGTTTACATTGCAATCTCGGTGTAACCGATCGCTCACTTCGGTTAGACCGAAACGTTACGAAGGGAAACAGAGAGATTGCAACCCCATCTCGGTGAGACCGAGATCCCTATCGGTAAGACCGATTTGCTTAGGGTTTGTGGCAGTGGCTATGACTTTTAGAATCGGTGGCGCCGGATAGAAAGAATCGCTGAGACCGATTTTGGCTTTAGGTTTAGGTCATTTGTGGATGTGGGAAAGTAGTTGAGGGTTTGGAGCATATCACTAAGCACATGAAGCAAAAGGCTCATTAAGCAACACCTCATCCCTTCTTGATAGTATTGGCTTTTCCTATAGACTCAATGTGATCTTGGATCACTAAAATGTAAAATGAAGAGTCTTGAGCTTTTGAGCTTGAGCCAATCCTTTGTCCTTAGTATTTTGAGGAATCCACTTTCATCATCCATGCCATGCCATTCATTGTGCTTTCCTGAAATAATAGTCTTGGAATAGCATTAGCTCAATGAGCTATATGTTGTTATGAATTACCAAAACCACCTAGGGATAGTTGCACTTTCAATCTCCCCCTTTTTGGTAATTGATGACAACATATAGATCAAAGCTTCGACAAAAGATAATAAGATTTAAATAACATCGTCGCTTTGAGAAGTATGTGATAAGCAAGAACTCCCCCTAAATTTGTGCATAGTTTTAGATTTTCTTTGGACTGCTAATGCACAATGAATTAGGCTCATGGGTTACTCTTCCATGTCACTTACATCTTGGTGGAGCGCTCAAAATGATAAACAATGAATGCATGCACTCATCACCAAGCAAAGTGAGTGATCACATAAGATAGATATGATAATATCAAGCATGCATACGTGTAGCTTATGATCAAACACATGATCATCAATGTCTCACAAGCATAGTATCTCAACCAAAAGAAAACAAAGTTTGAAAAACCACCAAATAAAGCAAGAGAGAACAAAAGCAACACTCTCTCTCGAAGCCTATGATCTATACATTTTCTCCCCCTTTGGCAACAAGTTACCAAAAAGTTCATAGAAAATGCATAGTGCTAGATCGACTCTCAGGCTTGATCTTCAGGTGGTGGTGTAGAGATGGCTCCTTGGACGAAGACTTCAGTTGATGTAGATGGAGCTGGAGCTGATGTAGATGCTGGAGCTTGTGGCACTGAGGCTGTAGCTGGTGCAGACAGAAGTTGCTCTTGTGTCGAAATCGGCACGGTGATGACCTCTGGGCTCTAGGCACTCTGGCAAACACATTGGTTATAGTCTTGCCCTTCCTCTCCTGCATGTCCTCTTGTAGCTCCTCCACTGCAGTCTGAACCTCAGTTACTTTCACATCTAAGTTATAGAACTTTTGTTCTATGATTCTCTCCAAGCTCTCCTGATTTTGAGTGAGGGTGGCCAATCCCTTCTCAATCCTCAGGGTTGATGCTATCAAGTAACCAAGCTGCTCCTGCTTGTTCTTCAAGAAATATTCAGATGCCTCCTCTTGAGTTGGCATCTTGGCAGCCTTCTCCCTCTTTGCCTTCTCCTTCTTCTCCTGAGCTTGAAGTGATTGTGGATCATCTTCATTCATGACAACCTCATTGTCCTCAAAGTCTGGATAAAGTGGAAAGTGTTCCTTATCCAACTGATATTTTCCTGTGCCCATCTTTGAGTTTATCAATTCTTGAACCTGAGGTGCATATCCACAGCTCCTGTTCTGATCTGCTGCAGTCCTCTTGATAGTTTCAATGATCAGGCTCATGGCTTTAAACTTCTGTGGCACATCAAACACATGCAACATGTTGATGGCATGCCCTCTGATCATGTTATGGTCACCTGACTTGGGCAACAAAGTGTGCCTCAGAATCCAATTTATGGTTGGCAACCCTGACAACAGAAAGTGAACTGATCCAAACTTGTGAGTTGCTAATGCCTTGTTTGGAATTTCCTTGTACATGTGAGCCATTGAATTGTGATCCTTTTTCTTCTTGGCATAGATGTCTAGGTCATCCTCATTCTCCTCTGGGGCATTTATCAGCTTTGCCCACTCCTCAATAGTTGACTGCTACCTTGTACCTTCAGACATCCAAACAATTCTCCCATCTGGGTAAAAATGTGCTGTGGAGTAAAACTTCATGATAAGCTCATCATTCCAATTTGTGAGCTTTTGCCCAACAAAATCTGCAACTCCACAACTCACAAAGCTATCTTGCACCCCAGGATAGTGCTCTTCATTTTCCTTTATGTAGGTCCAGTCGACCCACCTCATATCACACACAATGGGCTTCTTGTCCAACAAGATTGTCTCATAGAAGTCCTGTTGTTCCTTTGTATGGAACCTGTAGTCAATAGCAGTTCTTCTCCTTGAAGCATATGGATCTTCCATCCTCCATTTCCTCAGCCCTGAATCCTTCCTGATTCTCATGTTCTCAGCCACAGGATGGGCATCATTGTGGTCTGGTATCTTGGGCTTGAGCTTCCTCAGAACTTGTCCTTCTTCATCTTCTTCATCAACCTCATGCCTTTGGGGCCTTGTTCTTCTCGGAAATTTGGAATACTCCTAGTATTCCTCTTTGGTGCAGACTTGGCCTTGGGGGCAGCTTTGGGTGCTTCCTTGGGCTTAGATGTGGCAGCCCACGATCTAATAGCATCACCCATAAGCTTTGGTGCCTTTGGTGCTTTGGTGCAATGTGCTCTTCCTCTCCCATCATGGAAGGCTTCCCAATAACTTTGGCCATGGTCATATTGACCCTTTCCTTCCTCTTCTTGCTTTCAAAGAATCGGCTCTTTGGGATCAGGATTTTCGGTAGTTGAGTTGATGTTACGGCCTTAGACATTGGTTGTCTTCCTGCAGTCCTTTTGGTCTTCATGACCCTTTCCTTCTTGACCACCTCTTTCTTGGAAGTTGCCTCATCTTCCTCAAATTTCGTAATCTTCATCCTCTGAATCTGAATTTCTTTTCCTCCTTTGCCTAGTAGCAGCCTTAGGCAAGTTGCTAGGAGTACTTATGCTCCCTTCATCCGAAGTTGAGGGACTAGTGCCCTCACTAAAGTCTATCTGCTCTTCTGACCTGTTCTGGCTGTCACTTTGATCAGACATACTGCACAAGCTGACTGCAGACCCTGTGAAGAGTTATAGATGAGATAGAAAGGATGAGCATCACAAAATGCAGAGGTTTTGCAAAAGAATGACTCAAAAGTTCAGTCTTAGTTTTCCACAGAAAGCATTTCGGATCCATCGATTTTCAAACTCGGTGATACCGAAGCAGTTTTGGAACCTAAACTGATGATCTCTGTTGGACCGAGTTTCAGTACGGTGGCACCGAGACTGCTAGGGTTTCACTGAATCCTCAAATCGGTTGCACCTATTAGTAATTCTCGGTCAGACCGAGAGTCACTTGTGCAATGGCATAAGCCAAATCGGTGAGACCGAGTTTTTCAACTCGGTGGGTCCGGGATGGTTTCGGCGGAAACCTAAACCTAAAAGTTTGAATCACATCTAATCTATGAACTACTTTGGCTGGATAGATGGGTTTCAATCGTGGCAAGATTCAATGTGAAAACAATGTGCTAGGAATCAGACATGGATAGCACAAAGATCAAGTCCATACCCTAACTTGGCGGTGGACTTGCTACGGCGGCAACGGCGGGGACGAAATCCGTTGACGGCGGCGAAGACCAGCGACAGGAGGCTGCTGGCGATGAGGAGACAATCCGGAGACCAGGATGGCAGAGCGAGCTGATGCGCGGGCGAAGGGTTTCGGAGAAATTTCCAAAATTTTGCCCGTGACTATATATAGCCCGACCCTGTCGGTGTGACCGAGTGGAACAACTCGGTGGCACCGAGATGCATAAGCGTGTTCGATTTGAACTCGGTGAGACCGAAAGTTCAAATCGGTTGCACCGAGATTGAAAACTTCAGATCAACTTGATGATCTCGGTAGGACCGAAATGGAAGGATCGGTCAGACCGAGAATCATTAAGAGGTTTTGGAAGTTTAAGTCTATGACGAATCGGGGACTCGAGTGCTCCTCACCTGCAGTGGTTCGAATCGACTTGATCAAATTTTGTGATGTAGCATGAATAGAGTTTGAGACGAGAAAAGCATAGATAGCTAAAGAAGGTTCTTAGGCATTCTTGTCCATCCACTTGGCCAAAAGAAGAAAGAACCAAACAAACAAAACAACAAGTGGATGTCCTTGAATGAGTAAAATATGCACCAACATGCTCACACAATAAGATGGCAATTCAAATATGTGGCAAAGCATGCACAACCAATTATATGGAAGTGGGGCACTGCTAGGGCAGGCCCTAGGGCTGGCCGCCGGCCCTTTGGGGCACCCTAGGCTGCCTCCTCTTCCCCCTCCACCTATATGTATGTGAGGAGGGAGAGGGCAACACACACCACGATCCCCAAGCCGTGTGCGGCGCCCCTCTCCCTCTAGTTCGTCCTCGGTCATAATTTTCGTAGTGCTCGGCGAAGCCCTGGGGAGATAGTTGCACCACCGCTGTCACCATGCTGTCGTGCTGCCGGAACTCATCTACTACTTCACCCATCTTGCTGGATCAAGAAGGCGAGGACGTCATCGAGCTGAACGTGTGCTGAACGCAGAGGTGCAGTACATTCGGTACTTGATCGGAACAGATCATGAAGGTGTACGACTACATCAACCGCGTTGATAAATGCTTCTGCTTAACGGTCTACAAGGGTACGTAGACACACTCTTCCCTCTCTTAGCTATGCATCTCCATGGATAGATCATGCGTGTGCATATAATTTTTTCGTTTTCCATGCAACGTTCCCCAACAGATACGTCTCCAACGTATCTATAATTTATGAAGTATTCATGTCATGTTTACAACAATTTTATATGGTTTTGGTATGAGTTACATGGAACTAACCAAGACTTACGGTTTTTCAGCAGAACTACCATGGTGGTGTTTTTTGTGCAGAAATAAAAGTTCTCCAAATGCAACAAAACTTTTTGATGATTTTCTTGTAAGAAAAGAAAAATACCGGAGCAAAGAACCAATGGAGGCCCCCCTGCTGCCCACAAGGTACCAGGGTGCGCCACCCCCTCTGGCATGCCCTGCTGGGTAGTGGGCCCCTGAGGCCCATATTCACGTGAAACTGATGCCAGAAAATCCTATAAATACAGAAACCCCTAGAAATAACCCTAGATCGGAAGTTCCACCGCCGCAAGCCTCTATAGCCACGAAAAACCAATCGGGAGCCTGTTCTGGCACCCTGCCGGAGGGGGAAATCATCACTGGAGGCTAAATTTATCATCCCTATGGCCACCATGATGAGGAGGGAGTAGTCCACCCTCGAGGCTGAGGGTTTGTACTAGTAGCTATGTGTTTGATCTCTCTCTCTCTCTCTCTCTCGTGTTCTTGATTTGGCACGATCTTGATGTATCGCCAGCTTTGTTAATGTAGTTGGATCATATGGTGTTTCTCCCTATCTATCTTATTGTGATGAATTGAGTTTTCCCTTTGAGATTTCGTTTTATCAGATTAAATACTTTTATGGATTTGAGAGCACTTGATCTATGTCTTGCTATGAATACCCGTGGTGATAATGGGGTATCATATTGATTCACTTGATATATGTTTTGGCACTCAATTCGCGGATTCCCGAGGTGACATTGGGGTAATCTATGCATAGGGGTTGATGCACGTTTTCGTCCTACTTTCTCCGGTAGAAATCTTGGGGTACTCTTTGAGGTTCTTTGTGTTGGATTGAGTATTACGAATCTGAAATTGTTTGATGTGTATTGTATAATTAACTCATGGATACTTGTGGTGACATTGGAGTATCTAGGTGACATTAGAGTTGGTTGATACGTATCATATGGTGTTATTTTAGTACGAACTCTTGGATAGATCGATCGGAAAGGATATCTTGGTGTTATTTTAGTAGGAATTCTTGGATAGATCGATCAGAAAGAATAACTTTGAGGTGGTTATGTACCTACAAACAATTTCTTCTTATGTTCTCCTCTAGATAAGAACTTTGGAGTGATTCCTCATTGCACGTTGAGGGATGGTTATGTGATCAATTATATTAGCATTGTTGAGAGATTGCACTAGTGAAAGTTTGAACTATAGGCCTTGTTTTCAAGCATTGCAATACCATTTGTGCTCACTTTTGTTACTTGCTACCTTGTTGTTTTTATTGTTACTATTACAAAAATCAATATCTACTATCATTATTACACTTGTATCGCCATCTCTTCGCCAAACTAGTGCACCTATGCAATTTACCATTGTATTTGGTGTGTTGGAGACACAAGAGAATTTTATTATTTAGTTGCAGGGTTGTTTGAGAGAGACCATCTTCATCCTACGCCTCCCACGGATTGATAAACCTTAGGTCATCCACTTGAGGGAAATTTTCTGTTGTCCTACAAAACTTTGCGCTTGGAGGCCCAACACAAGTCTACAAGAACAAGTTGTGTAGTAGATATCAAGCTCTTTCTAGCGCTGTTGCCGGGGAGGTGGGTGCTTGAAGGTATATCTTTAGATCTTGCAATTGAATATTTTAGTTTCTTTTTTATCACTAGTTTGGTTTATAAAAATAAAATTACAAAAAAAATGGAATTGAGGTTGCCTCATATTATTCGTATCTATCATGTCTTTCTTGAAAATGATGGATCAAAAAATTGTGCTCAGTTGATAGAAGAAGAATTCAATAAAATGTTTGGCATTAAATCCATGAATGATGAGAATGATTGCAATGTTGTTAGTATGAGTTCTTTTAATATCCATGATGCTAATTATATGCAAAGCCATAAGCTTGGGGATGCTATGTTTGATGAACAAGATATGTTTAGTCCCCCAAGTTTTGATGAGAAACTTTATTATGATGAAAGTGATGATTATATCGATGAAAGTGGATTTGAAAGAGTGTCAACTCTAGGAAGTAATGATCCCACTATATTAGAGGGTGCTAAATCTTGTTGTAATAATTATGAAAGTGGATTTGGACATGTCATGACTTTATGTAATGATGATTCCACTATTTCGGAAGAGGTTTCAATTGATTATGACGACAAAGTTGCTATATATGATGATTATGGTGATGACATGTATGTTATATTGAATAATGGTATCCATGAAATATGTCATCATGATTTTAATGTTCAATTTGATTATGTCAATCATGTATCTCATGATAGTTATTTTGTTGAGTTTGCTCCCACTACTATTCATGAGAAGAAATTTGCTTATGTGGAGAGTAATAAAAATTATATGCTTGTGGATCATGAAATGAATGTTTTATGTGATAGTTATATTGTTGAATTCATTCATGATGCTACTAAAAAATACTATGAGAGAGGAACTTATGCTTTTGCATATTACAATAATATCAAGTTTTCTCTCTATGTGTTGAAAATTTTGAAGTCATGCTTGTTTGCCTTCCTATGCTAGTTGATTATTGTTCCCATAAGTTGTTTGCTCACAGAATCCCTATGCATAGAAAGTATGTTAGGCTTAAAGGTGCTTGCCATGTGATTCATAATGCTCTTTTTCATGTTTCAATTACTATTCTTATGTGAGCATCATTGAAATCATCATGCCTAGCTACAATGGCATTAAAGAAAAGCGCTTTTTGGGAGACAACGCAATACTTATACCTACTGTTTTTGTGTGTTCAGATGATTAAGCTACTATAGTAATCATGTTTTAGAGCTTTTGTTTCAATAAAGTGCCAAGTAAAGCCTTCGGGATGATGTGGATGATAGTTGATTTGATTTTGTGAAAAAACAGAAACTTTTTCACGCAGTAGCAATTTTTTTTAAATTCACTGGAATGTGCATTTGATCTAATTTTTTTACATGTGCTTTACATACAAATTTCCCACGTTTTCCTATTTTTTTAGAATTTTTAGAGTTAGAGAACTACGAGCATAGTTCAGGTTTCTACAGACTGTTCTATTTTTTGACAGATTCTGTTTTCAATGCATAGTTTGCTTGTTTTATAGTTTCTATGGCTTATATTGATCAATATAAATTGTGAAAATGATATAGTACAGTAGGCATTATGTGAGAACAGTTATGGATCTAGTCTTGACAGTACCAAAGTGAATGATTTGCTCTTTATCATACTAACCAATCTCACGAAGTTTCGTTAAGTTCTGTGTGATTGAAGTTTTCAAGTTCTGGGTGAGATATCGATATGATGAGTATAAAGAGTGACAAGACCCTAAGCTCGGGGATGCCCAAGGCACCCCAACGTAATATTCAAGGAAGATCCAAGAAACTAAGCTTGGGGATGCCCCGGAAGGCATCCCCTCTTTCGTCTTCAACATTATTGGTAACCTCACTTGGGACTATATTTTATTCGTCACATGATATGTGTTTTGCTTGGAGTGTCATTTACCTTTGTTGAGATTTGCTCGCATGTTTTATATCTTTTATTTCAATACAAGTGTCAAGTATAGCCTTTACCCTGCTTAGTTTGCAAGTATATGAGTAGCTGTTTCAAAATAGAAAGTTTATCGCTGTTGCAAAAAATCCCAAGAAAAGTCAGAATGTGATAAAATGTTGAAATTTCGACACAATAAGAGATGATAAATTTTGTACAGTGTGGCAAAATTTTAATTTTTTTTGAGTTACAGAACTTTGGGTCCTTCTTCATCCTTTACAGACTATCCTATTTAGGCAGATTGCTGTTATGATTGCATTGTTTGCATATGTTTGCTTGTTTAATGAATCTATTTGAGGATAGGAGTATTAAATATGCAGAGCCATTTAGTATGCAATGTTAAATTACAATTTTAGTGATTTGCTACAATAGAGAATGATAAGGTTATTGCATTGATTTATACTGACTTATCTCACAAGTTCATGCTGAGTTTTATGTGGATGAAGTTTTTAAGATTTAGGGAAACCGTGATATAAAAGGAATTAAGGAGACACAAAAGCTCAAGCTTGGGGATGCCCAGGGCATCCCAAATTACTATTCCAAGAAGTTTCAAGCATCTAATCTTGGGGATGCCCCGGTAGCCATCCCACCTTTCTTCATCAACAATTATCGGTTAGCCTGGGTTGAGCCTAAGTTTTTGCCTCTTCACGTGATGTGTGCTATTCTTAGAATAACATTTTATTTTGTTTTGCTTGTTGTTTTAATAAAATACTTAGATCTGAAAGTTTCTAAATGAGAGAGAGTCCTCAAATAGCTACCCATTTACTTAACTACTTGTTTGATCTTCACTTATATCTTTTTGGAGTAGTTTGTCATTTGCTCTCATGCTTCACTTAAATTTATTTGACAGCTTGTTAGTAGCAATGGTAATATATAAATTTAGTCCCAAAGGGATAGATATTCAAGAGGGATATAATAAAAACTTTCATGAAGATCATTGGATATGATAAAATTGATTCCTTGTAACACCCTGGATTTTGGCCCTTTCTTTGTCATTTGAATTTCCTAGAGGTTTTATTTGAAATTGCTTTTATGTGGCTATGTGGTCTTGAAACCTGGGAAGATCATCTCTTCTCAAGTCTCCCAAGTGGCTTGTCATCCTCATATCAATCCCTAGGTCATGTCATTTCCCATCTTGGACCGATCCCAATATTCTTTTTATTGGGAATATTCCTTTTTCTATGAAAGGAATAACCCTTTTTGCTCCAGGTTGTGAAGCAACCTATGTTTCTATCACTTTCAAAATTCCCAAATAATTCTCATAAATTGTTTGGGTCACACAAATATTTCAAAATCCTTTCCTGCCATGACCAAAAATAATTCACAAATATTCCTTTTCCTATTCTGCCCTAAATGACACTTTGTGAAGTAAGTGCTATTTATCTTTGCTTTTTTGCTCCCAAACTTTTTTGACACTCTTTCCCATCCATATCATTGCGTCATACCAAATTTGAACCTCATTTTCCTAGTAAATATTCCTCAGCTAACTTCCAAAGTTTCTGACCAGTAAGGAACATTGTGAAGGAGGTCCAAGCTAGGCATATCCAAATGAGTTGAAATTTTGTCACAGCCTCCACGTACTCATATCATAGCTCTAATCCAAACTTGAGCTCATTTCATACATCCATGTGAGCTAGTCACCAAATCTTGGTTTCTGGTCAGATTTTTAGTTTGTGAAAAAACTATATTTTATATTTCTTCATTATTGGTAAAAACTTACCAAGACATGCTCCTACACATATAAACTATCTCCACAACATTTGGGATCATTTCATCTAGACATTTCCCCTCTACAATTTTCCTAAGATTCTCGTCAGTTGAAAGCATTGTGAAGCAAGTACCACTTAGGTGTATCCAATTGGCATGAAACTTTTACAGTGTCTTAATATGCCCAAATGACTCATCTCCACAAAAATTCAGCTCAATCCCATCACACATGTGAGTGCTACTTCAACTTTTGCATTTATGGTCAGTGTGGTGCTTCGTGAAGCAAGTGCCACATAGGCATATCCATTTGAGATGAAACTCGGTCAAGATAGTGATCTTAGCATGTGACCACACCATGCCAAAGATTGACATTTATCCCCAAGTGAATCTTCCTCACCCCAGTACAAACACTTGCTGTCCAGAAGAAGTGTTAGCTCCTATCACCAAATTCGATAAGTCACTTCACCGACCTATGATCCACCTCCCAGACATGGTTTGTAGGACCAAAGTGCATGACGCCATCGTGTTCACGCAGTGACCACGCGTTTGGCATACCAATGCCCTCGCTCTGGCAGCTGGACCCCTCCCTCTCATTTGTTTCTTCAATCCTTCGTCGCCTAACCATGTCCAGTAGCTCCCCCATGTTGTCGCCGTCTCCATGAACCCTGCTCCCCCTCTCCAGTCACCTCCCTCGCTGTGCACAGGGCGCGTCCACGGGAAGACCGCGTCTGCTCCACCAAGTCCGGTCGCCCGCGTCGCTCCCGGGCCTTCTCGAGCACGCCCGAGTCCCCCTGCTCCTCCATGAAGCCTCTAGACACGCCGCCCTGCCCTCCACGTGGCCTTGACACGCCAGAGTACTGGTGCACACATCGCCGTGGCCGTGCGTCTGGGTCCCCCTCGCCCGGCTATATAAGCTCGTCCCAAGCGCCCTCGACCTCACCAACCTCTCCTAGATCCTCCTAGCGCCTTCCCTGACCAACCAATCGAGATCTTGGAGCTCTCCTACCCCGCCCTTGGCTAGAGCCTTGTCGTCGGTCGCCGCCTAAATTGCCTCAATGCCGAGCCTCCCTCCTTCTTTTCTCCACCTGAGCCCCTACCAACCTCCACTAGCCTCTCAAGTGCCCCACAAGACCTTCCCCACGGCCGGAGCGATGTGCTCAACTCCGGCCGAGGCCGCCGTCCGCCGCGACTTGTGCCCCATCCAACTGCGAGCTCCTTGATGGTCGTGTTCTACCTGGACGGGACCGCCTTGGTCCTCTGGTCACGCGGTAGGCCAGGCGCCGCCAGTGGTGGCTCGTCCTGCCGGCCATCGTCACCGGAGCACTCTGCCTCGCCTGGCCTCTGTACCGATCGAGAGGAAGAAGAAGGAGGCGGGAGGAGAGAGAGAGATCCGGCGGGACCCATGTGTAAGTGAACCAGGAGCCGGTCCAGTCAACGTAAGTGGAAGCGTACTTCCGAGAACATGCTTTCCAGACTTGAAAGCGCACTTTGCCACTCCGTCGGCTGAGAATACGTTTTCCCTGTGCAGAAGGCGTATTTCAGCAAAAAGCGTTTTCTGTTTTAACCACCAAGGACCTGTTTATGAATATTTCTGTCACAGATTAGTCCCTAGCCTTCTATCATCTATATCTCCACGACCGTAACTCCCAATCAGTTGATTCCAAAGCTCACATCTTCATCTCATCGAGCTCGTTCTGTTGGTAGCATTTTCAATATGTTGCCACATACTGAAAATGACCATTTTGCCCTTGCCCTTAATTAGCCCCCTCTGAGAGAGAAACTTTTCCGAAGAATCGTTCCGGGAGTTCCTCGCACTTCCTCCAGGTGCATTCTTCACCCCCAGGCAAGCCACGATAGCCACTTGCATGATGGCCTTGCAGTAGCCATGGTTTTCAACTTGAATATTTAAATAATATGCTTATGGATCCATGCTCATTCTTATGCCATGATTATTTTCATCTAGTTGGTTACATCCTTACTTATTACTATCGTTATCATGTTCTTTTCTGGTCATTATTTTCCGGTGCTAGTGATCATGCTATATCCATCTAAAGTGTTATTATACTTGTGCTATTCATGATCATCGGTATACCTTGCTCATGTGCATCAGTAGAATACATATTGTTGCTATGATTCATATGTTAATGGTTGTGCTTACCGTCCATGCTCATGTGCATTGTCATTTCATCATGCTATTTTAAGGTTATGACTCAGCTCATCACCATGCAAGTTAAATCGTACATCAATCGAACTTGAATACCTGTTGGCTGAGGTATAGTGCCATCGAGTCGAGCTAACAAATGCAACCACACTTGCCTGTATGGGAAGGCCCTAATGCGGTCTATTGTCATGCCTCCCGCCGGTGCCTCCAACTAGGGAAGGTTATGTGTGTGCGTTACCCTAATCAGGTAGGCGGCCATAAGCCTTGTGCACTGATGACTCACAAGTATAGGGGATCTATCATAGTAATTTTGATAAGTAAGAGTGTTGAACCCAACGAGGAGCAGAAGGAAATGACAAGCGGTTTTCAGCAAGGTATTCTCTGCAAGCACTGAAATTATCAGTAACATATAGTTTTGTGATAGGATAAATCATAACGGGTAATAAGTAAGAAAAGTAAGCAAGGTGTAGAAAGGTGGACCAATCCTTTTTGTAGCAAAGGCAAGCCTGGACGAACTCTTATATAAAGCAAAGCGCTCCCGAGGACACATGGGAATTGTTGTCAAGTTAGTTTTCATCATGCTCATATGATTCACGTTCATTACTTTGATAATTTGATATGTGGGTGGACCAGTGCTTGGGTGCTGCCCTTCCTTGGACAAGCCTCCCACTTATGATTAACCCCTCTCGCAAGCATCCGCAACTACGAAAGAAGAATTAAGGTAAACCTAACCATAGCATG
Source organism: Aegilops bicornis (assembly GCA_021605145.1). Taxonomy (NCBI): domain Eukaryota; kingdom Viridiplantae; phylum Streptophyta; class Magnoliopsida; order Poales; family Poaceae; genus Aegilops; species Aegilops bicornis. Next base: position 421,952,848 of record CM038669.1, on the reverse strand, counting down.
AAACATATGGATGCAAATCAGCCCCTTACGAAGCAACGCATACACTAGGGTTTAAGCTTGTCAGGACCCCGATTCTAAGTCACACCAGATCTAGCCTGTAACACCTCATATCACTTTGCGGCCTCACGCACGGTATTCCCACGGGTGTCGCCTTACCATGGCCTGGGACCGTTTGCGCCTTTTGGCTCACGTATATGATAGTGTCGCTAGCATCCATATGATAGAGAACCGGGCCGACATGACTAGTCGTGAACCCAAAGTGGCACTAACTTACGGGACAGGCATACATGAATCAACATCGAGCATGTCGATTGACGGCGTGCGAATCTGGGCTGTAGCACTGGGCTAACATGACTCCGGGAACCCGGGCTGTAGCAGGCTAGGCAGGACTCCGGATGTCACTGCGTGACGTTTCCCCGAAGGGACAGACACATGAACGAGGTGAATCACATGCCGGACAGTCAAGTGTTCCGGAGCAGTAGTGCTAGGCTAGCAGGACTCCAGTGAACCGGGCTGTAGCAGACTACTATGGCTCATGGAAGCACAAGACTACATTTCCCCATAAGAGAGGCTACCAAGGATAAACAACTAGGTTGTCGGATCCCACACATACCAAGCATTTCAATCATACACACAATATGCTCGATATGTGTAAATACAATATGGCATCACAACATAACTCTACGACTCAAGTATTTATTCATTAGGCTCCGAGGAGCCAAGATATTACAAACATGGGTCTCATGACCCAACATTCAGAGCATACAAGTCAAAGCACATGCGGAAGCTTAACATGTATGAGTACAGACATCTACAAATGAAAAGGCTGAGAAGCCTGACTATCTACCAGATCCTGCCGAGGGCACAAGATCGTAGCTGAGGTATCAAGCTAAACGTCGAAGTCCACACGGAACTACTAGCGAGACCGACGTCTCTCTGCAAAACATGAAATAGGCAAACGTGAGTACAAATGTACACAGCAAGACTTACATCAGAACTAACTACATATGCATCGGTATCAACAAAGGGGGTAGTGGAGTTTAACTGCAGCAAGCCAGCTTTGACTCAGTGGCTAACCTGAACTACGCATCGCAAGCAACTCTTTTGAGGTGGTGCACACGAGTCCACATATTCACCATATCAATACACCACTATGGATCCGCTCCGTCTCCCTACGAGAAGGCCATCCATAGCACTCACGCTTATCTTGCGCATTTTAGAGTATCCACTTTCACTTGTCTATGAACTGTTATAGGCAACCCGAAGTCCTTTACCGCGGACACGACTATTGAATAGATGATGTTAACCCTGCAGGGGTGTACTTCTTCACACACGCTCTCACCACTTACCGTCGTTTACACGACATGTACTCGGCAACCTTCAAGCGGAAGCCCAACGAGGGTGTCGGCCACGGCCTACCTAAACACTCAAGTCTCTAGTCCAGGTTTATCGCCTATTCAGGTTCCATCCGCAGGGAGTCTGGCCGAGGTTTCCACATACGGCCCCGAACGATGTGTACAGGGTTCCGCAACACCAAACGGGCGCCCGACATACCCGGCCACGTGCCTACCGCATCACAGCCCACCCCTCTGGTCAGTGCTGCGCACGGCCTCGAGCATACTACAAACACAAGAAACTACTTGCAACTCCTGGACAGAGGACAAGGGTGGTTAATAAGCCTAGAGGGTCCATTGGTTTCGGGCCCAATGCATGGTAGTAGTCGTTCATGGATCACAAACACAGAACTCAGTTCCCGAGGACGGCTTCAATGAGACAACCCACCATGTACTCCTACATGGCCTCTCATCAATACCTTTACCAAATCGTGTTCACACACTTAGGTCACACCAAGTAGGACATGTTCATCACCATTCCAATTCATCCCCGATGAACACTTAGGTCCGTGACTTCCCGGATGTCTTTCCAGAGGAACTGCCAGGTGTTCCACCTGACAGAGATGTCGAGTTCGTGATAGACCTTGTTCCACGAACCGTCCCAATCTCTAGAAGACCTTATAAGATGGCACCCCTAGAACTAGCCGAGCTTAAGAAACAACTCGATGAGTCCTTGCAAAAGGGTTTCATCCGTCCTAGTTCTTCTCCATGGGCTTGTCCCGTCATCTTCGTCAAGAAGAAGGATGGAACGGATCGGATGGTTGTAGATTACCGACTGTCAATTTGGTCTCTATAAAGAACATGTATCCGCTCCCCAGTATAAACGACCTGTTTGATCAGCTCGCGGTATCCTCGGTATTTTCCATGATGGATTTGAGGTTGGGCTACCATCAAATCAATATCAAGAACGGGGACATTCCTAAAACGGCCTTTGTCACTCGTTATGGCCAATACGAGTACACTGTCAGGTCCTTCGGTTTAACCAATGCTCCAGCCACCTTCTCTCGGTTAATGAACTCGATCTTCATGGAGTATTTGGATAAATTCGTCGTGGTTTACCTCGATGATATACTCATCTACTCCAAGAATGAGGAAGAACATGCCAAACATCTAAGGCTAGTATTGATGAAACTTCGAGAGCATCGCCTTTATGCCAAATTCTCTAAGTGTGAGTTTTGGTTGCCAGAAGTAACCTATCTAGGCCATGTAATCTCTGGCAAGGGTATTGCCGTCAATCCCGAGCGAGTTCAAGCCGTCCTTGACTGGACTCCACCTAAATCGCTCAAGCAAGTTTGGAGTTTCCTCGGTTTAGCGAGCTATTGCCGCCGCTTCGTCGAGAATTTCTCCAAGGTTGCTAAGCCTCTAACTGAACTCCTCAAGAAAGATAAAAAGTTCGAGTGGACCCCATAAAGGCGAGTTCAGCTTTTCAGAGCTGAAAAGGCGCGACATATGCTCCCGTACTTGTTCCACCAGATTTTTCTAAGGACTTTATATCTATTGCGACGCCTCGCGACAAGGACTAGGTTGCATACTCATGCAAGATCGTCATGTGATTGCCTACGCTTCTCGATAGTTGCGTCCACATGAGGATAACTATCCCACACATGATCTAAAGCTTGTAGCAGTGGTCCACGCACTCAAAACATGGCGACATTACCTTCTTGGTAATCGTTGCAAGATTTACACTGATCACGAAAGTCTGAAATACATCTTCACCCAACCAGATTTGAATCTTAGGCAAAGACGTTGGGTCGAGTTGATTACGGATTACGACTTAGGAATATCTTACACCCCAGGCAAAGCCAATGTCATGGCTGATGCACTAAGTCATAAATCTTATTATAACAACCTGATGTTACAACAAAGTCAACCACTTCTCCACGAGGAATTACGTAAGCTTAACCTTCACATTGTTCCTCGAGGATTTCTTTCCACCCTGGTGGCGAAACCCAACCTTACGGATCAAATCATAACCGCCCAGCGGTATGATAGCGGAATATCTCGGATCAAGGAGAACATTGCTAGCGGAGTTGCTAAGTGTTTCTCCATAGATGAGCGAGGTGTTGTCTTCTTTGAGAACCGCATGGTGATTCCCAAGAGACAACAACTACGACAATTGATCCTTAAGGAAGCTCATGAATCCCCTCTCACCATTCATCCCGGTAGTACTAAAATGTATTGAGACCTACGCCAGAGGTTTTGGTGGACTAGGATGAAGAGAGAAATCGCTCAATACATTGCTAACTACGACGTATGTCGTCGAGTTAAAGCAGAGCATCAACGGCCTGCTGGCACCCTTCAACCTTTGGAAATTCCTGAATGGAAATGGGATAAAATCGGTATGGATTTCATTACCGGGTTTCCTGTGACCAAGAGAGGGAATAATGCTATCTTTGTTGTTGTCGATCGTCTTTCCAAAGTAGCCCACTTCCTACCCGTCGTGAGAGTATAACCACTAGCCAGACTAGCTGATTTGTACATCTCCCGAATAGTGTCTCTTCATGGTGTTCCATTGGAGATTAACCTGCACCGTGGAAGTCTCTTCACCTCTTGATTTTGGGAAAGTTTCCAAAATGCTATGGGAACTCGTCTCTCTTTTAGCACCGCCTTTCATCCTCAATCAAGTGGTCAAGTAGAACGAGTCAATCAAATTCTGGAGGATATGCTTAGAGCTTCTGTCATCTCTTTCGGCATGAATTGGGAGAAATGCCTTCCATTCGCTGAGTTCGCTTATAACAATAGTTATCAAGCTAGCTTGGGCAAAGCTCCTTTCGAAGTTCTCTATGGACGGAAATGTCGAACGCCCCTTAACTGGTCAGAAACCGGGGAAAGACAACTCTTTGGCCTGGATATGATCCAGGAAGCAGAAGAGCAGGTTCGGGTTATTCGTGAGAAATTGAAAACGACCCAATCTCGTCAAAAGAGCCACTATGACAGCAAGCATAAGCCTATGTCTTATGAAGTTGGTGAGAAGGCTTACCTTAGGGTTACTCCTTTAAAGGGAACCCATCGATTCGGTATCAAAGGCAAATTGGCTCCGCGTTACATTGGACCTTTTCGCATTCTTGCCAAACGAGGAGAAGTTGCCTACCAATTGGAACTACCTCCGCATCTTTCCAGAGTTCATGGTGTCTTCCACGTTTCTCAACTCAGGCTTTGCTTCTCGGATCCTATCCGTGGAGTGGACCACGAAACGCTTGATCTCCAAGATAATCTCACCTATCGAGAATATCCCGTTCGTATCCTTGATCAAGCCGAGCGTACCACTCGACGCCAGAACATCAAGTTTCTCAAGGTTCAATGGTCAAACCATTCCGAGCAAGAAGCTACTTGGGAAAGGGAGGATCGTCTTCGACTTGAGTACCCCACCTTCTTTCGGACGGATCCAAAATCTCGGGATGAGATTCTTTTGAGTGGGGGTGAGTTGTCACATCCTAGCTAGTCCATGCATTAGAGTGTTGCATCATGTTTACTTTTCATCAGAAACTTGAATTGGGGAAGACAGAACCCCAGAACCCTCCTCAATTCAACTAAGGTTCACTAAAAATATTTTCAATGAACCTGAATTGCCCTTCTAAAATGTTCATCCTCTTTGTCTTGGGTTGGAACCCCTGGCAAAATTGGTGCACAATTTTCTAGGTCAACAGAAGGTCATTGAATTAAATCATATGTAAATTGCATTTGGGCATTTAAATGCTAGTAAATATTTTGAATGCTCAAATAATTCTGAAAATAAGTGTGTGCTGTTGGAGTTTTTCTAAACAGAGCCTCTAATTATTTTCAGGATTTTTAGAAGTGCCTAACTATTTTTAATAAGTCCACAAACTTACAGAATAATAGAAAAAGGAAAACCGTAAAGCGAGAGGCTTACAGGCGCCTCGGCAAGCCCACTTCCTACCCAGCCCAGCCACCGGCCCAATGAGCTGCTTGGCTTGGCCAGCAGGCAGCCAGGTGCTCGACGGCGGCACAGCAAGGCCACGCAGCCGCCGCCGCTGCCTCCTCCACAAGACTGCTTCTGCCGCCCCGGCTCGGTCATCCACTCCTCCCCGAGCCCGCGCCACCGTGAAACCCGCGCTCTACGTCGTCCCCGCCCCGCGCCACCGTGTCCAGTAGCTCCGCCGCCCTCCTCTCCTTCGAGCAAGCCGAGCCCCGAGCGCTCGCTTGCCTTGGAGCCGCTGCACCGACCTCGCCCGACACCGTCACCGCCGGAGATCCCTTTCGCCCTCGCCGCCGCACCAGCTCGTCCCCGACCGCGTCGACTGCACCTTCGTGACCGTCGTGAGCTCAGATACCTCCTCCCCCTTCTCGTTTTCGCTCATGAGCCATGGAGCTTCACCGCACGCGCCACCGCCGAGATCGTCGCCGACGTGTCTCCGGCCAACCACCGGCCACACCACGGTGTCTAACATACTCACCGCGTCGCGTAGAGCCCAACGCACCTCACCACGCGCCTCGCCGTGCCCCGTAGCCACGGGTCCATCTTCACCCGACTCCGGCAACCGCCATGGTTGTCACCGGCGACGTTTCCGGCCACCCCAAGCTCAACCACCGCCACCAAATGCCGAGGCTTGTTCCCGGCTACACGTAGATGGCCTCCGCCGCCCATTTGGTCGCCGGAATGCACAAATGCACTCTCGCCGCCACATCTGGCCTCGCCGGCGGCTAAACGCCGGTGTGTTGACCTTGACTTTGACTAGGGTGGGCCCATGTTGATTCCCCTGAGTCTATGACAAGTGGGGCCCCCCTCTGCTAATTATCCAGATTAGTTTTAACTAAATTTAACTAGTTTAATTAATTGCTGACATGCGGGACCCACTGGTCAGGTTGACCTGGACGTCCCCTTTGACCACTGACGTCACCTCGACGATCGCCGACGCAATAACTAATTTCTGGATTTATTTTTATAAGTGAAATTCCAGAAATTGTTGCAAACTTCAAAATTTCATAGAAATTAATCTGTAACTCCAAATGCAAGGATTTATATATGAATTCTGATCAGAAAAATTCAATCTATCCATTGGTATTGGTTTCATGCATGACAGAACAAGTTAACCTTGCTGTTTAAGCAGAATAAGATAATGCACTAATTTGGCTATGTTAAATGAGCTAACATTTGAATCTTTGATTCAAATGAGTTCATCCCATTCTGTCCTAGCTTGCATTAGGCCAAGACACATTCATATTGCCATGTCATAGCATGCATCATATTGTTGCATATCGTCATGTGTTGATTATGTTCGGTGTGTCTTCGTGGTAGGTTACATCTCCGAGGATAACCCGAATATCCATCTAAAGGGCAGTACCCTTACTACCACTACATCAGGCAAGCAACCCATTGATCATTCCGATACAAACCCATGATCTCGCTTACGCTCTTGTTTCTTGCATTAAGACAACGCGTTTCAAACTGCTTTGTGTTGCGGTAGTTGAACCCACTTCCTTTGCATGACTGTCATTGCCACGAGTAACTAGATGAAACCCACTAGTATGTGTAGGAGTTGATTGAGCCATATTTGTGTTTCCTACCATGCTATGCTTGCTATGCTTAGAGTTGCGTCAGGTCTGGCTCATCGGGATGATGAACTAGAGTGAAAGGTTGTGTCGGTAACAAGAGTGAAGTGTTGAACACGATTTGGTGAAGGTATCGATGAGAGGCCATGTAGGAGTACATGGTGGGTTGTTTCATTGAAGCCGTCCTTAAGAACTGAGATCTATGTGTGTGATTTAAGACTCACCTACTACCACACATTGGGATCCTTAATTGACCCTCTCGACTTATTAACCACTCTTGTCCTTTGTCCGGGAGTTGCAAAGTAGTTTCTGGTGTTTGTAGCATGCTGGGGGCCGCACGCAGCGCTGACCTTAGGGGTGGGCTATGTTGCGGTAGGCACGTGGCCCTGTGTACCGATTCGCCCGTTTGGTGTCTCGGGAACCCTGCACACATCGTTCGGGGCCGTTAGTGGAAACCTCGGCCGGACTCCCTGCGGATGGAACCTGAATAGGCGATAAACCTGGACTAGGGACTCGTGTGTTTAGTCGGTCGTGGTCGACACCCTCATTTGGGCTTCCGCTTGAAGGTTGCCGAGTACATGTCGTGTAGCGGCGATAAGTGGTGAGAGCGTGTGTGAAGAAGTACACCCTTGCAGGGTATAAAACTATTCGAATAGCCGCGTCCGCGGTAAAGGACTACTTGGTCACCTATATAGTTCATAGACAAGTAAATGGATACTACTAAAAGCCTCAAGATAAGTGTGAGTACCGCGGATGGCCCTCTCGTAGGTTGACGAGAGAGGATCCACGGTGGAGTATTGTGATGGTGATTAGTGGACTCGTGTGCGACAAATGCTTTCCAAGTGATGTCACATAGGATAGCTTAGCCAAGAGTCAAAGCTGGCTTGCTGCAATAACTCCACTACCTTCTTGAGAATGTGCATGTATAGAAGGATTCTGTTGTAAGACTTGCTGAGTACCTCCGTACTCATGTTTGATTAATTAATGTTTTCAGACGACAACACCGCCCCCTCCGATGGGTTCTATATAGACCTTGACGTCGATGAGTGACTTGCCACCCAGGTGGTGATCCAAGGCTTGTGAAGGGCCAATGTAGATAGAAGGGCTTCGTCAAGCCTTCTTTCTTTTTAGTGTATGTACTCAGACTAGTTTGCTTCCGCATGTGCTTGTATGTTTGTATGCCTTGAGTGTCGGGTCATGTGACCCCTATCTATATGAATATGTTATGTATGGCTCCTCGGGGCCTCCTAAATAAAGTACTTTGAGTTGTAGAGTTTTGTTGTGATGCCATGTTGTATGTACTCATATCGGGCATATTGTGTGTATGATTAAAATGCTTGGTATGAGTGGGATCCGACAATCTAGTTGTTTATCCTTGGCAGCCTCTCATATGGGGAAATGTAGTCTAGTGCTCCCTAAGCGATAGTAGTCCGCCATAGCCGGTTCACCGAGTCCCGCTAGCCCAAAGACTACTGCTCTGGACACTTGATCGGCCGTATGTGTTTCGCCGTTCGTGTTCGTCCCTTCGGGAAATGTCACGCGGTGACATCCGGAGTCTCGCCTAGCCTGCCATACTGGGTTACCGGAGTCCTGTTAGCCCAGTGCTATAGCCCGGATTCATACGTTGATGACCGACATGCTCGATGTATTCATGTATGCCTGTCCCCATGGGTTAGTGCCGCTTTGGGTTCACGACTAGCCATGTCGGCCCGGGTTCTCTGTCATGTGGATGCTAGCGACACTATCATATCGTGAGCCAAAAGGCGTAAGCGGTCCCGGGCCATGGTAAGGCGACACCTGTGGGAATACCGTGCGTGAGGCCGCAAAAGTGATATGAGGTGTTACCGGCTAGGTCGATGTGACTTGGAATCAGGGTCCTGACAGCGTTGGCATCAGAGCCGGACTGCTTGTAGGTTTGCTAAGCCAAACTGGTCGATGTCGAGTCTAGAAATGCTTTAGTTATATGTCGGGGAATTGATTGTGGGAGGGACGTAAGGCTCTTTTTACTCCTTTACCTAATGCCCTTTGATCTGTGTCATTCTCTTCTCATTTTACGTGGGTTAAGGACTAGGCTCTCTTCTCTCTATCAGGTTCACGCGTTACTAATCCGTAGTAACTTATAGGATTGTTGGTTACCAGCCTCAGTTCAGTTTCTACTACTTTTAGTATGTTATCAGTTGAACCAGCACCTTGATATGATGTTGTTGAGTGGTTTGCAATCTGGTTATGAATGTCTCAAATCTGTTCCTGAGCTTTTACAGCTGTTATGTTGTCCGATTTTCCCTAGAAATTCTAATGTCTTTGCATTGTGGCTGTGCTTTCAGATGGCCACTTGTGCTCAAAACCAAGTGGTTCGCCTGACCAGGTGCCTCGATGTGCCCGGTCATATGGCTATGTTAGTCCGGGTAATGATTGAGATGGGTTACCGTTGGTATCCCGAATACACCATCGAAGAGCAATTCCGAGACTTTAATCAAAGCCAATACCTCTGCACTGTCAGGATATTTCCTCCTTATCCTGGATCGACTGAGCCCCTCCACTGTTCCTATGGACTTGGGGTTACTGTCGAGATGGCTGTGCAGGATGCTGCATACTCTATGATGACCATCATGCGAGTCAAGACTGGCCTGCTTCGGAACACCGACTTCCGTTATATGCCAGCTTCACTCCCGGGGGCGCAAAGGTATCTCCAGGCTACCTATGCTGATTCCACTCAGGAGGACTCACTAACCCGCTTCTTTGAGATGCTCGAGGATAAGGACTGAGAGAATCAGGCCTTGAGACTGGAGCTTTTCAACACCCGTGCCGATATTGGGCCACTTTGACTCGGTTTGCACCGGCTGTGCAAGCTGGATGTATGGATACGAGGGATCTGTATCCTGTGAGATCTGCTCTGCCAGACATGGTGGATTGGTGACGGTGTCCTGGACTAGGGGGTACTCACCACGTCGTCTCCCGATTAGTTGGATTGGGCTGAGGATCCCCATGGCCGTATACTCATGGGCCAGTCCGGACAGTTGGCGCATACAAGGAATATTCCACAAGACTTGGCGATCAAGACAAGGAATAATCACCCACCGGCGTATTCGGCTAGGACTCTTGTTATCCTAGGCCTCTGGTGCATTATATAAACCGAGGCCAGGCTAGTCGATAGAGAAAACAACAATCATACCATAGGCTAGCTTCTAGGGTTTAGCCTCTCTGATCTCGTGGTAGATCTACTCTTGTACTACCCATATCATCAATATTAATCAAGCAGGAGTAGGGTATTACCTCCATTGAGAGGGCCCGAACCTGGGTAAAAACATCATGTCCCTTGTCTCCTCTTACCATCTGCCTAGACGCATAGTTCGGGACCCCCTACCCAAGATCCGCCGGTTTTGACACCGACATTGGTGCTTTCATTGAGAGTTCCGCTGTGTGTTCGGCAAAAGGTCGATGGCTCGCCTGCAGATCAACTGCGACTTCGGCATCTTCTTCACCAGCTCGACTGGTCACCTTGGTTCGACCAAGGACTGCGCCCTACCTCCGATCATCATGTTGGGATGAGGGCCTTCATCAACATCAACTCCGATCTCTATCAAGATCATGAAGGAATCATCCAGGAGCCCGGGACTCAACGTCAACATTGCCCTCGGCATCAGATCGCTTTTTCTAGACAGCGGACTTGTGTCCGCCGCCGCCGCCTCCTCAAGCGTCGTTTTAACGATTGCTTCGGTGGAATTGTGCGGAATTGAGTCTACAACAACCTTGGAAAATTTCGTCGAGTTCCGATGGAGGAATCTCTAACAATCTCCGATATAACGGAGCCGCATTGAATCTGGGCGAGAATATGGACGAGTTTAGGGCGTGGTGTCCAGCTTCTAGGTCGGACTTCCTTTGGAAGATCCAACCATTGATCGGCTGCAAAATTCCTGTATCTACCACCCCTCAAAATTTCAGCTCGATCCGACCGTCCAAACTCCGGGAACCATCCGATTAGTGCATCACTTTTCGGATCTGTTTTCTGCGCGAAAACGAATCCGACCCGAGTTCGTCTTTTTTTATGAACGGGATTTCGGACATCCTTTTTGAAGGAAGTTTTGTATGAGATGTTGTGTTTTGTTTCCGAACACATCCCACTATCTTCAATATCATGCTGGTGTCAAACCAGTCTGGCAATATTGCTCCACGGCTGCCGACCTACGCTAGACACGTCGTCACTTTGTTGAGCCGAGCTCAACTTCTTCGGATCATCATCTCGGCAAGCCGAACAAGATTCCGCCATCGTGAAGGATAAATCATCACCAACATCGCCGCCCCACGGATTACATGAAGCGGGCATACCGGCATCGCCGCACGGTCGCTTCATCAAGCCGGCATCGACCACGTCACGACCTGCATCGACATTGACTTGGCGTAGCCATATTTCTTTTATTACTCACTTTGCATAAATTATTTATTATGCAACATTTTTTAATTCTTATTATTACTATTATCCCCGGTCTGCACTATTTTTTGTGCACAGGAAGATGATCTAGCCGGACTATATCCTTTGGCGTCACCTCGGCTGGATGGGGGGCTTCATCAACACTTCATTACCCCATGCAGGGGACTTCGGCATCACTCTGCCGTCCTGCATTGACCGTGCTATGTCACCGCTTCGGCGTGCCGAGCTCTTTGCTCTGCCACCTCGGGATCGGCTTGGGGGATGGAACCTTGTCCCGCATCAAGCTCGAACCGCGTCGTCAATACCGAACACATTAACCAGCTAAGTTGCCTTCGTGCTCAAAGTTTTAAATTTTTAACTTGTGTTCGGCTCGACCAACCGTTATACTTTTTTGGGAAAAAGTTGCTGGTAAATTTTTTTCCTTGTCCAAACTTTGTTTGTGACGCGCAAATTCAAATACCCCGTTTACTTGGGGGCTTCCTTCATGAAGCTTTTTCCTCTTGCACATGATTATACTTGTACGGCTTCGTTCCTTGTTCGTGTATTACGCCACAATATGCACCATATTGACTTAAGTGATTTGCAAGCTGGGTTGCCTTGCTCCTGTGTTTACCCCTACGTTCCCGATTGTTCAACTAGGGAGTAAAGGGAGCACCTCTGCGATTGTCATGATCGGGTCACCCGAGCCGGACCTCGGCCGGTGAAGCCGAAAGCTAGCGCTCTTCTGTTTTCAATAATGGTCGGCACACAACGGAACTCATGAGTACAAAAATCTATTGCACAAGTCTCATATTAACAATGAGCACCGAAGAAAGGTATCGGTGGGGGTACTATTTTCTTGAAGATGCTTCTTACACTTTATCGATAATATAGCATAAGTTCCTGAGCGCGCTTTATGCGTTACAACCTTATGACCTGATTGCACGGTTATTGGAAACACCGTCGATATTCTCGACAGATGGAGTACATAACACTTTTTGGTCCTTGACCGAAGAGGGAGAAGCCGACGGTCGGTTAAGACGCGTTTAAAGTTCGGTTGAACATGGATATGATATAAGTACTTCGGTACATAGAATCATTCTTTTACCCAAGTCACTTGGGGGCTCTTATGTTTATTTGAGCCGTTTTATAATAAGTGTTTTTCTTCTTAGTCATTGCAGAGTTTTTATTATTATTTATCACTCCTTTTCTCGACACGAGTGTGCGGTCACTAGTCGGGAGCCTAATTTCTCTCTCAAAACCGCTAGAGTTTAGTTTTCTAAACTGGCCTAATGAGAAGTACTCCGCCTTCGGGATGGGAGACCGTCAGAGGCTGACCCGCTTGAAGTCTTGAGATAGGATGTGTCATGTTAAAGCACGACGAAGCACCTTTTTTTTCTAAAGTCCAATTTTCGGATTGGCATCGAACACTTGATCTTGTTGGACGTCATGTTTTTACCGACGCTTTTTTGGTTTTCCAAGCTTTTGGCACTTTTAAACTATTTGTGTGTTTTCAGCACAAGTCTCGCGATGCAATGCGGACACCTTTAGAGATTCGGCAAAACATTCTCGGATATTGCTATATATGCATCAGTTTCGAATTGTGTCTTTGGTCAATAGTTGGGTTGCCCGGCTCCCGCACTTGCCTCCTACGTTCCGCTTTGTTCGGCTAGGTGTGCAAAGGGAGAACCACTGCGATTGTGCTTCCAACTCGCATGGTCAAGCACCTCAGTCGAGAAAGCATAAAACTGACTGTCACAATAGATGTAAACTGGTCAGCGATCCGATGACTATATTAAATGACGGGCCATTCATAACATTGGCCGAAGTGTTTCCGGCTTGACCTCGACTGTCGCCTAACACTACCGGGGGCTAGTAACTGGCCTCCCAAACTAAATCCTCAATATTTTGCTGTTACATTAGAGCTGAGGTTTCATGATCATGCTTAGCATGACAACCCAAAGAAAGGAACCGATAGCGGGACTATTTTCTTTGGAAGACATTTCCTACATTAAGCGATAATATAACATATCTCTCCGTGTACCTTTGTTTATAAAACCGTATGGCCAGATTGCCTTGTTTGTTGTAAATCTTTGCCCTCATAAAGGCTTTATAAAGTAGGACAAACACTCCTCGGCTATTGGCCAAGGAGGTGGAAGCCGATGGTCGGTCAACAAAGTTTTGTACAATGCGGATCCGAGCATTAATGACGTAAAGTACTTGGATACATAGAGTCATTACACATAATTTGTGATTTTACTATGGATATCGATCCTTAATTTGGCCACCCGTGCCCGCATTAAGGCTCGGGGGCTACTGGGCTTCGGGCTCATTATTTACAAATATTAAAGGGGCACATCGATCCCCTGATTTGGTGTTGCCACCCGACCAGTGTCTCGGGGGCTACTGCATTGCCTGTCCAATGCAGAAAATTTTAAGTGTAATACAGTCTCCGAGGAGATTTTTATCCTCAGGTTGGTCGGCCGCACCCAACTTGAGTCTTGAGGACTGAGCACGCCGCTTTTTGTGTCCTGAAGTATTCTGCCGAGCTAGGAGTTGATCCTCAGACCGATTTTGCAAATCAACCTGAGTCTCGGCTGACTCTGAGGATCAGCGGTCTTATGTCATCCTTCATGTGCATCTCGGGTTTTAGACCGATACCCACCTTGAGGGCTCTTGGCTATGTATCTCGGTAGAGAATAAATTGCACCAATAAAAATATTGACAAAAATCGGCCCACATTCGGGTGGTGCACCACCTCGAAGCGATCCGGCGTAAAGCTCGGGCGATAGTGGCTGGCTCCATAGAGGGCATTTCCGGCATTAAGCTCGGCTAAACTCCTTCAAACTTCTTTGAACCAAGGTGATTTATGACACCTCGGATATAGTCCGGCGTTGGAGCTCGGATACATAGTCCGACGTTGGAGCTCGGATATAGTCTGGCGTTGGAGCTCGGATACAGTCCGGCGTTGGAGCTCGGATACATAGTCCGGCGTTGGAGGTCGGATACATTTCGGCGTTAGAGCTGGGAAGCAGTCCGGCATTGGTGCTCGGCTGCAAAGGATACCTCGAATGCAGTCCGGCATTGGAGCTCGGACGCAAGAGGACGCTGCCGCCCGGGAACAACTTCAAACTCGAGGTGTGGCATAAAAATAACAAGGCATTGATAAAGGCCGGAAACTTAAAGGGGCTCCTCGGATACTCGACGTGTAAACTTGTCAAATGCATTTCGGCGATCCTCAAGATCAAAGATGAGAAGATTTGTTGAACCAGTTTTCAAGACCGACGACCGAAGATGAAGAACAGTTCGGAAGAATCGAGGAGCGTCCCCAACTTGAAGACCCGGTCAGTGGGCTACTGAAGGTGACCAGGACTAGGGGGTACTCACAACATCGACACCCGATCAGATGGATAGGGCCGAGGATCCCCATGGTCAGTATACTCATGGGCCAGTCCGGACGGTTGCCGCATACAAGGAAGATTCCACAAGACTTGGCGATCAAGACAAGGAATCCTCCCCACCGCGATTCGGGTTAGGACTCTTGTTATCCTAGGCCTCTGGTGCATTATATAAACCGAGGCCAGGCTAGTCGATAGAGAAAACAACAATCATACCATAGGCTAGCTTCTAGGGTTTAGCCTCTCTGATCTCGTGGTAGATCTACTCTTGTACTACCCATATCATCAATATTAATCAAGCAGGAGTAGGGTATTACCTCCATCGAGAGGGCCCGAACCTGGGTAAAAACATCGTGTCCCTTGTCTCCTGTTACCATCCACCTAGATGCACAGTTCGGGACCCCCTACCCGAGATCCGCCGGTTTTGACACCGACAATTGGCGTGATGTGGGAGGCATCACCCCACCCTGTGGTCCCCGCAGGCCACCGTTTGTTGGTCCAAGACCTCATCCTAGCCCCTATGGTCCACAAGCTCCTCAGGACCGTCTGTTTCCGGATAATCACGTTGAGCTTCCAGGCTATGGAGGTGACTTCTATGAGGACTACTACGGAGCTGTCTGAGTTAGTAGTAGTATCACTAGTATTGTAATAGTTGTATTTCCACCATCTTGCGAGACCTGTGGAATATGACTTAGTGTGTATCAATTCCGGAAGTGTTGAAAAATAATGTCTAGGAGCTTGGAATGCTTCCGATGAGATGTAACGTCTTTCACCGTAGTTGTACTCTAGCCGGGCTTGTACTAAACTATGAATGGTGTGTATGACCGTTGGTATATATATGACAGTTTCTATATTACCATGTCATACGGATGAACATCTCTGCATTCCGTGTTATCCATTACATTCCGCACTTCCTTGCCAAATTTTGCCATCCTTGTCTAAACCATTATCTTGTTTCCTAGGATGGTCAACACCCGCAACAACCCTGCTGCTCCGGAGCAGGGTGAAGCCAGCGCAACTAGGAATGTTAACCTGCCTCAACCGCCTTCTCTGGCCGAAGTTATGATGGAGGTAGAACGAAACAAGCGTGAGACCAATCGTTTGCTGGAGCGGATTGAGCAGAATACTGCACGCCAACTGAGGAATGACCTGGTGTCAATCAATGACTTTGTCAAGCTGTATCCACCGAAGTTTAAACACTCCGTCGAGCCTGTCGATGAGGATGACTGGCTTTGCAGCATCACCCACAAGCTACGTTCTGCCAACATAGCCGAAGCTGATAAGGTTACCTTTGCTGCCTATCACCTCGAAGGCCCTGCTAGCCTTTGGTGGGAAAATTTTGAGGCTATGCGCCCGGTCGGCCAAATCACTACCTGGGCTGAGTTCAGTGCGGCTTTCCGTGAGCATCACATTCCGGAAGGTCTCATGGATCATAAGAGGGAAGAGTTCTGCAATTTCACCCAGGGTAGAGTGTCTGTGGATGCATACAGTCTTGAGTTTGGAAATCTAGCCCGTTATGCTCCTGAAGAAGTATCCACCGACGCCAAGAAGCAGGCAAGGTTCCGCAAGGGACTTAGCCCCGAGCTTCGCCATGATCTTCGTCTGCACGAGTGCACCTCCTTCCAGAAGTTAGTCAACAAGTCCATCAGTGCTGAGACAGGACATTCTGACTTTGAAGCTTCACGCAAGCACTCCCGTGACTTTAGTTCTTCATCCGGCTCTGGATCTCAAAAGCGCCGGGTGTGGATTCCAAGCACCGCTCTGCCACCCAGATTCACTCCGAGGCCATCATTTGAGGCGCCTCGCCCCAACCAGCAGTATGCACCGCCCAAGGCCTATGGTGGCCCCGCTGCTAATGCTGCTCCACGTCCCAATGTGATAACCTGTTTCAAGTGTGGGGAGACGGGTCACTACATCTGTGAGTGTCCCCAGAACAACCCCAACCAGATCGAAAAGTCTGTTGGCCGTGGTAAGCCAGCAGGAAAGGTGCTCCACACCAAACCAGCCACCACTACTCGTGGCCATGTCAACTACGTCTCAGCTGAGGAGACCCATGAGGATCCCAACGTTGTTCTGGTACGCTCCTTGTTAATTGTTCTCTTTGATACTAGAGCATCTCATTCATTTATTTCCGAGAGCTATGCTCGATTGCACAACACCACATTTTGTGACATGCACACCTCCATGAAATTCAGACTCCTGGTTCTAGATGGCAAACCTCTAGAATAAGTCATGGGAATGAAATCCTTGTCGATAGATTAGTCTTCCTTGCATCACTAATAGCTCTCAAGTCCTCGGACATAAACATCATCTTGGGTATGGACTGGATGTCAGCCCATTATGCTAAGATTGATTGCTCTACTAGAACTGTTCAACTCACTCACCCATCGGGCAAGACAGTCAATGTTTTGACCCGAGTGTCTAAGCCTCAGCTTTACTCCTTAAATGCCAATCCCCTTCCAGACCTTGAAGATATCCCGGTAGTCCGGGACTTCCCGGATGTCTTTCCAGAGGAACTGCCAGGTGTTCCACCTGACAGAGATGTCGAGTTCGTGATAGACCTTGTTCCACGAACCGTCCCAATCTCTAGAAGACCTTATAAGATGGCACCCATAGAACTAGCCGAGCTTAAGAAACAACTCGATGAGTCCTTGCAAAAGGGTTTCATCCGTCCTAGTTCTTCTCCATGGGCTTGTCCCGTCCTCTTCGTCAAGAAGAAGGATGGAACGGATCGGATGGTTGTAGATTACCGACCTGTCAATTTGGTCACTATCAAGAACAAGTATCCGCTCCCCAGGATCAACGACCTGTATGATCAGCTTCATTGGATCCTCAGATTTTTCCAAGATGGATTTGAGGTTGGGCTACCATCAAATCAAAATCAAGAACGGGGACATTCCTAAAACGGCCTTTGTTACTCGTTATGGCCAATACGAGTACACCGTCATGTCCTTCGGTTTAACCAATGCTCCAACACCTTCTCTCAGTTAATGAACTCGATCTTCATGGAGTATTTGGATAAATTAAATCGTGGTTTACCTCGATGATATACTCATCTACTCCAAGAATGAGGAAGAACATGCCGAACATCTAAGGCTAGTATTGATGAAACTTCGGGAGCATCGCCTTTATGCCAAATTCTCTAAGTGTGAGTTTTGGTTGCCAGAAGTAACCTATCTAGGCCATGTAATCTCTGGTAAGGGTATTGCCGTCAATCCCGAGCGAGTTCAAGCCGTCCTTGACTGGACTCCACCTGAATCGATCAAGCAAGTTCAGAGTTTCCTCGGTTTAGCGAGCTATTCCCGCCGCTTCGTCGAGAATTTCTCCAAGGTTGCTAAGCCTCCAACTGAACTCCTCAAGAAAGATAAAAAGTTCGAGTGGACCCCACAGTGCGAGTTCAGCTTTCAGGAGCTGAAAAGGCGCCTGACATCTGCTCCCCTACTTGTTCCACCAGATTTTTCTAAGGACTTTATATCTATTGCGACGCCTCGCGACAAGGACTAGGTTGCATACTCATGCAAGATCGTCATGTGATTGCCTACGCTTCTCGATTCTAAGGGCGTCCACATGAGGATAACTATCCCATACATGATCTAAAGCTTGTAGCAGTGGTCCACGCACTCAAAACATGGCGACATTACCTTCTTGGTAATCGTTGCAAGATTTACACTGATCACCAAAGTCTGAAATACATCTTCACCCAACCGGATTTGAATCTCAGGCAAAGACGTTGGGTCGAGTTGATTACGGATTACGACTTATGAATATCTTACACCCCAGGCAAAGCCAATGTCATGGCTGATGCACTAAGTCGTAAATCTTATTGTAACAACCTGATGTTACAACAAAGTCAACCACTTCTCCACGAGGAATTACGTAAGCTTAACCTTCACATTGTTCCGCGAGGATTTCTTTCCACCCTGGTGGCGAAACCCAACCTTACGGATCAAATCATAACCGCCCAGCGGTATGATAGAGGAATATCTCGGATCAAGAACATTGCTAGCGGAGTTGCTAAGTGTTTCTCCGTAGATGAGCGAGGTGTTGTCTTCTTTGAGAACCGCTTGGTGGTTCCCAAGAGATAACAACTACGGCAGTTGATCCTTAAGGAAGCTCATGAATCCCCTCTCACCATTCATCCCGGTAGTACTAAAATGTATCAAGACCTACGCCAGAGGTTTTGGTGGACTAGGATGAAGAGAGAAATCGCTCAATACATTGCTAATTGCCACGTCTGTCGTGGAGTTAAAGCAGAGCATCAACGGCCTACTGGCACCGTTCAACCTTTGGAAATTCCTGAATGGAAATGGGATAAAATCGGTATGGATTTCATTACCGGGTTTCCCAGGACCAAGAAAGGGAATAATGCTATCTTCGTTGTTGTCGATCGCCTTTCCAAAGTAGCCCACTTCCTACCCGCTCGTGAGAGAGTATAACCGCTAGCCAGCTAGCTGATTTGTACATCTCCCGAATAGTGTCTCTTCATGGTGTTCCATTGGAGATTAACTCAGTCCATGGAAGTCTCTTCACCTCTCGATTTTGGGAAAGTTTCCAAAATGCTATGGGAACTCGTCTCTCTTTTAGCACCGCCTTTCATCCTCAATCAAGTGGTCAAGTAGAACGAGTCAATCAAATTCTGGAGGATATGCTTCGAGCTTCTGTCATTACTTTCGACATGAATTGGGAGAAATGCCTTCCATTCGCTGAGTTCGCTTATAACAATAGTTATCAAGCTAGCTTGGGCAAAGCTCCTTTCGAAGTTCTCTATGGACGGAAATGTCGAACGCCCCTTAACAGGCCAGAAACCGGGGAAAGACAACTCTTTGGCCCGGATATGATCCAGGAAGCAGAAGAGCAGGTTCGCGTTTTTCGTGAGAAATTGAAAACGGCCCAATCTCGTCAAAAGAGCCACTATGATTGCAAGCATAAGCCTATGTCTTATGAAGTTGGCGAGAAGGCTTACCTTCGGGTTACTCATTTAAAGGGAACCCATCGATTCGGTATCAAAGGCAAATTGGCTCCTCGTTACATTGGACCCTTTCGCATTCTTGCCAAACGAGGAGAAGTTGCCTACCAATTGGAACTACCTCCGCATCTTTCCAGAGTTCATGATGTCTTCCACGTCTCTCAACTCATGCGTTGCTTCTCGGATCCTATCCGTGGAGTAGACCACGAACGCTTGATCTCCAAGATAATCTCACCTATCGAGAATATCCCGTTCAGATCCTTGATCAAGCCGAGCGTACCACTCGACGCCGTAACATCAAGTTTCTCAAGGTTCAATGGTCAAACCATTCCGAGCAAGAAGCTACTTGGGAAAGGGAGGATCGTCTTCGACTTGAGTACCCCACCTTCTTTCCGACGGATCCAAAATCTCGGGACGAGATTCTTTTGAGTGGGGGTGAGTTGTCACATCCTAGCTAGTCCATGCATTAGAGTGTAGCATCATGTTTACTTTTCATCAGAAACTAGAATTGGGGAAGACAGAACCCCCAGAACCCCTCTGAATTCAACTAAGGTTTACTAAAAATATTTTCAATGAACCTGAATTGCCCTTCTAAAATGTTCATCCTCTTTGTCTTGGGTTGGAACCCCTGGCAAAATTGGTGCACAATTTTCTAGGTCAACAGATGGTCATTGAATTAAATCATATGTAAATTGCATTTGGGCATTTAAATGCTAGTAAATATTTTGAATGCTCAAATAATTCTGAAAATAAGTGTGGGCTGTTGGAGTTTTTCTAAACAGAGCCTCTAATTATTTTCAGGATTTTTAGAAGTGCCTAACTATTTTTAAAAAGTCCACAAACTTACAGAATAATAGAAAAAGGAAAAACCAGAAACAGAGGCTTACCTGGCGCCCCTGGCAAGCCCACCTGCCGGCCCAGCCCAGCCACCGCTCTAGCGAGCTGCTTGGCCTGGCCAGGCAGGCAGCCAGGTGCTCGTCGGCGGCACCAGCGCGTGCCACGCAGCTGCTCGCCGCCCTGCCTCCTCCCCGCACCGTTCTGCCGCCCCGGCTCGGTCGTCCACTCCTCCCCCGAGCTCGCAGACACCCTCTCTCCTCCCCAGATCCTCTCCCTCGCTCGCCCGCACCATGGCCGACGCTGCCGCGCCCGCGCCACCGTGAAACCCGCACTCTTCGTCGTCCCCGCCCCGCGCCACCGTGTCCAGTAGCTCCGCCGCCCTCCTCTCTGAGGGAGTCCTGGACTAGGGGGTGTCCGGATAGCCGAACTATCATCTTTGGCCGGACTCCTAGACTATGAAGATACAAGATTGAAGACTTCGTCCCGTGTCCGGATGGGACTTTCCTTGGCGTGGAAGGCAAGCTTGGCGATACGGATATGTGGATCTCCTACCATTGTAACCGACTCTGTGTAATCCTAACCCTATTCGGTGTCTATATAAACCGAAGGGTTTTAGTCCCAGGGATCTAACAACAATCATACCATAGGCTAGCTTCTAGGGTTTAGCCTCTACGATCTCGTGGTAGATCTACTCTTGTACTACCCATATCATCAATATTAATCAAGCAGAGTAGGGTATTACCTCCATCGAGAGGGCCCGAACCTGGTAAAAACATCGCGTCCCTTGTCTCCTGTTACCATCCGCCTAGACGCACGATTCGGGACCCCTACCCGAGATCCGCCGGTTTTGACACCGACATTGGTGCTTTCATTAAGAGTTCCTCTCGTGTCATCACCTATAGGCCCGATGGCTCCTTCAATCATCAAGAACGATGCAGTCCTGTGGTGAGACTTTTCTCCCGGACAGATCTTAAATATCTGGCGGCTTTACTGCTGCGGGCAATTCGCTAGGCCATCTGGAAGCAGATCGAAAGCTACGCCTTTGGCCATCAGGTCAGATTTGGAAAGCTTGAACTACACGGCCGATGTCCGCGGATAATTGATCTTCGACGGATTCGAGCCACCGAAAGCGTCGCGACCTTGTCTCGATGGGTACGACCTAGCTCTGCCGCCGAACAGTGCCCTGGAGGCCGCACCAGTGCCTGCTCCGACCCTTAATCCGGAGCCGGTTTCTCCAATCGAGGACGGTTGGTTGGACACCGCCTCGGGGGCTATGATCTCTACGGCGATTGAGCCGAACTCCATCCCTGTCCTTTGCGAAGACCGTGACTCTGTGGTGCGGACTCCTCTCCGGACTCGAACCCTCCGCACCCCTGCCAATCGAATCCGATTGGGCACCGGTCATGGAGTTCATCGCCATGGACATCTTTCAGCACTCGCCCTTTGGCGACATCCTGAATTCACTAAAGTCTCTCTCTTTATCTGGAGAGCCCTGGGCGGACTACGGTCAGGAAGGTTGGGATGCGGACGACTAAGAAATTCAACGCCCACCCACCACCCACTTTGTAGCCACTGTCGATGATTTAACCGACATGCTCGACTTCGACTCCGAAGACATCGACGGTATGGACGACGATGCTGGAGACGACCAAGAACCAGCGCCTACAGGGCACTGGAAGGCCACCTCGTCATATGACATATACATGGTGGACATCCCAAAAGATGGGAACGGCGATGGAACAACAAAGGATGACCCCTCCAAGAAACAGCCCAAGCGCCGACGTCAGCGGCGCCGCTCTAAATCCCGCCACAGTAAAAACGGTGATTCCGGCACGGGAGACAATAATACCCCGGACAGTGCCGAAGACGACCCCCTCCAGCAGGACTCAGCGCAGGAGGAGGGAGAAGCAAGTCTGCACGACAGTGCGGCAGAAAGAGAGGTAGAGGACGATAATTATGTGCCCCCCTCCGAAGACGAGGCAAGCCTCGACGACAGCAATCGTCGTGCGGAGGACCCGTCACAAACAAGAGAGTTTTAAAGGCAAGCTCATGGCCACGGCAAGCAGCATCAAGAAAGCAGCAACAGCTTAGAGCTGACCAAGACCTCGCTAGGCACAGATGGATCAAGTCCTTGCGGCCAAGAGTATGAACTCGAACGCCTCCAAAAGCGACCCCCAACGCAGGCCATTGCCTCGATCAGAGGAGGAAGCACCCACGTCACCAGCGCACGATATGGCAGACCGGCCACCCCGTGGCCGCGACAGAGAAGCCTCACGGCCCTCTGCTCAAGCCATACCCCAACGCCGCTCAAAAAGTACCAAGGCACGGGAAAACACACCAGACTTGCGAGATATATTGGAGGATAAGGAAAAGCACACAAGATCGATCTATAGATCGTGTGGGCGCCCAACGACTCGGGATGATTACCGTCACGCCGGATACAGCAAACCCGGCCGGGCCGAACACAGTAGACAAAGCTCATATGAGCTACGTCATGATATAGCCCAATCTGAGGCGCCAAGACACCCACTATGCTTCACAGATGAAGTAATGGATCATCAAATCCACGAGGGCTTCAAACCCGTAAACATCGAATCATACGATGGTACCACAGATCCTGCTGATGCGGATCGAGGACTATCTCCTCCATATCCACATGGTCCGCGGTGATGATCTACATGCCATCAAATACCTCCCACTCAAGCTTAAAGGACCAGCTCGGCATTGGCTTAACAGCTTGCCAGCAGAATCAATTGGTTGTTGGGAGGACCTGGAAGCCGCTTTCCTTGATAACTTCCATTGCACATATGTGCGACCACCAGACGCCGATGACCTTAGCCATATAATTCAGCAGCCAGAAGAATGGGCCGCATAATTACGGACGCGGTTCCTAACAAAGAAAAATCAGATCGTCGACTGTCCGGATGCAGAGGCGCTAGCAGCCTTGAAACACAACATCCGCGACGAGCGGCTAGCCCGGCACCTAGGACAGGAAAAGCCGAAATCCATGGCAGCCCTCACCACACTCATGACCCGCTTTTGTGCGGGAGAGGACAGTCAAGCTAGCTCGAAGCAACAACTTGGCCAAACACCCTAGTAGTTCGGATACCAAGGACAGCAATAACAGGTCGCGTCGCAACAAGAACAAGCGCCGCATTAACGGCAATAATGCTGAAGATACGGCAGTCAATGCCGGATTCAGAGGCTCTAAACCCGGTCAACGGAAGAAGCCGTTCAAAAGAAATACCCAGGGCCCGTCCAACTTGGACCGAATACTCGATCGCTCGTGCCAAATACATGGCACCCCCGAAAAACCAGCCAACCACACCAACAGGGATTGTTGGGTCTTCAAACAGGCAGGCAAGTTAAATGACGAACTCAATGACAAGGGGCTGCATAGCGATGACGAGGAGGAGCCCGCCACGAACAACAGAGGACAGAAGGGTTTCCCCCCACAAGTGCGGACGGTGAACATGATATACGCAACCCATATACCCAAAAGGGAGCGGAAGCGTACGCTAAGGGACGTATATGCGATGGAGCCAGTAGCCCCAAAGTTCAACCCATGGTCCTCCTGCCCAATCACCTTTTATCGAAGGGACCACCCCACTAGCATCCGCCACGGCGGATTCGCCGCATTGGTTCTTGACCCAATCATCGACGGATTTCACCTCACTAGAGTCCTGATGGACGACGGTAGCAGCCTGAACCTGCTTTATCAGGATACAGTGCGCAAAATGGGCATAGACCCCTCAAGGATTAAACCCACAAAGACGACCTTTAAAGGCGTCATACCAGGTGTAGAGGCCAATTGTACAGGCTCAGTTACACTCGAAGTGGTCTTCGGATCCCGGATAACTTCCGGCGAAGAGTTAGTCTTGAAATAGTCCCGCTTCGCAGCTGCTATCACACATCGCTTGGACGAACCGCATTTGCAAAGTTCAATGCGGTGCCGCACTACGCATACCTCAAGCTCAAGATGCCAGGCCCTCGAGGAGTAATCATGGTCAATGGAAACACCGAACGCTCTCTCCGAACGGAGGAGCATACGGCGGCCCTCGCGGCGGAGGTGCAAGGCAGCCTCTCACAACAATTCTCGAATCCGGCCACTAAACGTCCGGACACTGTCAAGCGCGCCCGGAGTAACCTACAACAAGACCGCCTGGCACGGTCCAAGCACGCGTAGCAATCCGGCCCCAACCTCAGCCCTCGCGAAATTGCAAAGCCAATACTACGCGTACATAACTACGCTCTGAAGATACCATGGGCATAAGGGGAGGGGCGCGACCACGGCACGCCCAGAATGCGGCTCAACCGCACCAGAGGCTCCCGATTGTGTCATTCTTTTTCTTTTTTTCTTTTTTTTCTTACTTTCAGGACTCCGTTTTCCAGAAGCCCTGTCCGGCACTAGAATTGACGAACTCACGATGCAACAGCCAGGGAAGCAGAAAGCTACGTCGAGTGTCCAGGTGGTCTCTATTACGAGCATTATACCTGTTTTACATACCATCCCGCAGCTTTCCCCTGGAGGGGGACATGTTAAATAGTCCCATCCCTTGCTTATCGCACTATTTGTATCGCTCTGCTTCCATTGCAGTACCTTCTTGAATAAACAATACATAGCTTTTGCCTATTATTGCGCTCCTTTCTTTATCTATATATATGTTTATTTCATGACATGTTGCACCCGTACACTTTCGTACGGCCAATACACCAGGGGCTTAAGTACCCCAAAAGTATGGTGTGATAAGTCCGAACACTTTCACAAGTGCGGCACCCCGAACTTATAGCATTATATGCATCGGCTCGAATCATGTCTTGGGTCAATAGTTGGGTTTGGCCGGCTCCCATGTTTTGGTACCTTACGTTCCGTTATATCGACTAAGGTAGCGCTGGGAGAACCACTGCGATTGTGCCCCGGTTGAGCTGGGTTGAGCACCTGAGTGGAGAAAGCTAAAACTAACCGTCATGATAGGGCGAGAGCCGACATTGTTCGAGAGGTTTTTTCGGGTCCCTAAAGACTTATGCCGCTTAGAGCGAGGAGTCGGCATTATCCGGCCAAGGCGTGGATAGCGCCCCGAACTCGGTCTTCCGAATACTAGGGGCTTCGCCGAAATTTAAAATTATAGAATTCTATGGCTAAGTGAGAGTGTTCAAGCACTATAAGTCAGGTTGCCTTGTTCGTTGCGTTGAGCGCCTCCCTCGACGGACCCAAGAATGGGAACAAGAGCGCTCAAGTTTATCCCGAACACCCCAAAGACTGTGGCATGGGGGCTGAAGCCAACGACTTGCCATCTCTCAAATTTGATAAACGGCCGCACAAAAGGTAATATTTTAAATTAACAAGCGTTGCTTAGCGCATATGAACAAGTTTTCAGCGTACATGATAACAAATGCGAGTCTATTAAAAAATTACATCTTTGGAGCACTCATCCGCCATACGGCGGGCACCCTTCAGGACGCCCTCATAGTACATTTCGGGCTTGCTATGCTCCTTGCCCTTCGGTGGCCCGTCCGTCACAAGCTTCTCCGCATCTAGCCTTCCCCAGTGCACTTTAGCACGGGCAAGGGCCCGACGGGCACCTTCAATGCAGACGGAGCGCTTGATGACTTCAATCCATGGACAAAGGCCCACCACCGCTGCACTAGCCCGAAGTAGCTCCTGTGCATGGCCTCCAATGGCCACAACCGAACTATGAGGCCCTTCATGGCCTGTTCGGTGACCTTGTGGAGCTCGACCACCGCTTCACCGGTCGCCAGGCACCGGACGCTCGACCTCAAAGATATTGAGACCAGAACACCTTCTTCGCCGAGCTCCCTCCTTCGCGGTAGAACGCGACAAAGATCGTAACACACCACGGGCAGATCTGCGAATGCTCCTGGAGAGCTCCGAATCCGGGTAAGTAATAGGTAATTCACA
The DNA here is from genome assembly GCA_021605145.1 of Aegilops bicornis. Taxonomy (NCBI): domain Eukaryota; kingdom Viridiplantae; phylum Streptophyta; class Magnoliopsida; order Poales; family Poaceae; genus Aegilops; species Aegilops bicornis. The sequence continues at coordinate 421,926,414 of CM038669.1, read as the reverse complement.
TTCACATGCTTGCTTTGCATAAAGAATGCCTTACCCGCCGACGTGTCTCCGGCCAACCACCGGCCACACCATGGTGTCTAACATACTCACCGCGTCGCGTAGAGCCCAACGCACCTCACCACACGCCTCGCCGTGCCCCGTATCCACGGGTCCATCTTCACCCGACTCCGGCGACCGCCACGCTTGTCGCCGACGACGTTTCCGGCCACCCCGAGCTCAACCACCGCCAAACGCTGCGGCTTGTTCCCGGCTACACGTAGATGGCCTCCGCCGCCCATTTGGTCGCCGAAATGCACAAATGCACTCTCGCCACGGCGTCTGGACTCGCCGGCGGCTAAACGCCGGTGTGTTGACCTTGACTTTGACTAGGGTGGGCCCAGGTTGACTCCCCTGAGTCTATGACAAGTGGGGCCCCCTCTGCTAATTATCCAGATTAGTTTTAACTAAATTTAACTAGTTTAATTAATCACGACATGCGGGACCCATTGGTCAGAGTTGACTCGACGCCCCTTTGACCACCGACGTCACCTCGACGATCACGACGCAATAACTAATTTCTGGATTTATTTTTATATGGGAAATTCCAGAAATTGTTGCAAACTTCAAAATTGCATAGAAATTAATCTGTAACTCTAAATGCAAAGATTTATATATGTATTTTGATCAGAAAAATTCAATCTATCCATTGGTAATGGTTTCATGCATGACAGAACAAGTTAACCTTGCTGTTTAAGCAGAATAAGATAATGCACTAATATGGCTATGTTAAATGAGCTAACATTTGAATCTTTGATTCAAATAAGTTCATCCCATTCTGTCCTAGCTTGCATTAGGCCAAGACACATTCATATTGCCATGTCATAGCATGCATCATATTGTTGCATATCGTCATGTGTTGATTATGTTCGGTGTCTTTCGTGGTAGGTTCTGTCTCCGAGGATAACCCGAATATCCATCTCAAGGGCAGTACCCTACTACCACTACATCGTGCAAGCAACCCATTGATCATTCCGATACAAAACCATGATCTCGCTTCGCTCTTGTTTCTTGCATTAAGACAACGCGTTTCAAACTGCTCTGTGTTGCGGTAGTTGAACCCACTTCCTTTGCATGACCTGTCATTGCCACAAAAACTAGATGAAACCCACTAGCATGTGTAGGAGTTGATTGAGCCATATTTTTGTTTCCTACCATGCTATGCTTGCTATGCTTAGAGTTGTGTCGTGTCCGGCTCATCGGGATGATGAACTAGAGTGAAAGGTTGTGTCGGTAACAAGAGTGAAGTGTTGAACACGATTTGGTAAAGGTATCGATGAGAGGCCATGTAGGAGTACATGGTGGGTTGTTTCATTGAATCCGTCCTTAAGAACTGAGACCTGTGTGTGTGATTTAAGACTCAGCTACTACCACACATTGGGATCCTTAATTGACCCTCTCGACTTATTAACCACTCTTGTCCTCTGTCCGGGAGTTGCAAAGTAGTTTCTGGTGTTTGTAGCATCTTTGGGGGCATACGCAGCGCTGACCTTAGGGGTGGGCTGTGTTGCGGTAGGCATGTGGTCCGGTGTACCAATTCGCCCGTTTGGTGTCTCGGGAACCCTGCACACATCGTTCGGGGCCGTTAGTGGAAACCTCGGCCGGACTCCCTGCGGATGGAACCCGAATAAGCGATAAACCTGGACTAGGGACTCGTGTGTTTAGTTAGGTCGTGGCCGACACCATCGCTGGGCTTCCGCTTGAAGGTTGCCGAGTACACGTCATGTAGCGGCGATAAGTGGTGAGAGCGTGTGTGAAGAAGTACACCCCTGCAGGGTATAAAACTATTCGAATAGCCGCGTCCGTGGTAAAGGACTACTTGGTCACCTATACGGTTCATAGACAAGTAAATGGATACTACTAAAAGCCTCAAGATAAGTGTGAGTACCGCGGATGGCCCTCTCGTAGGTTGACGAGAGAGGATCCACGGTGGAGTATTGTGATGGTGATTAGTGGACTGCAAAGCGACAAATGCTTTCCAAGTGATGTCACGTAGGATAGCTTAGCCAAGAGTCAAAGCTGGCTTGCTGCAATAACTCCACTACCTTCTTGAGAATGTGCATGTATAGAAGGATTCTGTTGTAAGACTTGCTGAGTACCTCCGTACTCATGTTTGCTTAATTAATGTTTTCAGACGACAACACCGCCCCCTCCGATGGGTTCTATGTAGACCTTGACGTCGATGAGTGACTTGCCACCCAGGTGGTGATCCAAGGCTTGTGAAGGGCCAATGTAGATAGAAGGGCTTCGTCAAGCCTTCTTTCTTTTTAGTGTATGTACTCAGACTAGTTTGCTTCCGCATGTGCTTGTATGTTTGTATGCCTTGAGTGTCGGGTCATGTGACCCCTATCTGTATGAATATGTTATGTATGGCTCCTCGGGGCCTCCTAAATAAAGTACTTTGAGTTGTAGAGTTTTGTTGTGATGCCATGTTGTATGTACTCATATCGGGCATATTGTGTGTATGATTAAAATGCTTGGTATGAGTGGGATCCGACAATCTAGTTGTTTATCCTTGGCAGCCTCTCATATGGGGAAATGTAGTCTAGTGCTCCCTGAGCGATAGTAGTCCGCTACAGCCCGGTTCACCGGAGTCCTGCTAGCCCAAAGACTACCGCCTCTGGACACTTGACTGGCCGACATGTGTTTCACTGCTCGTTCTGTGTTCCTTCGGGAAATGTCACGCGGTGACATCCGGAGTCCTGCCTAGCCTGCTACAGCCCGGGTTACCGGAGTCCTGTTAGCCCAGTGCTACAGCCCGGATTCATACGTTGATGACCGACATGCTCGATGTATTCATGTATGCCTGTCCCCATGGGTTAGTGCCGCTTTGGGTTCACGACTAGCCATGTCGGCCCGGGTTCTCTGTCATGTGGATGCTAGCGACACCATCATATACGTGAGCCAAAAGGCGCAAACGGTCCCAGGCCATGGTAAGGCGACACCCGTGGGAATACCGTGCGTGAGGCCGCAAAGTGATATGAGGTGTTACCGGCTAGGTCGATGTGACTTGGAATCGGGGTCCTGACAGGTCGCCGACGTTTAGCTGCCGACAAGTCCAGACGTGGCGGTGCGCTGCGGGATTCGCCTACAGAGCGCCGTTTGGCGTGCGGAGCACAACTACGGGATGCGGACGCTCGTCCGCATCCAATTGTTGTGGTGGCGCGGCCGGGGAGTGGCCGGAGTGGCGCCGGCGACGAGCTCGGCGGCGGCCGAAGCTCGGTCGAGCTCGGGCTCGTTGCTGCGGTGGCCTATGCGGGGAGCCGCTAGCACCTACGGCTCCTACGCGATGCGGGGAGTGCAATGGGCACAAGCCCGGGACCATATGATCACCGGAGCATCACCGACGACGAGCGCGGGTGGTGGCGCGTGCGGGTGAGCGCGGTGTAGTCGCTATGGTACATGGGGAAAGAAAAGAAGAGGAGGGGAAGGTCAGTGGCTCACAGCGGTCACGATGAGCGGGTCAGCGAGGTCAGGGAGGCAGCGAGGCGAGCGCGGTTTCGCCGGCAATCTCGGCAGACCGAGGTTGAAGAAGACGGCGTTGGCAGCATTTTAGGGCTTCCGGCGTCGCGCAGCTCGGTGAGGAGGAAGAGGAGGTCGGGGCGGAGCACGGGGACACGTCGGAGAGGCGCGGGGAAGGCGGTGGCCACGACTACGGTGGTCGGCTGCGGCGAGCACGCTCGGCTATGGTGGGGAACGGCAAGAGAGAGGTGTTGGGGGCGAATGGAGGGGTCCAGGGGGTCGGGGCGACGACGTGGAGGTCGACCAGACGTCGAGGGGCGCGGGCGGCAAGCAGGTGGCGCCGTGGCGAGCTCGCGCACGCCGGTGTGACCTCCTGCACACTGCTGGCGAGGGCCAGGCAATTGGCACGGGCTGACAGTCTTTGAGCCTCGGTGGGCTGCAGGTAAGGCGTCGGGTAAGCTTTCTTCTCTCTCTCTCTGCTTTTCCTATTTTAGTTTCTGTTTTCTATTATTCTGTAGTCTTTAGGGCTTTATTAAAAATACTTAAACAGATCCAAAAATCATGAAACTGCTCAATGCTACTATTTGGAATATAGCCAATAGCAAACATTTTAGTTCATGATTATTTGAGCATTTAAAATGTTTAATAGCATTTATATGCCCAAATGCAAGTACTATATGATTTAACTCAGAGCCCAAATATGTCATGGAAAAATGTGCAACACCTCTGGTTATTGCTTCTAGCATTTTCCAGAAATGATGAACATTTTTGAAAGCCATTTGGATTCACTGAGAATATTTTAGTTGAACCTAGTGAATTCCTTTTATGCTAGGGTTTAAACAATCCCCATTTCAAATTCTTTTGAAACTTAGACATGATGACACTCATGAGGCTAGCCTAGTGCATTGCCAGAAGCTAGGGATGTGACAACTCACCCCCACTGAACAAGAATCTCGTCCTGAGATTCAAGCGTAGGGTAAGATGGAAGGGGGAACGCAAACTAACACAAACGCAAACTAACACAATCTTCATGATCCAGGTTGCACTTCATAAGAACGTTGATTCGATCATGATCTTTGTCTCGATGTCATGCTCTGAGAACTTCATCCAACACGACAATGACAAAAAGAAATTCTACGGAACTGGTCTCCACAAAGATTGAGCAACTGACGATCAGCTCATGAAATGAGACATAACATCTCTTGAGCTGAGACACGATACACACATCAAGAATGATGGAAATGAGCATATGACAAGGTTTAAATAAGTCGCGGAATTTCCACACTTAGGAGGGTGGTGAACGGTGTCAATGTAGTAAGGAGTTGGTTGCCCTTCAGAACAAACGGGGCACCTTTGGGAAGATGACTAGTAGAAGTATTCCCTTAAGTGGCAAAAGAATTACTTTTGATACATCGATCATTGAAACTCTCTATACCAACCTAAGGCAATCACAATCGATCGTTTGTCGGAGTTCGAGAGAACGACATACTCGGGCTAGAATGGATGATGTGGACTACCTTGTTGAAGACAACGCGATGTATGATTTGCTTATCATCGGAAATGGATGGGACCCATGGTAGGACCACTTCTGAAGATGATCCCGAACAACAATTGCTGAGAAGGGCAGTCCAAGGGAGATTGGCAGAAGGCAGTGCAAGCTGGGAACAAAATGCAAATGTCGGGAATGTTCCAACCATCATATCTGCCTGAGATTCAGATCTGGTTGGTGTCAGGATATTCCAGACTCATCAAGTCTAGAAAGAAAAATGAAAGTTTACAACACAAATCAACGAGATGATGTTGCGAGATTCTCGGGGAGTGAACTACGATAGCCAGCTCCAAAACATGAGCTGGTTCTGCTACATACATGTGAACACGTTGTCCAAGATAAGTATGACCACATAGAAGTCTTATAATAAAACACTATCGAGTTCAGGTTAGGATCCATCATCAAGGATTTCGAAGTCTTTACGCGCGCTAGACTTCTTTCCCTTGAACAAATCAATCAGTGGCTTGGGGTGCTAGGAATTACACATGGAGTGGAGGTAATTAATCTACCAAACCACAGAATACTTCGCACATGCATGACTGACTTGGGACTATTCCAGGGGAAGCAAAACTAACTTTCTCAAATTCACGGCGGCAACTTGCACCTAATGCACGTGAACTTAGAGGAAGTCACTACTTTTATCCAAACATATATTTCATAAACGGGACATGAAGATAATGCTTACAAAAGTTTCCAACACTAGCTTGATGTTCAACATGAATCAAGGAGGAGACAAGATGCTGCTGATGGGCCCAATAGCAACTCATCGGAATTTCCATATCACCGGACTTCCACCATCATGTGAACACGGTGATAGCATTGGTCAGACCAAAAGATGTAACGGTGTATGCTCGAGGGATCAACCATGAGTAGGACAGCATTACGAACATCGTTGGTTCTGATTTGACTTGACGATGGCCCATACTCAAGTCAAAGTTTTGGCAAGACAATAGATTCAACAACTGATCATGAGGACCAATTGGTGAAGATATCATCTTTCTTCAACACACACACAAACACAAGGATATCCCTTCAGAAAGAACCAAATTCGGCAAAGCTTTTTATCTTCCAACTCTCCAAGTTGTTGTTTAGCTTAACCAACTAGCTCAGGGTTATCCAACTCAGATTCTTGCAGAAGGGGTGGTTTATAAGAAACCAACTTGATCACGAACTCAACATAGCGGTCAGGGGACGACCTGGTGATACTTCCGGGAAGATATGCGGAAAATCACGAACCACCAATATATCTCTAAGCTCGAGAACAATCTTGCTTTTCAGGCAAGACAATATGATCAAATAAGCAAGGATTGACACTATCCTAACTCATTGATGGAAGGGTGCACCTGAAATAAGGACTAGGTAGCATGATCAATCTTAGGATGATGATTTAATAACCAGCACGCTAAGAATGAGAGTATTGCCCATTTACTACCAAGCAACAAGATGCTCGGAGTATTGATTTCACACATCACAATTCACTTGTCGGCATTCCGGTTACAACAACACGGAACCGAGGAATGAATAATGATGGCGAGAAGTATCACTCCGTCAAGAATTCATAAGAGGTGGTGCAATTCTCATGACATTCTTGACATAAAGATGGTAACACTTCAAGGTAGACAGAGCAAAAGCTGGATTGGCATTTTGACCCACGGAATACAACTACTTTGACCCAATCCTAGATATGGACGAGGTACTGGAGTTTTTTTATCCTAGTCATTCCAGAATAGAATGGCTTGACGGACCACAAGAATAATAGGCATCGATGAACACGAATGCACACATGCTCTTGACTATCAACTGATAGATGAAGGCCGAAATACAGTTAAAGAGGGACAACTCAAGGAACATATAACTTTCTGAGTTGTGGATGCATAGATTAGCATGTCGAACGAGTTCAACAGGTTTCTTCTAGATAACCCATGCAGAAAGGTATAACGGGCAGAATCACAATTATGAATGGAGAACTTCTCAAGAGCACTCTTGTTGTGATCTTTTGGTTCAAAGGCTTTTGCCATATTGGTTCATGGTATTGGAAGAAGGATATACCACGGACCTCGAGGACTATCGGAAAGGTTACTAATATCTTAAGGGAACTAGAAAATACTAACAACATGAATTAGGGTGATTCTCAGGTTCAAAACCCAGGAATAGAATACCTACTAACTAATAACATCACGGGATGCTTTCGAGAATGGTGGCCAGAATCATCACACCTGGAACACAAAACATTGCTAGATTACTGGGTGACTCCCTAAAACACCTAGGGTTATAATAATAGCTCCAACATATATGTCAAGGCAACATAGTACCTCAACTCACCGATTAGTGTGATTAATATGGCCCAAATGGACATAAGGAACATGGAGGAATGATTGCAAGTGCATCAGACTATCTAGAAACCTGGGATGACTCGGACAGCATAACAGCTGTAAATGCTCAGAAAAAGATTTGTGACATTCAGAAGGATTTGCATAGTCACTTAACAACATCATATCAAGGTTCTGGTTCAACGAACAACATACTAAAAGTAGTAGAAACTGAATTGAGGCCTGAAACCAACAATCCTATAAGTCTCTACCATAGTAACTCGTCATCCTAATAGATAGATGAGAAGGCCTAGTTCTTAATCCCCGTAGAAAAGAAGAGGTTGACTCAGATCAGAAGGGCATAAGGTAAAGGAGTAAAAAGAGCCTTACGTTCCCTTCCCCAATCAATTCCCTTACATAACTAAAGCATTTCTAGACACAACTTCGACCAGTTTGGCTTGGTAATCCTACAGGCAGTCAGGCTCTGATACCAAAGCTGTCAGGACCCCAATTCTAAGTCACACTGATCTAGCCTGTAACACCTCATATAACTTTGCAGCCTCACGCACGGTATTCCCACGGGTGTCGCCTTACCATGGACCGGGACCGTTTGCGCCTTTTGGCTCACATATATGATAGTGTCGCTAGCATCCATATGACAAAGAACCCGGGCCGACATGACTAGTCGTGAACCCAAAGTGGCACTAACTTACGGGGACAAGCATACATGAATCAACATCGAGCATGTCGGTCAGCAGCGTGCGAATCCGGGCTGTAGCACTGGGCTAACAGGACTCCGAGAACCCGGGCTGTAGCAGGCTAGGCAGGACTTCGGATGTCACCGTGTGACGTTTCCCCGAAGGGACAGACACAGGAACGAGGTGAATCACATGCCGGCCAGTCAAGTGTTCCGGAGCAGTAGTGCTAGGCTAGCAGGACTCCGGTGAACCGGGCTGTAGCGGACTACTATGGCTCATGGAAGCACAAGACTACATTTCCCCATAAGAGAGGCTACCAAGGATAAACAACTAGGTTGTCGGATCCCACACATACCAAGCATTTCAATCATAGCACAACATGCTCAATATGTGTAAATACAACATGGCATCATAGCATAACTCTACGACTCAAGTATTTATTCATTAGGCTCCGAGGAGCCAAGATATTACAAACATGGGTGTCATGACCCAACATTCAGAGCATACAAGTCAAAGCACATGCGGAAGCTTAACATGTATGAGTACAGACATCTACAAATGAAAAAGGCTGAGAAGCCTGACTATCTACCAGATCCTGCCGAGGGCACAAGATCGTAGCTGAGGTATCAAGCTAAACGTCGAAGTCCACACGGAACTACTAGCGAGACTGACGTCTCTCTGCAAAACATAAAATAGGCAAACGTGAGTGTCATGGAATTGTCACATCAGATGTCCTCTTGAAAGGACTTAGTCGTGGAGCCATCGCGACGGGTTAGCTTGGAGGGGTTAAACCGGACAAGGGACACGGGAGTTTTATACTAGTTCGGCCCCTTCGATGAAGGTAAAAGCCTACGTCTAGTTGTGATGGAATTGATTGGGTTTCGATTACTAGGGAGCGAATATGCTTTGCCTGAGTCTCGAGTTGTTGTTGTTTGCCCTCAAACCGTCGCCGGGTCGTCCCTTTATATGCATAGGTTGACGCACAGCCGGTCTAAAGAGTCCCGAGGTCGGCTCATACAAGTATCCGCCTCGGTCTCCCCTTTCTTATCTTACAACACAAGTTACATAATCGTGGCGGTTTACTACCATGGGCCCTAATCCGCCTCTGGGCTCTGGGCCTTTAAGACTTATCGGTGAAGCGCCATCTTCTTTGTCTTCCTGGGCTTCAATATGATTGAGCGTGAACCGGCCCCTCCTGGGCGGTTTACACTCAGTAGTTATATCCTCCACATTAGGCCCCAAATTGATTTGAACCTGTTCATGTCAATCTTCAATACTTAAGAAAATTCCACGGACATCTTCTGATGATTCCTGTAAACCGCCATGTTGTCGTTTCCTTATAAACTTTGGTGAACCGCCGTGACATCATCTTCTGTCACTGCAATAAATCGTCATGATGTCATCTTCTGCATAAAAAGATACCCTTTCATTAATTACATCCCGAAGATCGAGGCGACAGCTGCGCCCCCTTTCGCCGCTTCAGGCTCCTCGATTTTCGCGCCTGCCGTTTGTCCCCTTTCCTTATAAATTGAACCGGGGGGTCTTTCCATTTTTCCCCCCTTGCCTCTCGTCTTCCTCCTCGCGAACCGAAGAACTCCAGTGCCGCCGCCGTCGGACCTCGAATCCGCACCAACCTAGGCTGCTGCATCACCCTGTTTGGACCAAAGCTCCTGCAATACCCCGCCGCCGCTGTGTGGCCCTGGTAAACCTTCCTTCCCCTAACCCTAGATCTCCATTAGGGCTTCAAGTTAATATGTGTTCGTCGGTGTTCATCAGCACTTGTATGCTTTTCCTTTAACATCTCACCGAATCTAACTAGGCCTGATAGTTTCCTTTTGCGGCTGGATCTGTAGTTTATTTTGCCATACTACAGCATCTTGCTATTCCTGGGTAGATCCCCATCTGAACCTTCTCTGTTCTGCTTGATGCCATTATAGGGCTCAGAAAAATTTCTTTGCTGAACCACGGTAGATCCAAAATTATATTACCATCTTGTGAAACTTGTTTCTGCAACACTTAGTAGATTTTCAGCTCTGGTCCTTTCACCTAAGGGCGGTTTAACTTTTAATAGTTGATGATCCGTCATATGCCATTAGCACTCACTTAAACCGCCGTCTTGACTGGAATAGCCATGTCCGGTTTACCTCATATGTACGCTTTGATTAAATTTCCGGTTTAACATCGATGAGTGCACATGAACCGTCAATAAACCGGTCTTCATTTTTCCCTTATAGTTCTGCTTTTCAAGATGACCAAGCAATTTTCTGCTTGCAACTGGGTTCCATCCCGGATCACGGAAACGCAAATCAACGGATTCGTTGTAATGGGCGCTTTAGCTCCAAAAAATGTTCTTCACTGGCGAGTTCCTGGCCTTGAGTGCCCTCCTAAGCCTCAAGATGGAGAAGTTATTGTGTTCATGCAACATCTGTCCCGGGGATTCAGCCCTCCCAGATCAAAAACTTTTCGGGCTGTACTTGCCAGCTTCCAACTCCATCCTCAGGATATTGGACCAAATTCTGTGTCCAACATATGCAGCTTCCAAGTGTTCTGTGAGGTTTACCTGCAAGAAGAACCAACTGTTGATCTCTTCCGGGATTTCTTCCACTTAAACCGCCGAACTGAGTTCTCTGACGGCCCCAACACTAAACTTGGTGGTGTATCAATTAAAAAAAAGGAAAGAGGTTAATTTTCCTCATGCCAAACTTCACAGCCATCCTAAAGACTGGAACCAAACTTGGTTTTATTGTCAGAACACTGCCCCTGCTGGAGAAAATCCTTTGCCGGGCTACCGCGCTCACTGGCTTAGCAATGGCCACCCTTTACCTCCATGAATGTCTGCCAAAGAACGACAAGCTTATGCGCCTCAACTCGCCAAACTCCGGGCTCTCCTCGCCAACGGTTTGACTGGTGTTGATCTCGTCTGCTGTTGTGTTTCATGGTGCGTACTACCTTTAAGCCGCCGCCCCGGATTAATGTATGAGTATACCGGCAAAACCAATGATCCTCAGCGGTTTAACGAAATAGAACTGACTGATGATGAAGTCACTGAAAGTGTGAAGAAGATGCTTGACGAACTGATCGCCGCATGCACCCAAACTGGTCTGCGCCCTTTTTGCACCGCCAACAAACCGCCAGTGGTAAAAACTTTAACCTTGTGCTTTTCTGATCCGTCTCCGCTTTAATACTGATATAATTATCCTTTTTTTTAATTTTGCAGACCAATAGCTCCTTCTGGAAAAGGAAAGCTCAAGATAAACCGGCCAGGGCTCCTCATGCCAAGAGCAAAGTCACCAAGAAAACAGCCAAGAAGAAAGCTGGCCGAGTCTTACGATCCGCGGAAGATGTCGATGAATCGGCTGAAGAGGTAGAACTTGACTCCCTTGGTTCCTTTTTCATGCACCTTATTGACAATGACTATTCCCAGGATGATGTGGAGGCCAGCCATGTGAACCATGTTGAGGTAATAGCTCTTTCTTCCGATTCAGATCTGGTGCCGGTTCAAAGATTTCGCCATGCAATTCGAAAAGTGAAATACTCTCACCCTCTTGCTTATTTGGATCCAAAACTTTCTTTGAAGACGCAGCAACCTGAAGGGCGTCGCACAACCCGACACAGTGGCCAGCAAGTCACCTCGTCCGGTTTACCGGACACACCAACTCGGAAGCATCGTCCAGAGGTTGCTTGTTCTCCCGAAAAACTTTACCCTTTGAAGGGTTTCTTCCGATACCCTCTCAATCCGTCTGATTTGAATTACCAGGTGTCTTCCAATTCATCTGGCGGTTCATAAACCACTCAGCTACCTCCCCTTAAAACTGTCCATGGGTAAGTACACTACCCTTCATCTTTTTCCTTCATAGTTCGGTTTGCCGTGCTAATCTTTGTTTTGATATCAGTGCCAAAGCCCGTCTGAGCAAGAAGGCTAAAACCAGTGCCCCTACTGGTGAAGTTGAACCGGAGAAGGCTCCCGAGGGTACCAGTGGAAATATTGATATTGCAGATGATTACGCCCACACGATGATAACATTGAAACTAATCCGCTGGAAGCTGACCCGGCTACTTATATTGATCCATCAAGCCCTCGTGCTACTCCTTCGAGCCCGGCTGCTGATCCGCCAAGCCCAGCTGCTAATCCGCCAAGTCCAGCTAGGGATGCCGACAATCCGCCAAGTCCACCAAAGGGTGATAATGATGATGTTATTATTACCGGCATGGGTCACACTAATACAGTAATCCGCTTTGTCTGTCAAAACATACAACCAAGGAGGAATTCACTGCTATGGGCAAGGGGAAAGGGAAGACTGATTTATCCAACTTCATCAACCTTAGTACCGAGGATCTTCATTCCGGATTTCTAAACCTCCTTTACACCAGCCGTGACTTTGAAGCCGGTTTGGTGAACCTGATGAAGGAATGCTATGAGGTATTCAAGAACACTTTGAAATTTATTTTTTTCTGTATCTCTCTTCAATTGTAGCCCCAAGGGCCGGGTTATTTTCTTGAAGATAAACCGGGACTTTGATATAAAGAACACTTCAACTGAGTAGCCCCCAAGGGCCGGCTTGTCTTAACAAGACAAATCGGGACTATCTGTCCTTGTTATTTGCCTTTACTTATAACTGATCAATTGTACATTAGCCCCCAAGTGCCAAGTTAATACCTGGATTGAGCCTTGGGACTTGAAAATACTCACATTAAAAAGCAATCCGCATTATCCCCCAAGTGCCGAGTGCATAACTTGTTATGTGCTTGGGACTTTAACAACTTCATCTTCTGACTTTTGCAGACCGATAAGAATAGCAAAGAATCTCAAATCGCCGATCTTCAAGAAATAATCAAGTCCCAGCAGGAAGAAACCTCTAAAGCTAAAGAGGAGCTAAAGGGTGTTTTGAAAACCATGGAGCAATTGAAGGATGGCTTCAAAAATGAACAAACCAACTGGGAAACTGAGAAAGCTGCTTTGTTGAAGCGGGCTGAAAAGGCTGAGGCAGCTCTTAAACCGGTGGCAGAAGAGCTGATAGGGTTGAAACATCAAGTGAATGCTATGACTTCTGCAATCTTTGGTGAGTACTTTGCCATAGCCGGTTTGAAAAATATCTTGAACTCTGCCGGTTTTAACATTGAATTCATAAACTGTTGCAGGTAATCGCATTGCTCAGCTGGGCACAAATATGCGGATGAAACTGAAGGCAACATACACTTTGATTGAGCAGCTATACACCGGTGCCCAACGGGTTATCTGCGATCTCATACAACAAACCGCACCAACATTGATCAAGGACACCCTAATCAAACTATCCATGACACCGGCGCAGTAGAAGAGGTGAAGCGATCTGCTGCCGGTGGCGCTTCTTGGCAGCGACTCGGGCCAAAGCATGGATATCTGACTTGGATCCAGTTGATATTGCCAAGGGATTTCCGGATGAACAAACAGACGGGTCAGCATTTGACAAGGAAGCCCTCAGAGTCCCAACAAAGGAGATGCGTCCACTAGCAAGTCAACTGGCGGAAGAAGCTAATTTGACTGTTCATCGGTCCTTCTACGATGCCAACAACGAACAGATTGACACTGCTATGAGGGAAGTGCAAAACCTTATCCCGCCAATCCGTAAGCACACTTACGCTCCTGACGTTGATCCGTCCGAACTTTTAAATGAAGAAGCTGTCTTTCAAGCTTTAACCCGGATTGACTGGACCACCGTTGACTTCCAGCCACTAGATGGGGAGGAGGAGACTGAAGAGACACCAGAAGATCCATCAACCTCTCGTCAACCCGGCAATGAATCTTAATGAGGCAACTGAGTTGATAGGCACAGTTTGTTGTCTGTTAAAAACCATCACTTATTTTGGGCCTTAAAGCGCCTTGTAATAGGCTAGTTGAAATACTGTGATCTGCTGCCATCGTGCACTGGGACATGACTGTTTGATCCGCCGTGATAATTTCAGTGCTGGCTTATATACCTTCATAATACTATGCAATCCCTGTGTCTGCAAAAAAAAAATCTGCCCGGGCGGTTTACCGCCGAACGGGTCATAACGCCCCATGCAAAGCCAGGTTAATGACCAAAGTTTAAAACATGAAATAAATCATACCTGTTATATGTATTCACTTAGTTGGTTTACCAACTTATATTTGTAGTAAGGGTGAAACACCCAACTTCCACCATGCAGTGCTGGTATGTATGAAGTAGAACCGGGTTGTAATGAACACCGGACGATTTGTACTGGTAATATGTAAGCAAAGCCAGTCCAGGTTGTGAAACACCGGTTTGATAAAAAATATGGTCTGAAAACTTATAGTTGAAAGCCAAGCCGGGTTAACAAACAACGGATTACATGAAATTACCAGAGAACAAAAACTTGGCAAAAAGCAAATAAAACCGTGTAGTCGAGGCTTTTCAAGGGCTGCCAGGCCCAAATTCGAGGCTTTTCATGGGCTGCCAGGCCGCCGAGTTAAACCGTTTGACAAAGCCTTTTAAGACGGGCCTCCAACTAACCAATCATCGTTTTAACTTTGACAAGTTCAGGGTCTCAACGAGAGTAACTGTCAAACGTTCGATGGGTCATGCCAGGATTACCTGGATAGGAGTGGCTTACTTGATGAAGGCAGGTTAACCCGGGGTTTTAGGTGAATACACCAGGCTTCCAAGCCGTGGGTCGATACCCGGTTACAAGGGTCCTTTCAAACTCTTTGGTATTTTACACAAAGAGCCCCCAAGTAACTTAGTGAGCTGTGCTCAATGGGTGCCTATGTTTGAGTCGTGATTTTAGCAATATAACCCTCTTTGGCCCCTTGGGTGTGAAGCTCCAAAGCTGTTTTGTGGCATGATAGCCGGTTTAACAGGTAGCACTTTGCTTTGTCAGCTGAAGCCCCCATGTAAACAAAGAGATGTGAAGAAAACAGCAGAGACCCTGCTTATAGCTAGGATGCCGTTTTATTATATTAATCATAATATATACATTGTTGAAATATGTACATAAGAAAAGCCTATGGCTTCAAGTGTAATAAGGCCGAAGGAGAGCTATGTTCCATGGCCGCCGGGTCTCCTCCTCAGAACTGCGTGAGTCTTCTCGAACGTCAATGAGGTAGTATGATCCGTTGTGCAGATTTTTGCTGACCACAAAGGGTCCTTCCCAAGGTGGGGATGACTTGTGCATATCGGTCTGATCCTGGATGAGCCGGAGCACTAAGTCGCCTTCTTGAAAGGTTCTTGTCCTAACCCAGCGGCTGTGATAACGCCGCATGTCTTGTTGATAAACCGCCGATCGAGCCAAAGCCATGTCCCGTTTCTCATCTAACAGGTCCATCGCCTCTTGGCGTGCTTGCTCATTGTCCGCTTCAACATAATTGGCAACCCGGGGCGAGTCATGACGAATATCACTTGGGATGACGACCTCAGCCCTGTAAACCATGAAGAAAGGTGTATAGCCCGTAGACCGGTTCGGGGTGGTGTTTATACTCCATAACACAGATGGTAATTCTTCCACCGAACAACCCGGCGTCCGCTTCAAAGGAACCATAAGCCGGGGCTTGATACCCTTCAGGATCTCTTGATTCGCCCTCTCAGCTTGACCATTGGACTGGGGATGAGCCACGGACGCTACATCAAGCCAGACGTGCTCTCGTTGACAAAACTCCTCCATCTCACCTTTAGAAAGGTTTGTGCCATTATCTGTGATGATGCTGTGGAAAGCCAAAACGGAAAACGATCTTTTTGAGAAATTGAACCGCCGTGGCCGCATCACAATTGCTGACAGGCTCCGCTTCAACCCATTTAGTGAACTTGTCAACCGCCACCAACAGGTGGGTCTTCTTGTCCTTGGAACGCTTAAAAGGTCCCACCATATCAAGCCCCCAAGTGGCAAACGGCCAAGTGATAGGAATCATCCGGAGCTCTTGAGCCGGAACATGAGCTCGACGTGAAAACTTATGACAAGCGTCACACCGCTTTACCAGATCCTCCGCATCCGCATGGCTGTCAACCAATAGAACCCATGACGAAAATCTTTAGCCACCAGGGATTTTGAACCGGCATGGTGACCACAATCCCCTTCATGGATTTCACGTAGAATCTCTTGTCCTTCTTCAGGAGAAACACAACGCGTTGAAATACGCTGAAATCTGCAACGGTGTAACTTGCCATTGTGAACAACCATGGACTTGGACCGCGGATTATCTGCTGGCGAGGACCTCATCATCTGATAACTCGCCCCGGTTCATATACGCCAAATATGGAACTGTCCAGTCTGGAGTGATATGTAAAGCGGCTACCAATTGGGCCTCCGGATCAGGAATAGCTAAATCCTCCTCTATAGGCAACTTAACAGACGGGTTATGCAAGATATCTAAAAAGGTATTGGGTGGTACCGGTTTGCGTTGAGACCCCAGCCGGCTTAAAGCATCTGCTGCGTCGTTTTTGCGCCGGTCAATGTGCTCAACCTGATAACCCTTAAAGTGACCTGCCACAATATCCACCTCGCGTCTATAAGCCGCCATGAGTGGATCCTTAGAATCCCAAGTGCCAGAAACTTGCTGAGCCACCAGATCAGAATCTCCAAGACAGTGAACCCGGCTTAAGTTCATTTCCTTAGCCACACGGAGACCGTGGAGTAAGGCCTCGTACTCTGCAGCATTGTTAGTACAAGGAAACATTAAGCGGAGAACATAACAAATTTTATCACCTCGAGGGAAGTAAGGACAACTCCATACAGAGCCTTCCAATTGCCTGGACCCATCAAAGTGAATAGTCCAGTATGTATTGTCCGGTTTGTCCTCTGGTGCCTGTAACTCGGTCCAATCATTGATGAAGTCAACAAGCGCCTGAGATTTGATGGCCGTTCGAGGCATATACTTCAATCCATGTGGACCAAGCTCAATTGCCCACTTAGCAACCCGCCGATTGCTTCTACATTACGAATTATATCGCCCAAAGGAGCAGAACTAACCACTATGATGGGATGGCCTTGAAAGTATTGCTTGAGCTTCCGAATTGCCATAAAAACTCCATACACCAGCTTTTGCCAATGCGGATACCGTTGTTTTGACTCGATCAACACTTCGCTGATATAATAAACTGGCCGTTGAACCGGATATTCTTTCCCAGCCTCCTTACGCTCAACCACAATTGCCACACTGACTGCACGGGCATTGGCAGCCGCGTACAATAACAGGGGCTCGTTATCAACCGGAGCAGCAAGGACCGACGGTTCAGCCAGCTGCCGCTTCAAATCCTCAAATGCCGCATTGGCTGCATCACTCCAGACAAAATCATCCGTCTTCTTCAACATCTGATATAGAGGAATCGCCTTCTCTCCCAAACGGCTGATAAACCGGCTGAGGGCTGCAATTCGACCCGCCAGACGCTGAACATCATTGATGCATTTCGGTTTAGCCAAGGATGTAATCGCTTTGAACTTTTCCGGATTGGCCTCAATACCTCTATTGGACACAAGAAAACCCAAGAGCTTGCCTGCCGGAACACCAAAAACGCATTTGTCCAGATTGAGCATCATTTTGTAAACCCGAAGATTATCAAACGTCTCCTTGAGGTCATCTATCAAAGTTTCCTTCTTCCTGGATTTTACCACAATGTCATCCACATAGGCATGAACATTACGCCCAATCTACGCGTGAAGACAATTTTGCACACACCGCTGATAGGTTGCCTGGGCACTTTTGAGCCCAAAGGGCATAGAGACATAGCAGAAGGCTCCAAAGGGGGTGATGAAGGCTGTCTTCTCCTGGTCCTTAACTGCCATTTTAATCTGATGATAACCTGAATAAGCATCCAAGAAACTCAGGCGCTCACAACCCGCCGTCGCATCAATAATCTGATCAATACGCGGGAGAGCAAAAGGATCTGCCGGACAAGCTTTGTTCAAATCTGTGTAGTCTACACACATACGCCAAGTGCCATTTTTCTTAAGAACGAGCACCGGATTATCCAACCACTCGGGATGAAATACTTCGATGATAAACCCAGCAGCCAACAGCCGTGCTACCTCTTCACCAATGGCCTTGCGTCTTTCCTCGTTAAAGCAGCGAAGAAATTGCTTAACCGGTTTAAACTTGGGATCAATATTGAGAGTGTGCTCAGTGAGTTCCCTTGGTACACCTGGCATGTCAGAAGGCTTCCATGCAAAAATGTCCCGGTTCTCACGGATGAACTCGATGAGCGCGCTTTCCTCTTTCGAATCCAGATTGGTGTTGATGCTAAACTGTTTGGATGAATCGCCAGGAACAAAGTCAACAAGTTTAGTCTCATCAGCCGGTTTGAACGTTAGGGTTGGGTCATGCTCAGTGGTGGGCTTCTTCAAAGGGGTCATGTCTACCGGATCAACATTGTTTTTATAAAACTTCAGCTCCTCTGTAGCACAAACCGACTCAGCATAGGCCGCTTCACCTTCCTCACAATCCAAAGCGATCTTTCGACTTTTGTGCACTGTGATAGTTCCCTTATGACCCGGCATTTTGAGCTATAGATAGATATAACAAGGCCTCGCCATGAATTTAGCGTAAGCCGGCCGTCCAAACAGTGCGTGATATGGGCTCTGGATTTTCACCACTTCAAAGGTCAACGTTTCAGACCTGGAATCATGCTCATCTCCAAACACAACCTCCAAAGCGATCTTGCCAACAGGATATGCCGATTTACCTGGTACTACACCATGGAAGATAGTGTTTGACGGTTTAAGATTCTTGTCTGTCAACCCCATGCGACGAAAAGTCTCATAGTACAGGATGTTGATACTTCTCCCTCCATCCGTCAGAACTTTGGTAAACTTATAACCTCCCACCTGAGGTGCTACCACCAAAGCTAGTTGACCCGGATTGTCAACCCGAGGCGGATGATCCTCTCTGCTCCACACAATGGGTTGCTCGGACCACCGTAAATAACATGGCGCTGCTGGTTCAATAGAATTAACTACCCTCTTGTGAAGCTTATGATCGCGTTCGCACAGGCTAGTGGTGAACACATGATACTGCCCACCATTCAACTGCTTGGGGTGACTTTGATAACCTGACTGCTGCTGATTCCCTTGATTATTCTGTTGGCTATTACCACCTTGGTTGTTCTGGTGGCCCTGATTATTCTGAAATCCAGATCTTGAACCACCACCACCATGAAAACCTGGACTTGAACCGCCCGACGGACCCTGATCATACCGGTATTGATCAGAGTTTTTCAACTCCTTCATAATGTAACAATCTTTCCAAAGATATGTGGAAGGGGCCTCCTTGGTCCCATGCTTTGGGCAAGGCTGGTTTAACAGCCTCTCCAGATTCATCCCTCCACCGCGCTGGGGCGATTTACCTTTACGACGCTGCATATTGGTGTTAGCCACAAAATCTGAATTATCTGCTTTGCGCTTACCATTATTCCCATGGCCTCCTTAGTTGTGATGCTGTCCTTTCGCACCGCCGTTTTTCTTTCCCTTCTCCGGTTTCTCCTCATCAAACTCGGGATCCTTGGTATTATCAGAATCGGCATATTTGACCAAGGTTGCCATAAGTGTTCCCATGTCATTGCAGTGGCGCTTGAGCCGTCCCAACTTCATCTTTAGTGACTTAAACTGGCAATTACGCTCCAACGTTATGATCGCTTGGCCAGCTTTAATTCGGTTTGACGAATGCAAAACTTCTGAAACCCGGCGCACCCAATGAGTTGTTGACTCGTTCTCCCCTTGAACACAGGCATCCAGATCCACAATGGACATAGGCTGTTTGCAGGTGTCCTTGAAATTGGCTATAAACCGGGCCTTCAACTGATCCCATGACTCGATGGAGTTGGCTGGTAGGTGTTTCAACCAAGTACGGGCTGTCCCTTCCAACATCATTGTAAAATACTTTGCACATGCCGCTTCATCCACATCCAGCATCTCCATTGCCATCTCATAACTCTCGACCCACGCCTCAGGTGGCTGATCAGCAGTGTAATTTTGTACCTTACGTGGACCCTTGAAATCCTTAGGCAGTCGCACATTACGAAGAGCCGGACTGAGACATGGCACTCCCCAAGAACTGAAAGCAAGCCCGGTGCCTCGGTCTACTGACGCTGATGGCTGAATCGGGGCGGTTTGATAACGACCCGCATGTTGTACTGCCAAAGCGGCCTCCCTTCGTGCTCTGCCATTATCCACCACGTCCTGAGCGTTTACCTCACCGCGCGCCGGATTGGGTCCCTGAGGGATATTATGGCGCCGAGCACTTCTAGACACTTCCGGTTCATCCATGTGCCTGCTATAGCTTTTGCTCGGACGAGGGGTCGAATGAATTCTATCTCGGCTATAGGAATAAGCCTGCTACTGCACCACGGCGGTTTGAAGAAGATGCCTGGCCCGCCGTGTCTCAGTCGCCGCCAGTGAATCTCCCTCCATCGAATAGCTGCCAGGTGAGATGCCGCAGCAATCATGTTATCCAAAGGGCTTGAAAAGTAACCTAGTGGTGTTGACACATATTGCGGCGGGTTGTTCGTTCGTTGAGGCGGTTCCATTATCCGTGGTTGATCCGGCACTGCTCCAGGCGCATCAGTTCGGTTTGTAGCTGCCGGATTACTCGTCCCAGCCCCTGGTGTATTAAAGAGATTCAATCCTTCGAAGACCGGCTACATACGCGATCGGTACTTCCTTCGCATTACGTTGTTTGATGCATTCTGATCTAACAAGAGCCGGTAATTTTGTGCCTGTATCTGCTGTGATTGGGCATTCAAAGCGGCCCGCTCTTCAGCCATCCTAGCATCCTCAGACGCCAGGTCCAGCTTAGCCTGTGCTATTTGGTCCTTCAGCTTCGCAACATCTGCATTGTGCTGATCCTGCGTCTCCGGGGTAACTGTCGTGGTTAAAAAAGCTACCCAGGCGTCCATCAAACCGGAGAGAACTTGAGCTGGTCGGCGCACCGGGCCTCCTGCCGCGGCCGCTGATCCGGAATTCATTGATGCTGTAGATGAAGACTGCAAAGTGGGCTGTGTTCCGGCCATGTAAACAGCAACCCGACTTGGCGGTTCAAGGAGGTCCGGAATACTGTTGCCATCGGAATACCCTCCGAACACACCATCATGAACTTGGTATAAGGACTGGGTTTCACCGGTGGATGACTCGCCATCGGAATAAACAATCATCTCGCCTTCAGACACCGATTCAGATCCGATCCCATGGACACATCCTACGAACGCACGCTTCATGGCGGGCTTAACCCGGGCAGGACTTGCACGCTGAGTCGTCTCGACGGGGTCGGTGCAGATGTCCGGCTCAGGGCCCGGTTCGCCGATCTTACCGATGAAGACATGAATTCCGCCAAAGGGGACCCGATACCCGTACTCGATTGAGCCATCCTCGGGGCCCCATCCTTCGTCGTCGATGTAGAGCTTGCCGCGACGACTCTTGGTCATCCGGCCAACCACGTACCCCTTGAGTCCTTCAAAGCTGCCTTTTAAACACTTGAAACCATCGTGCGATAGCCCCACGGTGAGCGCCAACTGTCGTGGAATTGTCACGTCAGATGTCCTCTTCAAAGGACTTAGTCGTGGAGCCATCGCGACGGGTTAGCTTGGAGGGGTTAAACCGGACAAGGGACATGGGAGTTTTATACTAGTTCGGCCCCTTCGATGAAGGTAAAAGCCTACATCTGGTTGTGATGGAATTGATTGGGTTTCAATGACCAGGGAGCGAATACACTTTGCCTGAGTCTCGAGTTGTTGTTGTCTGCCCTCAAACTGTCGCCGGGTCGTCCCTTTATATGCATAGGTTGATGCCCGACCGGTCTACAGAGTCCCGAGGTCGTCTCATACAAGTGTCCGCCTTGGTCTCCCCTTTCTTATCTTACAACACAAGTTATACAATCGTGGCGGTTTACTACCATGGGCCCTAATCCGCCTCTGGGCTCTGGGCCTCTAAGCCTTATTGGTGAAGCGCCATCTTCTTTGTCTTCCTGGGCTTCAATATGATTGAGCGTGAACCGGCCCCTCCTGGGCGGTTTACACTCAGTAGTTATATCCTCCACAGTGAGTACAAATGAACCCAACAAGACTTACATCTGAACTAACTACATATGCATCGGTATCAACAAAGGGGGTAGTGGAGTTTAACTGCAGAAAGCCAGCTTTGACTCAGTGGCTAACCTGAACTACGACTGCAAGTAACTCTTTTGAGGTGGCGCACACGAGTCCACATATTCACCATATCAATACACCACTATGGATCCGCTCTCGTCTCCCTACGAGAAGGCCATCCATAGCACTCACGCTTATCTTGCGCATTTTAGAGTATCCACTTTCACTTGTCTATGAACTGTTATAGGCAACCCAGAAGTCCTTTTTCCACGGACACGGCTATTCGAATAGATGATGTTAACCCTGCAGGGGTGTACTTCTTCACACACGCTCTCACCACTTACCGTCGTTTACACGACATGTACTCGGCAACCTTCAAGCGGAAGCCCAGCAAGGGTGTCGGCCATGGCCTACCTAAACACTCAAGTCTCTAGTCCAAGTTTATCGCCTATTCAGGTTCCATCCGCAGGGAGTCCGACCGAGGTTTCCACATACGGCCCCGAACGATGTGTACAGGGTTCCGCGACACCAAACGGGCGCCCGGCATACCCGGCCACGTGCCTACCGCATCACAGCCCACCCCTCGAGTCAGTGCCGCGCACGACCTCCAGCATACTACAAACACCAGAAACTACTTGCAACTCCTGGACAGAGGACAAGGGTGGTTAAGAAGCCAAGAGGGTCCATTGGTTTCGGGCACAATGCATGGTAGTAGCTGTTCATGGATCACAAACACAGAACTCAGTTCCTGAGGACAGCTTCAATGAGACAAACCACCATGTACTCCTACATGGCCTCTCATCAATACTTTTATCAAATCGTGTTCACACACTTAGCTCACACCCAAAGAGGGACATGTTCATCACCATTCCAATTCATCCCGATGAATCGGACACGACTCAACTCTAAGCGATGGCAGGCATGACAAACAAGCATGAATGATTAGGCACATCGGGGCTCAAACAACTCCTACTCATGCTAGTGGGTTTCATCTATTTACTGTGGCAATGACAGGTCATGCAGAGGAAAGGGCTTCAACTACCGCATCAAGTAACAAATGAATCGTTGTTGTCCTAATGCAGTAAAAGAGAGCAGGAGCGAGAGGGTGGGATTGTATCGGAATGAACAAGGGGGTTTTGCTTGCCTGGCACTTCTGAAGATAATATAGTTCTTCATCGGTGTCATCGAACTCATCATCGGAACGTCGTCTACTGAGAGGGGACAATTACCGACAAACAAGGAAGAACACAATCAATGCAATGCAACAATATGATGCATGATCATGACATGGCAATATGTTGTGGTTTTAGCTAATGCAACTAGAAACCAGATTAAATGAAGTTGGTTTGAACCAAGGGTTCAAATTCAAACTCCATATGTGCTTATTTAAATGCCAATTATGCAAATTGCCATATACAGCAATCTTAGGTTGTTCAAACATGCATGTAAATGGTACAGATGGATAGATTGGATTTTTCTGATCATTTTTCATATATAATTTGTTTGATTTGGAGTTATAGATTAATTACTATGAATTTTGGAAGTTAGCATTATTTTCTGAAATTTCCTGAATAAGAATAAATCCAGAAAATAATTAACTACGTCAGCACCGCGTCGCTGTGACGTCAGCGGTCAACAGGCGTCGACCAGATCAAACCTGACCAGTGGGACCCACTGGTCAGTGACCCAGTCAACTAACTAAGTTAGTTAGCCCTAACTAACTGGGCAGGGCCCACTAGTCAATGACTGTAGTAACTAACCTAACTAATTAATTAGTGCTAACTAGAGTAATTATTTGGGCGGGGCCCGCAAGTCAGTGAGGTCAACCCACGCCGGTCAACGGGTCAGCGGTCGCCGGTGTTTAGCCGCCGGCGAGTCCAGACGCGGCGGTGTGCTGCGGGATTCGCCTACAGAGCGCCGTTTGGTGCGTGGAGCACAGCTACGGGATGCGGACGCTCGTCCGCATCCAACCATTGTGGTGGCGCAGCCGAGGAGTGGCCAGAGTGGCTCCGGCGATGAGCTCGGCGGCGGCCGAAGCTCAGTCGAGCTCGGGCTCGTTGCTGCGGTGGCCTAGGCGGGGCGGCGCTAGCACCTACGGCTCCTACGCGATGCGAGGAGTGCAATGGGCACAAGCTCGGGACCATATGGTCACCGGAGCATCACCGACGACGAGCGCGAGCGGCGGCACGTGTGGGTGAGCGCGGTGCAGTCGCTACGGTACACGGGGAAAGAAAAGAAGAGGAGGGGAAGGTCAGTGGCTCACAGTGGTCACGATGAGCGGGTCAGCGAGGTCGGGGAGGCAGCGAGGCGAGCGCCGGGTCGTAGGCGATCTCGGCGGACCGAGGTTGAAGAAGACGGCGTTGGCAGCATTTTAGGTCTTTCGGCATCGCGTAGCTCGGTGAGGAGGAAGAGGAGGTCGGGGCGGAGGACGGGGACACGTCGGAGAGGCACGGGGAAGGCGGTGGCCACGACTACGGCGGTCGGCGGCGGCGAGCATGCTCGGCTGTTGTGGGGAACAGCGAGAGAGAGAGGTGTTGGGGGCGAATGGAGGGGTCCAGGGGGTCGGGGCGACGACGTGGAGGTCGTCCAGACGTCTGTAGCGCTGACAAGCAGGTGGCGCCGTGGCGAGCTCAAGACACGCCTTGATGTCACCTCCACTGCTGGCGAGGGAAGCAAGCGGCTGGGACGGGCCCGACCTGATCTTTGAGCCGCCAGGTGGGCTGCAGGTAAGCGTCGGGTAAGCTTTCTTCTCTCTCTCTCTCTCTGCTTTTCCTATTTTAGTTTCTGTTTTCTATTATTCTGTAGTCTTTAGGGCTTTATTAAAAATACTTAAACAGATCCAAAAATCATGAAACTGCTCAATGCTACTGTTTGGAATATAGCCAACAGCAAACATTTTAGTTTATGATTATTTGAGCATTTAAAATATTTAATAGCATTTATATGCCCAAATGCAAGTACTATATGATTTAATTCAAAGCCCAAATATGTCATGGAAAAATGTGCAACACCTCTGGTTATTGCTTCTAGCATTTTCCAGAAATGATGAACATTTTTGAAAGCCATTTGGATTCACTAAGAATACTTTAGTTGAACCTAGTGAATTCCTTTGATGCTAGGGTTTAAACAATCCCCATTTCAAATTCATTTGAAACTTAGACATGATGACACTCATGAGGCTAGCCTAGTGCATTGCCATAAGCTAGGGATGTGACAACTCACCCCCACTAAACAAGAATCTCGTCCCGAGATTCAAGCGTAGGGTAAGGTGGAAGAGGGAATGTAAACTAACACAAACGCAAACTAACACAATCTTCACGATCCAGGTTGCACTTCATAAGAACGTTGATTTGATCATGATCTTTATCTTGATGTCATGCTCTGAGAACTTCATCCAACACGACAATGACAAAAAGAAATTCTACGGAACTGATCTCCTCAAAGATCGAGTAACTGACGATCAGCTCATGAAATGAGACATAACATGTCTTGAGCTGAGGCACGATACACACATCAAGAATGATGGAAATGAGCATATGACAAGGTTTAAATAAGTAGCGGAATTTCCACACTTAGGAGGGTGGTGAACGGTGTCAACGTAGTAAGGAGTTGGTTGCCCTTCATAACAAACGGGGCACCTTTGGGAAGATGACTTGTAGAAGTATTCCCTTAAGTGCAAAAGAATTACTTTTGATACATTGATCATTGAAAGTCTCTCTACCAACCTAAGGCAATCACAATCGATTGTTTGGCGGAGTTCGAGAGAATGATATACTCGGGCTAGAATGGATGATGTGGACTACCTTGTTGAAGAAAACGCGATGGATGATTTGCTTATCATCGGAAATGGATGGGACCCATGGTAGGACCACTTCTGAAGATGATCCCGAACAACAATTGCTGAGAAGGGCAGTCCAAGGGAGATTGGCATAAGGCAGTGCAAGCTGGGAACAAAATGCAAATGTCGGGAATGTTCCAACCATCATATCTGCCTGAGATTCAGATCTGGTTGGTGTCAGGATATTCCATACTCATCAAGTCTAGAAAGAAAAATGAAAGTTTACAACACAAATCAACTAGATGACGTTGCGAGATTCTCGGGGAGTGAACTATGATAGCAAGCTCCAAAACATGAGCTAGTTCTGCTACATACATGTGAACACGTTGTCCAAGACAAGTATGACCACGTAGAAGCCTTATAATAAAAGACTATCGAGTTCAGGTTAGGATCCATCATCAAGGATTTTGAAGTCTTTACGCGCGCTAGACTTCTTTCCCTTGAACAAATCAATCAGTGGCTTGGGGTGCTAGGAATTGCACATGGAGTGGAGGTAATTAATCTACCAAACCACAGAATACTTCGCACATGCATGACTGACTTGGGACGATTCCAGGGGAAGCAAAACTAACTTTCTCAAATTCACGGCGGCAACTTGCACCTAATGCACGTGAACTTAGAGGAAGTCACTACTTTCATCCAAACATATATCTCATAAACGGGACTTGAAGATAATTCTTACAAAAGTTTCCAACACTAGCTTGATGTACAACATGAATCAAGGAGGATACAAGATGCTGCTGATGGGCCCAATAGCAACTCATCGGAATTTCCATATCACCGGACTTCCACCATCATGTGAACACCGTGATAGCATTGGTCAGAACAAAAGATGTAACGGTGTATGCTCGAGGGATCAACCATGAGTAGGACAGCATTACGAACATCGTTGGTTCTGATTTGACTTGACGATGGCCCATACTCAAGTCAAAGTTTTGGCAAGACAATAGATTCAACAACTGATCATGAGGACCAATTGGTGAAGATATCATCTTTCTTCAACACACACACAAACACAAGGATATCCCTTCAGAAAGAACCAAATTCGGCATAGCTTTTTATCTTCCAACTCTCCAAGTTGTTGTTTAGCTTAACCAACTAGCTCAGGGTTATCCAACTCAGATTCTTGGAGAAGGGGTGGTTTATAAGAAACCAACTTGATCACGAACTCAACATAGCGGTCAGGGGACGACATGGTGATACTTCCGGGAAGATATCCGGAAAATCAGAAACCACCAATATGTCTCTAAGCTCGAGAACAATCTTGCTTTTCAGGCAAGACGATATGATCAAATAAGCAAGGATTGACACTATCCTAACTCATTGATCGAAGGGTGCACCTGAAATAAGGACTAGGTAGCATGATCAATCTTAGGATGATGATTTAATAACCAGCACGCTAAGAATGAGAGTATTGCCCATTTACTACCAAGCAACAAGTTGCTCGTAGTATTGATTTCACACATCACAATTCACTTTTCGGCATTCCGGTTACAACAACACAGAACCGAGGAATGAATAATGATGGCGAGAAGTATCACTCCATCAAGAATTCATAAGAGGTGGTGCAATTCTCATGACATTCTTGACATAAAGATGGTAACACTTCAAGGTAGAACAGAGCAAAAGCTGGATTGGCATTTTGATCCATGGAGTACAACTACTTTGACCCAATCATAGATATGGACGAGGTACTGGAGTTTTTTTCTCCTAGTCATTCCAGAATAGAATGGCTTGACGGACCACAAGAGTAATAGGCATCGATGAACACGAATGCACACATGCTCTTGACTATCAACTGATAGATGAAGGCTGAAATACAGTTAAAGAGGGACAACTCAAGGAACATATAACTTTCTGAGTTGTGGATGCATGGATTAGCATGTCGAACGAGTTCAACAGGCTTCTTCCAGATAACCCATGCAGAAAGATATAACGGGCAGAATCACAATTATGAATGGAGAACTTCTCAAGAGCACTCTTGTTGTGATCTTTTGGTTCAAAGGCTTTTGCCATATTGGTTCATGGTATTGGAAGAAGGATATAGCACGGACCTCGAGGACTATCGCAAAGGTTACTAATATCTTAAGGGAACTAGCAAATACTAACAACATGAAGTGGGGTGATTCTCGGGTTCAAAAACCCAGGAATAGAATACCTACTAACTAATAACATCACGGGATGCTTTCGAGAATGGTGGCCAGAATCATCACACCTGGAACACAAAACATTGCTAGATTACCGGGTGACTCCCTAAAACACCTAGGGTCATAATAATAGCTCCAAATTATATGTCGAGGCAACAGAGTACCTCAACTCACCGATTAGTTTGATTAATCTGGCCCAAATGGACATCAGGAACATGGAGGAATGATTGCAAGTGCATCAGACTATCTAGAAACCTGGGATGACTCGGACTGCATAACGGCTGTAAATGCTCAGAAAAATATTTGAGACATTCACAAGGATTTGCATAGTCACTTAACAACATCATATCAAGGTTCTGGTTCAACGGACAACATACTAAAAGTAGTAGAAACTTAATTGAGGCCTGAAACCAACAATCCTATAAGTCTCTACCATAGTAACTCGTCATCCTAATAGATAGATGAGAAGGCCTAGTTCTTAATCCCCGTAGAAAAGAAGAGGTTGACTCAGATCAGAAGGGCATAAGGTAAAGGAGTAAAAAGATCCTTACATTCCCTTCCCCAATCAATTCCCTTACATAACTAAAGCATTTCTAGACACAACTTCGACCAGTTTGGCTTGGTAATCCTACATGCGATCAGCTCGATACCAAAGCTGCGGGACCCGATTCTAAGTCACATCGATCTAGCCTGTAACACCTCATATCACTTTGCGGCCTCACGCACGGTATTCCTACGGGTGTCGCCTTACCATGGCCCGGGACCGTTTGCGCCTTTTGGCTCACGTATATGATAGTGTCGCTAGCGTCCATATGATAGAGAACCCGGACCGACATGACTAGTCATGAACCCAAAGTGGCACTAACTTACGGGGACAAGCATACATGAATCAACATCGAGCATGTCGGTCAGCAGCATGCGAATCCGGGCTGTAGCACTAGGCTAACAGGACTCCGGGAACCCGGGCTATAGCAGGCTAGGCAGGATTCCGGATGTCACCGCGTGACATTTCCCCAAAGGGACAGACACAGGAACGAGGTGAATCACATGCCGGCCAGTCAAGTGTTAGGAGGCAGTAGTCTGGGCTAGCAGGACTCCGGTGAACCAGGCGATGGCGGACTACTATGGCTCATGGAAGCACAAGACTACATTTCTCCATAAGAGAGGCTACCAAGGATAAACAACTAGGTTGTCGGATCCCACACATACCAAGCATTTCAATCATAGCACAATATGCTCAATATGTGTAAATACAACATGGCATCACAACATAACTCTACGACTCAAGTTGTCGGTGCGGGGACGACACCTATGGGATCGCAAGAATCCCTACTACGGTTGCGGGGCGCGGGGTCGTGAGAAGAGCGGATCAAACAGATAGCACACGGTTTCTTTATCCATGTTCAGGCCGCGAGGATGCGTAAAACCCTACTCCTGCTTTGGTGGTTTGTTATCTGTGTTCTTGAGCTAGCTATGGGGCGTGAGGAGCTCCAAAATGCCGAATCCTCCTCCTGGTCGCCTTGGGCCTCCTTTTATAGGGAAAGGGGTTGCCACAGTGGCACACAGGAGATGGAAAGGGTACAGTGATGCGAGTCTATCCCTCGCATTACATGACAAGGCGCATTTAATGCGTCTTGCTTGGGTGTCCTTGCTTTATCGGGGACGGGGGAGGGCCCAGTCTCGTCCGTCGCCGCTCCCTTTCGTGTCGACACGCATACAGCCAGCGGTGCCCGTGGTGCCATGTAGGCAGGCAGGCAGCTGAGGTGGCGCAGCGGTGGGTCTCCACGAAGGTCTGCTCGCCGCCACGCAGGTGCCAGCCCAACTGGTTGGGTCGGCAGCTGCATGCGAATGGCGGTGAAGGTTTGATTGGCGTGGGCCCGATGGTGGCCCTACGGGTGTCCTTGGCAAGGGCCTCGCCGTAGCCCCGGCAAGGGTCTTGCCGTGGCGCCTGCTGTCATCCCCGGCAAGGCTCTTGCCGGGGGCCTATCAGTCCTCCTTGGCTGGGATCCCGCCAAGGGTCGTCATCTTCTATAGTGTGTATTTGATCTTGAATGTCTTCACAAAGATCTGCATGCCACCATGGGGATGTCTCGAATCCTTGCCCCATGGGGCGGTGGACTCAAGGGTGATTCGCTCCGTGGGTGTGGGCGAAACCGCCCGACAAAGGGCCTTGCTGGTTTGCTAAAACCGCCCGGGCAAGGACCTTATGGGGAGTCCGCTTCGTCCCCTTTGCTCTTTGTGGTCTTGGTCTTGGCGTCGTTCTGCTCCTTTCGAGCTTCGGCCTTACCTCGGCTCACCTCCCTTGCCTTGCTCGGTGCGGTGGTCCCCGCGGCTCAAACTGCCCGTGCACAGTTATAGGGGTACAAAAAGTGTACCCCTCTTTTTGTACACCAACAGGAGCCCCGGGCCTGGGCGAAACATAAGCGCAATCGCGTCATTGGGCTAGGCCCAAAAACGGTGCGCGGACAGGCAGGGTGGTTTTTACCGCGGTAAGTCCATTCGGGTACTACACCTCCCGTGCCTCCCGCGCGTGGCTCGGCGTGGGGAGGCGTGCGTGACGTGGGCGGCATGCGCGGGGCTGAGCTCTGCACGCATGCGTCCCGTCGCAGTTAATGTGAAAGGAGGCGGCCCGCGTTTTCCCCCATAAGAAGGAATAACCGTGGGCGCGCTGCTCACTTTCACCTCTTCTCTCGTACCTTTTCCAATCTCAGAGCCGCCGTTTCCTCTCTTCCTTCCCTCCTAAGCTTTCGCCGTCGCCCGCCGTCGCTGCTTCGCCACCCCTCTTCCTCAATCCTCTAGACTTCTTAGCCGCCATGGCGCCCAAATCCGCCAAGGGCAAGGGGGTGGCTAAGAGCTCTGGGACCGTGGAGCCGCCGTAGAGCGCACTGTCGGGGGACCGGACGAAGTCCGCTTTCTTCTTCCCCTCGTCGATTGGTGTTCATGAACTCCTGGCCTCCTTCAAGCCCTTATGGGGAGTGAAGACGGGGGAAGAATTGAGGGCACCCGGCGACGCGCATCATTCCTGCCGCCTACGCCGATCCTGCCCCAAATCGGTATTCCTTTTTTGTCGATTACCTTTCTTGCGGGTTATGCCCCCCTTTCTCCGATTTCTTCTGCGACATCATGCACACCTTCGGCTTTCGCCTCTTGGATTTCACTCCGAATGCGGTGGCGTGCTTGGCTCTCTTCGTGCATCTTTGTGAAGGCTTTGCCGGAGTGCAGCCCAACACGGCACTCTTTCGCCATTATTTCTCCCCTCGAATCCAGCCCGGAGGCGCCGTCTCCGGATGCGTCGCCTGGATCTCAAGATCCAAGGGGCGTGCCAGACGATGCCATGAAGGAGAGGTGGGATGAATGGCGTGGCGGTGGTGCTGGATTGAAGACGAAGACCCGCCGGAATTTCTGCAAGGTCCGTCGAGCGCCGCCGGTCCATGGCAGCGGCAGGGTGATGTCGATCTGCCGACGGGAGGCTTATTGTTGCCACCACCAGGATCCTCCGGCTGACCCGGGCTGGGCTCACCCTGGAGATGATCGGGGCGGACTTCATTCGCCGCCGGATCGCCCCGTTACATAACAAGGGGAGGCCAGCCTGGTTTTCTGAACCGGCTGACATTATGCGGCTCATACAGCCTCGACCACAACTTCACCGTGATGGCGCATGCCCACTTACATCGTGGCTTTTCCAGCTCGATGTGGGCCGTGACGGCAAGATTGAACGGACCGGCAAGGCCGCGAGGACTGCCGCAAAAGTCGGCAAGGCCGTCAAGGGGTCGTTCTTCAAGTTGCCAGCGGGGGTAGTCCCGTTGTGCAATAACTCACGCTGGTCCGAGATCATTGGTATGATGCCGGACTGCAGCAGCGCCGCCCTGTCTCGAGCTGGCAGGAGCCGACGGATGCAGATGTGCAGCAATTCTTCGACTCCTTGATCGAGGTGTACGTCAATGCTGACGTCGAGCGGTGGCTTGTCATGGACACCACCTAGGCGGAGCTGGACTACATCACCACTAGGCCGAGGGAGGCACAGCTTGCCATGGAGGCTGGCAGCATCGGGGGTGTGGAGGACAAGGCCACGACGGCTGCGGAGGAGGAGCAGTTCTCCCTGTGGGCGGCGGCCACCGGGGAGGTCAGCAGCGTCGATGCTAGAGCTCCGCTTGTCGAGGACGCGGCCGACGAGTCGTTGTCAGAAGAGGACGTGGCGGCGGGCTCGACGCCAATCAGGGGAAGAGGGCGAGTCTGCGGCGGGCTGGCTCAGTGAGCGGTCCGGCCCAGCGAGCTACGCTGCCTCAATTGACCTGGAGGTCCGGCGCCACCACGAGGGCCACGATGGCGAAGGGGCTGACGAAGGCCGCTGAGAAGAAGAAGGCGACGGCCCCTTCCTCATCCAGGTGCGCACAAACCCTGCCGCCTTCTTCGCCTCCTCCGGCAGGCGTCGACTCAGATGATGATGTGGAGCTCCCTTTTGATCTCGGGTCTCTCGGCCGGAGGAAAAGGAAACTGGTGGAAGAGGAGGAGGCGGATGTGAGTAAGTACTCCTTTTCTTACTGTCATTTCCACTTCCCCGAATCGGGTCGCTTGTCTTGATCCATTTTTGCTTTTGCAGGGAGACAGAGACGTTGGCCCAGAGGGCGAAGAGGGCGAGGACCTTGGCGAGCAATCAGCCCCCCGCTGGGGCTTCAGAGACACCACTGGTGGTGCTGAGCAGCCCGGACAGCAACCCTCGGCGCAGCCCCAAGCGTAAGTTTGTCACCCTCTTCTTACTCGACATGTGGTAGGCGCTCGATGCTATGATTGTGACCTTGCCGGGTCTGCAGGATGGGAGCGGCAGCAGGAGGAGCCACAGAGGGCTACTCCTAACACACCACCCCCATCGACTACACCGCATGAGGCGTCCCGGCAAGGGCACCAGGCACGGAGCCCACACCCATGGAGGAAGAGGGGAACTTGGGCGCTGGTGACTCTGCCACGGCGCCAAATGCTGGCGGAGAGGGGACTTCTGATTCACAGCCTAGCACCGGTTCGCCTGTCCTTCGTCTCTGTTTCTCCCTTATTCTTTTCTTGGCTTCATTGCTCCCATTGCTGCCCAGGCCCTCCTTCAACAGACTTGGAGGACGTGGACACTGTTGTTGGAGACATTGCTGAGGAGGCCGCGGCGGAGGCCAGCAGGATTGCCGCCGAGGAGGCCGCCAAAGATCTTGTGAGGCCGCCACGGCAAGCCGCCAAGGGCGCTGCCGAGGACGCCGCTGCGGGGGCCGCCAAGGCGACCGACGAGGCTTCTGCCGAGGGCACCAGCGGTGGACCTGCCGGTGAGGCCGGCAAGGCCTCCGCCGAGGAAGAGGTGGCGGGTGACCAGCCCCCCTCCTCCTCAACCTCGGGCTCCGGCAGATATCTGAAGGTGGGCGACGATCTTTTCGTCCATCTTCCAGGCGTCAAGCCGGCGCCCTTGAAGGGGAAGCCTTTGACGGCGAGGTGCTTGCCGCCACCGGGCTTGAGGTGGTTGATGAGCAGGCGTTGGCGGCGATGGTTCTCCGGAAGAGCAGCTTTTCCGCGCCATGGGGCCGACTTCCGGAAGCTCCAAGTGCTCTACCGTGCCACTTTGGACAAGGTCAAGTCTAGGATGGCGGCGGTGGACAACGCGAGGTGGACTTCAAAGCGGCGCATCGGCTGAGACGCAGAACTGGTTCCACCAGACTTCGCGAGGCGAGAGGGCCTTCGGGAGGAATTGGCCAAGCGCGATGTGGAGCTCACCATGAAAATGGCCGACAACGAAGAAGGCCCGGGGAAGAGGCGGCGAACTTGGCGCGCGGCAAGCCGCCGGAACCAACATCAAGCCGCGTTGGACTCTCGGGAAGAGGACCTCTCCGCAGCGTGAAGCGAAGCTTAAGCATAGCTCAGCGGCAAGGATGAGGAGCTCGAGGCCCTTGTCGCTGACGGACCCGCGAGCTGGAGCAGAGGCACAAAGAGGCACTTGATGCCCAGGCTCTGGCCCATGCCGGCAAGGTGAAGGAGCTGGAAGCGGAGCGGGACGAGCTGAAGGAGCAGGCCCTCAAGCTGTCCGGCGAGAAGAACACGCTCAATCGCGCCTTGGTAGAGGCACAAGGAGCGGTCATCAGCAGGACTGGGGAGCTCTCCGATGCGTAGAACTCCATCAGAGACCTCAAGCTGAAGCTGGAGGGTCTCGAGAAGATGCTGTCAGAGAGCAGGGCTCAGGAGGAGACCTTGACCAGGAGCCTCGAGGAGGAGAAGCAGCTGCGGGCAAACGAGGCCGCCTCCCACCAAGAATATGTGGTGGGCGAGAACAGGTGGATCAGCCATCTGGAGGTCGTCGCCGGCAGGGTCACCTCGCAATTGGCCACCATGGGGCTGCCAAGCGTGAGGTCGCCCTGGCCTTGTGGGACCGTCAATGCCAAGCTGACCCAGTTCTTCGAGGGCGTCCTCGGAGCCTTGGCCTATCTTCACTCCACCAGGATGGCCACGCTGGCTGAAGAGGCCCGGCGACTTTGCCGGAGGGTCGTGACCAAGGTCCTCACCAAGGTGGCGCACTGGAATCCCGACCTTGACTTCGCGGCCTCGATGAAGAGCTTGCCGGACGGTGTTGACCTCACGGTGCTCAAGGAGCGCATCAAGCCCATCACCAACAGCATCGACGAAATCAAGAGGGTGGAAGGCGGTAGCCGGATTAAGCATCCCGTTCCTCTTCGCTGCTGCGGGTTCCCAACCAATACAAATTTTATCTTTAGTTAGAACCGCAGCTATGACGTGATGTAATATAACTTTGAAGTACTCTTAATTTTTATGCATGCTATTTCCCCGTTCAATTCCTCTTTGTATGTGTGCCCCTCGTCGATCGGGTAGGCTTGACGGCGCGGAAGCCCCTAGCGGCGTTTTGGGGATGGATCCTCAGGGCCTGCCGGAATGCAGCGTCTGCCGTCTGAAGCCACCTTTTCGTTCCAAACGCGGCCGCTCGAACTGTCGAGCTTGACTCGAGTTAGAATCAAGGGCGTTGTTGGTCGCGGAAGGTTACTCTGCCATTCTCGACGCAGCCGCTTGAGCTGTCGAGCAGACTCGAAACAGGGCAAGGGCGTTGCCGACCATGGGAGAGCCCCCTGGCGTGCGGGTTTCTCATACAAAGGCGTGACATCTCCGGGGAATAACCTCAAATAAGAAGAGTAGCACAAATAAGGGTTCAGTGCAACTTAGCTTCTGTTTGCAATCGCTCGAGCGTCGATCTTCTGGTCTCCTTCCTTCTTCGAGGGTCACGAAGATGAAGGAGTGTCGGGCTAACTGCTAGAGCCGATTCTCACAACTGCGCCCCCTACCTGGCGCGCCAAAGATGTTGGTGCGGGGACGACACCTATGGGATCACAAGAATCCCTACTACGGTTGCGGGGCGCAGGGTCGTGAGAAGAGCGTATCAAACAGATAGCACACGGTTTCTTTATCCAGGTTCGGGCCGCGAGGATGCGTAAAACCCTACTCCTGCTTTGGTGGTTTGTTATCTGTGTGCTTGAGCTAGCTATGGGGCGTGAGGAGCTCCAAAAAGCCGAATCCTCCTCCTGGTCGCCTTGGGCCTCCTTTTATAGGGAAAGGGGTTGCCACAGTGGCACACAGGAGGTGGAAAGGGTACAGTGATGTGAGTCAATCCCTCGCATTACATGACAAGGCGCATTTAATGCGCCTTGATTAGGTGTCCTTGCTTTATCGGGGACGGGGGAGGGCCCAGTCTCGTCCGTCGCCGATCCCTTTCGTGGTCGACCTGCGCCACGCCAGCGGTGCCCGTGGTGCCATGTAGGCGGCGAGGCGGTGAGGTGGCGCGGTGGTGGGTCTCCACGAAGGTGCCTTTCGCCGCCACGCAGTGCCAGCCCAACTGGTTGGGTCGGTAGCTGCATGCGAGCAGCGGTGAAGGTTTGATTGGCGTGGGCCCGATGGTGGCCCTACGGGTGTCCTTGGCAAGGGCCTGTAGTAGCCCGGCAAGGGTCTTGCCGGGCGCTTCTTGTCATCCCGGCAAGGCTCTTGCGGGGGCCTTGTGGTCCTCCTTGGCTGGGATCCCGCCAAGGGTCGTCATCTTCTATAGTGTGTATTTGATCTTGAATGTCTTCACAAAGATCTGCATGCCACCACGGGATGTCTCGAATCCTTGCCCCATGGGGAGGCAAAGTGGACTCAAGGGTGATTCGCTCCGTAGGTGTGGGGCGAGCCGCCCCAGCAAGGGCCTTGCCGGGTTTGCTAAAACCGCCCCCGGGAAGGACCTTGCCGGGGGAGTCCGCTTCGTCCCCTTTGCTCTTTGTGGTCTTGGTCTTGGCGTCGTTCTTCTCCTTTCGAGCTTCGGCCTTACCTCGGCTCACCTCCCTTGCCTTGCTCAGTGCGGTGGTGCTGCGGCTCGGGCGCCCGTGCAGCGATTCTGAGGGTACAAAAAGTGTACCCCTCTTTTTGTACACCGACACAAGTATTTATTCATTAGGCTCCGAGGAGCCAAGATATTACAAACATGGGTCTCATGACCCAACATTCAGAGCATACAAGTCAAAGCACATGCGGAAGCTTAACATGTCTGAGTACAGACATCTACAAATGAAAAAGGCTGACAAGCTGACTATCTACCAGATCCTGCCGAGGGCACAAGATCGTAGCTGAGGTATCAAGCTAAACGTTGAAGTCCACACGGAACTACTAGCGAGACTGACGTCTCTCTGCAAAACATAAAATAGGATAACGTGAGTACAAATGTACCCAGCAAGACTTACATCAGAACTAAGTACATATGCATCGGTATCAACAAAGGGGGTAGTGGAGTTTAACTGCAGCAAGCCAGCTTTGACTCAGTGGCTAACCTGAACTACGACTGCAAGCAACTCTTTTGAGGTGGCGCACACGAGTCCACATATTCACCATATCAATACACCACTATGGATCCGCTCCCGTCTCCCTATGAGAAGGCCATCCATAGCACTCACACTTATCTTGCGCATTTTAGAGTATCCACTTTCACTTGTCTATGAACTGTTATAGGCAACCCAGAAGTCCTTTACTGCGGACACGGCTATTCGAATAGATGATGTTAACCCTGCAGGGGTGTACTTCTTCACACACGCTCTCACCACTTACCGTCATTTACACGACATGTACTCGGCAACCTTCAAGGGGAAGCCCAGCGAGGGTGTCGGCCACGGCCTACCTAAACACTCAAGTCTCTAGTCCAGGTTTATCGCCTATTCAGGTTCCATCCACAGGGAGTCCCGCCAAGGTTTCCACATATGGCCCCGAACGATGTGTACAGGGTTCCGCGACACCAAACGGGCGCCCGGCATACCCGGCCACGTGCCTACCGCATCACAGCCCATCCCTCGGGTCATTGCTGCGCACGGCCTCCAGCATACTACAAACACCAGAAACTACTTGCCACTCCTGGACAGAGGACAAGGGTGGTTAAGAAGCCGAGAGGGTCCATTGGTTTCGGGCCCAATGCATGGTAGTAGCTATTCATGGATCACAAACACAGAACTCAGTTCTTGAGGACAGCTTCAATGAGACAACCCACCATGTACTCCTACATGGCCTCTCATCAATACTTTTACCAAATCGTGTTCACACACTTAGCTCACACCCAGTAGGACATGTTCATCACCATTCCAATTCATCCCCGATGAATCAGACCTGACTCAACTCTAAGCAGTAGCAGGCATGACAAACAAGCATGAATGAGTAGGCACATCAGGGCTCAAACAACTCCTACTCATGCTAGTGAGTTTCATCTATTTACTGTGGCAATGACAGGTCATGCACAGGAAAGGGGTTGAACTACGGCATCAAGTAACAGATGAATCGTTGTTGTCCTAATGCAGTAAAAGAGAGCAGGAGCGAGAGGGTGGGATTGTATCAGAATGAACACGGGGGTTTTGCTTGCCTGGAACTTCTGAAGATAATATAGTTCTTCATCGGTGTCATCAAACTCATCATCGGAACGTCCTCTACTGAGAGGGGACAATTACCGGCAAATAAGGAAGAACACAATCAATGCAATGCAACAATATGATGCATGATCATGACATGGAAATATGTTGTGGTTTTAGCTAATGCAACTAGAAACCAGATTAAATGAAGTTGGTTTGAACCAAGGGTTCAAATTCAAACTCCATATGTGCTTATTTAAATGCCAATTATGCAAATTGCCATATACAACAACCTTAGGTTGTTCAAACATGCATGCAAATGGTACAGGTGGATAGATTGGATTTTTCTGATCATTTTTCATATATAATTTGTTTGATTTGGAGTTACGGATTAATTTCTATCAACTT
Source organism: Aegilops bicornis (assembly GCA_021605145.1). Lineage (NCBI taxonomy): Eukaryota > Viridiplantae > Streptophyta > Magnoliopsida > Poales > Poaceae > Aegilops > Aegilops bicornis. The sequence goes on along the minus strand of CM038669.1, from coordinate 421,888,035 downwards.
TTGAAGTTAGCATTATTTTTCTGAAATTTCCTGAATAAGAATAAATCTAGATAACTACGTCAGCACTACATCACTGTGACGTCAGCGGTTAACAGGCGTCGACCAGGTCAAACCTGACCAGTGGGACCACTGGTCAGTGACCCAGTCACCTAACTAACTTAGTTAGCCCTAACTAACTGGGCAGGGCCCACTAGTCAGTAACTGTAGTAACTAACCTAACTAGTTAATTAGTGCTAACTAGAGTAATTAGTCGGGCGGGGCCTGCAAGTCAGTGAGAGAGGGGGGAAGTCAAACCGGGCAGTGGGGTCAACCCACGCCGGTCAATAGTCGTGATCGCCCGGCGTTTAGCCGCCGGCGAGTCGACGCAATGCGCTCTTGAGATTCGCCTATAGAGCGCCGTTTGGCACGCGGAGCACAGCTACGGGATGCGGACGCTCGTCAACATCCACCCATGGTGGTGGCGCGGACGGGGAGTGGCCGGAATGGCACCGACGACGAGCTCGGTGGCGTCCGAAGCTCGGTCGAGCTCGGGCTCATTTCTACGGTGGCCTATGCGGGGCGGCGCTAGCACCTACGGCTCCTACGCGATGCGGGGAGTGCAATGGGCACAAGCCCGGGACCATATGGTCACCGGAGCATCACCGACGACGAGCGCGGGCGGCGGCGCGTGCGGGTGAGCGCGGTGCAGTCGCTACGGCACACGGGGAAAGAAAAGAAGAGGAGGGGAAGGTCAGTGGCTCACAGCGGTCACGACGAGCGGGTCAGCGATGTCGCGGAGGCAGCGAGGCAAGCGCGGGATCGCCGGTGATCTCGGCGGATCGAGGTTGAAGAAGACGGTGTTGGCAGCGTTATAGGGCTTCCGGCATCACGCAACTGGATGAGGAGGAAGAGGAGGTCGGGGCGGAGCACGCGGACACGTTGGAGAGGTGCGGGGAAGGCGATGGCCACGGCTACGGGGGTCGGCGGCTGCGAGCACGCTCGGCTGTGGTGGGGAACAGCGAGAGAGAGGTGTTGGGGGTGAATGGAGGGGTCCAGGGGGTCGGGGCGACGACGTGGAGGTTGTCCAGACGTCCAGGGGCATGGGCGGCAAGCAGGTGGCACCGTGGCGAGCTCGCGCACGCCGGCGTCACCTCCTGCACACTTTGCTGGCGAGACGAATCAGCTAGCACGGGCGGCCACAGTCTTTGAGCCGCCGGTGGGCTGCAGGTAAGCGTCAGGTAAGCTTTCTTCTCCCTCTCTGCTTTTCCTATTTTAGTTTCTATTTTATATTATTCGGTAGTCTTTAGGGCTTTATTAAAAATACTTAAACAGATCCAAAAATCATGAAACTGCTCAACGCCACTGTTTGGAATATAGCCAACAGCAAACATTTTAGTTTATGATTAGTTGAGTATTTAAAATATTTAATAGCTTTTATATGCCCAAATGCAAGTACTATATGATTTAATTCAGAGCCCAAATATGTCATGGAAAAATGTGCAACACCTCTGGTTATTGCTGCTAGCATTTTCCAGAAATGATGAACATTTTTGAAAGCCATTTGGATTCACTGAGAATATGTTAGTTGAACCTAGTGAATTCCTTTGATGCTAGGGTTTAAACAATCCCCATTTCAAATTCATTTGAAACTTAGACATGATGACACTCATGAGGCTAGCCTAGTGCATTGCCAGAAGCTAGGGATGTGACAACGCTTCGGTCACTCTAGCAACCCATCATCTACTTATTACTTCCCAATGCCTTCCCCTAGGCCCAAATAATGGTGAAGTGTCATGTAGTTGACGTTCACATAACACCACTAGAGGAGAGACAACATACATCTCATCAAAATATCGAACGAATACCAAATTCACATGATTACTTATAACAAGACTTCTCCCATGTCCTCAGGAACAAACGTACTCGCAAAGCATATTCATATTCATAATCAGAGGAGTATTAATTATCATTAAAGATCTGAACATATGATCTTCCACCGAATAAAGCAACTAGCATCAACTACAAGGAGTAATCAACACTACTAGAAACCCACAGGTACCAGTCTGAGGTTTTGAGACAAATATCAGATATAAGAGATGAACTAGGGTTTGAGAGGAGATGGTGCTGGTGAAGATGTTGATGGATATTGACCCCCTCTCGATGAGAGGATTGTTGGTGATGACATGGCGATGATTCCCCCCCCCCCCTCCCGGAGGGATGTTTCCCCTGCAGAACAGCTCCGCCGGAGCCCTAGATTGGTTCTACCCAGGTTCCGCCTCGAGACGGCGGCACTTCGTCCCGAAAGCTTCCTCTTGATTTTTTTCCAGGGTAAAAGACACCATATAGCAGAAGATGGGCACCGGAGGCCTGCTAGGGGGCCCACAAGGTCGGGGGCGAGGGTGCGCCCTCCACCCTTGTGGTTAGCTGGTGAACCCCCTCTGGTTCTTTCTTCACCCAATATTTTTTATATATTCCAAAAACATGATCTGTGAAGTTTCAGGACTTTTGGAGTTGTGCAGAATAGGTCTCTAATATTTGCTCCTTTTCTAGTCTAGAATTCCAACTGCCGGCATTCTCCCTCTTCATGTAAACCTTATAAAATAAGAGATAATAGGCATAATTATTGTGATATAAAGTGTAATAACAACCCATAATGCATTAAATATCAACATAAAAGCATGATGCAAAATGGATGTATCAACTCCCCAAAGCTTAGACCTCGCTTGTCGTCAAGCGAAAGCCAATATCGATAAATATGCCCACATGTTTAGAGATAGAGGTGTCGATAAAATAAAATATGGACATGAGGGCATCATGATCATCTTTAGAACAACAACATATATTGTCATATAGTTTCTTATGCTAAAGCAACAATTCGTTCACAAGGTAAAGTATGAATCAGAAACTTTACTGAAGACTAACAAACTATGATCTCAATCATTGAAGCAATTGCAATTTATCATAACATCGGAAAGAGTCATTATAAGAGCTTTCCAGCAAGTCCACATACTCAACTATCATTTAGTCTTTCACAATTGCTAACACTCACGTGATACTTATGGGTTCAAAGCTTCAATCGGACACAGAGAAAGATAGGGGCTTATAGTTTCTCCTCCCAACCTTTTACCTCAAGGGTAATGTCAACAATAATACTTTATGAAAACCTACATCCGAGGGGATATATATATCTGGATCTTTCCAACACATAGTGATTGCCAAAGGAAAAAGTGTAAAAGGGAAAGGTGATGATCACCATGACTCTTGTATAAGGGTAGAAGATAAAAGTAAAAGATAGGCCCTTCGCAGAGGGAAGCAGAGGTTGTCATGCGCTTTTATGGTTGGATGCACAAAATCTTAATGCAAAAGAATGCCACTTTATATTGTCGCTTGTGATAAAGACCTTTATTATGCAGTCCGTCGCTTTTATTTCTTCCATATCAAAAGTTCGTATAAAGCTTATTTTCTTCACACTAATAGATCATGCGTATTTAGAGGAGCAATTTGTATTGCTTGCACCGATGACAACTTACTTGAAGGATCTTACTCAATCCATAGGTAGTTATGGTGGACTCTCATGTAAAAACTGGGTTTAAGGATATTTGGAAGCACAAGTAGTATCTCTACTTGGTGCAAAGAATTTGGCTAGCATGAGAGGGAAAGGCAAGCACAATATGTTGGATGATCCATGACAATATAACTTCTATTCAGATATAAGCAAACATAACTCATTATGTTGTCTTCCTTGTCCAACATCAACCTTTTAGCATGCCATATTTTAATGAGTGCTCACAATTACAAAAGATGTTCAAGATAGTATATTTATATGTGAAAACCTCTCTTTCTTTATCATTTCCTATTAATTGCAACAATGACCAAAACTATGCTTATCAAATCTCAATAACTTTTATTCATCATACTCTTTATATGTGAAGTCATTACTCACCATAAGATCAATATATGAACTTTTTATTTCTTTTTACTCTTTCTTTTTTTAGTTCCCTCAAGATCATAGCAAGAAACCAAAGCTCTTAACTCAAAACTACTCTTTATTATATATCTCACAAACTTGATTACAAATATAGAGTATAAAGCAAAACTCACTAAATCATACTAAAACTTTATTCTAGTAGATTAAGATATAACCAAAAGGATCAAACTAAGAAAAGCGATAAAGATAAAGATGTGATGGTGATACGATACTGGGGCACCTCACCCAAGCTTGGCAGTTGCCAAGGGGAGTGCCCATACCCATGTATTTAGATCTCTTTCTTCAGAGGTGGTGATGAAGGAGTTGTTGATGAAATAGGCTTGTCATCCATCTTCCAAGGCATAGGTTCACCATCATAGAAAGATGAACGAGTCTCCCGAATCCTCAAATCTGCAGCCAAACTCATCCTCTTAAATCTGTATTCATACTCATAGTTTTGGTTTTGTAGGTCATAGACCTGGGCTTGGAGATGCTCGGTTTTCTTGTGAAGCTTGAAGATGGTCTCCCCAATGTTCTTGGCATCCAGCTTGTGATTGTTGGTGAACTCCGCGATCATCATGTGATTGGCGGTAAGTCCATGCTCCACCATCCCTGGACATTTGAAAACTTGCCGCTCCATTGCTTCGAGTCTTGTCTCCACGCTTCCGGTCTTCTTCGGCCCCTCAACATCGCGGATGTGCAGCACCCCCTCATGCATCTCAATGGCTTGAGGGTGTCGCGGCACCTCCGCAAGGTAGGGGTTGATGACCTTCAAAAAACTTGTCCTTGGGGGCGCTTGGAGACTTCATGGTGATCTAGATCTGTCAGGAAAAACAGCCCGAAACAAAAATAGGAGATGTTGTCATGGTACGGTGGTCAAAACCTTCGGGAGATTATATAATGAATTTTTACCGATCATAAGAAGCATTGTGCAAGAAAACGGAGTCGAGAGGGCTGCGAGGTGGCCACAAGGTGGGGGCACGCGCCCGAGGGTAGGCGCGCCCTCCACCCTTGTGGTGGCCTCGTGTCTCTTTCGGACTACTTTTAATTTTCCTAATTTTATAAATATTTCAAAATGGAGAAAATTTATCATTGGAAACATTTTGGAGTCGCTTTACTTACCGTACCACATACCTATTCCTTTTCGGAGTTTGAAACGTTCTGGAAAGTGTCCCTTATGTACTCCTCCGATGTTACGGTGTCAATTATATTGGTCTCAACATTTATGGGAGTACCTGAGATATAATGTTTGATTCTTTGACCGTTTACCACCTTCGGATTTGTGCCTTCGGCATTGTTGATTTTTATGGTGCCGAAACGATAGACCTCCTCGATAATGTAAGGGCCTTCCAATTTAGAGAGAAACTTTCACTACAAAAAAAGACACATCCGTGACATTTTGGGCCGAACGATTTTTTTTCTGTCATGCTTATGACACTTCTATGGCGATAATTATGACAAAACCGGTATCATCATAGATGTGGTGGGCTCCTACTTCTATGACAAAAAATCATGATAGAAAATGGGCTTTTCGTCCTGGGCGGGCCGGAGACGCTGATGCATGACATTCTTTGGGCCGTCCATGACGGAAAAACCCGTGGTAGAAGCGAGGGCGAGGAAAATATCAGGGAGTGCCCGGTTACGGTGGGTGGTCGGGGGGCCGAGCGATGCGCGTTTCTCTCGTACACATACGCCCGTGGGTGCGAGGCGTTGGGCTCTAACTAAACCCGAGCGAGGTGTTCGACTACTGAACCCGAGTGATTGCACTGCAAGCTACACATTACTGAACCCGAGCGATCGTTCGATGGCTGTTAACTAAACCCGATTGAGCGATTCCTTTGCTACTGCTGCTAACTGAATCTGATCGGTGCTGCCTCTAGATGAAAAGTGAGCGTTGTTGGGGGGGGGGGGGTTGGATGAACAATTCCCGGTGGGGGGTTGGATGAACAGGACCCCGTGGTAGTAGGGGCCATTGCCGCCGGATGAATAGGACCTCGATCGATCGAGCCGGTGGAGGGCTGGATGAAAAGGACCCCGTGGAGGGCTGGATGAACAGGACGACCCCGTGGAGGGCTGGTTGAATAGTAGCCGGTGGAGGGTTGGATGAATAGTAGCCCGTGGAGGGGTGGTTGAATAGGACCCCGTGGAGAGGGCTGGTTGAACAGTAGCTGGTGGAGGAGCGGTGGAGGCTGGATGAACAGGAGCCCGTGGATGAACAGTCGTAGGTGGAGGCTAGAGGAGGTCGAAAGTGGAGATGAACAGTATCCCATGGAGTCCTGTTTTGCGGTACGCCACACCCCTCCCGATGAACAGGACCCCCGTTTGGACCATAGCGCTCCAACACAAGTCCGTTTCCTCCGTTTTGCGTACGCCACACACCTCCTGATCAATAGGACCCCGTTTTGATCGTAGGAGGTCCAAGAGAAGTCCGTTTCCTCCATTTTGCGGTACGCCAGACCCCTCCTGATGAACAGGATCCCATTTCGACCATGGCCAGTCGAACACAAGGCCGTTTCCTCTGTTCTGCAGTATGCCAGGCCTTGTTTCCATTGGCTGTTCCGTCCAAGCCGGTTGGCTCCCGATGAACACGACGTATTCCGTTGCCTCCCGATGAACAAGACGCATTATGTTGCCTCCCCATGAATACAACGACGACGCAGTTTCTCCGTTCCGACCCAGCCATGTACAGGAGCCATGGCCGTATGTATGCGCGAGTAGGCGTTCGAGACCCCGCCCGTATGTATGTACGTGGCCGTATTTACTTTCTTGCACCCTAGCCGTTGTACGTACTTGCATGCTACGTGTGTCCCTATACTACGACACGTGCCCTTCCTTACACGGCCACGGTTCATCGCTGCAGCCTGCAGACAGACCGATCGTATGTACGTACACGTTCGTGACCAGAATGACAACGCTACGTACGCTTCGACCAGGTGGGTCCCGACTGTCAGGCACTTCCTTGCGTGCGAAGATGTAGCTGGTGGGTCCCAGCAGTCAGGGGGCGAATCATTTTTTTTCCCGTAATATGAACGCACTTCCTTGCGTGTGAAGATGTAGCTGGTGGGTCCCGGCAGTCAGGGGGGAACGTTTTTTCATGAAATACGGTGGCCCGTCCGGTGGGTCCCTACTGTCAGGTGGAGGAATCATTATTTTTCGTGTAATAAGGAGGCACTTCCTTGCTACGGCCGTGGACCCAGCTGTTAGCCTCTCCACGTACAGTACTCTTCTGATGGAAGTCATTCCTTGACCATGTTGACCATGCCACGCTGAGAGCACCAGGGCGGTGGACGACGGTGAGGCCTAGGAAGGGGACAACACGGAGCCGGGCAAGACGTGGTAGTGGATGCCCATGCGGAGAGGAGTACCAGGGTTCACTGGTTCGGCTACGGTGTGGGGCTGCCATCTCCGTAGAATAACAGGTGGTGTGGGTGAGTAGAGGGATGGCCTGGCCAGTGGTGGGAGTAGTAGGGTGCGGTGAGGCCTCCGCGGCATCACAGCTGGCCACGGGAGGCAGGAGCACGCGACACGACCGGCGCTGGTTTGGGCGGCTGGAGCAAGAAGACCAGAGGTTGAAGAAGCACTACGGCCGTTGGATGGACATCGACGGTCCTTTGGAGCTAGAATCGTTCATATTGACTAAGTTGACAAAGCCCTCCGTCGCGTCAACTTAGTAGGCCCTAAGTCGATCTCCCATATGTTGGGTCCCAGCTAGCAGGGGGAGTATTCATTTTTTTGTGCGTAATAAGGAAGCACTTCCTTGCGTGGCGAAGATATAGCTGGTGGGTCCGAGCTGTCAGCGGCGGGAATGTTTTTTTCGTGAAATACAGAGGCCCTTTCGGTGGGTTCCAGATGTCAGTTGGAGGAATCATTATTTTGCGCGTAATAAGGAGGCATTTCCTTGTGTGTGGCCGTGGACCCAGTTGTCAGCCTATCCACGTACAGTCCACTTCCGATGGATGTCGTTCATTGACCACACCGTGCCGAGAGCACCAGGGCGGTGGACGACGGTGAGGCCTACGAAGGGAACGACATGGAGCCGGGGAAGACACGGCAGTGGATGCCCACGCGGTGGGGAGTACGAGGGTTGACTGGTTCGGCTGCCGTCGCCGGAAAATAACAGGAGGTGTGGGTGAGTAGAGGGATAGCCAGGCCAGGGATGCGAGTATGGTGGGGCCGTGAGGCCTGCCCGGCAGCACAGCCAGCCACGGGAGGCGGGAGCAGGCGGTTCCGCCGCGCTGGTTTGGGCGGCTGGATCAGGAAGATCATAAACTGAAGAAGCACGATTGCCGCCGTTAGATTGACATCTAACGGTCTGACGCTGGTAGAGTCGATTGTTGACTAAGTTTCTTTTTTTGAGAACCTTGTGTATGCATGAACTTAGTAGGCCCACAAGTCAGCCTCCAAATCTATGGCAGACAACATAGAGCCCATTTGCTATTTTTTTAATAATTTGCAGACCATTTGCTAATTCTTAAGTAATTTATTACAGCCCATTTTCTGCCCAGGACCACAGTCAAAAAGTTCAATCTTATTTTGCATATTTCGGTGGAGTCCGAACTGTTGTAATCCCGAAATGATAAACATTCTTTTAAGAACTTATTGATTTGCCAAAGAAATCGTTTTGTTTTTGTAAGCAAACAAGACGTGGGACAATTGAGTTGGTTTAAGGGAAAACCAGTGGTAAAAAAATAAACGTTGGGAGGGAAAACAACAACAAAAATAAGGATGTACATATGAAAAGGGAACTTTATGTATTTTCAATATAATGATACATGTATATGAACTAGTAAAACTATAGGTAGAGATTAGAAAACGGAAGTAGGACATGGCGTTTCAAGAGGAAAATAGAACTGGGTTGTGTGTTTGATCCAGTAAAAAAACTGCCTGCGGATGTTGTAAGACAAAATGTAACTAACTTATTTGGCGGGCTAGAGGCCGATAGATACCTGCTTTGGATCTTTGTGCCCGTTGTCGTCATGGGCTGGGCCTGTTAAAAACAAAACCAAGCCTGGGCAGTCTACAGCCCAGTTGAAACTTGCTCGACCTGAAAAAACAATATACCTGCTCAATAAATGAGAGAATTCTTCAAGTACAGACTGATAACTGGGATGCAGCAGGTATTTTTTTTCCATCGTGATAATAAGTGCATGCACTTGTTTCAAAAAAATTGGAGAATCGGGAATTCGAACGACAGGTGCTTATGCTACCCATCAAATAAAAATTTGTTTCAAAACAAATGATTCAGCTTTATATCCACGTCGACCCTCGGCATGATGGTTCGAAGCAAATGCCAAGTTCATACCATAAGATCGTTAACAACAATACCAACTTGCAGACGACAAGGTAGTACAAGTACCAATACCCAACTAACTTATAATCTTTTTAGTCCTGGCCCTAGTGTTCGTCTGGTAGAAAATCTTCCAGAGGACCAGCGTCCGCTCCTTCTCTTGCTCCAGGTCCCCGAGGTGGTACTGGTGCCTCACCCAGTTGGTCCTCTGCTGGTCGAAGTTCTTTTTTTTGCGGGAATGGTCGAAGTTCTTGTTGGTGTGCAGCACCAGAACCTTTTTGCTCCTCGTCTGCAGGCCATTGACCATCACCGGCAAGGTATTGTCGGTCTTGTGCCACATCACGTGCATGTCGCACTCTGACTGTATCTTGCGACGCGTCCACGTGCCACTTTTGAATGCCCTGGAATTGCACTGGAAGAAATTCTTGCTTAGGCCACTCAGTGTGATACCTGCAGTATTGTCGAATACAAGTTTTAGTGTACGTAGTTGGCATTTTCATAACATCTTTGGCATGTTGCAGTCACTTGTTGCACTTTTTTAAACTTTCAAGTTGTAATTGCTTCACTAGGTCTGCGTCTAAAAATAAAAATAGAGCTATAAACAAAGGAATATGTTTGTGCAAGTAGACGGTCGATCGGTGTCTTACCTGGAAGTTTCTCAGGATGGGTGTAGCATATGCCGTGCTCACTTTCGATGGTTGGTATGAACAAATCGATGAGAGGGTGAGATCTCGCGCTGTCAGCACTCACTTTGGCCTCAAGGTGCTCGATCAGCTCCTGATCCATGGGATCGAACATGATGCCAGCCGACAGCACCGGCCAATCCTTCTTGGAGTTGCATCAGTTAATTCCAGTTATATGGTACTCAATGTATGATCAATCGACTGTTTTAAGTGAATGATGAAAGATTTCAACAGATAAGTGGTAGTACTCCAAATCTGAAGTCCACAATACCCGAACACGCCGCCGGGATCCTTGTGTCACCTCACGCGCAGCGTGTTGTCACGTTAATTCAATGTGAGGACATGATGAATAATTTGACCGACGTATACTAGTACTGCTACTGTACAAGTACTTACTAACAAAATGTCAATGCATGTCACCGAAAATTATTCCATTGGAAACTATGTTCAAATACAAATAAACCAATATATTTTTTTGTGACATGCATTAACATTTAGTTAGTGAAATTTATGGTCAAAATTTGACACAAATTACGAAGGGGACCAATAAACCAGGAGGGAGGTAGTAGTACGAGTAGCGCAATATACGGTATAGAGGACTAGTACAAATTTAGAAATGGAGTAAGAAGTTACAAGGCTGTGCGACAGACTTTGTACGCTACATGGGTAATACAAAATATAATTCCCATTGGACAACACTTTCACCAACAAGTACGCATTAGAAGCCTAATTGATATATATATATATATATATATATATATATAGAAGGAGAGAGAGAGAGATAGAGAGAGAGTAACACTATTCTGATCCTGGGATCAGAATAGTTATTAGGATCACGATCGGCCCTATAAGGCGTGCGGAGACCTTCCCGAACTTCCCACCACCGCGCGTCCTCTCCCCCACTACCACGCGCGGTGTGGCCCAGACAACCCACCCCCGCCGGTGTCGCCCCTCCCAACCTTCACCGTCGCCGACGCCGCCCCTTCCAACCTTCACCGCGCCCGGCGACGTCCCATCCCAAACTTCACCGCCGCCTGCATCCCTCCGGCGCTGCCCCTCCCAACTTGCAGCGCCACCTGCATCCCGCGAAAGCCCTGGCACACGGAGAGTCGCGCCCCGAACTTTCGGTCGAATCTGACCGGATCCCGGTGATGTCCTCCGCCCTGGCGACGCGAGCGCCCTTTCCTGGCTCCACGCATCCCCGCTGAGGGAGTCCTGGATTAAGGGGTCCTCGGATAGCCGGACTATATCCTTTGGCCGGATTGTTGGACTATTAAGATACAAGATTGAAGACTTCGTCCCGTGTCCGGATGGGACTCTCCTTGGCGTGGAAGGCAAGCTTGTCAATTTGGATATGTAGATCTCCTCCCTTGTAACCGACTCTGTGTAACCCTAGCCCCCTCCGGTGTCTATATAAACCGAAGGGTTTAGTCTGTAGGACAAGGACAACAATAATAATCATAGGCTAGCTTCTAGGGTTTAGCCTCTACGATCTCGTGGTAGATCAACTCTTGTAATACTCATATCATCAAGATCAATCAAGCAGGAAGTAGGGTATTACCTTCATCGAGAGGGCCCGAACCTGGGTAAACATTGTGTCCCCGCCTCCTGTTACCATCCGCCTTAGACGCATAGTTCGGGACCCCCTACCCAAGATCCGCCGGTTTTGACACCGACATTGGTGCTTTCGTTGAGAGTTCCACTGTGCCATCGCCATAAGGCTTGATGGCTCCTTCGATCATCGACAATGATGCGATCCAGGGTGAGGTTTTTCTCCCCGGACAGATCTTTGTATTCGGCGGCTTCGCACTGTGGGCCAACTCGCTTGGCCATCTGGAGCAGATCGAGAGTTACGCCCCTGGCTGTCAGGTCAAGTTTGGAAATTTAAAATATACGGCCGATATCCGCGGAGACTTGATCTTTGACGAATTCGAGCCTATGTCAGGTGCGCCGCACAGTCACGACGAGCATGACCTAACTCTGTCGTCAGACGGTGTTCAGGAGATCACACCTGTGGCTACTCCGGCCCTAAATCTGGAGGAGAGTGCGCCGTCCGAGGACGGGTGGATGGACCCCACCACGGAGGCCGCACACTCAGTGGCGATAGAGCCGAATACTGATTTCACCTCCTATGAGACCTATGTTGCCGGACACTTGGATTCGTCCATGGCCACGGGCTCCGAACCGCCTGCGTCCGTACCTATCGAATCTGATTGGGCGCCGATCATGGATTTTTCCTCCGCGGATATCTTTCAGCACTCGCCCTTGGGCGACGTGCCAAATTCATTAAGATCTCTCTTCTTGTCAGGAGACCCTTGGCCGAACTATGTCCGGCTTGAGTGGGAAGCGGACGACGAAGAAATTCGTTCCCCACCCACCACCCACTTGATAGCCACTGTCGACGACTTAACCGACATGCTCGATTTTGGCTCCGAAGACATTGACGGTATGAACGACGATGCAGGAGACGAATAGGAACCACCGCCCACAGGACGGTGGACTGCCACCTCATCATATGATATATACATGGTGGACACCCCCAAAGAAGGCGATGGCGATAGGGCAACGGAGGATAATCCCTCCAAGAAGCAATCCAAGCACCGGCGTCAACGGTGCCGCTCCAAGCCCCGCCATAGCAAAAGCGGTGATACCGGCACAAGAAACAATAACACTGCGGATAGTGCCGAAGACGAAGACAATCCCCTCCAGCCAAACCTCGAGCGGGAGTATGGGCAAGCTAGCCCTAAGGTACAGGCAGGAGACGGATAATCAGAGGATGACAATTACATGCCTCTCTCCGAAGACGAGGTGAGCCTCGGCGACGAAGAATTTATCGTGCCTGAGGATCCCGTCGAACAGGAGCGCTTCCAGTGCCGGCTTATAGCCACAGCAAAAAGCATGAAGAAAAAGCAACATCAGCTTAAAGCTGACCAAGATCTACTAGCGGATAGATGGACTGAGGTCCTCGCGGCCTAGGAATACGATCTCGAGCGCCCAACCAAAAGTTACCCCAAGCGTAGGTTGCTACCCCAACTCGAGGAGGAAGCATTAAAGCCTACGCCTCCAGCGTATGATGCGGCTGACCGACCACCTCGTGGCCGAGACAAAGCGGCATATCAGGCCGAATTCCAGCCCGCACCCCATCGCTAGTCGAACAAAAATACCAAGGCCCGGGGCAACACGCAGGACCTGCGAGATATATTGGAAAACAAAGCAGGACATGCAAGATCGATCTACGGATCACGGGGGCACGCCCAACACGTGACGGCGACCGTCACGCCGGATATACTAAAAGCAAATCCGGCCGGGCCGAATACAGCAGACAAGACTCGTATGAACTGCGTCGTGATATAGCCCGGCACAGAGGCGACGCACACCCCCTATGCTTCACTGATGAAGTAATGGATCATGAATTCTGGGAAGGTTTTAAACCCGTAAACATCGAATCATATGATGGTACAACAGACCCCGCGGTATGGATTGAAGATTTCCTCCTCCACATCCACATGGCCCGCGGAAACGATCTACATGCCATCAAGTACCTCCCATTAAAACTCAAAGGACCTGCTCAGCATTGGCTCAATAGCCTGCCGGCAAACTCCATAGGCAGTAGAGATAATTTGGAGGACGCATTCCTTGACAACTTCCAGGGCACTTATGTGCGACCACCGGATGCCGATGACTTGAGTCACATAATCCAACAGCCACGGGAATCAGCCAGGAAATTCTGGACTCGGTTCCTAACTAAAAAGAACCAAATTGTCGACTGTCCAGATGCCGAGGCCTTAGCGGCATTTAAGCATAACATCCGTGACGAGTGGCTTGCCCGACACCTCGGCCAAGAAAAACCGAAGTCCATGGCAGCCCTCACGACACTCATGACCTGCTTTTGTTCGGGCGAAGACAGCTGGCTGGCTCGCAGCAATAACACACCAAGAAATCTTGGCAATTCAGATGCCAAAGATAGCAACGGCAGACCACGTCGCAACAGACACAAGCGCCGCAACAACGACGACAACGCCGAAGACACGACAGTCAATGCCGGATTCAGTGGCTCTAAATCCGGTCAGTGGAAAAAGCCGTTCAAAAGAAGCAATCTGGGCCCGTCCAGTTTGGACCGCATACTCGATCGCTCGTGTCAAATTCACGGCACCCCCGATAAGGCAGCCAATCACATCAACAGAGAATGATGGGTGTTCAAGCAGGCCCGCAAGTTGAATGCCAAAAACAAGGAAAAGGGGCTGCATAGCGACGACGAGGAGGAGCCCCGGCCGCCGAACACAGGAGGACAGAAGAAGTATCATCCACAAGTGAAAATGATGAACATGATATACGCAACCCATATTCCCAAGCAAGAACAGAAGCATGCACTAAGGGACGTCTATGCGATGGAGCCAGTCGCCCCAAAGTTCAACCCATGGTCCTCTTGTCCGATCACTTTCGATCACAGAGACCATCCCACTAGTATCCATCATGGCGGTTCAGCCGCATTGGTCCTTGATCACATCATCGACGGATTTCACCTCACTCGAGTCCTTATGGACGGTGGCAACAGCCTGAACCTGCTCTATCAGGGTACAATGCGCAAAATGGGTATAGACCCCTCAAGGATCAAACCCACAAAAACCACCTTCAAAGGTGTCATACCAGGTGTAGAGGCCTGTTGCATGGGCTCAATCACACTGGAAGTGGTCTTCGGATCTCCGGACAACTTCCGAAGCGAGGAATTAATCTTCGATATCGTCCCCTTCCGTAGTGGCTATCACGCACTACTTGGACGAACCGCATTTGGTAGATTCAATGCGGTACCGCATTATGCATACCTCAAGCTCAAAATGCCAGGACCTTGTGGGGTTATAATAGTCAATGGAAACACAGAACGCTCGCTCCGCACAGAGGAGCACACTGCGGCCCTCGCAGCGGAAGTACAAAGCAGCCTTCTGAGGACAACCACCAATTCGGCGAAGAAGCCACCAGACACCTTCAAGCGAATCCGGAGTACCCTGCAACAGGACCGCTAGGCATGTTTAGAGCTCACCTAGCAATTCGGCCTCCGTCCTAGTCCCAGTCAAGCGGCAAAATTCATGCCGCGCGTACATAATTACGCACTCAAGGTACCATGGGCACAGGCGGAGGCACGGCCCACAATGTGGCTCAACCGCTTCAGGGCACGTACATCTTTATAATTTTCTCTCTTTCAGGACCCTACTCTCTGGAAGCTCTTTCCGACAGCCTGATCATTGGACCCATTGCAGGAAGGAAATGCCAAGGAAGCAAGACGCTCTGACGTACAAGGGAATCCCCAGGTGGTCTCTGATAACGATCGATATACCTGTTTTACATACCCATACGCAGCTTGCCCTTGGATAGGACATGTCAAATAGTCCTATTTTTTTCTTATTGCACTACTTGTATCCGTACGCTTTGACGTATTACTTAAATAAGAACGTATAGCGTTAGCTTATTATTGCATCTCTTTTTTTCTCCTTGTCTGCTTATTTACGACAAATTGCACCCGTACATTCTGATACGACCAGTGCGCCAGGGGCTTCGGTGTACCCCATAACACGGCATGAAAAGTCCGAACACTTTCGACAGTGCGGCACCCCGAACTTATAGCATTATATGCATCAGCTCCGAATCATGTCTTGGGTCAATAGTTGGGTTTGCCCGGCTCCCATGTTTTGGTACCTTACGCCCGCTATATCGGATAAGGTAGCGGCTGGGAGAACTACTGAGATTGTGTCCCGGTTCTTCGGACGAGCACCTCGAGAGAAAGCCAAGACGGTATTTGTCATGATGAGGCGAGAGCTGGTCGCTGTTCGAGAGGTCTCAAATCCTTAAAGATTTTTTCCGCTTCGGGCGAGGAGTCGGCCTTGTCCTATTTAGGCGTACATTGCGCCCCAAGTTCGGCCTTCCGAATACTAGGGGCTTCGACAAAATTTAAAATTGTAGACTTCTATGGCTAAGTGAGAGTGATAAAGCTTTATAGTCCGATTGCCTGGTTCGTTGTGCTGAACACCTCCTTCTAAGGACCCAACATTGGGATAAAGAGTGATCAGGTTTATCCCGAACACCCCAGTACTAGTTACATGGGGGCAGAAGCCGACGACTCGCCAACTCTCAAATTTTATAAACGTCCGCATAGAAGGTAATATTTTAAATTAGCAAGCGTTACATAGCGCACATGAACTCGTTTCATATTACAGGATGACATGAGTACACTCACTCAAATATTACATCCTTAGCACATTCCTCCGCCACAAGGCGGGCACCCTTCAAGACACTGTCATAATACTTTTCGGGGTGGCGATGCTCCTTGCCCTTCGGTGGCCCCTCCTTCACCAGCTTTTCGGCATCCATCTTTTCCCACTGCACTTTCGCATGGGCAAAGGCCCTGCGTGCACCTTCAATACAGATGGACCGCTTTATGATTTTGAGCCGTGGGCAGGCATTCACAAGCCGCTTTACTAGGCCAAAGTAGCTGCTAGGCAGGGGCTCTCCAGGCCACATCCGAACTATGAGACCCTTCATGGCCAGTTCGGCCGCCTTGTGAAGCTTCGACGGTTAGCTTCAACTGGTCGCTCAAAGCATCGGATGTTCGGTCTGATATCGAGACCAGAACAACTTCTCCATCGAGCTCCCTCCTCGGCCCGGTAGAACTTCGCGACATCCAGACACCTTCTTTGGGTAGATCTGCGAACGCTCTGGAGAGCTCCGAATTCGGGTAAGTAAAGGAAAGTTTCCTTCACATGCTTGCTTTGCATAATGAATGCCTTACCCGCCGCTATCTTCTTGACCGCCTCAATTTCCTGGAGGGCCTTTTGGGCTTCGGCCTTGGCATTTTGTGCGTTCTCGAGGGCCTTCGCAAGCTCGGACCCTTGCGTCTTAGGGTCACGCTTGTATTTTTTGACGAAGTCCTGGAGCTCTTGTTGAACCTCGCCGACTCGGGCCTCTTGCTTCTCGCGCTCGGCTCGCTCCTCGGCCGCTTTGTCTTCGGCCTCGGACAACGCCTTCTTCAGGGCCGCCACTTCGATCGTGGCCCCAAGCAAAATTCATGATGACCCTATGATCTACAAACCACTTTCTCTTTATCAATAAACAGACGGGGTATGACTTACCTTTGTCCTCTTCGAGCTGCCTCTTGGTAAGGCCGAGCTCTTCCTTGGACCGCTCAAGGTCCCGCTTTAGTGCGGCGACCTCTGCGTGCGAGCGGCAGTGGCCAGTAGCGAAGCCTGCTTATTCACATAGACATATTTTGATTAGACTCCTGTGATTATTATTTGATCCTCTGTTCGGCCTTTCTTTGCGAACACCAAGCGAGCATCGGGGGCTCTTGTCTATGCTGTGACATTTTCTCATAATTTGATTACTTACCTCAAAGCCTGTTAGGAGGCTGGCACAGGCTTCAGTCAATCCACTTTTGGCGGACTGAACCTTCTCGACCACCGCACTCATGATAGTGCGGTGCTCTTCATCGATGGAAGCGCTGCGAAGCGCTTCCAGCAAGTTGTCTGATGCCTCTGGATGGACAGAGGCCATCGGCACGGACGGCTTGCCCCTCTTAGCGAGGGGTCGCCTGACAGAGTACGGAACCACTGGAGGTTCCGGCGCAGTATTCGGCTGGGGGCCAAACTTGCTGCCCCTGTCATTGGAGCCAATGGGAATCTTGCTCCCCATGCACCCAGCGTCTGGAATGTCGCCTTGGGGCGCCTCCGGAACTGTCTCCCCTTGGTTCAGTGCCCTTCGAGACAACACCTCGACGCCGTCCGTAAGGCGGGGGGAGGAGGCGGTCGGGAGTGAATCGCTCTTCATCTCCGACGAGCTCAAAGACTCCTCCGAAGAGGATACATCGATATGGGCTTTGGGCGGACTGCGTGATCATGTTCGGCATGATAAGAAGCAATAAAATAAAAACATACCAAGAACTATTACAGTATCCGAATACTTACGACTTCGCCAGGGGCTTGTCCCTAGGTAACCACTCCTCGTCGCCAAAAGCGGCCAGCGTGGAGTAGTCTGGAAGGAGAGTCCTTCCCTTCTTGGACCCTTCGGCCTCCCCTGACAGGGCGGCCTTCCTTTTCTTGTCTCCCCCTGCTGGGGGGGAGAACTTTCCTCTTCCTCCTCCTCGTTTTCATGGGAGGAGGGCGCTTCGGTGTTATCGGACGATGAGTCCGACATGACCTTGCGTCGGAGACCTTTCCTGGTCCCCGCGGCCTTCTTCTTGGCCTTCTTCTCCAGCGCCTCATAAGGCGCTAGAAGCAGCATCTCCGTTAAGAGAGCATCTGCTGGATCTTCGGGCAGCTGGGCCGTACAATCGATCTGCTCCGCTGTCGTGACCCAGTCCTGTTAAATGGCATGAAGGCTCAGATCCTTCACATGATTATACTGGGGAGAGAAAACATCTTATGAGATATAAGAATCTTACCGGATTGGCGAGGCGCTTTCCGCTAAGTCTGCGATCCTTGGTAAGGGGAGGAGGTACCTCGGCAGACTTGAACAACACCTTCCAGATGTCTTGGTGCATCGTGTCGAAGAGCTCTCGCAGTGTCTGGTGCTTAGCGAGTCGAACTCCCACAAATTGAATGCCCGTCTTTGACACGGGAGGATCCGGTGGAAGAGCATGATCTGGACCACGTTGACAAGCATGATTTTCTTGCTTATCATATTCTGAACACATTTCTATAGTCCGGTCAGCTCCATCGATGAACCCCAGGATAGGCCCTTCTCTTTCCAGGAGGTGAGCCGCATGGTGATACCGGATCGAAATTCGGGGGCCGCCACCCAGTTGGTGTCGCGCGGCTCGGTGATGTAGAACCACCCCGATTGCCACCCCTTTACGGTCTCCACATAGGTGCCTTCAAGCCAGGTGGTGTTGGGCATTTTGCCCACCATGGCGCCTCCGCACTCCGCTTGCTGGCCGACCACCATCTTCAGTTTAACATTGAAGGTCTTCAGCCATAGGCCGAAGTGGGGCTTGATGCGGAGGAATGCCTCGCACACGACGATAAAAACCGAGATGTTGAGGATGAAATTGGTGGCCAGATCATGGAAGTCCAGCCCGTAGTAGAACATGAGCCTGCGGACAAATGGGTGGAGGGGAAACCCCAGTCCACAGACGAAATGGGTAACGAAATGGGTAAGGAACACGACCCTTTCGTGAGGCTTGTGGGTGGGGACGATCTGCCCGCATCTGGGAGCCGGTGCGCGATATCTGCGGCCAGGTATCCGGCTTCCTGGAGCTTCGTAATGTTCTCCTCCGTAACGGAGGAGACCATCCACTTGCCTCCCGCTCCAGACATGTTTGGAGTGGTTTTGCGAAGAAAATGCGAACTTGGGCGCTGGAGCTCGAGTGCGCGAGAATGGATGGGCAGGGAAGAAGAAGGCGTGGGTAAAAAGGAGGAGTCCTTGTCCCTTTATAAGGGCGGAGCAAACTGTGCGCCACCTCACCTGCCTGGTAAACTCGCTTATTCCCCTAGCGCTGTAAATGATGGCATGGTTGGGTTACCCACACCCGTATTGATGGGAATCCCGTGATAAGGGGACACGATCTCTGCTTCGACAAGACGTGCCAAGAAAACCACCTCGCAATATGTGCAGTAGCTGGTTGAGAAAAACGGTTCAAATAATGACCGGGCCATGGCGTGATGTCACGTTATGAAAAGTTGTCAGCAGATTAGATTTGTGGAAATATTATACTCTCTATGGTGGTATGTGGAATTTGTTTTGCAGAGTCGGACACGATCCTTGTGTTTGAAATCTTCTATCGAGTATTCGGAGGAAGAACCCACCTTGCAATGCCGAAGACAATCTGCGCACTGGACTCATTGTCATTGAAGCCTGGTTAAGGGGCTACTGAGGGAGTCCTGGATTAAGGGGTCCTCGGACAACCGGACTATATCCTTTGGCCGAACTGTTGGACTATGAAGGTACAAGATTGAAGACTTCGTCCCGTGTCCGGATGGGACTCTCCTTGGCGTGGAAGGCAAGCTTGGCAATTCGGATATGTAGATCTCCTCCCTTGTAACCGACTCTGTGTAACCCTAGCCCCCTCCGGTGTCTATATAAACTGGAGGGTTTAGTCCGTAGGACAAGGACAACAATAATAATCATAGGCTAGCTTCTAGGGTTTAGCCTCTACGATCTCGTGGTATATCAACTCTTGTAACACTCATATCATCAAGATTAATCAAGCAGGAAGTAGGCTATTACCTCCATCGAGAGGGCCCGAACCTGGGTAAACATTGTGTCCCCCGCCTCCTGTTACCATCCGCCTTAGACGCACAGTTCGGGACCCCCTACCCGAGATCCGCCAGTTTTGACACCGACACCCGCGCCATCCCCTCCCCTGGATCCTTGACAAGCTCCGACGCCGTGTCAAGGAAGGCCGAGTTCGTCGCCTCAACCGCCACCCCTCCCTCTCGCGCATCCAAAAGCCCCAGCGACGCGCACCGCCGCGACACCGCCCACCAGCCAGATCATGTGCCACCGCCCACCACTAGGACCTCGCGCCGCTGCCCACCACCATCGGGATGTCCCCCTCTACGCGCGGATCCGGTCTTACCAGAGCTCCCCCGGGACGGAGGAACACAGGGCAGAGGCACCGCCACCGGGAGGAGCAGAACAAGGTGCGCCGGCACCAGGAGCAGCTCATCGCGCCTCACCTGGACATCTCCTCCCTTCTCCTTCCAACAGAGCGTCCCGCAGCCACGCACCCCACCGTCGGTGCCGCTCCTCACCTCTGGCGTCACTAAGAGCCTACACCACCTCGGGCCTTCTCCCACACAGCCAGTGGCGGCTTCCTCTTCCTCCAGTTGCTCGCGCCCCTCCGCGGAGGACTCTCACTATCGCCTCTGCAACCCCTGCCTTAGCATCCATCGCAGGTCACCTTCTCTGGCTTGTCTGATCGACCTTCCCATCGTCTCTTACTTGAACATCTGAATTGTTGCTGCTCCTCTGTGTAAATCTGCTGCTAGATGAAGACCATGTAAATCTGAACGTTCTAAATCTGCTACACTACTACGGTTGCTCTGTGTTGTGCCCTTTTGCTGGGTGAAGCTGTTGTTATTTGGTAGCTTTCCCATAGGCTGCTACAGCACTTGGAGCTTGGAATCGATTTCTTCATTAGGTGTGTACTTGGACTGTCGGTAGGAAGCTCTGATGTTTGTTTCTACAATATTGTTTGCAATTTAGTAATGTTGGTATGAATGCTTCTTTGTTCTTCGTCTTATAGTATATTAAATAAACAATTGGGTCTACATAAAAAAAGAGTCCCTTTCTAATTTTGATTAGCTGTTCATTTGATATGTTGTTAAAAAAGAATTATGGAGCAGTTAAACCAGAGCATCATCGCCAACACAGCAGTTAAAACATCCGCTCATGGATACAACTATAGAAGGAGCAGGTGAATTACTTCTTGTTAGTTAGAACTGATGCCTTATTCTTCAGCCTGTTTTCATCTTGAACTACTGCGTACTTGCTATTAGAGGAGTGAAACCAGAGCATGTGGTTGTTTGATCAGCAGTTAATTCTTCATCAGCATATGCTCAGTCACTAGCCAGTAGTAGTCCAGTTATGTTTTCTAAATCATATACAACGTCTTGTCTTATTTCCCTCACCACTTTCAGGTTAAAAAAGAGAGTTTTTGATGGCTCAGTCAAAAATATGCACTTGCACTAGAAATACATGGACTAGTGATTTGTGGAACTTGAGCTACTGAGAGAATTGAGGTCTGCTTTGTTTCTTGGATGATTGCATACATTCTTGAAAATTCTACGCAATACAAAAAGTACATACCAGAAATGAAGAAATTGATTTTGTTGGAGCAACCATGCAGAACAAACTTTCATTTATTTTCCTAAATGACATACCTTAATTTATCATATCTTTCTTTGCTAACATCCATACTTTTTCTTCGTGGCAGCCCCCACACGCCGCCACCCCATCCACCGCTGCGACAAGCAGCCCTGGGATTGCCACAACCTCGGCCATTACATACAGTCTAGAAGTTAGCTTATTTTTCTCGGTGAGGCCTTTTTTTTCTTGTGTCTGCTTGGTTTGTGAATTTTTGCTACTACTAACAGGGTATAGAAAAGCCTCTGAACTTCTATGTTTTTCCTGCAGGTGTTCATGCTATGGCTAGTAACCTTTTGATGCCACTGTATACCACAATACGTAGGACATGTTGTTCACATTATCACCCCTCGAAAAGCTCCTAACCTGGTTCAGTTGTGTAAATCCGATGTCAACCAGGTGCTTGATAATTGTTGAACTAGTGTTATACTTTGTTGAAGTATAATATGTGGGCTCTGCGCTGCTGCCCAGCTGCCACACTGGATTCTGTGTTGAGAGAGTAAAAAGTTAATTCTCGGTGTTTTGTATAAGTTCCTAGCTACTACGGCTACACTTAATTTTGGATTCTCGACGTTCTGTACAAGTTCCTAGTAACTAGGAATTTTTTTCTGTTAGAAATGAATAACACTAAGAAGTACAAATTAAAAAAGTCACGAAGTTCAATTTTAAAAAATAGAATAGTTCAATTTTAGAAATGAATAATACCAAGAAGTTCAAATTTTAAAAAATGGAGTTGTTCGATGTATACAAAAAAACTCAAATTTTCCAGCTTTATGCAAAATTAAAGTATAAAGTTCAATTTAAAAAAAACTGTACGATGTTTACATAAAAATCATTTTTTTATTTTCAAAGAATAAAACTAAGAAGTTCAAATTAAAAAAGCAGAGAAGTTCAGAAATTATAAAAACCTAGGATTTACATGCTCAATTTTGATGAGTGTTTTAAGCAGAGAGCAGCTCAAAAGTGATAACAACCAGAAGTTCACGTACATGGTGTGTGTTTCATAAGAGAAAAAAATGAATAAAAAGGAAAAGTCCAATTTTTTTGCTAGAAGTTCAAGTTCTCGGCCCGAGAAAGTTAAAAAATTCTTATGAGAGAGGTTGAACAAAAATACTTGATAGAAGTTCTAGGTGAAAGCATCGGGAAGTTCAACTACTACACTGAATGCGTTTCAGATAAGATTATAAGAATAGAAAATAAAAAGCTTAAAAGGTTTGTTGCAAGAAGTGCACGTGCTCCTTCGTGCATGGTTCATAATTTATATCGCGGGACGTCTGACCTCCAATTACATGTTTTAAAATGGAGAAAAATGACGTCTGACCTTCAATTGCGTGTAATTCGATGTATACACAAAAATGTGACAGAAGTTCATAGTGAAAACAACGAGAAGTTTAAGTACTGCAAAGAATGAATTTCAGGTGAGAATAAAAGTATAGAAAAATAAAAACTTAAAAAGTTTGTTGAAAGAAGTTCAAGTGCTCTGTCTGCGGAAGTTCAGAAGTTCTTGACACAGAGCTTCACCTTGTATTTCCATGTTCGAATTTTTCCGTATAAAAATCGAATACAATTCTTTACTCAAAATATAAAAAGGTGAAGTTCAAATTGAAATAACAGAGAAGTTCAGAGTTTATTAAAACCTAGAATTTACCTGTTCAAAAAATAAAAAACACAACGCCTTTTTTTGCACTTTTAAAAATAACTCATAAATGAAAAAATGGTTGCTAGAAGTTCAAGTGCTCGGCGAGGAAAAGTTCAAAAATTCTTGTGAGAGAGGTTCACCGCGTATTTAGATGTCCAATATACATAAAAATATGTTGTTTGTTTTGTTTTAAAATAATTCACTCAAACCAGAGAGAAATTCAAAGTGATAACATCCAGAAGTTCACGTACTGCATGGTGTGTGTTTCATATAAGAAATATACAATAAAGTGAAACTGTGTGAAGTTCAAACAGACATGCCCTATAAGTTCAACTAATTCACGCAGTGCAAAAAACAGCACGCCAAAAAAAGAGTGAGGTTCAAGTAGACATGCCTAAGAAGTTCAACTACTTCACGCAGTGCATTTCCATTCGCAATGAAGGCAGAAATCATGATCTCGTCATTTCTCTACTTTAATTCAAAACGACAGGAATATCATTTGTGTAAGTTCAATTCCGCGGTCTGAGAAAGTTAAAAAATATATTGTGAGAGAGGTTTGTACAAAAAGAATATCATTTGTGTAACACTGACGAAATGGATGAGAAAATTACAAACGAAAATACGTCACAGAAGTTCAACGTGAAAATAGCAGGAAGTTCGACTACTATAGTGAATGAATTTTAGGTGAAAAACTTTCAAAATTGTTGTGAGTATGATCAAACGATCAACACGGGAAAGTTGCGTGTTTACATCAGCTTTCCACCGGTATATTACTTGCTCAATTTCGGTGAGTGTTCTGGTGAGTGGATGGAGAGCTATGGGCAAGAAAAGCACGTGAAAAACAGAGTGAAGTTCAAGTAGACATGTCGAGAAGTTCAGGTTCTTCACGTGGTGCATTTTCGAAGAATCTATTTCGCGATAAAGGCAGAACGAATGATCTTGCCAGTTTCGAAATTACTTGAAAACGGCTAGGTATCAGAGAAAACCATCAACATGAAAAGTTTTGCATTATCCTTAGCTTTTCCACAGAATATTATTTGCCCCATTTCGATAAAGTTTGTAGAAATTACGGCGAAAATACGTTTTTAGCCATTCTCAAAATTGAATTAAAACAGTAAGGAATTGGGAGAAACAATACATACCAAAAGGTTTCGAATTTCCTCAAGCTTTCCAATGCCATATCATTTGCTACATTCGGACGCATGGTTAAAAAATTAGCTCGAAAATACAAACTCGGTGCAACTTGGACTGTTTTCTAAATTACTTTTAAACCGTCCAAAATTAGAAAAAAAACTTTAAACATGGAAAAGTAGCGCATTTTCATCATCTTTCTAACGCCATATCGTTTTCCTCAATTGGATTAGAAGTTTAGATGACATCGAAAATACGAACTCGGCTGTTCGGTTTGTGAAATTTTACAATTTTCCAAATTACTCTTTAACCGAAGGGAATTAGAGAAAATTTTCAACATGTGGAAGGAGCGGTTTTGCAGCAGCTTTCCAATGCCATATTATTTGCCTCATTCCGATAAACGGTTTTGAAATGTGATCGAAAATACGATTCACGTTTTTTGTATGAAGAAAAAACAATTTTCAAAACTGCTCTTAAACCACTTACATTTTGCCAAAAATTTAACTTGGGTCATGATACTCGTGTCCATAGCTTTCCAACGGTATATCGCAAGCCCTATTTGGGCAATGTTGGCGGAAGTTCAACCTAGCACTAGGGGAAGTTCAGGTCGAACAACTCAGGCAGTAAAATTGCAAAAAACGTGATTTCATCACAACCCGAGAGCAAAATCCGCCAACGAGCGAGATTCCTACTTAAAACGGGTATTTAGTTGCCAAATAATGGTTCTAGATTACACTAACATCATAGAGAACACAACTAACCAGAATAATTCATGCGGGGAGACACGGTTGCGAAGATAGCCCGAAGGTCGGGTTCGTACAGAGGGAAGTTCAGGCGCGTTACTCAGGCAGTTCAGGTTGTGATTAGAATATTATTCCGATCTCGTGATCAGAATAGTGTTTATGTATATATATATATATATATATGTGTGTGTGTGTGTGTGTGTGTGTGTGTGTGTGTGTGTGTGTGTGTGTGTGTGTGGCTTCTGCACAGCATCTCCATCATCATTATCAGTACATCCTACGCAAGTGAGTTAGGATGCACTTGATCCTAGAAAGGTATCTATCCTTCAAACCAGAGGAGTGCTTCAAACTAACAACAATACATAATATCCAACAAAAGAGGGTCATGCTACAGCAGCAGGATACATAGCTCAGTCTAGATATTAGTACGAATTAAGTTGTGCATATTTGATGTTGGCATGAATCACATCGCCGCATGTCGGGTTTGCAAAAGCCATCCGTCGCATGGAAGCTTGATGCCTTTCACACACTGAATATTATCTGGCAACAAGCTGTGTCGACGAATCTCTGGATATGGTGATTCATGAAAACCATGGTATGATGTGTAAACATAGTTCCCCCTGGTGAATGGAAGTTGCATAGCACGGTAATCATCGCTGGTGATATGATCGATGATTGGTTGGATGATCGGATAATTGAGCCCAAGGAACATGGAGTGGTTGCCGAGGCTGTAAACCCGCCTCCAGTTGAATACGCCTGCCCAATGGAGCTGGGATCTTTCTCGAACACGAAGCAGCCATAGCCATCAATGTCATGTACGCCCCAAGCATTGTATTGCATGTGGTTTGATGTAATGGTTTGGTCAATTTGGTACGTGCAAATGAGCATCAAATGACCGTCGTCAGCTGAATGCGCGATAAACCACCACCCATCGGTTGGTATGATTCCAGGTCCTGGAATCATGAAGGCCAGCACATTTGTGTCAGCTGCAACAATTCAAATTGGAGACCAATAGGACAAAAATAAACAATCATGTTCAGAGTATGTGTGGAATTAAGATTATTATAACAGTGACACATATCATAGACAGAGAATTGCAATGTCATGGTCATAATCATACCCCAAGTTAAAAAAATAAGCCAATGGCTTTCATATTCTAGTAATATATCATGGTTCAAACATCATGTAACAATGAGAGGGAAACAGATATGACAGGGCCTTCTCATATTCTACCATAGCACTTAGTACTGTTCTCATATCAACTCTAAGCAATAACATGCGTTGTTATAAAAATCCTCAAAATGAGAGTAACATATAGCAATCATGAGGTTATACTCATAATATCTATTCTAACAATTATTAGATGCCAATTGTTCTCATATCAACTCTAACAATAACATGTGTGTGTCATAAAAATCTAGGAAATGAGAGGAACATATAGTAATGATGTGGTTATAGACATACTATATATTCTAAATTTGTGACAATGAACAGGCAGTTGTATTCATAAGGTAAAGATGAGATGAGATAGAACAATTACACGACGATAGAATCCACCAGCATAGGCAGCCAATATGTGCGTCGACCGCGTAAACAATGCCATCGTGCACTATATATAGCATCAGACAGAAATGTTGGCTGAAGAGGATTGACGATGAGCCATAACCATGTATGGCGACCGGATTCCAGATAGACTAATCCCATGTTGAACATGGCAATGAGCTTGTAGTCCATGTAGTCTTCTGATGGTGTGGGCACTTCACAGATTACAACCTTCAACAAACAGAGGTCGAGCCAAAAGCTCGACGCATCTCGTGCGTAGTAGGCAGGAGTGTCCGGCGGGCCGCGAGGCTCGATGGCGGCGGTATCCAACGATGGAAGGGTGATCTCTCATTGGGTGTAGATATCCACGAGACGCCACAGACTACCAGATTGGTGGATGAGGATGATCCAGTTGGCCTTCATGCCGGCCAAATAGTGGCCGCGCATGAAGGACAGGTGGACGGGTAGTGGTAGCATGTCGAGGGGCACCACGACAACCTCCGTAGGATCGTCAAGTCGGTGTCTGGGCCACCTGCGAGGATTGGGCATCAGCAAGCAGGGTGTCTTGAAAAGAGCTGGCCGGTTTCAGACGAGTAGACAATACAAAGACACCAAGCATGCGGCCAAGACGGACGGTGCTGAGCAGGTCCATACGATTACAGATCTGCTCCAAGAGAACATCGGGGAGGGAATTCCAATCGCGGCTCTGCGTGTCAGTCGAGTTCTGCCATAGGATTTTTTAGGACGTCGAGTGACTGGGGTTTTTGGTGCCTGCGAGCCAGCGGGGAAGTGGATTCGGGCGGGTGAGCGAAGAAGATGGCGTGTGTGGCCGAGCAGTGAGCGGGGGGATATGGTACGCGCGAGCTACCAAGAAAGATGGTGCGGGCGGGCGAGCAGTGAGCGGGGGGAAATGGTGTGCGGCCGGCGATGGGGAAGAGAGGAGGAAGAAGAATAGAGGAGGAAGAAGAGTGAAAGACGGGGAAGAAAGTGCATTAAATCTCAATTCTACTAGTACTACTACCAGGATATACCGTCCTTCAGAGTGTAAATAGTTACACCAATGACATGTGGGTCTACCTCAAGAGGGCCCATATGTTAGTTAATGGAGGAGAGAGGTGCGTAGTTGTATTTGCGGAAGCGCGCTCCACTGGCAAACATGATGGCAGTACTGGGTTCAGCTTATTAATTAAGTGCCCCATCTGCTGCATCATGTATTGTCAC
This sequence comes from Aegilops bicornis, assembly GCA_021605145.1. Lineage (NCBI taxonomy): Eukaryota > Viridiplantae > Streptophyta > Magnoliopsida > Poales > Poaceae > Aegilops > Aegilops bicornis. The sequence goes on along the minus strand of CM038669.1, from coordinate 421,859,990 downwards.
TTCACTGTGAAGACTAGTTGAATAGTTCTCTCTGACCGAGATGGGGAATAATGGATCGCGAAGACTTCTTATCTACAGTATCCCTATGCATGTACGCTTAGGCCCCTCCCAATGCTCCGCCTTGTACAGGTGCTAAGGCTGCCATGTTGTCGGCGTTCTAGGAACGGGGGTCCCTAGACTTGCCTGCCTGCGGCCCATGACGTGGCTCCACCAGCGGCCCTGTACTTCCCATCTTCACCAGCAAACACCCAAGACCCTCGTGAGGGGCCAAGCCTCGCGAGGCAGACGACACAAGACCTTCTCGGGGGCAGCCTCACTAGGCTGGCTCACGAGGGGCAGAGAGATCAAGGCAAGGGGAACCTCGCGAGGTTCCCATGACGTAAGCCATGACGACCAAGACCAGGTGGGCGCCAGCGCACACACTATCCTCGTTTCCTCTTTGGTGCTAAAGGGGCAAGCGCAGGCGAGGAGTCCCGAGGCATCAGGCAAAGGTTTCCATATCAGTGCAACGAGACCAAGACCAGAAGAACGGCAAGACGGAGGTCACCGTGGAGCCCAAGACGATGTCATCACCAGAGCCTTTGGCAGGCAAAGACCACCTTTAGTCAGGATAGCTTGTACTAGTTGTTCCCCTTTAAACTGGCCGTTGTGGAATCCCTTCCCGCTCAATATTTGGGAAGAGGACCAGGGCCTCTATAAATAGGACTAGCCACCACCATAGGGAGGGATCAACTCATCTTGGACTAGACCATCCTCACCAACACAAGCTCACCAAGCACAAGAACACCTCTCCTCAGGAGGCTGTTCTTCCCTTGTACTGTTCATCCTCAGCCCAAGTGGCAATCCACCACACCACACTGGAGTAGGGTATTACACCACAACGGTGGCCCGAACCAGTATAAATCTTGTGTCCCTTTGTTCTTTGGGTTCGTCGAGCTAGGCCGTTAGATCTTGATGCGAGCGAGCTAGAGGGGGGAAAGATCCTCATACGCACCCCAGTGTTCGAACCTCAAGGGTTTTGCCAGAACCCGAAATCCGACATTTGGCGTGCCAGGTTGGGGTGCGCTGAAGGTTTCCTCTCGTCGACCCGCGTCTCGCCACTCCACCAAGTTCATGGCCGATGCTCGCCGGGCCCGCGCTGAGCGCCGGGCCGCTCTCACCACCCGTGTCGCTCAGACAGCCCCTGTCGGCGGGCCTCCCCGTCGTTCTCCCTCACCTGCCGCCAACGCCGCCACCGGTCCGGCGGGAAACGAGCAGCAAGAGTCCTCTCTGCACCCCTTCGTGCGGCGAGATGGCCGCACCGCCACTCCGTCGCTGACCCCAGCTGGCTCGTCTTATCACGTCCGTCGCGCTCCCGCGGACGCGCAGGCCGTGCTGCTCATGGCGCGCGAACTCCTGCGCTACCGCCCCATCGACAACCTCTATGAGGACTGGCTAGACCGCATCCCGAGCTCGTCAGTGCTGCAGGGGGCTCCCCTGCGCCAACCCTCTCGCTGCCTCGCCCTCCGCCAGCTGCGGGCGACGTGGCTCATGGAGCGCCTCCACCACCTCTGGACCAAGACGGTGTTCTAGCGCCAGGGCGTGTGGTCCCCCGGCGAGACCCACCGCGTCGGGCACCCACGCGAGAAGAAGGAAGCTGCCAAGAAGTTCCCCGACCGCAAGAAAACGCTCCATCGCTCCCAGCACCGCCACGTCAGGATCGCTTGCCGTGGCACGGCCACGCGCCGCTTGCCGTGGCAGCGCGGGGGCACCAAGATCAAGCTCCGCCTCCACGACGGGCCTCGGTGGCCACAGCGGGCTGCCGCGCCTTCACCCCTGAGCTGCGTGGCGTCGTCTGGCCGGGCAAGTTTAAGCCGGATCTGCCTCCTCGCTAGGACGGCACCCCCGACCCTCTGGAGTTCTTGCAGCTCTATGAGCTGAGCATCGAGGCTGCCAACGGTGACAAGAAAGTCATGGCGAACTGGTTCCCCATGGCTCTCAAGGACGATGCTCGCTTGTGGCTCCTAAACCTGCCCCCGGGCTCGATCTCGTCCTGGGCTGAGATGTGTGACCACTTCGTCGCCAACTTCCAGGGTACTCGCGATCGCCCCCGGCTGCGGGTGACCTGCGTCGCATCAAGCAACAGCCAGGAGAGACCTTGCAGAAGCACATCCAACGCTTCAACATCGTTCGCGTCAAGATCCCCAAGGTGATGGACGAGGCTATCATTTCGGTGTTTTCTGATGGTGTCCATATCAAGATGAAGGAGGAGCTCGCCATCCACGAGGAGTTGTGCACGGCTCTGGAGCTGTTCAACCTGGCGACCAAGTGTGCAAGAGCTGAGGAAGGGCGCCTTTCCCTCCTCGAGCTCCCTGCTACCGACCCGGAGGAGAAGAAAGCCAAGACCAAAGACATGAAGAGCAAGGGAGTGGCCGTACTCGCGGCGGAGCCTGATACGAAGCGCGGCCGAGACCATCCCGAGTCGTCCAAGAGCAGCCGACCGTTTTGCGCCTTCCACAACGTACACAGCCACAACACCAACGACTGTCCGGAGCTCAGGGCCATCCAAGATGGACGCTTCGGTCGACGCCCCGAGCGCAACGATCGGGGCTACGGCCGAGGAGGAGGACGTGGCAGAGGACGCTGGGATGACCATGGCCCCCGCCAGGAGTGGCGTGATCGGCCTCGCGAGGACCGATGGCAGGATCAGCCTCGTGAGGAAGCCTGGAGGGATCAGCCTCGCGAGGACTGCCCTCAGGGCAACGCTGGTCTTCCTCCACTGCCGCCACCACCCAAAAGGAACGACGACCACCATTAGGACGAAGGAGCATGGGGGCTTCCAGGAACCGCGCGCTATTGCCTGCATCTTGGGCAGAGCTCCGGCCCCAGCGTCTCGGCGCATCTTCAAGCAGTTTGCTCGTGAGGTGAACGTGGCTCTTCCCAAGCTTGAGGCCACACGCCCGCTCAGGTGGTCCCAGTACGCCATTACTTTCAGCTCGGCGGACCAGCTCAAGTGAGCCGCAGCCGCTGGTGCTCTCCCCATGCTCTGCTCGCCTGTCATCAGCAATGTCCAAGTCACCAAGACCCTCATCGATGGCGGTGCGGGGCTTAACATCCTGTCCGTCGACACGTTCGATTGCCTTCAAGTACCCTATGATCAGTACGCAGCAACCAAGCCCTTCTCAGGAGTGACCGATGGTTCCACCATCCCGATCAGGTAGGTCCACCTCCCTGTCATGTTCGATGGACGTGATAACTACCACACCGAGCTCATCATCTTCAACGTCGCCCACATTCGTCTCCCGTACAACGCAATCCTCGGGTACCCAGTGTTGGCGAAGTTCATGGCAGTGACCCACCACGGCTACAACGCCCTCAAGATGCCAGGGACTGATGCTATCATCACAGTCGCCTGTGAGGAGAAGGATGCAGTGTGCTCCCTTGAGCGCGCCTTCCAGGCCGCAGCAATTGAAGACCTCGACAACGAAGGAATCCTACACCCTCCTGAGGCCATCCCAAAGAAGAAGAAGCAGCGGCTCCGTGCAGGGCCTCATGAGAGTGGCGTCGCCACCAGCACCACCTCAAGACATGCGCCCTCAGATGGGGCGCCTCCCTCCCGCACATAGGAAGGCGCACCCAGCGCCCTCCTCGGGAAGGGCTCGGGGGCTCTCTTCTGGAGGGCCTCAGACCTCACGAACATCATGAGGGAGGCGCTCGGGCACCACATGGAGGCGTGCTTTGCGGCACGTTTCTCCACAAATGGCACCAGGCGAGGAGCGCCTGGCGCTCAAGGGTTCATCACCCAGACTACCCAGGAGCTTCAAGAAGCAAGAGCCATGCGCAGCGACCGCCGCCCACCTGGCGCAGCTCCCCATCCAGGCGAGGATGGCCGGCTGCGTGTCCTCATCGACATCCCAGGGCTCAATAGGGCCGCATCCCAGGAGATTTTATGGCCTTCGCGCGTGGGATGTTGCGAGGGCCCGCCCCACAGCTATGTTCGCATGCCATTCGGCCTGCCGAGCATGGTGGCCGCCTATTAGCGTAACCTGCAGAGCGTCCTGGCGGCTCAGGAGGCCAGGCGTCACGCATTCCTAGAGGAGATGGAGACGGTCCTCAAGGAACCGCCTGGACCCCGAGAGCCTCCCGAGGCTCAGGGTCCCGGTGGCTCGTGAGGAGCAACCACATCACCACACATCTTCAGCTAACCCAACTCCTTCGACAACGGAACCAGGTGACATTTTCCAAGTTTATTTAGCTGGGAGCGCCCCTGGGGCTGCATCATTCCCAGGCCACATGGGCCTGTCCCGGCGGCATGTATCCTTTGCATCTTTAGCTTACTCTGCTGGGAGCGCCCCTCGGGCTGCATCATCCCCAAGCCGCTCGGGTCTAACCCAGTGGCATGTATCGTTCCTGCATTTACCTAAGCTAGTTTGCTTTCCATGCGCTATTTACCTATGGTTATCACCTGCTTGATTATACCCACCGCATGAGCCGCGCGCCGATCGTCTTTCTTCAGGATCCTTCGCATAAGAAGGCTAGGCACGGCGTCTGTGCCTGGGCCTGTGCTTGCAGCATCGATAAATCCAACGGCTGAGCTCTGTCTGGCGGGCCGGCCCCATTCACATCACCTCCCGGGGTCGTTGGTGCTTGGCCTTATCGTGTGATAACCTCAGGAGATTCATTCGGCGCAGGTTGTCTAACCATCTCGCAGGAACACCACAGCCATCAAGAACCAAGACCAGGCGCAACCCGCCTTGAGGTAGGGCCTCGTGAGTCCCGCGCTGGCTCACGGGTGCCCAGACACACATCGTCTATCCCTATCGTGCAAGCCACGTGTCAGGGCGGGGCTGTACATGCCCCCGGAGCTCTCCGCAATAGGGAGTCCCCTCCCATGCACCAGTGGAAGCACCATGCTCCGTGTTGTCAATTGACACTACCGAGGAGCGGTTATGCCCGTGCAAGTGCGGAAGCGCTATGCTCCGCGCTGGTGATAAATAACTGAGGGCGGCCCCCTAGCCGTATCAACCTCAGGGAGCCCTTGAGCTAAGTGGCTGGCCTCATCGCAACACCTCCCCTCGGGAGAGTCGTGCGAGGGGGCTGGGCACGGGGGCTGCGCTCGGGTCGCGCCCAAGCATACGCTGACCTGCTAGGTCCCCTGGACTTGGTTGTCGCGCGCCCCTCCCGAGCCGAGCCTTGGCGAGGGAAAAGGTACGAAGGTTGTTTGAGCATCAAGGGGGACTCCTGAGCATCACGACTCAGGAGCCTAACTGGTCACGTAGCCCCTCACTCCTTGGTCTCGTCCTGGTGGACTGAACGACCCAACGGCGGTCGAGGTATGCGCGGGGCCGGGCCCTACCGACGTAGAACACTAGGCCTATTACTGCATCTCCTTTTCGTAAGCTGTTTGCGTGTCAAGGGGGACTCCTGAGCATCGCGACTCAAGAGCCTAACTTGCCATGTAGCCCCTCACTCCTTGGTCTCGTCCTGGTGAGCCGGACGACCCAACGGCGGCTGAGGTATGCATGGGGTCGGGCCCTACCGACGTAGAACGTAAAGCAAACGAGAGGAAATCGCAAAATCTCAAGCAAATATTACAAGACATACTGTTCTCCCAATACCAAACGCAAGTTTAAACGCCTCCACGAGGCATGGTGCATGTTGCAGGAGTTAAACAGGAAAGGAGCCGCCAGTAGGTCACCTCGTCATCCTTGGACGCCGTCCACACTGCAAGGGATGCTTCTTCCAACGCGTTACCCTCACTGTGCCGCTTCTTTGGAGTCGCAGCTCAAGACACCACCAGTTGGGGGCGCAGGGTCGAAGGCGCGGAACTTCTTCAGAAAAGCTTCCACCTGGCCCTTCACAGCCTCGGCAGCAGCTGCACAACGCTCGTCAGCCACAGGTTCCAGCAGCTCATCGAGGTTGGTGGCGGGATCGCGAAGATGGAGGTGACTGAAGACGCACGTCAACGCGGCGAGGAGAGAACGCGGGCTTCTGCCTCTGCCATGGGGTCGATGCCGCTCACTACTTCCTCAAGCGCCTCGACCAGATAGGGAAGCAGTTGGTCGGGGCCGTCCTCATCGGTGGTTAGGGGCTTCTCCAAGCCCTTCTCGTAGAGTGCCCGCAGTGCCATGCGGGACCTCTCCTCGAGGAGCCTGAAGGCCGCGTGGTCCTCGGCCAGGACCTTCGCCTTGGCATCAAGTTCGGCCTTCCCCGCTTCCACCTCCTGCTCCAGGTTCTCCAGCCGGCTGCGCTCCGCGGCCTGCGCCTTCGCCAACTGCTCCAGCTCGGCATCTCGGTCCTTGACGGCGTCCTCCCGGGCCTTCATCTTCTCCTCCTCCGCCTTGCGGCCACGAGCTTCTTCCGCACACTCGTTGCTCAGAGTCTTCGGTTCGGCCTCCAGCACCCAGCAGCGATCATGGGTGGCCTCGACATCCTTCAGCGCCACCTCGCGAGCAGCCGCAGCTTGGGCGGTGGCCTGCTTGTCCTTCTCGGAGGTCGCCGCGGCCTGGCTCAGCGCTGCCCGAACGGACACGTCTGAATGAAGCCAGCCGGAGACCAGCTCCAAGCGCCCGGTTACCAGGTGGGGTTCGGTGCCCTAAAGATCTTCCCGCGGCCGGGTCATCTCAGAAAGAGCGCGCTCCAAGACGTCAGGGGAGGCTCACATGGGCCTGACCTGGCTGCGCCACGACCGCCGACGCACGAGTCTGGCGCATCACAAGGAACCGACCCTGGACCGCCAAGATAAGTTTCGCGCCCGGGTCAACCAATCGCTACGGCATAGGATTCTCACTTGTTGCAGTCCTGTTGTAGCAACGTCGCTTCCCTTTCTTGCCTCTCGGTGGCTTCTTGCGCGCTAAAGGGGACCTCCTAAGCATCACACCTCAGGAGCTCTTACTGGACCTCGGGCCGCTCACCTCCTGGCCTTGACCACGGCATCGCGACACAGGCATACCAAATGACTGCTGCAGGCACTGGGGACCGAGGCTGTCACAACAGAGAGCATCAAGACGTCGTGGGGCTGGAAAGGGGAGACCGAGCCGAAACAGGACGTGCGATCGCATATCTTCATAATAAGGACAATATCAACAAAAGACACTACATACCCCTTACACGCCCCCGCGGGGTTTGTCTCGATTCCTCGCATGAAACAAAGAAGGGAGCTTCTAGGGGTCCTATCTACACACGCCGGTGCGACCGACGCCATCATCAATAGTGGGCCATAGGAGGCCGGTGCCAACCCCATCCAGATCACCGACGGTGGCGACGGGACGCTGCAGCCTTGGTCCGGGCACGGGGAGAGCTCGGGGCACGTAGCTGTCGTCGCTCGTCTCTGGAGTCTCGTAGGGCTCGGGAGAGTCGCTGGACTCCCAGGCGGCGCCGCTGCTGCTTGATGAGCCACTGGCGAGACGGGCGGCAGGCCCAGCTCCTGCCGCGCCACCGTCCAGGCGGCCCTCTCCGGGGCAGCACTCCAAGCGATGACCTTCTGCATCGAAGACCTTGAAGAACATCATGGAGGCGCCGTCGTACTCAACGTGGATTGCGAGGGTGCCCTCCGTACGGCAGACCCGAGCGACCTCACCCCAGCCGCGGGTCATGAAGATTTTGCCCGGAGAAACAACTTCGACCTCCGCTCCAGTCGCTGGGGCGTCGCAGTCGGTGTGCTGCAGCCAAAGCTCGAGGGGGCCCCTCAACGGCATCTCGGCAGAGAAGAATTGCGGGAAGCGGATCCTGGTGCACGGAGGCATGGTGACCCACAAGTATAGGGGATCTATCGTAGTCCTTTCGATAAGTAAGAGCGTCGAACCCAACGAGGAGCAGAAGGAAATGATAAGCGGTTTTCAGCAAGGTATTCTCTGCAAGCACTAAAATTATAGGTAACAGATAGTTTTGTGACAAGATAATTTGTAACAAGCAACAAGTAACAAAAGTGAATAAAGTGCAGCAAGGTGGCCCAATCCTTTTTGTAGCAAAGAACAAGCCTAGACAAACTCTTATGTAGAGGAAAGCGCTCCCGAGGACACATGGGAATTATCGTCAAGCTAGTTTTCATCACGTTCATATGATTCGCGTTCGGTACTTTGATAATTTCATATGTGGGTGGACCGGTGCTTGGTTGTTGTCCTTACTTGGACAAGCATCCCACTTATGATAAACTCCTATTGCAAAGCATCCGCAACTACAAAAGAAGTATTAAGGTAAACCTAACCATAGCATGAAACATATGGATCCAAATCAGCCCCTTACGAAGCAACGCATAAACTAGGTGAAAGTGCAACTATCCCTAGGTGGTTATGGTAATTCCTAACAACATATAGCTCACTGAGCTAACATTATTCCAAGATGAATATTTCAGAGAAATCTCAATGAATGGCATGGCATGGATGAGGAAAGTGGACCCCTCAAAATACTAAGGATAAAAGGATTGGCTCAAGCTCAAAAGCTCAAGACTCTGCATTCTATATTTTAGGGATGAGGTGTTGCTTAATGAGTTTCTTGCTCCATAGTGCTTAGTGATATGCTCCAAAACCCTCAGCTACTTTCTCATATCCACATATGACCTAAACCCAAAGTCAAACTCGGCCCTATCGAATCTTTCTACCCGATGCCACCGAGTTCAGATGTCATAGCCACTGCCACAAACCCTAGGCAAATCGGTCTCACCGATAGGGATCTCGGTCTCACCGAGATGGGATTGTAATCTCTCTATTTCCCTTCGTAACGTTTCGGTCCTACCGAGATGAGCGATCGGTCCCACCGAGATTGCAATGTAAACTTTCCGTTTCCCTTTCGTAACATTTCGGTCTCACCGAAAAGAGCGAATCGGTCCCACCGAGTTTACCTGACCAACTCTCTGGTTAGCTTATTACCAAAATCGGTCTCACCGAGTTTGTGTAATCGGTCTCACCGAGATTACGTTATGCACTAACCCTAACCATATCGGTCCTACCGAGTTGCATGTCGGTCCCACCAAAAATCCTACTTGATCACTAGATTTGCTGAATCGGTCCGATTGAGTTTATCAATTCGGTCCCACCGAGTTTGGCAAGTTGTGTGTAACAGTTGGATTTTGTGTGGAGGCTATATATACCCTCCACCTCCTCTTCATTCATGGAGAGAGCCATCGAACAAACCTACACTTCCAACTTGCTATTTACGAGAAGGAACCACCTACTCATGTGTTGAGGCCAAGATATGCCATTCCTTCCCTCTGAATCTTGATATCTAGCCTTCCCAAGTTGCTTTCCACTCAAATCTTCTTTCCACCAAATCCAAATCCTGTGAGAGAGATTTGAGTGTTGGGGAGACTATCATTTGAAGCACAAGAGAAAGGAGTTCAGCATCAACACACCATTTGTTACTTCTTGGAGAGTGGTGTCTCCTAAATTGGCTAGGTGTCACTTGGGAGCCTCCGACAAGATTGTGGAGTTGAACCAAGGAGTTTGTAAGGGCAAGGAGATCGCCTACTTCATGAAGATCTCACTGCTAGTGAGGCAAGTCCTTCGTGGGCGACGGCCATGGTGGGATAGACAAGGTTGCTTCTTCGTGGACCCTTCGTGGGTGGAGCCCTCCGTGGACTCAGCAGCCGTTACTCCTTCGTGGGTTGAAGTCTCCATCAACGTGGATGTACGATAGCACCACCTATCGGAACCACGACAAAAACATATGTGTCTCCAATTGCGTTTGAATTCTCCAAACCCTTCCCTTTACATTCTTGCAAGTTGCATGCTTTACTTTCCGCTGCTCATATACTCTTTGCATGCTTGCTTGAATTGTGTTAAGATTGCTTGACTTGTGCTAAGATAGCTAAAATCTGCCAAAGACTAAAATTTGGAAAAGGATAAGTTTTTAATTGGTCAAGTAGTCTAATCCCCCCCCCTATAGACATACTTTCGATCCTACAAGTGGTATCAGAGCTTTGGTCTCCATTTGCTTTGATTTCCATAGCTTTTGGTGGTCATAGCCTTGGTTTCACAACTTAGGAGAGTGTGGCGTCTAGGGAGGGAAATTATCACCATAGAGGTCCTTACTTTGATGGTACTAATTTTGCTAGTTGGAAGCATAAGATGTTATTCTTGGACATAACCCCGCCATTTGGGCTATTGTGTGTATTGGCTTGCAAGGTGAATTCTTTGATGGGAGAGAACCGAACCGTGAAGCTAGCGCGGAAGAGTTGAAGATGCTGCAATACAACGCTCAAGCTTGTGATATCCTCTTCAATGGCTTGTGCCCCGAAGAGTTCAACAAAATCAGCCGTCTTGAGAATGCAAAGGAAATTTGGGATACTCTGATCGATATGCATGAAGGTACAGACTCCGTCAAGGAATCCAAGTTGGATGTGCTCCAAAGTCAACTTGACAAGTTCAAAATGAAGAATGGTGAAGGCGTCGCTGAAATGTACTCTAGGCTTGCTCTTATCACAAATGAGATTGTCGGCCTAGGAAGTGAAGAGATGACCGACAAATTCATCATCAAGAAGATCCTATGAGCTTTGGATGGAAAATATGATACCGTGAGCACATTGATCCAAATTATGCCCAATTACAAAGATCTCAAGCCACGGAAGTCATTGGAAGAGTAGTTGCTCATGAGATGTCGCTCAAGGATAAGTAGGAACTTCACAACAAGTCAAGTGGTGCTTACAAAGCCTCATGTGAAGCCCCCACATCATCAAGTGAGAAACAAACCTTCAATGAAGAATTGAGCTTAATGGTGAAGAACTTCAACAAATTCTACAAGAGTAGAAGCAAAGAGAGAAGCTCCAAGTCAAGGTCCTACAATGACAAAAGATCTTCTAGTCGGGAACGTAATTGCTACAATTGTGGAAGACCCGAACACTATTCCAATGAGTGTACGACACCCTACAAAAGAAGAGAAGATTCTCCAAAAAGAAGAAGTAGAAGAGAAGAATCGCCACCAAGAGAGAGAAGGAGTAGAGATGATCGTTATGAACGAAGACCCTCACGGAGAAGCAAGGATTCAGAAAGGAAGGACAAGTCATCAAGGAGCTACACAAAACAAAGACATCAAGGTCATGTTGGTGAACGGGTATCCGGCTCCGACTCCGACAATCACTCCGAGAGAAGTTATCACTCCGACTCCGAATATACTCAAGATGAAGGTGTTGCCGGTCTAGCACTTGTGTCAACCAACTCCTACGACATATTTGATTCACCAAATGAAGGAATTTGAAGATGCTTCATGGCCAAAGGCCCAAAGGTAACACACCCCGAGTATGTTGATTTCAATAGTGATGAAGACGACTTGCTAGGTGATGATGATTTACTTGTTGACAACTCTAGTGATGAATACTATGATGAAACGTCAATTAATCATGCTAATCAAGATAAAACGAATAACAATGATAAGGAGAAGATTGAGCGTCTAACTAAAGAACTAAACACTCTTAAGTTAGCTCATGAAACTATCTTAGAAGATCATCGAGAACTTTTAAGGACCCATGAGAAGTTACGCTTTGAAAAGCTCAATCTTGAGCAAGAGCATGAGTTCTTAAAGGCAATCAATGATGATCTTTGTAAGAAAAGTTCTTCTTACATTGCCAAGCGTTTACTCTTATCTACTTACATGCCTCAAGTCAAATCCACTAACAAAAACAAGAAGGATTCTTCCTCTAGTAGTAACAATAATCATGCTAAATCAAATGTTGTTGCTTCTAGTAGTTCTCTTGATTCCACTAATGATTCTCTTAGCCAAGTTACACTTGAGCAAGAAAATAGCTTATTGAAGGGAATTATAGAGAAAGGTGTTTACAAGAGCCTTGTCGGGAGTAAGCCATTTGAGGAAATTGTACGCAAGCAAGGAAGGCACCGGAAGAATCAAGGTGTTGGTTTTGAACAAAAGTTCAATGCCAATGGAGTTGAGTGGGAAGAAGATCAATATCCCAGGACAAAGTTTGTTCCTCAACAAGAGAAGTATGATCCTACTTCTTTCAAAGGGACACAAGCTCAAGATGATCTTCCACCACAAGACCACAAGCAAAAAGGCAAGGACAAGCTTCAAGAGGAGATTGATGCATTTGAAGAAGCTCCTAAGGCCTTGGTCAAGTGGGTTCCCAAGACTACGACAAGTTCTACTTCATCAAGTATGACTACGACTCCAAGGATTCCCATCAAGATGATGTGGATCCCGAAGAAGAAGAACTAGGGAGTTCTTGGGGGTGACTCCGCCAACATATTTCACTCATATCATTTTGGCAACAACTAGTGCAATCAACTTCCACATCTTGCACTAGTTCAAGGAGTCACAAACCCTCTTGTTGGTAAGACAAGGGACAAGGTAACCTAATGCTTTCATAGACATCATCTTATGTGTGCATCACTCTATGTCTATGGATATCCTTGTTTGTTCCTTGTGGGACTAACCCGTGTAGGTATTGAAAGTGCAACTCACTCCAAAAGGATTGCTCCAAATGATCTTCATCAACATTGAACATCCACATCTTCAACACCTACATGAAGTAATCATCGACAAAACCCAAGGTTAGTTCATCTCTCTAAAGGGGGATCTCACATCTAGGGGGAGCTTTACTCTAAAGAATTGAGCTAAAGCAACTCTAATGGTGTGAACACAACAATGCATTATGTAAAAGTGGTAACCCCACTTGAGCTTAAACGATGAGTATGACCTATGATCAAATGTTCTCATTTGACTCCTAAGTCAATATACTCATATATACATGACCTAGTCATCGCCAATTGTTTGATAGATGCTAGAATTGTTTGTTCATGCTTTGTCACATATTTCATTTGTCATTTTATTGTGTGAGCATGTTGGTTGCATATTTTACTCATTCGAGGACATCCACTTGTGGTTTTGATTGATTGGTTTCCTTTTCTTTGGCCAAGTGGATGGACAAGAATGCCTAAGAACCTTCTCTAGCTATCTATGATCTTCTCGTCTCAAACTCTATTCATGCTACATCACAAAATTTGATCAAGTCAGATTCGAACCACTCTGTGTGAGGAGCACTCGGAGTCCCCGATTCGTCATAGACTTAAACTTCCAAAACTTCTTTGTGGTTTTCGGTCTGACCGATTCTTCCATTTCGGTCATACCGAGATCACTAAGTCGATCTAGGTTTTCAATCTCGGTGCAACCGATTTGAACTTTTCCGTCACACAGAGGTGTTGTAACTGTCTACAGTTATGCATCTCGGTGCCACCGAGTTGTTCCACTCGGTCACACCGACAGGGTCGGGCTATATATACTCACGGGCAAAATTTTGGAAATTTTCTCCGAACCCCTTCCCCCGCATTGCTCGCTCTGCCTCCAGGGTCTCCGGATCGTCCTCCTTGTTGCCAGCCGCCGTCAACGGAATTCATCCCCGCCGTTGCCGCCGTAGCGAGTTCATCGCCGATCTAGGGTATGGACTCGATCACAGTGCTATCCCTGTCCGATTCCTAGCACATTGTGTTCATCATGATTCTTGCCACGATTGAAACGACTCTATCCAATCAAAACACTCCGTAGATTAGAGTTGAATCGAAAATTTAGGGTTAGGTTTCCGCCGAAACCATCTCGGACCCACCGAGTTGCAGAACTCGGTTCCACCGATTCGGCCAAGGCCATTGCACATGTGGTTCTCAGTTTGACCGAGAATTGCAAATCGGTGTGACCGAGTTCAGGACTTTGCAAAACCCTAGCAGTCTCGGTGCCACCGAACTGTGACTCGGTCTGACCGAGTTCACTAGTTTAGGTTCCAAAAGCTGCTTCGGTATCACCGAGTTTGCGAATCGGTTGATCCGAAATGATTTCTATGGAAAACTATAACTAAGTTTTTGACTCATTCTTTTGCAAAAATCTCTAAATTTTGTGATGCTCATCCACTCTATCTCATCTATATCTATTCACAGGGTTTGCAGTCAGTGTTTGCAACATGTGTGACCAGAGTGACAGCCAGAACAAGTCAGAGGAGCAGATTCAGATGAGTGAGGGCACTAGTCCCTCTAGCAGCTCAGATGAGGGAAGCAGAAGCACCCCAAGCAACCTGCCCAAAGCTGCCACCAGGACAAGGAAGAAGAGAAACTCAGAATCTGGGGATGAAGATTATGTGGCGATGAGGATGAGGCTATTTCAAAGAAAATGTGCTCAAGAAGGAGTATAGCTCAAATTGCAGTTAAGCCAGTGCGAAGATCAAAAGGCCAGGAAGACAACCCATGTCTAAAGCCAGAGCATCCACTCAAGCATCTTTGGAATCCCAACCCAAAGAGGCTGCTGCAGAAGGAAAGAAAAGGAAGGAAAGGGTCAAGTAGACCATGGCGGAGTGATTGGAAAGCCTTCCATGATGGAAGAGGAGGAAGAAGAAGAGGTTGCTGCACCAAAGATCCAAGGCTCGAAGCTTATGGGTGATGCTATTAAGTCAGGGCTGCATCATCAAAGCCCAAAGAAGCACCCAAAGCTACCTCCAAACCAAAGAGTGCACCAAAGAGGAATCCCAGGAACATATCTGCTGCTGAGAAGAACAAGGCCCCAGTGCACGACCTTTATTCTTGAAGAAGAAGATGAAGAGCAAATCCTGAGAAAGTTGAAGCCAAAGATTCCAGATGGCAATGATGCTTATCCTGTGGCTGAGAACATGAAGATCAGGAGAGACTCAGGGTTGAGGCTACGGAGAGAGTCAGATCCATATGCCACCAGAAGAAGGACTGTTGTTGATTACAGGTTCCACACAAAGGAACAACAGGACTTCTATGAGACAATCTTGTCGGACAAGAAGCCTATAATATGTGATATGAGGTGGGTCGACTGGACCTACATAAAGGAGAATGAGGAACACTATCCTGGTGTGTACGATAGTTTCCGTGCTTGTGGAGTTGCAGACTTTGTTGGGCAGAAGCTCACAAAGTGGAATGAGGAGCTCATAATGCAATTCTACTCCACAGCCCACTTCTATCCAGATGGCCGTATGTATGGATGTCTGAAGGTACAAGGTACCAATCAACTATTGAGGAATGGGCCAACCTGATCAATGCACCAAAGGAGGAAGAGGATGACTTGGATATCTATGCCAAGAAAAAGATGGATCATAACACAATGGCACATATGTACAAAGAGATTCCTGAAGCAGATCTTGAGACTCACCGGTTTGGATCGGTGAAACACTTCTTTGTCGGGACTGCCTACAATCAATTGGATCCTTAGGCACACTCTCTTGCCCAAGTCTGGTGATCACAGGATGATCGAGAGGCCATGCTATAAACTTGCTACATATATTTGATGCGCCACAGAAGTTCAAGGTCATGAGCCTTATAGTTGAGACTATCAAAAGGACAGCTGCTGACCAGAAAAGAGGTTGTGGATATGCCCCACAGATCTAGGAGCTGATAAACTCCAAGATGGGCACAGGCACATACCTGTTGGATAAGGAGCATATGCCTATTTATCCAGATTTCGAGGACAACCAAGTGGTTATGGATGAAGATGAACCATCCTCAGTGCAAGCACAAGCCAAAAAGGAGAAGGCAAGGGCAGAAAAGGCTGCCAAGATGCCAATAATGGAAGAGGCATCCCAGTACCTTATGAAGAGCAAACAAGATCAACTCGGCTACTTGATTGCATCCACTCTAAGGATTGAGAAGGGGTTGGCCACCTTGACTTGAAACCAGGAGAGCTTGGAGAGGATCATGGAGCAGAAATTCTATGATATGGATATAAAGGTCACTGAGATCCAGTCTGTTGTTGAGCAGCTACAGGATGACATGCAGGAGAGGAGGGGCAAGTCAACCACAGATGCATTTGCCAGAGTGCCTAGAGCTCACATATCAGCTACAGTGCCAGTGATAGATACCAGAGCCACTTCATCTGCACCAACTACAGCCTCAGTGCACCATCTCCAGCACCTACTCCACCAGCTCCATCTACATCAACAGATGCTTTTGTCCTTGGCGTCCTGTCTACTCCACCACCAGAAGATCAAGCCTGAGAGTCAATTTAGTGCTATGCATTTTCTATGAACTTTTTGGTAACTTGTTGCCAAAGGGGGAGAAAAATGTATAGATCATAGGCTTCGAGAGAGAGTGTTGTTTTTTGTTCTCTCTTGATTTGGTGGTTAAACTTTATTTGCTTGTTTGAGATACATTGTGTCTATGTGATACCTGGATGATCATGTGTTGATCATATGCTACAATTATGCTTGTTGGATGATATTATATTTTTTATCCCTATATGATCATTCATTTTGCTTGGTGATGAGTGCATGTAATTAATCTTTATCATTTTGAGCGCTCCACCAAGATGTATGTGACATGGAAGAGTTACCCATGAGCCTAACTCCATGTGCATTTGCAGTCCAAGGCAAATCTTTAACTATCCACAAATTTAGGGGGAGCTCTTGCTTATCACATACTTCTCAAAGCGACAATGTTTTTCACTCTTATTATCATTTGTCGAAGCTTTGATCTATATGTTGTCATCAATTACCAAAAAGGGGGAGATTTAAAGTGCAACTATCCCTAGGTGGTTTTGGTAATTCCTAACAACATATAGCTCATTGAGCTAACATTATTCCATGATGAATATTTCAGGAAAAGCTCAATGAATGGCATGGCATGGATGAGGAAGTGGACCCCTCAAAATACTAAGGATAAAAGGATTGGCTCAAGCTCAAAAGCTCAAGACTCTACATTTTATATTTTAGTGATCCAAGATCACATTGAGTCTATAGGAAAAGCCAATACTATCAAGGAGGGATGAGGTGTTGCTTAATGAGTTTCTTGCTCCACAGTGCTTAGTGATATGCTCCAAAACCCTCAGCTACTTTCTCATATCCACATATGACCTAAACCCAAAGTCAAACTCGGCCCTACCGAATCTTTCTACCCGGCGCCACCGAGTTCAGATGTCATAGCCACTGCCACAAACCCTAGGCAAATCGGTCTCACCGAAAGGGATCTCGGTCTCACCAAGATGGGATTGTAATCTCTTTGTCTCCCTTCGTAAAGTTTTGGTCCTACCGAGATGAGCGATCGGTCCCACCGAGATTGCAATGTAAACTTTCTGTTTCCCTTTCGTAACATTTCGGTCTCACCGAAAAGAGTGAATCGGTCCCACCAAGTTTACCTGACCAACTCTCTGGTTAGCTTATTACCAAAATCGGTCTCACTGAGTTTGTGTAATCGGTCTCACAGAGATTACGTTATGCCCTAACCCTAACCATATCGGTCCTACCGAGTTGCATGTCGGTCCCACCGAAAATCCTAACGGTCACTAGATTTGCTGAATCGGTCCGAACGAGTTTATCAATTCGGTCCCACCGAGTTTGGCAAGTTGTGTGTAACAGTTGGATTTTGTGTGGAGGCTATATATACCCTCCACCTCCTCTTCATTCGTGAAGAGAGCCATCAGAACAAACCTACACTTCCAACTTCTTTGTTTACGAGAAGGAACCACCTACTCATGTGTTGAGGCCAAGATATTCCATTCCTACCATATGAATCTTGATCTCTAGCCTTCCCAAGTTGCTTTACACTCAAATCTTCTTTCCACCAAATCCAAATCCTGTGAGAGAGAGTTGAGTGTTGGGGAGACTATCATTTGAAGAACAAGAGCAAGGAGTTCATCATCAACACACCATTTATTACTTCTTGGAGAGTGGTGTCTCCTAGATTGGCTAGGTGTCACTTGGGAGCCTACGACAAGATTGTGGAGTTGAACCAAGGAGTTTGTAAGGGCAAGGAGATCGCCTACTTCGTGAAGATCTACCGCTAGTAGGGCAAGTCCTTCGTGGGCGACGGCCATGGTGGGATAGACAAGGTTGCTTCTTCGTGGACCATTCGTGGGTGGAGCCCTCCGTGGACTCGTGCAACCGTTACCCTTCGTGGGTTGAAGTCTCCATCAACGTGGATGTATGATAGCACCACCTATCGGACCCACGACAAAAACATCCGTGTCTCCAATTGCGTTTGAATTCTCCAAACCCTTCCATTTACATTCTTGCAAGTTGCATGCTTTACTTTCCGCTGCTCATATACTCTGTGCATGCTTGCTTGAATTGTGTTAAGATTGCTTGACTTGTGCTAATATAGCTAAAATCTGCCAAAGACTAAAATTGGGAAAAGGATAAGTTTTTAATTGGTCAAGTAGTCTAATCTCCCCCCTCTAGACATACTTCCGATCCTACACTAGGGTTTAAGCTTATGTCACTCTAGCAACCCATCATCTACTTATTACTTCCCAATTCCTTCCTCTAGGCCCAAATAATGGTGAAGTTTCATGTAGTCGATGTTCACATAACACCAATAGAGGAGAGACAGCATACATCTCATCAAAATATCGAACGAATACCAAATTCACATGACTAGTAATAGCAAGACTTCTCCCATGTCCTCAGGAACAAACATAACTACGCACAAAGCATATTCATGTTCATAATCAGAGGAGTATTAATACGCATAAAGGATCTGAACATATGATCTTCCACCAAATAAACCAACTAGCATCAACTACAAGGAGTAATCAACACTACTAACAACCTACAAGTACCAATCCCAGACTTAGAGACAAGAATTGGGTACAAGAGATGAACTAGGGTTTGAGAGGAGATGGTGCTGGTGAAGATGTTGATGGAGATTGGCCCCCTCCCGATGAGAGGAGCGTTGGTGATGACGATGGCGATGATTTCCCCCTCAAGAAGGGAAGTGTCCCCGACAGAACAGCTCCGCCGGAGCCCTAGATTGGTTCCGCTTCGTGGCGGCGGAGTCTCGTCCCGAAAGCTTGCTTATGATTTTTTCTCGGACGAAAGACTTCATATAGCAGAAGATGGGCACCGGAGGGCCACCAAGGGGCCCACGAGGCAAGGGGCGCCCCCACCCTCGTGGCCAGGGTGTGGGCCCCCTCTGGTATTTTCTTCACTTAGTATTTTTTATTATTTCCAAAAACAACTTCCGTGGAGTTTCAGGACTTTTGGAGTTGTGCAGAATAGGTCTCTAATATTTGCTCCTTTTCCAAATTGAATTCCAAATTTAGGCATTCTCCCTCTTTATGTAAACCTTGTAAAATAAGAGAGAATAGGCATAAGTATTGTGACATAATGTGTAATAATAGCCCATAATGCAATAAATATCGATATAAAAGCATGATGCAAAATGGACGTATCAACTCCCCAAGCTTAGACTCGCTTGTCCTCAAGCGGAAGCCGATAACGATAAATATGTCCACATGTTTAGAGGTAGAGGTGTCGATAAAATAAAATACGGACATGTGGGCATCATGATCATTCTTATAACAGCAACATATATAGATATTGTCATATGATTTCTTATGTTCAAGTAATAATCTATTCACAATGCAAAGTATGAATCAGAAACTTTATTGAGAACTAACAAACTATAGTCTCGGTCATTGAGGCAATTGCAATTTATCATAACCTCGGAAAGAGTCTATGTCAGAGCTTTTCAGCAAGTCCACATACTCAACTATCATTTAATCTTTCACAATTGCTAACACTCACGCAATACTTGTGGTTATGGAGTTTTAATCGGACACAGAGAAAGATAGGGCTTATAGTTTCTCCTCCCAACCTTTTACCTCAAGGGTAATGTCAACAATAATAGTTCATGCTAACTTACATCCAATTAGATATATATATATATATATATATCAGGATCTTTCCAACACACTGTGCTCGCCAAAGGATAAAATTTTAAAAGGAAAGGTGAAAATCACCATGACTCTTGCATAAGATAGAAGATAAAAGTAAAAGATAGGCCCTTCGCAGAGGGAAGCAGAGGTTGCCATGCGCTTTCAGAGTTGGATGCACAAAATCTTAATACAAAAGAACATCACTTTATATTGCCACTTGTGATATGGACCTTTGTTATGCAGTCTGTCGCTTTTATTTCTTCCACATCACAAGATCGTATAAAGCTTATTTCCTCCACACTAATAAATCATACATATTTAGAGAGCAATTTTTATTGCTTGCACCGATGACAACTTACTTGAAGGATCTTACTCAATCCATAGGTAGGTATGGTGGACTCTCATGGCAAAACTGGGTTTAAGGGTATTCGGAAGCACAAGTAGTATCTCTACTTGGTGCAAAGAATTTGGCTAGCACGAGGGGGAAAGGCAAGCTCGACATGTTGGATGATCCATGACACTATACTTTATCTCAGATATAAGAAAACATAACCCATTACGTTGTCTTCCTTGTCCAACATCAACTCTTTAGCATGTCATATTTTAATGAGCGCTCACAATCATAAAAGATGTCCAAGATAGTATATTTATATGTGAAACCCCTCTTTCTTTGTTACTTCCTAACGATGACCAAAGCTATGTTTGTCAACTCTCAACAACTTTTAATCATCATACTCTTTCTATGTGAAGTCATTACTCTTCATAAGATCAATATGATCTCTTTTTATTTCTTTTTATTCTTTCTCTTTTATTTTATTCCCTCAAGATCATAGCAAAATAATCAAGCCCTTGACTCAACACTAATCTTTATTATATAGCTCACGGACTCGATTACATAAAGGGATCATAAAGCAAAACTCAAAACTAGATCATACCAAAAACTTTATTCTACTAGATCAAGATATTACTAAAAGGATCGAACTAAGAAAAACGGTAAAGATAGAGATGTGATGGTGATACGATACCGGGGCACCTCCCCCAAGCTTGGCAGTTGCCAAGGGGAGTGCCCATACCCATGTGATTATGTCTCCATTTTCGGAGGTGGTGATGATGACAGTTGTGCCTTTAGCTTCTTCATACTGTAATTGAGAAGGGCAATTTCTTCCTTTAAATCATCGACCTCCGATTCCAGCTTCAAGATCTTGTCACATAAATCTCCTTTGCTTTTACGCGAAAACGAGAAGGAATAGATCGGTTGTTAGATAGTTTAGCCCTCTTAGGGAGACTAGATTTCTTGAACTTCACATGCATATCCCGGTTGAGGTAGAGGGACATCCTCCTCCTCTGAACTTGAATCATTGATCCTCATCAAATGAGCATCCTCCTCCTCATCCGTAGTTCGACCACAAGGAGATAGATCCCCATAGGTCTTTGGGTCAGCAATGAGGTGCGAGACATAGCTCTCTCCGTCGGAATCCTGAGAGGACATCTTGCTCCAAATCTGCCACAAAAACAGCTCGAAACGAAAACAGGGGATATTTGCGTGGTACAGGAGTCAAAACCTTCGGGAGATTAGATAATGAATTTTTGCCGACCAAAATACGTAACATGCAAGAAAACGGAGTCCGGAGAGCGCACGAGGCAGGGGGCGCGCCCTCCACCCTCGTGGAGCCCTTGTGTCCTTCCCAGACTGCTTCTTATTTTTCTATTTTTCTAAATATTAGAAAACGGAGAAAAATTGTCATTAGAACTGTTTTGGAGTCGGTTTACTTACCGTACCACATACCTATTCCGTTTCGAGTGCAAACATTCGGAAAGTGTCCCTTTATGTATTCCTCCGATTATTACGGTTTCGATAACATTAGTTTCAACATTTATAGGATTACCTTAGATATAATGTTTGATTCTTTGACTGTTCACCACCTTTGGATTTGTGCCTTCGAAGTTGTTGATTTTTATGGCACCGAAACGATAGACCTCCTCGATAATGTAAGGACCTTCCCATTTAGAGAGAAGTTCCCCTGCAAAAAATCTTAAACGAGAGTTGTATAACAATATGTAATCACCTACATTGAACTCACGCTTTTGTATCCTTTTGTCATGCCATCTTTTAACCTTTTCTTTAAATAATTTGGCATTCTCATAGGCTTGGGTTCTCCATTCATCAAGTGAGCTAATGTCAAATAACCTCTTCTCACCGGCAAGTTTGAAATCATAATTGAGTTCTTTAATTGCCCAATATGCCTTATGTTCTAGTTCGAGAGGTAATTAGTGACATGCTTTTCCATAAACCATTTTATATGGAGACATACCCATAGGATTTTTATATGCAGTTCTATAGGCCCATAATGCATCATCAAGTTTCTTGGACCAATTCTTTCTAGATCTATTAACAGTCTTTTGGGTGATATGGAGATGCAATTCTATGATTAACGTCATATTTAGCAAGCATTTTACGGAAAGCACCATGAATAAAATGTGAACCACCATCAGTCATTAAGTATCTAGGGACTCCAAACCTCGGAAAAATAAATTCTTTAAGCATCTTAATATAAGTGTTATGATCGGCACTACTAGTTGGAATAGCTTCTACCCACTTAGTAACGTAATCAACAGCAACTAAAATATGTGTATATCCATTAGAGGCAGGAAACGGTCCCATATAATCAAAGCCCCAAACATCAAATGGTTCAATAACAAGTGAATAATTCATAGGAATTTCTTAACGTCTACTAATATTACCAATTCTTTGACATTCATCACAAGATAAGACAAACATACGGTCATCCTTGAAGAGAGTAGGCCAATAAAAACCGGATTGCAATACCTTATGTGCAGTTCTATCTCCAGCGTGGTTTCCTCCATAAGCCTCGGAGTGACACTTGCGTAGGATACATTCTGTTCATGCTCAGGTACACAACATCTAATAACACCATCTACTCCTTTATAAAGATGCGGGTCATCCCAGAAGTAATGTCTCAAATCATAGAAAAACTTTTTCTTTTACTGGTATGTGAAACTAGGTGGTATAAATTTAGCAACATAATAAGCAAAATCAGCATACCATGGAGCAGTACAAGAAGCATTTATGACATTTAATTGTTCATCAGGAAAGCTATCATCAATAGGTAGTGGGTCAACAAGAACATTTTCTAACCTAGACAAGTTGTCTGCAATGGGGTTCTTAGCTCCCTTTCTATCAATAATATGCAAATCAAATTCTTGTAGCAAGAGAACCCATCTAATAAGTCTAGGTTTAGCATCTTTCTTTTCCATAAGATATTTAATAGCAGCATGATCAGTGTGAATAGTTACTTTAGAATCAACAATATAAGGTCTGAAATTATCACAAGCAAACACAACTGCTAAGAATTATTTTTCAGTAGTAGCATAATTTCTCTGGGCATTGTCTAGAGTTTTACTAGAATATTGAATAACATTTAATTTCTTATCAACTCTTTGCCCTAGAACAACACCTATAGGATAATCACTAGCATCGCACATAATTTCAAAGGGTAAATTCTAATCAGGTGGCTGAACAATAGGTGCAGAGATTAATGCTTTCTTAAGTATTTCAAATGCTTCTACACAATCATCATCGAATACAAATGGTATATCTTTTTGCAATAGATTAGTCAGAGGCCGAGAAATTTTTGATAAGTCCTTAATGAACCTCGTATAAAATCCGGTGTGACCAAGGAAACTTCTTATACCTTTGATGTCCTTGGGACATGGCATCTTTTCAATAGCATACACTTTAGCTCTATCAACTTCAATACCTCTTTCATAAATTTTACGCCCCAAGACAATACCTTCATTAACCATAAAGTGGCACTTCTCCCAATTCAAGACAAGGTTAGTTTCTTCACATCTCTGCAAAACTCGATCAAGGTTGCTCAAGCAATCATCAAAAGAGGATCCATAGACGGAGAAATCATCCATGAAAACCACACAAATCTTTTCACAAAAATCAGAGAATATAGCCATCATGCATCTTTGAAAGGTAGCAGGTGCATTACATAAACCAAAAGGCATAAGTCTATAAGCAAAAGTACCAAAAGGACAAGTAAATGTGGTCTTAGCTTGATCATCAGTTGACATAGGTATTTGAGAGAAACCAGAATAACCATCTAGAAAGCAAAAATGTGTGTGTTTGGATAATCTTTCTAGCATTTGATCAATGAATGGCAAGGGGTAATGATCCTTTTTAGTAGATTTATTTAATTTCCAGAAATCAATTACCATCCTATAACCTGTAATAATTCTTTGCGGAATCAATTCATCTTTATCATTAGGAACGACAGTAATACCTCCCTTCTTAGGAACACAATGGACATGACTTACCCACTGACTATCAGCAACGGGATAAATTATACCTGCCTCAAGGAGCTTTAGGATTTCCTTTCTTACCACTTCTTTCATCTTAGAATTCAGCCGTCGTTGGTGATCAATAACTGGTTTGGCATCTTTCTCCAAATTTATTTTATGTTGACATAGAGTGGGACTAATGCCCTTAAGATCATCAAGAGTATATCCAATAGCAGCACGGTGCTTCTTCAGAGTTTTCAATAATTTTTCTTCCTCCTTCTCTGAAAGGCTAGCACTAATAATAATAGGATATATCTTATTTCATCAAGATAAGCATATTTTAGAGTATCAGGCAATGGTTTAAGCTCAAACGCGGGATCACCCTTGGGTGGTGGAGGATCCCCTAGGATTTTGACAGGCAAGTTGTGTTTTAGAATAGGTCCCTATTTAAAGAACACTTCATCTATTTCCCTTCTTTCATTCATAAACATATCATTTTCATGGTCTAGCAAATATTGTTCCAAAGGATCACTAGGAGGCACGGCAATAGAAGCAAGACCAATAATTTCATCCTTACTAGGCAATTCCTCTTCACGGTGTTGTCTACGAAATTTAGAAAAGTTGAACTCATGAGACATATCATCCAAACCAACAGTAACAACATCCTTTTTGTAGTCTATCTTAGCATTAACAGTGTTCAAGAAGGGTCTACCAATTATAATGGGACAAAAGCTATCTTGTGGGGAACCAAGAACAAGAAAATCAGCAGGATAATTAGTTTTCCCACACAAGACTTCAACATCTCTAACAATCCCAATTGGTGAAATAGTATCTCTATTGGCAAGTTTAATTGTAACATCAATTTCTTCTAACTCAGCGGGTGCAATATCATGCATAATTTCTTTGTATAAGTCAATAGGTATTGCACTAGCACTAGCACCCATGTCACATAAGCCATGATAACAATGATCTCCTATTTTAACAGAAATAACAGGCATGCATACCACAGGTCTATGTTTATCTTTAGCACAAGGTTTAGCAATTCTAGCAGTTTCATCACAGAAATAAATAACATGCCCATCAATATTATCAGCCAAGAGATCTTTAACAATAGCAATATTAGGTTCAACTTTAACTTGCTCAGGAGGTGTATAGGTTCTAATATTACTTTTACGAACCACAGTTGAAGCTTTGGCATGATCCTTTATTCTAACAGGGAATGGTGGTTTCTCAACATAAGCAGTAGGAACAATAGGATCATTATAAGTCATAGTCTTTTCTTCAAATTTAATAGGTGCAACTACTTTTACTTCTATGGGAGGATGATATTTAAACCACTTCTCCTTAGGGAGATCAACGTGAGCAGCAAAAGATTCACAAAAAGAAGCTACTATCTCAGACTCAAGTCCATATCTAGTGCTGAATTTACGGAAAACATCGGTCTCCATAAAAGATTTAACACAATCAAACTTAGGTGTTATATCTGACTCCTTACCTTCGTCGAGGTCCCAATCTTCAGAGTTGCATTTAATTCTTTCCAATAAATCCCATTTTAATTCAGTAGTCTTCATCATAAAAGAACCAGTACAAGAAGTATCATGCATTGTGCGATTGTTGTCAGAAAGCCGAGCATAAATTTTTTGAATAATCATTTCTCTTGAGAGCTCATGATTGGGGCATGAATATAACATTGACTTAAGCCTCCCCCGAGCTTGAGCGATGCTTTCTCCTTCGCGAGGCCAAAAATTATATATATAATTATGATCACGATGAACAAGATGCATAGGATAAAACTTCTGATGAAATTCCAATTTCAATCGCTTGTAGTTCCATGATCCCATATCATCACATAGCCTATACCATGTCAATACATCTCCCTTCAAAGATAAAGGGAAGACCTTCTTCTTGATAACATCATCGGGCATACTTGCAAGATTAAACAATCCACAAACTTCATCCACATATATTAGGTGCTCATCAGGATGTAATGTTCCATCTCCTGCAAAAGGATTAGCTAGCAGTTTTTCTATCATACCCGAAGGAATTTCAAAGTAGACATTTTCATTTTCAGTAGGTTCAGGAGAAACTCTTTGCTCTACTGGTCGGGATGAAGATACCCTGAACAAGCCCCTCAGAGGATTACTTTCCATAGTAACAAGTGACAGTAAATTTCAGCACACTATATAAAATTTTCCTTACAAAATTCCACCTACCAAAGGCGCTTCACTCCCCGGCAATGGTGCCAGAAAAAAGTCTTGATGACCCACAAGTATAGGGGATCTATCATAGTCCTTTCGATAAGTAAGAGTGTCGAACCCAACGAGGAGCAGAAGGAAATGATAAGCGGTTTTCAAAGAAGGTATTCTCTGCAAGCTACGAAATTATAGGTATGATAGTTTTGTGATAAGATAATCTGTAACGAGCAACAAGTAACAAAAGTTAATAAAGTGCAGCAAGGTGGCCCAATCCTTTTTGTAGCAAAGTACAAGCCTGGACAAACTCTTATATAGAGGAAAGCGCTCCCGAGGACACATGGGAGTTATCGTCAAGCTAGTTTTCATGACGTTCATATGATTCGCGTTCGGTACTTTGATAATTTGATATGTGGGTGGACCAGTGCATGGTTGCTGTCCTTACTTGGACAAGCATCCCACTTATGATTAACTCCTATTGCAAGCATCCCAAAAGAAGTATTAAGGTAAACCTAACCATAACATGACACATATGGATCCAAATCAGCCCCTTACGAAGCAACGCATAAACTATGGTTTAAGCTTCTGTCACTCTAGCAACCCATCATCTACTTATTACTTCCCAATGCCTTACTCTAGGCCCAAATAATGGTGAAGTGTCATGTAGTCGACGTTCACATAACACCACTAGAGGAGAGACAACATACATCTCATCAAAATATCGAACGAATACCAAATTCACATGACTACTAATAGCAAGACTTCTCCCATGTCCTTAGGAATAAACATAACTACTCACAAAGCATATTCATGTTCATAATCAGAGGGGTATTAATATGCATAAAGGATCTGAACATATGATCTTCAACCAAATAAACCAACTAGCATCAACTACAAGGAGTAATCAACACTACTAGCAACCTACAAGTACCAATCCCAGACTTAGAGACAAGAATTGGATACAAGAGATGAACTAGGGTTCGAGAGGAGATGGTGCTGGTGAAGATGTTGATGGAGATTGGCCCCTCCCGATGAGAGGCGTTGGTGATGACGATGGCGATGATTTCCCCCTCCGGGAAGTGTCCCCGGCGAACAGCTCATGGAGCCCTAGATTGGTTCCGCCTCGTGGCGGCGGAGTCTTGTCCCGAAAGCTTGCTTATGATTTTTTCTCGGACGAAAGACTTCATATAGCAGAAGATGGGCACCGGAGGGCCACCAGGGGGCCCAGGAGGCAGGGGGACGCGCCCAGGGGGGTAGGGCGCGCCCCTCACCCTCGTGGCCAGGGTGTGGGCCCCCTCTCGTATTTTCTTCACTCAGTATTTTTTATTATTTCCAAAAACAACTTCCGTGGAGTTTCAGGACTTTTGGAGTTGTGCAGAATAGGTCTCTAATATTTGCTCCTTTTCCAGCCCAGAATTCCAAGTGTCGGCATTCTCCCTCTTTATGTAAACCTTATAAAATAAGAGAGAATAGGCATAAGTATTGTGACATAACGTGTAATAACATCCCATAATGCAATAAATATCGATATAAAAGCATGATGCAAAATGGACGTATCAAGGCATCGCCACCCACATCATGAGTTCGCGCG
Organism: Aegilops bicornis; assembly: GCA_021605145.1. Classification (NCBI taxonomy): domain Eukaryota; kingdom Viridiplantae; phylum Streptophyta; class Magnoliopsida; order Poales; family Poaceae; genus Aegilops; species Aegilops bicornis. The sequence continues at coordinate 421,832,324 of CM038669.1, read as the reverse complement.
AGGAGTCCGCGACGTGGGCTCCTGGGGCGACGGCGTGTGTCACCGCGGCGCGACGACCTTGGTTGCGGCATGGGCGGCGCCGCCCACCGCCTCTTCCTCCTGAGCCCTCGGCTTGGGCGTACAGAGGCAGCGGATACCCGGGAAGAGGCCGCTCGCACCAAGGCCTTGTCACCTCCAGCCTCCTGACCATGTCACGGCAGGGGACCAGCCTCTTGTTTGGCGGAAGTGGCCCCGATTCGTCGCGGGGAGTTTTTCCCTTCTCCGTGGCCGAGAACTTTCGAATCGGCGCCATGGGGGTCGCTGCTAGCAATGGAGCGAGGAAGGAGAAGCGAATGGAACGGGAAGAGATGGGCGACGGGGGTTCCGCCCCTCCTCATTTATAGCAGGAGAAGGCCAACCGGTGATCCCCATGATCACAGGTAATAATGGTTTTTCCTTGCATGTAGCAGGGACTCGTCAAGTCTGGCGGTTGTCGAGGCAGCGTGGGGAAGCGGAGATGCGCACGTCCAATCAATCGCCACGCGTCGACCAAGGCCGCAGGCTGTTGGGGCCCGTGGTGCTCCGCACTTGCCCTTTGGCTTCGCCTTGAAGCCAAGTCTGAGCGCGCCTTGGGCCCGGGGGCTACTATCGGCGTTCTGGGAATGGCGTACCCCAGACTTGCCTGCCTGCGGCCCTCGGTGTGGCTCCACCAGCGGCCCTGTATGGCCCATCTTCACCAGCAAACACCCAAGACCCTCGTGAGGGGCCAAGCCTCGCCAGGTGGACGACACAAGACCTCCTCGGGGGCAGCCTCACCAGGCTGGCTCGCGAGGGGCGGAGAGATCAAGGCAAGGGGAACCTCGCGAGGTTCCCATGACATAAGCCATGACAACCAAGACCGGGCGCTAAGCGCCAAGACAAAGGTCCTCGTTTCCTCTTTGGTGCTAAAGGGCAAGCGCAGCGAGAGTCCCGAGGCATCGTGCAAAGGTTTCCATATTGGTGCAACGAGACCAAGACCAGAAGGACGGCAAGACGGAGGTCACCGTGGAGCCCAAGACAGCGTCATCACCAGAGCCTTTGGCAGGCGAAGACCACCTTTAGTCAGGATAGCTTGTACTAGTTGTTCCCCTTCAAACTGGCCGTTGTGGAATCCCTTCCCACTAAATATTTGGGAAGAGGACTAGGGCCTCTATAAATAGGACTAGCCACCACCATAGGGAGGGATCAACTCATCTTGGACTAGACCATCCTCACCGACACAAGCTCCGCAAGCACAAGAACACCTCTCCTACGGAGGCTGTTCTTCCCTTGTCTTATTCATCCTCGGCAAGTGGCAATCCACCACACCACACTGGAGTAGGGTATTACACCACAACGGTGGCCCGAACCAGTATAAATCTTGTGTCCCTTTGTTCTTTGGGTTCATCGAGCTAGGCCGTGAGATCTTGATGCGAGCAAGCTAGAGGGGGAAAGGTCCTCGTGCGCACCCCAATGTTCGAACCTCAAGAGTTTTGCCGGAACCCGAAATCCGACACATGTAGGTAAAAATTCTGATGTGGCAAGGTAATTAAGAGGAGAGAGATAAGTTTGGTGACCCCAGTACTAAGCGCGAGAAACTAGACAAAAGACTTAAATGGAAGAATCCCACCAATGCATGAAGAACTTTAGTTACAAAATCATTAAATAAAGGATGGTTAGCACCAACAAGTTAAGCACCTATGCATTGGGAGCTTTAGGCTGGTCATAGTGGGGAGTATCATATACTAGTATCATGCATATGATACTAGTGTATGATACTACATCCATAGTGCATAGTATCATAGATTATTATCATAGGTGGTCTCATTTATTGCCATGCATGACACATAGTAGCATCAAATTTATTATGTTGCAGTATCTACCTATGTTACTATAATAATCTCTCTCTTCTTTAATTGCTTGCCACATAAGCATGTTTGCGATTCTCAAGTGCATGTTATACCTATGTTATCCCCACTATGGTCAGCCTTAGTTGCTAAAGTTTTGAATGTGCTTAGCACCCCATGTAAGCACCGATGCATTGGAAGTAGCCTCATCCTATCCAACAAGATGAAACATTGGCCAAGGCACCCGACGCCAATGATGTAGGAGTACTAGTACTACCTCCTTTCCGGTTTATAGGGCTCAAATCAAAAATCTCATCAACCAAGGTAGATGATGAGTGGTGGAATAAATTTTTAGTTTGCAAAAACACTCAATTAATGCACTCGTTTTCCTCAAAAAACTATGTTTACCAATGCATTAATTTTGTGTCAAACTTTGACCATCTACTCCCTCCATCCAGGTGAATAAGAGCAAGTGCAATAGTGGGCTTATAGCCTGCTTACATGGCAATTTTGCCTATGTGGAGGAGAGAGACATGAAAAAGCAAGGAGAGTGGGCTCTCATGCAAGAGCCTGGCTATATGTGTGCTTCAAGGCAGATGCAATAAATGTGAGGAAAGAGATAGAGAGAAGATGAGAAAAAGTACTAATCTTATAGCCAACCTTATAGCTAACCTTCTTTTATGAGTGACTATATGTGTTGGCTATAGATGATATGGAAACACCTTATAGCCAGCAGTTGGCTGTATTATTAACCATGCTCTAAGTCATCTTTGGTTCTGCACCGTGACCAAGGAGGGAAAACCAAGAGAACTTAATGTTTATTTGCTGCTCCCTCCGTTCCTAAATATAGTCCTTTTAGACATTCAAATGGAATACAACATACAGATGTATGTAGACATATTTTAGAGTGTAGATTCACTCATTTTGCTCTGTACGTAGTCACTTGTTGAAATCTCTAGAAAGACAAATACTCCGTATTTGGGAACAGAGGGAGGCTTTTACTCCGTATTTGGGAACAGAGGGAGTATCACCGTATGGAGGGATCAGAGGAAGCTTGAAATATGAACATGTCAATGGGAGGGAGTAAAAGCCTCATGCATGCATGCATACATGCAACATGCAACACTCACACGAACACATGGACGCACGCAACATTCACACACCCATGTGGCACACAACACACGATGCAACACACACGCTCACGCTCAAGTGCTCAACCTACTCCCTATGTCCGTGAAAGACTGTACATTTAGAGATTTACACATTGACCAGGGCATAATTAACGCCCAAAAGTAGCAAACTTATGTGTGCATGCGACCATTGAGAGAAGAAAATTAAAAGAAGGTTGTTGCATGCTATAATTAAGTATAGACATGTAGCCTATAGCTAGAGCACAAGTTGGTGCATTATTCAATCAGTATCGGTTTAGATTAAAGGCTAAATGCATTGGAAGTGTAGATGTACACTCTTTGTTTTTTAGCCAATGTACACTCTTTGTTGGAAGATCGAGGGAGTACATGTGCATGCACTCACATACACAGCCAGGGTGGTTCGCGTGCAAGGGTTGGACTCCTGTCGCGCCTGCGTAAAGGTTTGTTTAACTGGCTTCTTTCCTCTGCCAAATGACAAGTGGGACCCAGAAACCAGGTGACAATTTAACCATTCAACAAAGTGCCACGTCGACTATGTGGCCGGTCAGTAGGGTGCAATACGGTGCTCTATGATGAGCTAGTGATCGTATAATCACCGCAAAACTATATATAGTGACCGTAAAGAGCGTATTTTTACATACGTTGACCGCCAGTGTATTTTTCTTGTTTCGAATTAAGCCATATTAACCTGAAAGGACGCAGTATGGACTAGTACTAGTACTGCTTTGATGTGTCCCGTCAACTCGCCGAACGAGGAGAAGCTTGCTTACTACGCCTCTCCCTCGCCCACGCCAAGACGGTGGCTAAAGGTGACGAGGAGAGGGTTTTGACTACAGCGCCCTCTCCCTCTCCCTCTTGCTCGCCCTCGCCCTCGCCCTCGCGGTGGACGTGCATCAGTTCAATCAGTGTCAGATTGCCAGAAGCATATTGTACTATAGTATCATCATTGTGGGACCTTCCGAAGAGGTGAAGGGCCAAGTGCAAGGTTCACACGAGTATGAAGTGTTGAACCTCCCGAAGAGGCAAAGAGCCAAGCGCAAGGTTTTATAGGAGTTGTCGTCCTAGTAGGAGTATACTACAACTATAGAGAACGATGCTACTGTATGATGCCGCCACGTCACCTATATCCAAAGTTGTGCCACCTTTTTTTTCTCAAAGAGCGTGTTGGAGCCCGTGCAACAACCACACAAGTTGCACGTACACATAACACAGTTACTAGTAATAAGATCTAAAGGACAAATGTGAGTATGCCACACAAGTTCATCTCCAATTCTTGTGATAAATTTGTGCACGACTAGTCTACATATATTCACAGCGCTACCGTTCACAATTTACCATACCCCACTTACACGTTATAGATGGGCTACATGTCCTCCTCCGTGTTCCAGTCCAGTGTGTTCTTCATGGATGGCATGATCCATAGCGGTGGGCAACGGGAATCATTGTCGCAGCTTTCTAGTCCGGTTCCACACGATGGAGACTCATCCAAGCTGAAGCGGCATAAATCAAGGATAGCGTGTCCCAGCATGTCATTCATCCGGCGGTGCGCACTGAAGACACAACCATGCTTCATGAACGGCAGGCCTTCGGTGTCGTGCACGGAAGGTGGCATGCTCTTCACAATGGGGTAGCTGTCCCCAATGAAAAGCGAGTACTCTCCAAGAGTGTTCGTCGGCACCCACGTAGCATCACGGGGGTTGATCTCGGCGCCTTTCATCTGGTACACGCGACATCTCAGATCTGGACACATGATGACATACACAGTCAAGGTCCATGCATAATAATGTTGTGCTCAAATATGGCCGTCAGTAATACTGTGCAACAAATAGTACTACTCCGGTATAGAGGAAGTAAAATAACCGCCTTGTTATATATAGCAACTCTTGACTACATGGATGAGATAGTAAGACATGGAAAAACAAAAATGGTGGCAGCTAGTGGGTTCAAGTCTTCAAGGGCCTAGCTAGCTATATGCGTCCTCCAAGGTAAAAAGTACTCCTACTAGTACTAGTAAGTAGTACAACAACGAAAGAGAAGGCGAGAGGGTTAAAAATATATAATGCTAAATGGAATACTTGGGTAGATGGTGACGGTCCGATCATGGTAGATTGTGTGACCATGTTGCACATCAGTGGTACCATGGGTAACAACTGCTAAGATAGTTGATCCCAATATGCCAAAGTCAGCTACATGGTTCCAGGTTAGACCGAATAGCGGATGCAAATGCACATCCAGGATCGGCGATCTTATTTTGATCGAGGGATGACTGGCCCCTGCAAAAAAATGGAGTACCGTTAGGGATGCAAATGATGGTTTTTGCATTCCATTTGTAATCTCCCGTACCGTAGGATGGCAACCAGATGAAACAAGTCCCCTAGCTTGTCACCGCAAAGATGCGGCCTAGATGGAACACGGCGTCTTCGAACGTGTAGGGGTACAAATCTACCGTGGCCAACATGCGCCAGCCTCTGCCCTGTCTGCCATTACTGCCTCTTGTATTGATGGCAATCCTTATGTTGAACACCGTGATGAGATAGTAATCATCATAGCCGCATCGCTTTGTTGGCGGGTCAGCGATTGCTATCATCTTCGGTCTCATGTTGGCATCATCATATGTATTCAAGCCCAGCCAGTCCGGAAGGCCGATCCCAATGGTGGAGAAGGGGTCAACAGGAATGGCCGCACTGTTGTGGATGTTGTGCAAAATGATGGTGGTATCCGGCCGGCGGTATGCAAGCCAATCTTCTTTGGCACCGACCCAGACCTATATATAAGATGGTGGGCAGCGGAGAAATTACGGGATGGAAATGGAATAACTAAGTACTACATGATCAAACTCCATGACTGACCTGCTCATCGGACAAAATCTGACTACCTCTCAACGTCGGCAACTCTAGCGGAGTCAACGTGCAACCATGACCAGGGAGCGGTGGACTGTTCGAAGGATTGTCCCATAGAAGAACCTTCTCCTCGAGGACGCATGGAAGACCAACAAGCATGGCCTTTTCCCAAGCCTGTTTAAGCACCGTCTTGAAAAAGTTGGTGCAGGAAGCACCGAGTCTTGCGGCGGTGAGGACATTGGAGCGGCGTGCGATTTCTCCCAGAGGATTGTCGTCCAAGGTCTCCCAGCCCCGACGAGGAGGAGAACCGCCTGGCGAATCCATGGGATCAGCGACAAACTGCCTTCTCTTTGGGGGGAGGGGAACTGGCGAGGAGGAGATAAGAGCGCAGTAACCGCAGGGCCTCGTCCCTTCCAACTGTAGCTCCTTGATCGTTCCTTAGCGAAGGAGTGAGGCTATTATTTACTACGTACTCGTATTGTAGCAGTACCAGTCCTACTTTCTCAACTAGTAGTGCGATGTACTATACTTCTAGTATAGTGCACCAGTTTTGAAATCTTGAATCTCAGGGCCAAGGAGCTACAGTTGGAGGTGGAGGGTAGTACTGTCCTCTAGAACCATCGTTTTACTATCAATGTAGGGAAGTACACCTGCCTAGTGGGTACTCTCAGTGCTCTATTCAAGCGCGTAGCTGGCCTACTCAGCCGCTCCGCTCACGCACACACTAGCAGCCTATTTATCGCTGAATTATCATGGGCGTAACATTTGAGTTATTTGATGCAGCGAGACTAGGCTTTTCGCTTCCATTTGTGGAGGTGTAATGGATCTCGTTGAACTTTGTTAGTAGTTCCTTCTTTATGAATGAGATGAGGCAAAGCTTTTGCCTTCGTTTCAAAACAAAAAAATCATGTCAAGAGGAATTTCTTTTATAGAGCCGATAATGGAGTGAAGTCCATGCATGCAATACCACAAGCTACAGAGTAGTAGAGTACTAGCACTTTACGTACAGAGCCATATTGCATAGTCCCCAATGCCGCGCCAGGCTTTTCCGGCTCCTCGGGCTTAATTGGGAGGCACTAGTTTAAATATGCTACTACCTCCGTCCTGGATCATAGGTCACCTTTGTAGTTCGCGCCAAATTTTGTAGTTCATTGGATTCGTATTTCAACATAGTTTTCACTGATATAATTTTTGGTAACATGCATGAACTTTTGTTAGTTCAATCTATAGTCAAAATTTGACACAATATACAATGGCTACCAATAAACCAGGACGGAGGTAGTACTAGCTGATGAGGAAGCTGTAAGCGAGGTGCGGCTAGGGCGAGCACGCGAGCCACGAGATGATGGGAAGGAAAACCCGTTCGCATGGCTGGGCTATCCAGTGCACCTAGATTGTGGTGCGACACGACCGTTCGACTTCAAAACTCAAACTACCTCGTTTTGTGGAGTACTATTTAAAAAAAGGCCGCCGTGCGTTTGGCCGGGATCGAACCCACAAAACAAGGTATACACTCCCGCGACCACTAGTAGTACTCGTTGGAGTAAAACGAAACCTAGAATCGCCTTTTGTCGCTAGTAGTACATTGTCCCTTACAAGAAACCACTAATAATGCCAAGAAACTACTACCACTTGCATACGTGGCAGACTTAAGATAAGACTACCTTATCAACCATTGTACATGCCCTTACCAACCAGCCCTACCAAGAAACGACTACTCTACAAAGTGTCATTATAGGCACGTTTCAACCCATGTCGCCCCTTAAGTCAATGCCTTCTATTCGACCGGCAAGTTAGGCTTTATGACTTGTGGGACCTACATGTCAGTCTGCACAAAATCCCCGAGTGACCTCCTACCTCCGGCCCGTCCACCTAGTCATCCTGGGCCATGGGACGCAGCTACCGCCGCCGGCAGAAGGCAAGGTCAAAACAGCCGGCGGTGCGGAGCCCATCTTGCGGCAACCCGGATGCCAGCTCTGTCCAGCGCTCGGGGCCGCTAGCTAGCCAAGATAGCTCCGTCCAGCTGCTTGTCTGCAAGGTTTGCTAGCTAGATTGGCAAGGCGGCGCGGCGGCTTGCTCGCGCGTGCCGCGCTAAGGCCAACCATCTGGCTTGAGCGAAGGTTAGCACGGCGTCTTGCTCGCGCGTGAGTCACGCTTGGGCCAGCCTTCCAACCTGTGCGGAGGCCAGTGCGGTGTCCGGCCCGTCTGGCGGAGCAGCGGCCAACTCGCTCATCACCGGCGCCACCAACGAACACGCATCAGTACTGTTTGAAGTAATGTTCAGGAAAAATAATGATTTGAGGGGGAATATAATAGGATAGAAGGTCAGATGTGGGTCCCTCGTGTCAACGATCAAACAAAATGTGTTGGTTTAAGCTGCCTCCTCGGCACGGATGTGTGGGCCAACCTTGTCATAAACGGGTTTAAACGAGCCTAATCGGCACTAGGTAGTAGTTTTTGGCACGGATTAAGAAATTTTGGGTATGTTTTTGCTATTTTTTGTACAATAGTTTCTTCCTAGGGCTGGTTGAAAGTGGTAGTTTTTGGTTAAATACTCTACATATTGTAAGTAGGAGTGAAACTTAAGCTTTGGAAGCCAATAAGCAAGGCTAGTTACATAGTGCCTATGTGTACGTGATTGAAAGTAAATATCAACCATGAGTGACTAATATCTTGATGGAAAACTCGAAACTATGGAAATACTAGCATTTTTGCATGGTTGGAAATACTAGCAATGTTCACGTGTGTTGCAACGGATCATAATTAGAATAATACTTATTCACAAACTTGATACAAAACACTCTAGTTTTTATATACATATATCACTAGAGATATATTATGTTTCAATCAAAAAATATTCCTTGGGCTGTTTTGGTGAGGTGGGGGAGGGGTGTGGTTGGTTTTAAGATACTAATTATGGGTTTTTCTGCAAATTGGTAGAGAAGTGGGATGTTGGTGAGAAAAGGCAACAACTTACCTCACAGTCGTTAGATGTAGATCTAATGGTCAGAAATGACAGATGGCAGACACACCATCATCACCAACTTAGTCTTCTGTAGGAGTACTAGCAAGATGTCCGTGCATTGCACGGAACATCAAGATGCATTTTTTATAAAACACTTGTTGTGATTGACCCATGCGGGAGTAATCCCATGTGTAAAAACTAATGATATCTCGAGAAAGAGGAGATAAGGTGAAGAGGAGTGGGGTGTGGTGGTGATTGGTGGTCGGACTGGGCGGAGGCAAGGGGATGGACGAGGCCGGCAGCCACTGTGCCGCTTTGTTCCAGAGGCTTCCTTTTTTAATTGCTCAACAATGAGGTTGTTGGAGATAAGGATGAATGAGGGAAGGCCTTGTCTGCAAATGTGGAGAGAGGTGTGGTATCTTTTAGTTTAATTTCCATCCGTCAGATATAGATTGGATGATCTATTGCAAGATGGCACTCATACCATCATCACCAACTCGGTTTTTTTATAAGAGAAGAAATATAAGTATGGAGATACAAACGTATTATCGATACTTGTTTCCGTAAACTAGGATCTACATTCTATTCAACGGCTCATCATGTGGGTCTTAGCACAATAACTTCTCGATTGTGTAAAACAAAGGTTTTCCCGTCGCCGATAAGGAGGGGGTGACGGCGGCGCGCTTTCGGCTTGCTCTAGTCCTAGTAGTCATACTAGGTGGTCTACGCACGTGTAGTTTTATTTCTATTCTTTTTCACGTCTCTTGTTTGTCGTACTGCCACGACTGTTGATGAATAGATGGTACGTTATTCACGGGGAAACCCTTGTTGAGCGTGTTTGTGTGTGTGTGTGTGTGTGAGAGAGAGAGAGAGAGAGACAATGTGCGTGTGTGATATGTCTAGAGACTAAGGCAATGATAAGAGATTCTTTGTGTCTATGTGTGTGGAGGATAGAGAGAGACATGTACATGGGGCTTTGTGTTGTGTAACGTGGAGACACATAGACATAATCAGAGAGCGAGTGTGTGAGATACACATGCGGACATGGGGAGAGATGTGTGAGTTAGAGAGATGGAGAATTTTGGTGTGCATCTGAGCTAGAGAGGGGGGTATATACATACCTAGAGCTGGAGAGAATATGCAAGGGTGTGTGTCTTAAAAGAAGGATCCAGATAGATGGGTGTTTGTGCGTGTTTGTGTGTGTTTGTGCGCGCGTTTGTGTCTGAGAGGGAGTGTGTGTCTGTGGAGTGGAGAGACCACTAATGATGTAAACCTAGTATAAGGGAATGGGGAATGGTGTGACATGTGTGTCAAAGAGAGACAAAGGCATGTGTAGTAGAGGGATAGCATGGGTGTGGGCTGGGAGCAGACTATTTGGAAGAGACATCGAGTGTGTGTGGGAGAGGGGTGTGAGAGCGAGAGAGAGAGCTAGCGACAAAGAGAGAGAGAGAGAGAGAGAGAGAGGGAGGGAGGGAGGGAGGAAAAGAGGGGGAGAGAGGGGTCGTTTGTGTCCATAAGTGCCGTATAGATAGGGATACAATGTTGATGTTGTTCGAAGTTGGTCTATGTACGGAGACACAAGGGAAGCGAGTCATCATGTGTGTGATAGGGACTTCATGAGAGATCTAGAATAGATGGTGTAGAGAACAATGTGCGAGATTGAGAACGATGATACATTAGGGAGCTATGGAAAGATTCACGGCATATATGTATACAGGGAAGGAGTTGGGGCGTGTCCGCATGTGGGAGAGATAGAAAGAGGAGAGTGGTGCACAAGGAGACAAAGTGTGCTTGTTTGCAGTGGGGGTGGTGTGTGAGGTGAGTGTGCGAGAACCACATAACTAGGGAGATAGACGTTTGGGGCGACGTTTTGTGTGTATGGGAAAGATACACTCTACATAGTGCGTGTGCTTGGGAAAGAGAGATGCCGGGAGACCTAGAGAGTGGGGGAAGAGATGCGTGCATGCCCGAGAGACAAAGTGGTAAGAGACCTATAGTGGGGTCCGGACTTTATAAGAGAGGGGGTGTTAATGTGCTCGTGTGTTCGTGTCTGGGGGAGAGAACGACGTGTGTGGGGGGGGTGGGGGAGTTGGCTTTAGATAATGAGTGAGGTGTCTATATTTGAGGGACTTTAACGTAATTGAGATATATATGGTCAATAGTGTGTGCACTCATGGTTGATCAATTTGTTTCATAGTTTGGACTATGAGATAACGATACTTTTGAACATGCGTGATATACCTTATGTACCAGAATTACAAGGGACAATTGCATTTTTTTCTAGTTGGTTCCTACACATGGGTTTTGCCCTTACTTTTCGAGCTTGCTCAGTTTTGCCCTTACTTTTTTCGTCGAGGTCCCTTGATTGCCCTTTGACCGTTTGACCAAAACTTTTAAAATTCATAACTAATTCATATGAACACAAAAAAATGCAAATAAGATATCAAAATTTTCAGATAAACATTATCTTTATGTGCATATCATTCGCATTCAGGACAAAAGCATCATTTAAACTACCTGAGGTAATTAATGTTATTAACATTATTAAAAATAAAAAGGTATACACAATATTTTTTTCATGAATAAAAATTACAAGCAAATTTAGGTGAGGTTTTACGAACATCCACGATATCTTATTTGCATTTTTTCTGAGTTCGTATCAACTTGTCATTAATTTTCCAAATAATGGTCAAAGTCGTTAGAACATTCATAACAAGATGATACAAACTCAGAAAAATGCAAATAAGATATCAGGATGTTCAGAAAACATCACCTACATTTGCATGTAATTTTTATTCATGAAAAAAATATTGTTTATATCTTTTTATTTTTAATAAATGTTAATAACATTAATTACCACAGGTAGTTTAAAGGGTGCTTTTTTCCTGAATGCAAATGATATGCACATAAAGGTATTGTTTATCTGAACATTTTGATATCTTATTTGCATTTTTCTGAGTTCATATGAATTAGTTATGAATTTTTGAAGTTTTGGTCAAACGGTCAAAGGGCATTCGAGGGACCTCGACGGAAAAAGTAAGGGCAAAACTGAGCAAGCTCGAAAAGTAAGGGCAAAACCCGTGGGTAGGAACCAACCAGGGGTAAAAATGGAATTGTCTCGAATTGCAAACCTAAGATTGGAATTTTGGAATTCGACTCCATCATTAGATTTTCTAATTCATTTAAACGGAGGTACATTTTTTAAGCCGGGATTTCGTGATTTCAAATTCATATATCAAACATAGAGATATACACATACGAGCATGTTCAAACTTATAATTATCCACTTTATTCATACACATACACATTTTTTGCTTTTGTCATCATATTTAGGATAAACACATTTGGAATTTCATTTGAATTGGACCGTAAGATGGTATTTGCTTGTACTATCTCAATGATCCATATTTCAATTGAATGGACAATCTAAGTTTCGAGTTGGAGTCATTGATTTTTCAAAACTTGCACTTTTTTTGCGTGCAAAACAAATAAATTCTCGGCCATGATATCATAGTCGGCCGTACAAGAGCAGAACACTTATAATTTAAAGCGCCAAAAGCTTTCAAACTTCCCGCTCACATTGAAATATCTCGCGCCCGAAAATTAGCCCTGTGATATTCCTGTTTTACCCCTGCCACATGAACGGAAAAGGGCTGCTTTGGTAACTTCATTGTCTTCCCCTCTTTGCCCCCAACATTCTTCCCAAGAGCCCCTCCCCTTCCCCTCCCAACCCCCCCCCCCCCAACCACTGCAAGCCGCCGAATCTAGTCCTCCGCCGCAACGGTGGACCTCACACCCCGCTGGATCTACCTTCCGCACCTTGGAACCACCAACTGCCAACTCACCACTTCACCGGAGCCACTTCAGCGGCTGGCTTGTCCACCGCTCCAGATCTCCTTGACCGCCATCATGGTCCACCGCACCGGATCTGCTTAACCGGCACCCTCATCCACCACAGTGTAGGCCCTTCACTGACTCCCTCATCCGCCCCATCGTTGGCCCTTCATACAAGCCCTCGTTCGCCGCAATAGATCCGCCTCACCGAAAGCATTGTACACCACGCCCGCCGAAGCCTTCATCCACTGCACCGGACCCGCTCCACGGATGCCATATTCAACTCCACCAGCCCTGCTTTACTGACGCCGCAGCCTCATCGGGTTATTTAAATTTGTACTCCTTCGGTTTTTCTCTTCTTTATCGTGCAACTGTTCACTTACCACAGATGAGCTTTCTTGTATGTCGACAAGCGCCGCAACTGAAGCACCGGAGCCGCTTCAGCGACAGCGACAGCCGGCCCAAACTCAACCGCAACACGAGCACTATCCATGATCCTTAGCTATCAAGTATGACAACGATACCCATACGCCGCCGAGAATAAGGTACTATTATCCAAAGGCCGGCGCCTACGTTCACTTTCTTAGCATAAGAACCGCACCTTTGAATTTCTTCAGGGCATCATTCAATTTTTCATGAGACGCATTATTCTGCTTGCACCTGTAGGGCCATACTTCTCGCAGTGAACATGTTACATGTGCTAAATTGCATACCAGTGAACATATAGTTAATATGCTTTAGTTTTGTCCTAAGTATTAATGTACTTCCTAGATATCACTGCCTACTATTTTACTTCTTGCATGCTATATTTATGATAATGGTGTTGTTCTGATGCCACCTGTTTGTTCCATCAGACTGCTTCATGTTCTCTATGCTGAATTACACATCAGCAAACTAGCATGTGGTTCCGCTGCTCTTTGTTCGTTTTACCCTACATTTTCTGATGCTAGCTATTACATAACTGCTCCGAGCCTCTGTTCATTAATTTTTTGTGTGTTCTTGATCTTCCCAAGTTGCATGACTAATTTGATGCTTCTATTAATTACGGAGCTGCCAACCCCATCAAGCAAAATATTTGTTCTTTTGGGGCTGGCACCTCGAACAAGCATAAAAATAGAGTGAAGAAGATATATTGTCGTGTAAGCACACATCCTTCTTTCATTAGTTTAGATGAACCATTGATGATCAATTCGAACCAGTGCATGTGATTAAAATTAATTTTACCTAAATAGAGGATGTAGAATAAACTACAACAACTAGATTTGCAACCATGGGATGTCGATTTATATCTTCAAAGAACATTGCAACAAAGAAATGAGGCTTCACAAAGAACATATGGTAAGCGAGTGTGTTTTAGTACATGTGAAATGCAATGCGTGTGGGCTGCTTTTTTGGTTTTTGCCCTCAACCTGTAATCCTACAAAATTACAAATAGTTCAGTTGTCTGCTTTGCTGTATTGCTTGATTCGAATGCTTGTTTGTTACCCTTTAGGTTACACCTGAGTTGGCCAATATGTCAGCAGTGCCTGTTGTAGTATCATAGAGAAATGCATGCCTAGTTCATTTGAGTCCTTAACTTTTCCTCTGAACTTCATCACAGGACTTTCTTCGTAATTTATATGAGGCCACACTATTAAGTGCTTTCTCAGATTATTTGAACTGCTTAGATGCCTTAATTGGCAACTTAAATATAGCGGAGGTACACTCCCTTTCAACTAGGGATGTCAACTGGGTCCCATTTAATCCTGATTAAAGTCCACTAGTGGTATGATCGTTCAAAAGAGTTTTTTTTAGGAAAATGAACTAGGGAGCTAGCAAAAACTAACTAGATGGGACTGGCGGATGTCGTTTATTTGCCACTTACATCCCTAGTTTCATCTTAACATTTTAGTTTCTTTTTGGCTGATGCTGCTTCGAACCATTTAAATATAGCTTGCCATGCTCGGCAATAATTCGTATGTCGTTTACCATGTAAGCTTACTCTCTGGATCATGCGATAACTATCTCTTACTTATGTCCAGCGGAAACCTTTCAGGATGCCATTCACACTAGGACACAATGTACAACCCCAGAATCTATTTGTGGAAGCAGTGCGCCATCTGTTGGGGAATGTAGTAATTTCAAAAAAAAATCCTACGCACACACAGGATCATGGTGATGCATAGCAACGAGAGGGGAGAGTGTGTCTATGTACCCTTATAGACCGAAAGCAGAAGCGTTAGCACAACGTGGTTGATGTAGTCGTACGTCTTCACGATCCGACCGATCAAGTACCAAACGCACGACACCTCCGAGTTCTGCACACGTTCAACTCGATGACGTCCCTCAAACTCCGATCCAGCCGAGCTTTGAGGGAGAGTTCCACAAGACGACGGCGTGGCAGGACGATGATGATGTTCTACCGACGCAGGGCTTCGCCTAAGCACCGCTATGATATTATCGAGGTGGACTATGGTGGAGAGGGGCACCGCACATGGCTAAAAGATCCAAGAGACCAATTGTTATTTTTATGGGGTGCCCCTCTCCTCCGTATATAAAGGGGGGAGGAAAGGGTCGGCCAAGGGGAGGAGGCGCGCCCAAGGGGGGAGTCCTACTCCCATCGGGAGTAGGACTCCTCCTTTTCCTATTTGGAGAGGGAGAGGGAAGGAAGAGGAAGGAGGGAGGAAGGAAAGGGGGGGCCGGCCCCCCTCCGAATTTGGATTGGGCTTGGGGGGCGCCTCAAGGAGTCCTGGATTAGGGGGTGTCCGGATAGCCAAACTATCACCGTTGGTCGGACTCCTAGACCATGAAGGTACAAGATTGAAGACTTTGTCCCGTGTCCGGATGGGACTTTCCTTGGCGTGGAAGGCAAGCTTGGCGATGCGGATATGTAGATCTCCTACCATTGTAACCGACTCTGTGTAACCCTAACCCTATCCGGTGTCTATATAAACCGGAGGGTTTTAGTCCGTAGAGACGAACAACAATCATACCATAGGCTAGCTTCTAGGGTTTAGCCTCTACGATCTTGTGGTAGATCTACTCTTGTACTACCCATATCATCAATATTAATCAAGCAGAGTAGGGTATTACCTCCATCGAGAGGGCCCGAACCTGGGTAAAAACATCGTGTCCCTTGTCTCCTGTTACCATCCGCCTAGACGCACAGTTCGGGACCCCCTACCCGAGATCCGCCGGTTTTGACACCGACATTGGTGCTTTCATTGAGAGTTCCTCTGCGTCGTCACCTATAGGCCCGATGGCTCCTTCAATCATCAGCAATGACGCAGTCCAGGTTGAGACTTTTCTCCCCAGACAGATCTTCGTATTCGGCGGCTTTGCACTGCGGGCCAATTCGCTAGGCCATCTGGAGCAGATTGAAAGCTACGCCCCTGGCCATCAGGTTAGATTCGGAAGCCTAAACTATACGGCCGATGTCCGTGGAGATTTGATCTTCGACAGATTCGAACCACAGCCAAGCGTGCCGCACTGTTTCGATGGGCACGATCTAGCTCTGCAGCCGAACAGTGTCCTGGAGGCCGCACCAGCGTCCGCTCCGACCCTTAGCTCGGAGCCAACTCCGCCGATCGAGGACGAGTGGTTGGACACCGCCTCGAGGGCTGCGATCTCTCCGGCGATTGAGCCGAACTCCATCCATTTCCTTTGTGAAGACCGTGACTCCAAGGTGCCGGACTCCTCTCCGGACTCCGAACCCTCCGCGCCCCTGCCAATCGAATCCGATTGGGCGCCGGTTATGGAGTTCACTGCCGCGGACATCTTTCAGCACTCGCCCTTTGGCGACATCCTGAATTCACTAAAGTCTCTCTCTTTATCAGTAGAGCCCTGGCCGGACTACGGTCAGGAAGGTGGGGATGCGGACGACGAAGAAATTCAACGCCCACCCACCACCCACTTTGTAGCCACTGTCGATGATCTAACCGACATGCTCGACTTCGACTCCAAAGACATCGACGGTATGGACGACGATGTAGGAGATAATCAAGAACCAGCGCCTACAGGGCACTGGAAGGCCACCTCGTCATATGACATATACATGGTGGACATCCCAAAAGATGGGAATGGCGATGGAACAACGGAGGATGACCCTCCAAGAAACAACCCAAGCGCCGACGCTGCCGTGGCGCCGCTCTAAATCCCGCCACAGCAAAAACGGTGATTCCGGCACGGGAGATAATAACACCCCGGATAGTGCCGAAGACAACCCCCTCCAGCAGGATTCAGCACTGGAGGTTGGAGAAGCAAGTCCGCATGATAGTGCGGCAGAAAGAGAGGTAGAGGACGATAATTATGCGCCCCCCTCCGAAGATGAGGCAAGCCTCGACGACGGCGAATTTGTCGTGCCTGACGACCCCGCCGAACAGGAGCGTTTTAAACACAGGTTTATGGCCACGGCAAGCAGCCTCAAGAAAAAGCAGCAACAGCTTAAAGCTGACCAAGACCTGCTAGTCGGATGGATCAAGTCCTTGCAGCCAAGAGTATTAACTCGAACGCCCCACCAAAAGATACCCAAAACGCAAGCTGCTACCCCAATTAGAGGAAGCAGCACCCAAACCTACATCACCAACAAGATGATGCGGCCGACCGGCCACCCCGTGGCCGCGACAGAGAGGCCTCTATACCCTCCATTCAAGCCGCACCCCGGCGCCGCTCGACCAAGGCATGGGGAAACGCGCCAGACTTGCGAGACATATTGGAGGACAAGGCAAGGCAAACAAGATCGATCTCACGGATCGGCGTGGGCGCCTACGACGCGTGATGATAACCGTCACGCCGGATACAGCAACTCCGGCCGGGCCGAACACAGTAGACAAAGCTCATTTGAGTTGCGTCGTGATATAGCCCAATACAAAGACGCCGCACACCCACTATGCTTCACAGATGAAGTAATGGATCATCAAATCCCTGAGGGCTTCAAACCCGTAAACATCGAATCATACGATGGCACAACAGATCCTGCGGTCTGGATCGAGGACTATCACCTCCATATCCACATGGCCCGGTACCCACATTATCAACAGATCCTAACTCCATGCAAGTCCCGGTACCCACATTATCAAAAGATAGCATACGCGGTGTTCATGGCATCCCGGAAGCTGCGACACTACTTTCAAGAGTGTTCGATAACGGTAGCCTCCAAGTACCTCTTAACGACATTATAAACAACCATGACGCCGACGGGCGGATTGCTAAATGGGCCATAGAGCTCCTTCCATTCGACATAACCTATAAGCCACGACGAGCTATTAAGTCGCAGGTTTTGGCCGACTTCATGGCCGAATGGACCGAAGCTGAACTCCCTAAAGAGTACGGCGCATACTCCAATTGGATCATGCACTTTGACGGCTCCAAAATGTTGGCCGGCCTGGGGGCTGGCGTCGTCCCGACTTCCCCAACCGGGGACACAATCCAATACGTCCTTCAGATAATGTATACGGACTCCAACAACGCAGCCGAATACGAGGCCCTTCTGCATGGCCTCCAGATGGCAGTCTCCATGGGCATTAAACGCCTAGAGGTGCGCGAGGATTCGATCCTCGCAATATCTCAAATAAACGGACACTTTGATGCCAAAGATCCGAAAATGGCAGTGTACCGCAATGCGGTCCTAAAAATGTCAGGACGGTTCAAAGGGCTCGAATTTCATCATATAGCTCGGGATAACAACCAGGCGGCGGACGTATTGGCACGCATCGGTGCAAAACGCGATGCCGTCCCGCCCAACATCTTCCTGGAACGGCTGTTCAAGCCATCCGTACTATGGGAAGGGGAGTCCGGAAATAACAATCCGGACCCAACCGCACTGCCTGACACCGAACACTCTGACACAATCGGAGGCTCTGCCACCGAGATAACACCCTCCGCTCACGAAATAATGGCGGTTATCACCCCGTGGATGGAACCATTCCTAGCCTACCTAACTAGGCAGGAACTCCCTGTAGACCAAAATGAGGCTCGCTGCATAGTGCGGCGATCCAAAGCCTATAAAGTCCATGAGGGAGAGCTCTATAAGAAAAGCACAACAGGAGTCCTTCAAAGGTGTATCTCCGAAGAGGAAGGGCGAAACCTCCTGGCTGAAATTCATGTCGGACTGGGTGGGCACCACGCCGCAGCCCGGGCCCTTGTAGGCAAGGCCTTCCAGACAGGATTTTATTGGCCGATGGCCCGGCAGACACGCAGGATTTAGTCCAACGATGCGTCGGTTGCCAGCCTTTTTGCTAACCAAAGCCACATGCCACCCACCGCCCTCAAAACTATACCCATCACCTAGCCGTCATGGGTCTGGGGCTTGACATGGTTGGACCCCTTAAGGGAGGAACCCACAAGCAAAAATACCTATCGGTCATGGTGGATAAATTCACCAAATGGATAGAGGCCAAGCCTGTTAAAAGCGGCGAATCCGGCCGGTGATAGACTTCATATCGGGGTAGTGCACCGTTACGGCGTCCCCATAGTATCATCATCGATAACGACACCAACTTCACGGCCGATGAGGTCAAATTATGGTGCAAAAACATGGGCATCAAGCTCGACACGCCTCGCCTATCACCCTCAAACCAACGGCCAAGTCGAGCGAGCAAACGGTCTAATCATGAGCGGCATTAAACCCAGACTAGTGCGGTCCCTCAAGGAATCTAACACGCACTGGGTTGAGGAGCTCGACTCCGTACTCTGGAGGCTGCGGACCACGCCGAATCGTACTATCGGGTTCACGCCATTTTTTATGGTGTACGGCGCAGAGGCAGTCTTGCCCTGCGACATAATTCATGACTCACCTCGCGTGCGCATGTATGAAGAAAGAGAAGCCGAGCTCGATCGGCAGGACAGCTTGGACGCATTGGAGGAGGAGCGCGACGTGGCAAAAGCTCGCTCCGCATTTTATCAACAGAAGGCTCGAAGATATCAAAGCGAGGAAATGCACGGGCCAAAGCTTACAACGTTGGCGAACTAGTTCTACGCCTCACGGACAAGAAAAAGGACAAACTCAAGCCCAAATGGGAAGGTCCCTTCATCATCGACCAGGTCCTGACCGGCGGAGCATACCGTCTGTGAAACGCATCAGATAACCGACTCGAGCCGAACCCATGGAACACAGCCCGTCTACGAAGATTCTACGCCTAAGCGCCGGACTCCGAGTTCGTCTCCTTCCTCCGTCCACATTTTCTATTTTTGATGTCCTTTATTTCTCTCCTTCCTCCTCCTTCTTTTTGAAGCCTTTAGATGCTCGTTTGCGCTTTGTTCGCACATACTTGACTCACTGTCTGCGCTCATTATACCTGGGGGCTTCTTTAACAGAAGCTTATTTATACGGGCTTCATGCCCAACACATGTGTCAAACTTCCGCATGTACCTTTTACTCACCATTATATGCATCGATATGACTTAAGTTTTGGCCAAGTTGGGTTGTTCGGCTCTGTGCTTACCCCTATGTTCCCGATTGTTCGGCTAGGCGGTATAGGGAGCACCTCTGCGATTGTTACCGCTGGTCAGCCGGATGTGTACCTCGTTGGGTGAAGCCGAAAGCTAGCGTTCTTAAGGGAATATTCGGTCGGTGAACCGAAAGATGATTTTTAACTATTTATCCATCTGCCCCTGATGATTTTTGCTTTCTTAGCAGTCCGGACATGCACTTTAGGGCATGCCTCCCGAGGAAAGGAACCCTTAACGGAACTATTCTCCTGGAAGATGTTTCTTACTATCCATGTAATATAACATAACTAGTTGGGCACTTGTCTGATACAACAATAATGACCCCTACGCCTTGTCTCCATGCATGCCCCGGTTCTTATATAACCGCGAGGGTATTCGGACACACTCCGGACTATTGGGTCCCGAGGTCGAAGCGAAAAGGTCCTCTATGACAAACGATCTACAATCCGGCTAGAAGACATTTTTCATGTCATATTTAATTACATAGTCAACTCGACTAACTGTATTCCTCCTCAATGCCATCTAATAGGCTATCTAATTTACAATCTTGCTGGGAATACTTGGTGGCCAATTCTACTTGCCCGTACACTAAGCTTACAGGGATCTCCTTCCCATCAGGCCCCACAGGTCCGACCTTGGCCATGTGGTTTGGGTCATCCTTCGTGTACCGCGTATTTACCATGGCCCAGGCCTCCCTGGCGCCTTGACGGCAGGCCTATATCTTCCATAGTCGGAAGCGCCGCCGTGCTCCTTGAAGCCACTCTGCCAGCTCCCCAATGCCTTCGAGCAGGGAGATAGATGGCCACAAGGCACTGGCGACGCTTTTCATCACTGCCGAACTCGTTCGTTGCGGTAGCCGATTCCGGGAAGAAGGTCACCCGAGGAATTGGGCATCTCCTCCTCAGGACGACCTGTGAGCAAACCTACATACAAGTTTATGTTAGTCGCCTTCCTCGCCGAACTCTTTCAAAGTTCGTTCAAGCACTTAGTGAAAATGCCGCGACGAAGCCGTCGATTCTCCTTTACGGAGTCAGACAACTGGGCACGAACATCCTTTAGTTCCTCACCCAGTTGGGTGTTGGCATCTTGGAGGTTATTTTTCTCCTGCCGCACCCTCGTAAGCACGCTCTCGCCGGCCTTCAACCGGCGCAAGAGCTGTTGTTTGTCCGGATCTAGTCCGGCGCCATCTACAATATTATTGTCGGATTTACACACACGCTGCACTTCATAAACTATTTATATTTTGAGGCATATATTACCAGAGGGGGTCTCTGTGGCTCCCCCTGTAGCGGCTAGTGCGGCCTCAAGTAGGGCCTTGCATTCTTCAAGCTCCTGGGACAGTCGGGTATTCTTTTTTGTAAGATCCTCAGATAACAAATGATCCTTAAATCAGTTATTCTAACTATTTTAAGTCTCGGAGACTCTTGGCATATATAATCATCAAATTTCCTCACCTGTATGTCCTTTACATACTGCTCCGTGGCTCTAGCTAGACCATCTTGAGCGGCACAGAGGTGCGCATCTCCCGAATTGAAGGCATTCAAGGCCTCTTGGGAGAAACATGCGTCACGAAGAACTATCCGGCGGCGCCTGTGATTCATGGTGCTCTCCACCTCGGAGTTGGTGGCGGACAGTCTGTCGGCATCCTCTGTCGGAGGAGCATCCGACGCACGCCTCGTGCTCGCCTCCGCTTCTGGACCCGGCTTTGGAGCCTGGCTGGCGGAGGTTCGATTGGCAATCTCTCCGGACTCAGTCCGGCGAGCGCTCTTTTTCCTGAAAAGAGCACCAGCGTTAGTACGCCTTCCAAGAATCAATCCTGGGAATATGGTGACGCGACATACCGTTGCGGCGGAGTTTCGATCCGGACCGCACTTCTTTTTAGCCTGCGGGGCCGTACTGCTCCTTGTTGGCTAGCCGCCACGGGCTCGGCCTCCTGCCTCGAAGGCACCCCCTGCGAAACACCATTGGTATACGGTGATCAAAAAATAAGCACGGATGGGTCATTATCAGAGTATTGGGCCCTCGGTCTCGATTACTGTGAAATTTGGAAGTATTCCGGGGTCATCGGCCGTAATGGCAACCAAAGCATTGTCGATGCTAAGTTGGTGGAACACCCCGTCGATCAGCTCCACCTTTATATCCGGGTCCTCTTCGGAGGCCGGATCGAGGGACCGTTCCAGATCCTCGGGTTGTGGGGGCGGGCTGTGTATCTTCTCCACGGCCCGGCGCAGTTCCTGTGTAGAAACCATGAAATGAGATATTCAACCACGGGAACATGGATTGGACAGGCCACAAAGATATTTGCTTACCCAACTTCGAGGATTATTCGAAGAAAACCCGCTCAATGGACTGACGCAGAGAAAATCCTCCTCTTCCCCTTTGTACATGGCGGACAAGGTCTTCACCAGTTCGGTGACCGATCCCGGCCCTTTGCGGCCATGGCGGGTGGCATCGTCCTCCCCGTTGAAGTCCCACATGGGGTGGCCCCTATATTGGAGCGGATGCACTCCCCTCATAATGCAGATTGCCATGACTCCAATCATGGTCAATCCGGCATGAGCCAGTAATCTTATTCGGCTCATCAAGTAAAGGGCGTCCCGGTTATTTTCCCTCTGGGGGCTCCGCTTCTTCAGAGGAGCGTTGCTAAACTCCGGAAGGCCGATCCGAACAGGATCCGGCAGCGGGACGTCCTCCAAGTAAAACCATTCCGAAGGCCAGTCTTCGGACGCCTTCTTCGGGGTTCCAGATAGATATCCGGTCCCGGCGATGCGCCACAGCTCGGCTCCGCCCACTTGATATATTGACCCCTCATGAGAACGGGGTACAAGGCAGAATAATCTCTTCCACAACGCAAAATGAGCCTCGATGCCCAAGAACAGTTCGCAAAGGGCCACGAAGCCCGCGATGTGCAAAATGGAGGTAGGCGTAAGGTGGTGCAACCGAGGTCAGAGAACTCCAAGAGCCCCGAGAAACGGATGAATTGGAAATCCGAGTCCTCTTACTAGATAAGTGATAAAGCATACCCGCTCTCCTTTAGAGGGATCGGGGACACTCTCCGCTTGCTTTCCGCCCTTGTAGGTGGCAAGTCCGGCTCGAACCGAAACCATGAAGGCCGGGGGAAGAAATCCCTTGGTTCGGAGTGTCACTAGCTCGCTATGCAGGACTGAGCATCTCTCCCAATTTCTAGGCTGAGGGCTGGGAGCGCGAGAGGAGGAGCAGCGTCGGCATCCATGGTGGAATGGATTTTTGTCGAAGGCGCTCCGATGAAAGCTCGCGGAGGGGGGATGGTGTGACTCAGATCTAGATCCTCGTCCCTTTTATAGACAGCTCATTTGCGCAGCTAGGGGGATAAGTGTAAAAATACCTTGGCTTTTCGCATTCATTCAAACACGTGGAAGATTGCCGTTATTGGGCGTGGAAGCCAAGGAGCACGGCATTTATCAGAAGTCGGACACTATTCGACAAGCATATGGAATTTGGAGAAGAACCCGCCTTGCAATGCCGAAGACAATCTACGCGCCAGACTCATCGCCATTTCAAGCCTGGTTCGGGGGCTACTGAGGGAGTCCTAGATTAGGGGGTGTCCGGATAGCCGAACTATCACCGTTGGCCGGACTCCTAGACCATGAAGGTACAAGATTGAAGACTTCGTCCCGTGTCCGGATGGGACTTTCCTTGGCGTGGAAGGCAAGCTTGGCGATGCAGATATGTAGATCTCCTACCATTGTAACCGACTCTGTGTAACCCTAACCCTATCCGGTGTCTATATAAACCGGAGGGTTTTAGTCCGAGGGGCGAACAACAATCATACCATAGGCTAGCTTCTAGGGTTTAGCCTCTCCGATCTCGTGGTAGATCTACTCTTGTACTACCCATATCATCAATATTAATCAAGCAAGAGTAGGGTATTACCTCCATCGAGAGGGCCCGAACCTGGGTAAAAACATCGTGTCCCTTGTCTCCTGTTACCATCCGCCTAGACGCACAGTTCGGGACCCCCTACCCGAGATCCGCCGGTTTTGACACCGACAGCGCCCCTCCCTTGCTCCTTTCCCCTCCTTTCCACTAAAACCCATTAAGGCCCATATACCTCCCGGGGGGTTCTGATAACCTCCCGGAGCTCCGGTATTATCCCGATCTCACCCGGAACCATTCCGGTATCCAAATATAGTCGTCCAATATATCGATCTTTACGTCTCGACCATTTCGAGACTCCTCTCATGTCTGTGATCACATCTGGGACTCCGAACAACCTTCGGTACATCAAAACACATAAACTCATAATATAACAGTCATCAAACTTTAAGCATGCGGACCCTACGGGTTCGAGAACTATGTAGACATGACCAAGACAATTCTTCGGTCAATAACCAATAGCGGAACCCGGATGCTCATATTGGCTCCCACATATTCTATGAAGATCTTTATCGGCCAAACCGCATAACAACATACGTTGTTCCCTTTGTCATCGGTATGTTACTTGCCCGAGATTCGATCGTCGGTATCTCAATACCTAGTTCAATCTCGTCACCGGCAAGTCTCTTTACTCGTTCCGTAATACATCATCCCGCAACTAACTCATTAGTTGCAATGTTTGCAAGGCTTAAGTGATGTGCGTTACCGAGTGGGCCCAGAGATACCTCTTCGACAATCGAAGTGACAAATCCTAATCTCGAAATACGTCAACCCAACAAGTACCTTCGGAGACACCTGTAGAGCACCTTTATAATCACCCGATTCACGTTGTGACGTTTGGTAGCACACAAAGTGTTCCTCCGTAAACGGAGTTGCATAATCTCATAGTCATAGGAACATGTATAAGTCATGAAGAAAGCAATAGCAACGTACTAAACGATCGAGTGCTAAGCTAACGGAATGGGTCAAGTCAATCACATCATTCTCCTAATGATGTGATCCCGTTAATCAAATGACAACTCTTTGTTTATGGCTAGGAAACATAACCATCTTTGATCAACGAGCTAGTCAAGTAGAGGCATAGTAGTGACACTCTATTTGTCTATGTATTCACACATGTATCATGTTTCCGGTTAATACAATTCTAGCATGAATAATAAACATTTATCATGATATAAGGAAATAAATAATAACTTTATTATTGCCTCTAGGGCATATTTCCTTCAGTCTCCCACTTGCACTGGAGTCAATAATCTAGATTACACAGTAATGATTTTAACACCCATGGAGCCTTGGTGTTGATCATGTTTTGCTCGTGGAAGAGGCTTAGTCAACAGGTCTGCAACATTCAGATCCATATGTATCTTGCAAATCTCTATGTCTCCCACCTGGACTTGATCCCGGATGGAGTTGAAGCGTCTCTTGATGTGTTTGGTTCTCTTGTGAAATCTGGATTCCTTTGCTAAAGTAATTGCACCAGTATTGTCACAAAAGATTTTCATTGGACCCGATGCACTAGGTATGACACCTAGATCGGATATGAACTCCTTCATCCAGACTCCTCTATTTGCTGCTTCTGAAGCAGCTATGTACTCCGCTTCACATGTAGATCCTGCTACGACGCTTTGTTTAGAACTGCACCAACTGACAGCTCCACCGTTTAATAAAAACACATATCCGGTTTGCAATTTAGAATCATCCGGATCAGTGTCAAATCTTGCATCGACGTAACCATTTACGACGAGCTCTTTGTCACCTCCATAAACGAGAAACATATCCTTAGTCCTTTTCAGGTATTTCAGGATGTTCTTGACCGCTGTCCAGTGATCCACTCTGGATTACTTTGGTACCTCCTCGCTAAACTAATAGCAAAGGCGCACATTAGGTCCGGTACAGACATTGCATACATGATAGAGCCTATGGCTGAAGCATAGGGAACATCTTTCATTTTCTGTCTATCTTCTGAAGTGGTCGGGCATTGAGTCTTACTCAACTTTACACCTTGTAACACAGGCAAGAACCCTTTCTTTGCTTCATCCATTTTGAACTTCTTCAAAACTTTGTCAAGGTATGTGCTTTGTGGAAGTCCAATTAAGCGTCTCGATCTATCTCTATAGATCTTGATGCCCAATATATAAGCAGCTTCACCGAGGTCCTTCATTGAAAAACTCTTATTCAAATATCCTTTTATGCTATCCAGAAATTCTATATCATTTCCAATCAACAATATTTCATCCACATATAATATCAGAAATGCTACAGAGCTCCCACTCACTTTCTTGTAAATACATGCTTCTCCAAAAGTCTATATAAAACCATATGCTTTGATCACACTATCAAAATGTTTATTCCAACTCCGAGAGGCTTGCACCAGTCCATAAATGGATCGTTGGAGCTTGCACACTTTGTTAGCTCCCTTTGGATCGACAAAACCTTCCGGCTGCATCATATACAACTCTTCTTCCAGAAATCCATTCAGGAATGCATTTTTGACATCCATTTGCCAAATTTCATAATCATAAATGCGGCAATTTCTAACATGATTCGGACAGATTTAAGCATCGCTATGGGTGAGAAGGTCTCATCATAGTCAATCCCTTGAACTTGTCGAAAACCTTTTGCAACAAGTCGAGCTTTATAGACAGTAACATTACCGTCAGCGTCAGTCTTCTTCTTGAAGATCCATTTATTCTCGATGGCTTGCCGATCATCGGGCAAGTCAACCAAAGTCCATACTTTGTTCTCATACATGGATCCCATCTCAGATTTCATGGCCTCAAGCCATTTTACGAAATCTGGGCGCACCACCGCTTCTTCATAGTTCGTAGGTTCGTCATGGTCTAGTAACATGACCTCCAGAACAGGATTACCATACCACTCTGGTGCGGCTCTTACTCTGGTTGACCTACGAGGTTCAGTAACAACTTGATCTGAAGTTTCATGATCATCATCATTAACTTCCTCACTAATTGGTATAGATGTCACAGGAACCGGTTTACGTGATAAACTATTTTCCAATAAGGGAGCAGTACTCGTTAACTCATCAAGTTCTACTTTCCTCCCACTCACTTCTTTCGAGAGAAACTCCTTCTCTAGAAAGGATCCATTCTTCATAGCGAATGTCTTGCCTTCGGATCGGTGATAGAAGGTGTACCCAACAGTTTCCTTTGGGTATCCTATGAAGACACATTTCTCCGATTTGGGTTCGAGCTTATCAGGTTGAAGCTTTTTCACATAAGCATCGCAGCCCCAAACTTTAAGAAACGACAACTTTGGTTTCTTGCCAAACCACAGTTCATAAGGCGTCGTCTCAACGGATTTTGATGGTGCCCTATTTAAGGTGAATGCGTCCATCTGTAAATCATAACCCCAAAACGATAGTGGTAAATCAGTAAGAGACATCATAGATCGTACCATATCTAGTAAAGTACGATTACGACGTTCGGACACACCATTACGATGTGGCGTTCTGGGTGGCGTGAGTTGCGAAACTATTCCGCATTGTTTCTGTTGGAAATATGCCCTAGAGGCAATAATAAATTAGTTATTATTATATTTCCCTGTTCATGATAATCGTTTATTATCCATGCTATAATTGTATACGGGATTGATTGAGTCCTTGACATCGTGGTTCATCCGATGAGATCATCGTGGAACATGTGGGAGCCAACATGGGTATCCAGATCCCGCTGTTGGTTATTGACCAGAGAACGTCTCGGTCATATGCGCATGGTTCCCGAACCCGTAGGGTCTACACACTTAAGGTCTGGCGACGCTAGGGTTATAAAGGAAGTTTGTATGTGGTTACGAATGTTGTTCTGAGTCCGGATGAGATCCCGGACGTCACGAGGAGTTCCGGAATGGTCTGGAGGTAAAGATTTATATATGGAAAGTTGTTGTTCGGGTTCCTAAAAAGTTCGGGTTTTTTCGGTATTGTACCGGAAGCTTCGAGAAGGTTCGGAGGATTCGGAGGGGTCCGGAGGTCCGGAAATAGTTCCACCACGTCCAATACAGTAGCATGGGCTGTAGGGGGCGCCCTAGCCTTAATGGGCCAGGGGCACCAGCCCCCAAGGCCCATGCGCATGGGAGGGAAACCCTAAGGGGAGGGCCTCCACTTGACTTGGGAGGCACTCCTCCCCTCTTAACCGCCCCCAAGTCCCATCTAGGGATGGCCGCACCCCTTGGGGTGGGAAACCCTAAAGGGGGCGCAGCCCCCCTTTCCCCCTATATATACTTGAGGTTTGGGGCTGCCCAATAGACATGAGTTCTCTCCCTCTTGGTGCAGCCCTGCCTCTCCTCCTCCTCTCCCGTGATGCTTGGCGAAGCCCTGTGGGATTGCCACGCTCCTCCATCACCACCATGCCGTTGTGCTGCTGCTGGATGGAGTCTTCCTCAACCTCTCCCTCTCTCCTTGCTGGATCAAGGCGTGGGAGACGCCACCGGCTGTACGTGTGTTGAACGCGGAGGTGCCGTCCGTTCGGCACTAGGATCTCCGGTGATTTGGATCACGACAATGCACGACTCCTTCAACCCGTTCTCATGAACGCTTCGCTTAGCGATCTACAAGGGTATGTAGATGCACTCTCCTTCCCTTGTTGCTAGTTTCTCCATAGATAGATCTTGGTGACACGAGGAAAATTTTGAATGTCTCGCTCGTTCCCCAACGGTGGCATCATGAGCTAGGTCTATTATGTAGATTCTTTGCACGAGTAGAACACAAAGTAGTTGTGGGCGTTGATTTTGTTCAATATGCTTACCGTTACTAGTCCAATCTTGTTTCGATGGTATTGTGGGATGAAGCGCCGGACCGACCTTACACGCATTTTACGTGAGACAGGTTCCACCGGTGACATGCACTTGGTGCATAAGGTGGCTAGCGGGTGCCGTCTCTCCCACTTTAGTCGGAACGGATTTGATGAAAAGGGTCCTTATGAAGGGTAAATAGCAATTGGCATATCACGTTGTGGTTTTGCGTAGGTAAGAAACGTTCTTGCTAGAAACCCATAGCAGCCACGTAAAACATGCAACAACAATTAGAGGATGTCTAACTTGTTTTTGTGGTATGCTATGTGATGTGATATGGCCAAGTAGAATGTGATGAATGATATGTGATGTATGAGATTGATCATGTTCTTGTAATAGGATTCACGACTTGCATGTCGATGAGTATGACAACTGGCAGGAGCCATAGGAGTTGTCTTTATTTATTGTATGACCTGCGTGTCATTAAACAACGCCATTTAATTACTTTACTTTATTGCTAACCGGTAGCCATAGTAGTAGAAGTAATAGTTGGCGAGACAACTTCATGAATACACGATGATGGAGATCATGATGATGGAGATCATGGTGTCATGCCGGTGACGATGATGATCATGGATAACCGAAGATGGAGATCAATGGAGCTATATGATATTGGCCATATCATGTCACTACTATATATAATTGCATGTGATGTTTATTATGTTTATGCATCTTGTTTACTTAGAACGACGGTAGTAAATAAGATGATCCCTTACAACAATTTCAAGAAGTGTTCTCCCCTAACTGAGCACCGTTGCTAAAGTTCGTCGCTTCTAAGCACCACGTGATGATCGGGTGTGATGGATTCTTACGTTCACATACAACGGGTGTAAGACAGATTTACACACGCGAAACACTTAGGGTTAACTTGACGAGCCTAGCATGTACAGACATGGCCTCGGAACACGAGACCGAAAGGTCGAGCATGAGTCGTATAGTAGATACGATCAACATGAAGATGTTCACCGATGATGACTAGTCCGTCTCACGTGATGATCGGACACGGCCTAGTTGACTCGGATCATGTAATCACTTGGATGACCAGGAGGGATGTCTATTCGAGTGGGAGTTCATAAGATGAACTTAATTATCTTGAACATAGTCAAAAGACCTTTTGCAAATTATGTCGAAGCTCGCGCTTTAGTTCCACTGTTTAGATATGTTCCTAGAGAAAATATAGTTGAAAGTTGAAAGTAGCGATTATGCGGACAAGAGAAAGCTTATGTCCTTAATGCACCGCTCGGTGTCGAACCCCAAACGTCGTTTGTGGATGTTGCGAACATCGGACATACACGTTTTGATAACTACGTGATAGTTCAGTTAAACGGTTTAGAGTTGAGGCACGAAAGACGTTTTCGAAATGTCGCGGAACATATGAGATGTTTCGAGGTCTGAAATTAGGATTTCAGGCTCGTGCCCACGTCAAGAGGTATGAGACCTCCGACGATTTTCTTAGCCTACAAACTAAGGGAGAAAAGCTCAATCGTTGAGCTTGTGCTCAGATTGTCTGAGTACAACAATCACTTGAATCGAGGGGGAGTTGATCTTCAAGATGAGATAGTGATGTTTCTCCAAAGACAATGCCACCAAGCTACTAGAGCTTCGTGATGAACTATAACATATCGAGGATAGATATGATGATCCTTGAAGTGTTCGCGATGTTTGACACCGCGAAAGTAGAAGTCAAGTAGGAGCATCAATTGTTGATGGTTGGTAAAACCACTAGTTTCAAGAAGGGCAAGGGCAACAAGGGATACTTCATGAAACGGCAAAACAGTTGCTGCTCTAGTGAAGAAACCCAAGGTTGAACCCAAACCCGAGACTAAGTGCTTACGTAATAAGGGGAACAACCTTTGGAGCAGATTTACCCTAGATACTTGGTAGATGAGAAGGCTGGCAAGGTCGATAGAAGTATATTGGATATGCATTATGTTAATGTGTACTTTACTAGTACTCCTAGTAGCACCAGGGTATTAAGATACCGGTTCGGTTGCTAAGTGTTAGTAACTCGAAATAAAAGCTACGGAATAAACGGAGACTAGCTAAAGGTGAGCTAACGATATGTATTGGAAGTTTTTCCAAGCTTGATGTGATCAAGCATCGCACGCTCCCTCTACCAACGAGATTGGTGATAAACCTAAATAATTGCATTTGGTGTTTGCATTGAGCATAGACATGATTGGATTATGTCTATCGCAATACGGTTATTCATTTAAGGAGAATAATGGTTACTCTGTTTATTTGAATAATACCTTCAATGGTCTTGCACCTAAAGGAATGGCTTATTGAATCTCGATCGTAGTGATACACATTTTCATGCCAAAAGATATAAGATAGTAATGATAATACCACTTACTTGTGGCAATCGCCATGTGAGTCATATTGGTGTAAAACGCATGAAGAAGTTCCATGTTGATGGATCTTTGGACTCACTCGTTTTTGAAAAGTTTGAGACATGCGAACCATGTCTATTGGTGTATACGCATGAAGAAACTCCATGCAGATGGATCGTTTAGACTCACTTGATTTTGAATCACTTGAGATATGCAAAACATACCACATGGGCAAGATGACTGAAAAGCCTCGGTTTCAGTAAGATGGAACAAGATAGCAACTTGTTGAAGTGACACATTTTGATGTGTGCAGTCCAATGAGTGCTGAGGCATGCAGTGAATATCGTTATGTTCTTACTTCACGAATGATTTAAGTAGATATTGAGTATATTTACTTGATGAAACACAAGTCTGAATTATTGAATGGTTCAAGTAATTTCAGAGTGAAGTTTAAGATCTTCGTGACAAGAGGATAGAATGTCTATGATATGATCATAGAGATGAGTATCTGAGTTACGAGCTTTGGCACGCAATTAAGACATTGTGGAAATTGTTTCACAATTAATACCGCCTGGAACACCATTGTGTGATGGTGTGTCCGAACATCATAGTTGCACCCTATTGGATATGGTGCATACCATGATGTCTCTTATCGAATTACCACTATCGTTCATGGGTTAGGCATTAGAGACAACCACACTCACTTTAATAAGGGCACCACGTAATTCCGTTGAGACGACACCGTTTGGAGAAACCTAAGTTGTCGTTTCTTAAAAGTTTGGGGTTGCGACGCTTATGTGGAAAAGTTTCAGGTTGATAAGCTCGAACCCAAAGCGGACAAAATGCATCTTCATAGGACACCCAAAACAGTTGGGTATACCTCCTAATTCAGATCCGGAAGCAATAGGGATTGTTTCTTGAATCGGGTCCTTTCTCGAGGAAAAGTTCGTCTCGAAAAGTTGAGTGGGAGGATGGTGGAGACTTGATGAGATTATTGAACCGTCACTTCAGCTAGTGTGTAGCAGGGCACAGGAAGTTGTTCCCGTGGCACCTACACCAATTGAAGTAGAAGCTTATGATAGTAATCATGAAGTTTCGGATCAAGTCACTACCGAACCTCATAGGACGACAAGGACGCCAGATCGCTTCAGAGTGGTACGGTGATCCTGTCTTGAAGGTCATGTTGCTAGACAACAATGAACCTACGAGCTATGGAGAAGCGATGGTGGGCCCAAATTCCGACAAATGGTTAGAAGCCATGAAATCCGAGATAGTATCCATATATCAGAACAAAGCATGGACTTTGGTGGACTTGCCCGATGATCGGCAAGCCATTGAGATAAATGGATCTTTAAGAAGAAGACGGACGTGGACGGTAATATCACCGTCTATGAAGCTCGACTTGTGGCGAAGAGTTTTTCACAAGTTTAAGGATTTGACTACGATGAGATTTTCTCATCCGTAGCGATGCTTAAGTCCGTCGGAATAATGTTAGCATAAGCTGCATTTATGAAATCTGGCAGATGGATGTCAAAATGAGTTTCCTTACCGGCCAGAAGGAAAGGTTGTATGTGATACAATCAGAAAGTTTTGTCGATCCTAAGGATGCTAAAAGGTATGCTTTGGCTCCAGCGATCCTTTCTAAGGACCGGAGTAAGCATCTCGGAGTTGGAATGTGCGCTTTGATGAGATGATCAAAGATTTTGGGTTTATACAAAGTTTATGAGAAACTTGTATTTCCAAAGAAGTAAGTGGGAGCACTATAGAATTTACGATGAGTATATGTTGTTGACATATTGATGATCAGAAATGATGTAGAATTCTGGAAAGCATATAGGGTTATTTGAAAGATGATTTTCAATAGAAAACCTGGATTAGGCTACTTGAACAATAAGCATCAAGATCTATAAGATAGATCAAAATGTTTAATAATACTTTCAAATGAGCATGTACCTTGACATGATCTTGAAGGTGTTCAAGATGGATCAGTCAAAGAAAGGAGTTCTTAGCTGAATTGTAAGGTATGAAGTTAAGACTTAAAGCTCGACCACGGCAGTATCGTAGAGAAAGGGCGAAGATCGTCCCCTATGCCTTAGACATAGGCTCTACAAAGATGCTATGCCGTGTACCGCACTGAAGTGTGCCTTGCCATGAGTCACTCAAGGGTACAAGAATGATCCAGGAATGGATCATTGGACAATGATCAAAATTGTCCTTGGAGTAAATAAGGACATGTTTCTCGATTATGGAGGTGATAAAGAGTTCGGCGTAAAGCGTTACGTCGATGCAAGCTTTAACACCTATCCGAGTGACTCTGAGTAGCAAACCGGATACGTATAGTGGAGCAACCATTTGGAATAGATCCAAGTGGAGCATGGAAGCAGCATTTACAATATGACATAGAGAATTGCGAAGTACACACGGATCTGAAAGGTTCAGACCCGTTGACTAAAACCTGTTGACTAAAACCTCTCTCACAAGCAAAACATGATCAAACCTCAGAACTCATTGAGTCTAAATCACCGATGATGTGAACTAGTTTACTGAGACACTAGTAAACTCTTTGGGTGTTGGTCACATGGCAATGTGACCTATCGTTGTTAATCACATGACGATGTGAACTAGATTATTGACTCTAGTGCAAGTGGGAGACTGTTGGAAATATGCCCTAGAGGCAATAATAAATTAGTTATTATTATATTTCCCTGTTCATGATAATCGTTTATTATCCATGCTATAATTGTATACGGGATTGATTGAGTCCTTGACATCGTGGTTCATCCGATGAGATCATCGTGGAACATGTGGGAGCCAACATGGGTATCCAGATCCTCATTGTTGGTTATTGACCGAGAACGTCTCGGTCATGTCGCAAGATGGTTCCCGAACCCGTAGGGTCTACACACTTAAGGTTCGATGACGCTTAGGGTTATAAAGGAAGTTTGTATGTGGTTACCGAATGTTGTTCGAGTCCGGATGAGATCCCGGACGTCACGAGGAGTTCGAAATGGTCTGGAGGTAAAGATTTATATATGGAAAGTTGTTGTTCGGGTTAGGAAAAAGTTCGGGTTTTTCGGTATTGTACCGGAAGCTTCGAAGGTTCCGGAGGATTCGGAGGGGTCCGGAGGTCCAAATAGTTCCACCACGTCCAATACAGTAGCATGGGCTGTAGGGGGCGCCCTAGCCTTAATGGGCCAGGGGCACCAGCCCCCAAGGCCCATGCGCATGGGAGGAAACCCTAAGGGGAGGGCCTCCACTTGACTTGGGAGGCACTCCTCCCCTCTGGCCGCCCCAAGTCCCATCTAGGGCTGGCCGCACCCCTTGGGGTGGAAACCCTAAAGGGGCGCAGCCCCCTTTCCCTATATATACTTGAGGTTTGGGGCTGCCCAATAGACATGAGTTCTCTCCCTCTTGGTGCAACCCCGCCTCCTCCTCCTCCTCCCCCGTGATGCTTGGCGAAGCCTGCGGGATTGCCACGCCTCCATCACCACCATGCCGTTGTGCTGCTGCTGGATGGAGTCTTCCTCAACCTCTCCCTCTCTCCTTGCTGGATCAAGGCATGGGAGGCGCCACCGGGCTGTACGTGTGTTGAACGCGGAGGTGCCGTCTGCTCGGCACTAGGATCTCCGGTGATTTGGATCACGACGAGTACGACTCCTTCAACCCCGTTCTCATGAACGCTTCCGCTTAGCGATCTACAAGGGTATGTAGATGCACTCTCCTTCCCTCGTTGCTAGTTTCTCCATAGATAGATCTTGGTGACACGTAGGAAAATTTTGAATTTCTGCTACGTTCCCCAACAGTTTCAAATGTAGACCAAACTCATAACTCAAATATTCTCCTCCATGATCAGATCGTAGAAACTTTATTTTCTTGTTATGATGATTTTCAAATTCACTCTGAAATTCTTTGAACTTTTCAAATGTTTCAGACTTATGTTTCATTAAGTAGATATACCCATATCTGCTTAAATCATCTGTGAAGGTGAGAAAATAACGATACCCGCTGCGAGCCTCAAAATTTATTGGACCACATACATCAGTATGAATGATCTCCAACAAATCAGTTGCTCGCTCCATAGTTCCGGAGAATGACGTTTTAGTCATCTTGCCCATGAGGCATGGTTCGCAAGTACCAAGTGATTCATAATCAAGTGATTCCAAAAGTCCATCAGTATGGGGTTTCTTCATGCGCTTTACACCAATATGAGCCAAACGACAGTGCCACAAATAAGTTGCACTATCATTATCAACTCTGCATCTTTTGGCTTCAACATTATGAATATGTGTATCACTACTATCGAGATTCATCAAAAATAGACCACTCTTCAAGGGTGCATGACCATAAAAGATATTACTCATATAAATAGAACAACCATTATTCTTAGATTTAAATGAATAACCGTCTCGCGTCAAACAAGATCCAGATATAATGTTCATGCTCAACACTGGAACCAAATAATAATTATTTAGGTCTAAAACTAATCCCGAAGGTAGATGTAGAGGTAGCGTGTCAACGGCGATCACATCGACTTTGGAACCATTTCCCATGCGCATCATCACCTCGTCCTTAGCTAGTGTTCGCTTAATCCGTAGTCCCTGTTTTGAGTTGAAAATATTAGCAATGTAACCAAAGATCAAATACCCGGTGCTACTACGAGCTCGGTAAGGTACACATCAATAACATGTATATCACATATACCTTTGTTCACCTTGCCATCCGTCTTATCCGCCAAATACTTGGGGCAGTTCCGCTTCCAAAGGACTACCCGCTTGCAAGAGAAGCACTCGATCTCGTGCTTAGGTCCAGACTTGGGTTTCTTCTCTTGAGCAGCAACTTGTTTGCTGTTCTTCTTGAAGTTCCCCTTCTTCTTCCCTTTGCCTTTTTCTTGAAATCGGTGGTCTTATTGACCATCAACACTTGATGCTCTTTCTTGATTTCTACCTCCGCAGCCTTTAGCATTGCGGAGAGCTCGGGAATCGTCTTATCCATCCCTTGCATGTTATAGTTCATCACGAAGCTCTTATAGCTTGGTGGTAGTGATTGAAGAATTCTGTCAATGACGCTATCATCCGGAAGATTAACTCCCAGTTGAATCAAGTGAGTGTTATATCCAGACATTCTGAGTATATGCTCACCGATGTAACTATTCTCCTCCATCTTGCACCGTAGAACTTATCGGAGACTTCATATCTCTCAATCCGGCATTTGTTTGAAATATTAACTTCAACTCTGGAACATCTCATATGCTCCATGACGTTCAAAACGTCGTTGAAGTCCCGGTACTAAGCCGTAAAGCATGGCACACTGAACTATCGAGTAGTCATCAGCTTTGCTCTGCCAGACGTTCATAACATCTGGTGTTGCTCCTGCAGCACGTTTGGCACCTAGCGGTGCTTCCATGACGTAATTCTTCTGTGCAACAATGAGGATAATCCCCAAGTTATGGACCCAGTCCGTGTAATTGCTACCATCATCTTTCAACTTTGCTTTCCCAAGGAACGCATTAAAATTCAACGGAACAACAACACGAGCCATCTATCTACAACAAACATAGACATGCAAAATACTATCAGGTACAAAGTTCATGATAAATTTAAGTTCAGTTAATCATATTACTTGAGAACTCCCACTTAGATAGACATCCCTCTAATCATCTAAGTTATCACGTGATCCAAATCAACTAAACCATAACCGATCATCATGTGAAATGGAGTAGTTTTCAATGGTGAACATCACTATGTTGATCATATCTACTATATGATTCACGCTCGACCTTTCGGTCTCAATGTTCCGAGGCCATATCTTCATATGCTAGGCTCGTCAAGTTTAACCTGAGTATTCTGCGTGTGCAAAACTGGCTTGCACCCATTGTAGATGGACGTAGAGCTTATCACACCCGATCATCACGTGGTGTTTGGGCACGACGAACTTTGGCAACGGTGCATACTCAGGGAGAACACTTTATCTTGAAATTTAGTGAGAGATCATCTTATAATGCTACCTTCAATCAAAGCAAAATAAGATGCATAAAAGATAAACATCACATGCAATCAATATAAGTGATATGATATGGCCATCATCATCTTGTGCTTGTGATCTCCATCTCCGAAGCACCGTCATGATCACCATCGTCACCGGGCGACACCTTGATCTCCATTGTAGCATTGTTGTCGTCTCGCCAACTATTGCTTCTACGACTATCGCTACCTCATAGTGATAAAGTAAAGCAATTACAGGGCGATTGCATTGCATACAATAAAGCGACAACCATATGGCTCCTGCCAGTTGCCGATAACTCGGTTACAAAACATGATCATCTCATACAATAAAATATAGCATCATGTATTGACCATGTCACATCACAACATGCCCTGCAAAAACAAGTTAGACGTCCTCTACTTTGTTGTTGCAAGTTTTACGTGGCTGCTACGGGCTAAGCAAGAACCATTCTTACCTACGCATCAAAACCACAACGATAGTTCGTCAAGTTAGTGTTGTTTTATCCTTCTCAAGGACCGGGCGTAGCCACTCTCGGTTCAACTAAAGTTGGAGAAACTGACACCCGCCAGCCACCTGTGTGCAAAGCACGTTGGTAGAACCAGTCTCGCGTAAGCGTACGCGTAATGTTGGTCCGGGCCGCTTCATCCAACAATACCGCCGAACCAAAGTGTGACATGTTGGTAAGCAGTATGACTTGTATCGCCCACAACTCACTTGTGTTCTACTCGTGCATATAACAACAACGCATAAAACCTGGCTCGGATGCCACTGTTGGGGAACGTAGTAATTTCAAAAAAAATCCTACGCACACATAGGATCATGGTGATGCATAGCAACGAGAGGGGAGAGTGTGTCTACGTACCCTTGTAGACCGAAAGTGGAAGCGTTAGCACAATGCGGTTGATGTAGTCATACGTCTTCACGATCCGACCGATCAAGTACCGAACGCACGACACCTCCGAGTTCTGCACACGTTCAACTCGATGACGTCCCTCAAGCTCCGATCAAGCCGAGCTTTGAGGGAGAGTTCCGTCAGCACGACAGCATGGTGACGATGGTGATGTTCTACCGACGCAGGGCTTCGCCTAAGCACCGCTACGATATTATCGAGGTGGACTATGGTGGAGAGGGGCACCGCACACGGCTAAAATATCCAAGAGATCAATTGTTGTTTTTATGGGGTGGCCCTCTCCTCCGTATATAAATGGGGGAGAGGGCCGACCAAGGGGAGGAGGCATGCCCAAGGGGGGAGTCCTACTCCCATCGGGAGTAGGACTCCTCCTTTTCCTATTTGGAGAGGGAGAGGGAAGGAAGAGGAAGGAGGGAGGAAGGAAAGGGGCCGCCCTCCCAATTCGGATTGGGCTTAGGGGGGCGCGTCCCCTCCCTTGCTCCTTTCCCCTCCTTTCCACTAAAGCCCATTAAGGCCCATATACCTCCCGAGGGGTTCCGATAACCTCCCGGAGCTCCGGTATTATCCCGATCTCACCCGGAACCATTCCGGTATCCAAATATAGTCATCCAATATATCGATCTTTACGTCTCGACCATTTCGAGACTCCTCGTCATGTCCGTGATCACATCCAGGACTCCAAACAACCTTAGGTACATCAAAACACATAAACTCATAATATAATCGTCATCAAAATTTAAGCGTGCGGACCCTACGGGTTCGAGAACTATGTAGACATGACCGAGACACGTCTTCGGTCAATAACCAATAGCGGAACCCGGATGCTCATATTGGCTCCCACATATTCTATGAAGATCTTTATCGGTCAAACCGCATAACAACATACGTTGTTCCCTTTGTCATCGGTATGTTACTGGCCCGAGATTCGATTGCCGGTATCTCAATACCTAGTTCAATCTCGTTATCGCAAGTCTCTTTACTCGTTTCGTAATACATCATCCCGCAACTAACTCATTAGTTGCAATGCTTGCAAGGCTTAAGTGATGTGCATTACCGAGTGGGCCCAGAGATACCTCTCCGACAATCGGAGTGAAAAATCCTAATCTCTAAATACGTCAACCCAACAAGTACCTTCGGAGACACTTGTAGAGCACCTTTATAATCACCCAGTTACGTTGTGACGTTTGGTAGCACACAAAGTGTCCCTCCGGTAAACGGGAGTTGCATAATCTCATAGTCATAGGAACATGTATAAGTCATGAAGAAAGCAATAGCAACATACTAAATGATCGAGTGCTAAGCTAACAGAATGGGTCAAGTCAATCATATCATTCTCCTAATGATGTGATCCCGTTAATCAAATGACAACTCTTTGTTTATGGCTAGGAAACATAACCATCTTTGATCAACAAGCTAGTCAAGTAGAGGCATACTAGTGACACTCTGTTTGTCTATGTATTCACACATGTATCATGTTTCCGGTTAATACAATTCTAGCATGAATAATAAACATTTATCATGATATAAGGAAATAAATAATAACTTTGTTATTGCCTCTAGGGCATATTTCCTTCGCCATCCAAGTTACCAGATGGTAGCAGTTCATAGGCAACACCGTCGGAGAGCAGTCTGAGCACAGATATTATAGTTCTTGAGGCCCTACTAGAAGAAGAAAGAGATGGTGTGGCTACCATGAATGAGGTAACACTGGTACGGGTCGGTCCAAAACAAACGGTTTTTAACCCCTTTCCGCGACGGCCTTTGGAACTGTCGCCAAGTGAGTGTGTGCGATAGGGGGTCCTTCCCACACAACCCAGAAACCGTCGGGGATATGGAACAATGATCCAGAGGCCTTCCAAAATGTAATTGTGTGCGATGCAGCACACACTAAATTCTTTCACACGTGTGGTATCAATGATTAAGCGTTTCTAATGACGCAGTGAAACCATACGGTATGTCGTAACGAACCGTTTGGGAAACAGTATGTAAGGCACACGGGCCAACATATGAACTGTGTGCGACTTGTGCCCTATCGCACACGAGTTTTCTGCATAACCCGTCTGCCTTGCTAGACTCCATCGCACACGTTTTCCAACAATTACCGTCTGCGATAATGTTCTATCACAAACGGTTCAGGAGCCCCTTCGCACACATACAAGTGCTGCAGACCGTTTGTGATTTGTTAGGTATCACCGACGGTTGCCGCAAGAGTGACGTGTGCTTTTTGTTTGGGATCCCACACGTTTCCTGAAAATCGACTGGGATTGTATTTTGTATTGGGCACGGTTTACTCCCAGTTCTCGTGTGCGATAACACGATATCACAAACGGTCCCGGAGAACCTACGCACACGTAGTAGCGCTGCAAATCGTTTGCGATCTGTTGTGTATCACCGACGGTTCCGCTACGATTGACGTATGCTTTCCGATGTGGATCGCACACACTCATTTAGTTGAACCGTGTGCGGAGCAATTGCCAGGTTAAAACAAAAACACCCCATTTTGAATCGGCACGCTGTAACATCCCAAATTTTCAATTTGGAATGTTATACATAGATCATATTGCATATCATATTTTTGTGCATTTGTTGGCTCGATCCTAGAAATTCTACGCAACTCAAGGACCCACGGAGAGAGTTGGGGATTTCGTTATTTTCATATTTGAGTTTTCTCAAATTTTGAAAATAGGATCATTTGATTTTATTTATTTTATCTTCAATTATTTCTACTATCAAAATATGAGAGAGGGAATAAAATGACTTTCCCAAAATAAATAAATAATGAAGATTTAATAAAAAATCAAATAAGATTTTATTTCGGAGTTTTTCGCTTTTTTATTTGAATTTAGGAAAAATGCGCGTTTTTCAAAATTGCATTTAGGCCCCAAATAAATGTTCATCTAGTCCGCTTGATTTTAGAAGTCAGGGCAAATTTATTTCGGGATTTTTGGAGTCCGTTTAGTATTTCTTTTATTTTTCTTATGCGGAATTATTTAAAAAACGAACCGACCTTGGGCGTGCAGCGGGACTCCGCCGGGCGCTAATATATAACCGCCTGAAAGTGCCTAGCCCACCCGAGCCTTGACCCATACCCGGCCACCCGAAACCCTAGCCGCCGCCTTCGATCCGCCCGCTTGCCGCCGCCATCGCCGCCATCGCCGCTGCGGACCCGCCGCGGCCGACTCGCCGGACCCCGCCGCCGAGGTTCGCCGCCACCTCGATTTCTGTGCCGCCGGTTTTTTTAAAAAACCGAGCGGTTTTTCTTCGGTTTTTTTTAGTTTCGATTTTTTTAGGTTTAGGTTAAATAGCGAACGTTCATTCGTTCGTTCGTTTTAACGAACGTGTTCGTCAGATTAGTTTGGTTAACGACCCGTTTGTCGTTTTTCTTTTTCTCGGATTTAATTCGTGATTTTTCCGATCGCGATTTCTGATCCGATTTTCGTTTTAGTTTAACTTTTCGCTCGTTTATCGAAATCGGGCGATTCAAGCGCCTAGAGTTTCGTCTCGAAACCCTCTTTCCGAATAACCAACTTAAACAAGTTTTTGCTACTGTAAAATCTGACCTAGATCCAGATTAGTAAAACGAAGCTGTTTGCTTTCGCCGTTTGACTTTCGTTGCTTCGCTTGATTTGTTTCTTTTTGCAAACCGGAGTTCTTAAGTTGAACTATCTGGTTAGATCTTTTATTTGAGTTTTACATGCGCATTAGATGAGTACCTATTGTATGCTTGTTTGTTTGTCTGTGATAGAATACCCGGAGTGCGCCGCCTGTTACTTCGAGTCTCTAGGTTTCGCGGATCATCAGCAAGGCAAGTAACACTTTGATCATACCTTTTCTCATACCCAGTTTTTACTGCATTAGATCAATCCTCAAACATTGCATGACTAGGATCTAATTAAACTGTGGGTTATGGGAAGTAGTTGAGGTAGTACCTATTACCTATTTATTTTCAAACCCTTGGGAGTTACTTCTACGTTTGCTTATATTGCCATGCTATGCTAGTAGACGTGGATTGGGTGAGTGTATCCATGACAGATGTGAGATTGTTAATTAATGGTTTACTTAAGGTGGCAACTTAAACACACATCAGGGTGGATTGAGGTACCTGGTTTCCAGGATTTGCCTGTTTTTCTTCGGACCGCCACCCGTGCTCAAAGGGATCATAAGATTATTCATGCTAGAAACTTACGTGTGCAGCCACAAGCCATTATGGGCTCGCATAGTTGATTAAGTCGTGCGAACTCTTACGGGTAGACTAGCAGATGTAGGGGAAAGTAGGTGTACCGATCTACCCTATGTAAGGTGCTAGCGCTTCCGAAAGACTATGTCTCGGTCATCCGTTTCCCAAAAATCATGTAGTGCGGGAAATTAAACGGAGGCGATCGAGTCTTGTGGGGAAAAGTGCGCAAACCTCTGCAGAGTGTATAAACTAATCATGGTTAGTCGTGTCCCCGATTATGGACATCTTGAGTATCTAGTACTTGGATATCATGTGAATCTCAACATGTTACTCTAATTAATATTATTGGGTTTTTAATGAGTACTTTTAATTGGGATTGAGAATGTCATCAACCATTCTCAATGTTTAACAACCACCATGATAGTTAAATAATTGTATTCCTTTGCAGTAGGGAAAAATTGGCTTTACGCAAAAACTGTAACCATAGAGCTTTCCACCAGCCAAATATGCATGTAGTATAGCTTATTCCATTATTATTCTCTATGTGTTACATTGCCAAAGATATTCCATGTCTTGACCCGTTTTGGCTGCAACATTTCATGTTGCGAGACTTTTCGCATTTAAGAGTAAGGTGCTTAGGTCGCGATTCTATACTCAGTGATGCCGTTGGAGTTGATGGACTCGCTTATTCTTCCAAGCCTTCCGCTATTATCGAATTTAGATGGCCTTAAGCCATATTTATTTTAATAAGTTCTCTCTTGAGACATTCGATTGTAATAAGTGTGTGATTGCTACTCTGTTATAAATCCTCCGAGTACTGTGTGGTGTCAGCATTACTGATCCAGGGATGACATCGAGCACGAGATCGACTATTTGAGGTCCGGTCGCTACAAAGATGGTATCGAGCACACGCCGATCGTAGGACACGGCCACTAAGCTAAAGCCCTAGATCACTACTCTTTCTTCTCATTTATGACTCCTCATCTTTTCTATTCTTTAGGATGACGGATGCAAGGAACAAGTTCACACAACCAGATGAAGACTCACCTTTTGGATATCACTTGAAGGAAGTCACTAGATACATGAACATAGGAGTACCAAGCTTCACCGGGACCTTCAACGCCACTTTACCCGAAGAGGAGCGCTGGATGATTCAAGTCTACATTCCAGGAAGGACATTTGCACCAGTCACGGAGCCCATAGAATTTTCCTTTGATGCACCAACATGGAGCTTGGGAAAGAGCATGGCAGCTCATATCACCATGGGACGAATTGGAGAAGTTTACCATGATGATCTCAAGAATACTATCTACCAGATTTGTGGGCGCCGAGATGAGCAATGGGAGATGATCAACACCAGGAGGGACAGATCAATCGCAGCTTACATCCAGGAATTAAACCAACACATCCGACACCAGGAGAATCAGATGTGCGCAGATATGGAGGATCTGCAGAAGGCTATGACAAAGATCAAGGAGCTAGAAGAA
Source organism: Aegilops bicornis (assembly GCA_021605145.1). Lineage (NCBI taxonomy): Eukaryota > Viridiplantae > Streptophyta > Magnoliopsida > Poales > Poaceae > Aegilops > Aegilops bicornis. Next base: position 421,788,634 of record CM038669.1, on the reverse strand, counting down.
AAACTCAAGGCCACACATGAAGACTACATGGAAGAGATCGTCGCTCTAGTGAGACAGAACGGCGACCTAAAGGAGAAGCTTGGAGTGGTCATGGGAGGTTCAGCACCCAAAAGAGAAGGGGGCGAATCCACTGGCCCGAATAATTATATCATCATCGACGACACTGACTCGGATCCTGACGACAGTGATGATGACTTTGTTGATGAAGCTGGAGCAGATATTATGGAATCTTCATCGGAGCAGTTTTTCTAGTTGACCACCACAATAGTAGTAGTATTTCCCTCATTTTAAATTAGTTTTAGTCCAAGCACTTTGTAACGATAGTTAGACCGTTGTATATCTTTGTTGAATTGATTGGAGTGATATTGTGTGCTTTTGTCTCATGTGCATATGGGTAGTGTTTCTCACTAGACCTCATTCTATTCTTAACTCTCGTCTTTTCTATAAACCCTCAGATGCCTCCGAGAAGCGACCCCGGATTTGTTTTCCCGCCAGAGATCACTCAGTTGATTCAGCAGCAGAATGCCTTGATTCAAACATTGGTACAAAACCAAGGCAACAACAACAACAACAACAACCCACCACCACCACCACCTGTTGACCATCTGACTCGTTTATTAAGGCTGAATCCGCCGGTGTTTTCCAGTAGCACCGAGCCGATAGTAGCAGATGATTGGCTCCGCAAGATAGGGAGGGAGTTGACCACTGCAGGATGTATAGATGGAGAAAAGGTGAAGTTTGCTGCACATCAGCTCGAAGGACCCGCTGCAGCATGGTGGGAGAATTTCTGACCACTTACCACTGTAGACACCATCACATGGGATCGGTTTCAGCAAGCTTTCCGTCTGCCCATGTTTCAGCAGGAGCTATGGCCATGAAGAAGCGTGAGTTTCGCAACTTGCGCCAAGGAGGACCAGACGGTTAGCGGTATGTGGATGATTTGATAGTTAGCACGTTATGCCCCGGATGACGTTGCTACGGATGCAGCTAAGGTGGAGAAGTTCCTAGAAGGACTGAATGATGAGCTGAGCATGCGATTGATGGTAGCCACTTTCAATAACTACCAGGAGTTAGTAGATCGTGCTCTTATTATTGAAGGGAAGCAGCAGCAGATTGACAATCGCAAGAGGAAGTATGGACAGGGGAAGTACAATTCTGGAGCTCAGCAGAAGCTACGCTTTACCCCAAAGACAAGAGGACGATTTCAGCATACTCACGGAGGAGGTAGCTCGCACAATCATAATGGCACCAAGAATGGAAACGGGAATGGAGGAAGCAATGGACAAAACCGCACCAACCCGTCAACACCAACCAAGGTAGACCTGAGCCATATCACTTGTTTTAAGTGCCGTAAGACTAGGCATTATGCAAATGCATGTCCAGAAGCTCAAAATGGTAACGGCAATGGGAGCTCAGGAAAGAAGCCGAATCCTTTCAACAGAGGAAAAGTGAACCACGTTACCGTGGAGGAGGTTGAAGCTCAGCCAGATGCAGTAATAGGTAAGTTTTTGGTTAAGTCATTTACTGCAATTGTTCTTTTTTATACTGGTGCATCGCATTCATACATATCAAGGGTATTTGTGGATAAGTTTAGCCTGCCCACTAGGACACTTAAGACACCCATGCTAGTAAGCTCACCGGGAGCGGAGTATATGGCCAGTCAAGGATGTTTTCAAGTGCCATTAAGTATAGGGAGGCATGTTTTCCCAACGGATTTAATTATACTGGAATCCCAAGGTTTGGATGTAATTCTTGGTATGGATTGGCTGTCGATGTATGGAGGAAACATCGATTGCACCAGTAAGACAATTTTGCTTACGACGCCAGAAGGAAGGAGAATCAAGTATGTATCATGGCATGAGCCGAGGAGAGCACATGTAAATTCCCTTTCAGGAGTTGTGCAGGAGGAAGTACCAGTGGTAAGGGATTTCCCTGATGTATTTCCAGAAGAGTTGCCAGGCATGCCACCGGATAGAGATATTGAGTTTTTGATTGAGCTTTTGCCAGGCACTGGGCCGATATCCAAGAGACCGTATAGGATGCCAGCCCAAGATTTGGAGGAAATCAAGAAGCAGATTAAGGAGTTACTGGATAAAGGCTTTATTCGCCCAAGTTCTTCACCTTGGGGATCGCTTTGTACTTCTAGTGGAAAAGAAGGATGGATCATTAAGAATGGTTGTTGATTATCGTGGATTGAATGAAGTAACAATCAAGAACAAGTACCCACTACCGATGATCAATGATTTGTTTGACCAATTGCAAGGAGCTAAGGTGTTTTCCAAGATCGATTTGCGATCAGGGTACCATCAGTTGAAGATTCGAGAGCAGGATATACCTAAGATGGCTTTTACCACCAGGTACAGGTTGTATGAGTATATCGTTATGTCCTTTGGTCTGACTAACGCACCTGCCTATTTTATGAACATGATGAACAAAGTGTTTATGGAGTTTTTGGATAAGTTCGTTGTGGTGTTCATTGATGATATTTTGGTTTACTCGAAGAATGAAGAAGAACATAAGGAACATTTGCGATTGGTACTCGAGAAGCTCAGAGAACCTCAGTTATATGCCAAGTTCAGCAAGTGTGAGTTTTGGTTGAAGGAAGTTGGATTTCTCGGACATGTTATATCCGGAGAAGGTATAGCAGTGGACCCCACTAAAGTTGCCACCGTGACCAATTGGGAAGCACCAACTACATTTGGGGAGATCCGGAGTTTCCTTGGACTCGCAGGATACTACGGAGATTCATTGAGAATTTCTCAAGGATTGCGAAGCCTATGACAGAATTGTTGAAGAAGGATACCAAGTTCATATGGGTGAGGAGTGTGAGGCTAGTTTCCGTGGAGTTGAAGAAACTTTTGGGTACCTCACCAGTGTTAATTCTGCCAGATCAGGCAAAGGATTACGAAGTTTATTGCGACGCTTCACGCCGAGGACTTGGAGCAGTGCTTATGCAGGAGGGAAGAGTTGTTTCGTATGCTTCACGACAGCTTAAGCCTCATGAGTTAAATTATGCTACTCATGATTTGGAGTTAGCAGTCGTAGTGCATGCATTGAAAACTAGGAGACACTTTCTTATTAGGAACCATTGTGAGGTGTATACGGATCACAAGAGTTTGAAGTACATCTTCACGCAGAAGGAGTTAAATCTCAGGCAGAGGAGATGGTTGGAGCTTATTAAAGATTACAATATGAGATTGCATTATCACCCGGAAAGGCTAACGTTGTAGCAGACGCGTTGAGCCGTAAGAGTCATGTCAATACACTAATGACGGGAGAAATACCAAAGGAGTTAGCCGAGGATCTTCGTGAACTATGTTTGGAAATAGTTCCGAGAGGCTATGTAGCAACATTGGAGATTCAGTCAACTTTGATGGATAGAATCAGAGAGGCTCAGAAGACTGACAAAGAGATTGCCTCTATAAAGGAGAAAATGAGCGAAGGAAAAGCTAAGGGATTTCGTGAGGATGAGCACGATACCCTATGGTTTGAAGATCGTGTTTATGTGCTCAATGACCCGGAGATCAGGAAATTGATTCTACAAGAGGCACATGATTCACCATATTCGATTCACCCAGGAAATACCAAGATGTATTTGGATTTGAAGAATACTTTCTGGTGGACCGGAATAAAGAAGGATATAGCAGACTATGTAGCGATACGTGATATGTGTCGAGGGTGAAGGCAGAACATCAGAAGCCAGCAGGATTGTTACAGCCATTGCCTATACCCGAATGGAAGTGGGATAAACTAGGCATGGATTTCATCACGGGATTACCCAGGACCCGTTCAGGCTATGACTCAATTTGGGTCGTAGTCGATCGTTTGACGAAGGTAGCTCATTTCATTCCAGTAAAGACTACCTACAGCAGTGCCAAATTGGCTAAGATATACATGACCAGGATTGTATGCTTGCATGGAGTTCCGAGGAGTATCGTGTCGAGATAGAGGAACCCAATTCACCTCAAAGTTACAGGCGGTTACACGAAACTTTGGGAACCAGGTTGAGTTTATACGACTTTCCATCCATGAACAGATGGACAAACCGAGAGAGTCAATCAGATTTTGGAGGATATGCTTAGAGCTTGTGCCTTGGATTATGGATCTAGCTGGGACAATAACTTGCCATATGCGGAGTTCTCTTACAACAACAGTTATCAATCCAGTTTGAAGATGGCCCCTTCAAGCCTTATGTACGGAAGGAGGTGCAGAACCTCGTTGTTGTGGGATGAAGTTGGAGACCACCATTGTTTGGACCGGATTTGATTAAGGAGTCTGAACGGAAAGTAAAGTTGATTCGCGATAGGCTCAAGGTAGCCCAGTCAAGACAGAAGAGCTATGCGGATTCAAAACGCAAGGAGACAGAATACGAAGTCGGAGACAGAGTTTATCTTCGAGTATCTCCACTTCGAGGAGTTAAGCGTTTTGGAGTTAGAGGAAAGTTAGCGCCACGTTTTGTGGGACCATACAAAGTTTTGGAGCGCATGGGAGAAGTCGCCTACAAGTTAGAATTACCCGAGGGATTGTCAGGTGTTCATGATGTATTCCATGTTTCTCAATTGAAGAAGTGTCACGCAGAGATGGCTGATATACCCTAAGAGATACAAATTACACCGAAGCGATTGATTGAATGATGATTTGACCTATGAGGAGAAACCTGTTAAGATTCTCGAATATGCCGGTCGAGTCACCCGCAAAGCAAGGTTATCAAGTTACGCAAAGTTCAAAGGAGCCACCACACCGAGGAAGAAGCCACACGGGAGCGAGAGGAAGATCTGCTCAAGGCCCACCTCGCCTATTTGCTAGCCAACCCGAATCTCGAGGTGAGATTCATCTTAAGGGGGGTAGGTTTGTAACATCCCAAATTTTCAATTTGGAATGTTATACATAGATCATATTGCATATCATATTTTTGTGCATTTGTTGGCTCGATCCTAGAAATTCTACACAACTCAAGGACCCACGGAGAGAGTTGGGGATTTCGTTATTTTCATATTTGAGTTTTCTCAAATTTTGAAAATACGATCATTTGATTTTATTTATTTTATCTTCAATTATTTCTACTATCAAAATATGAGAGAGGGAATCAAATGACTTTCCCGAAATAAAGAAATAATGAAGATTTCATAAAAAAAATCAAAATTTTATTTCGGAGTTTTTCGCCTTTTTATTTGAATTTAGGAAAAATGCGCGTTTTTCAAAATTGCATTTAGGCCCCAAATAAAAGTTCATCTAGTCCGGCTTGATTTTAGAAGCCGGGGAAATTTTATTTCGGGATTTTTGGAGTCCGTTTAGTATTTCTTTTTATTTTTTTTCTTCTGCTCGGAATTATTTAAAAAAAACACAACCGACCTTGGGCCGTGCCCGAGCGGGACTCCGCTCGGGGGCACTAATAAATAGCCGCCGCCCGAGCGCCCCAGCCCACCCGAGCCACCCGCCGCCTCTAGCCCACCAGCGCCGAGCCGCCCACCGAAACCCTAGCCCGCCGCCGCCGCCGCCGCCGCCATTGCGGAGCCGCCGCGGACCTCGCCGCCGACTTCGCGAACCCCGCCACCGAGGTTCGCCGCCTCGATTAAGACGCGGTTTTTTAAACCGAGCGGTTTTTCTTCGGTTTTTTTTAGTTTCGGTTTTTTTAGGTTTAGGTTTAAATAGCGAGCGTTCGTTCGTTTGTTCGTTTTAACGAACGCGTTCATCTGATTAGTTTATTTAACGAACGTTCGTTCGTTAACCCGTTCGTCATTTTTCTTTTTCTCGGATTTAATTCGTGATTTTTCCGATCGCGATTTCTGATCCGATTTTCGTTTTAGTTTAACTTTTCGCTCGTTTATCGGAATCAGGCGATTCAAGCGCCTAGAGTTTCGTCTCGTAACCCTCTTTCTGAATAACCAACTTAAAAAAGTTTTTGCTACTGTAAAATCTGACCTAGATCCAGATTAGTAAAACGAAGCTGTTTGCTTTCGCCGCTTGACTTCCGTTGCTTCGTTTGATTTGTTTCTTTTTGCAAACCGGAGTTCTTAAGTTGAACTATCTGGTTAGATCTTTTATTTGAGTTTTACCTGTGCATTAGATGAGTACTTATTGTATGCTTGTTTGTTTGTCTGCGATAGAATACCCGGAGTGCGCCGTGATGTTACCGAGTCTCTAGGTTTCATGGATCATCGCTAAAGGCAAGTAACACTTTGATCATACCATGTCACATACCCAGTTTGTACTGCATTAGATCAATCCTCAAACATTGCATGACTAGGAGCAAATTAAATTGTGGGTTATGGGAAGTAGTTGAGGTAGGACCGAGTACCTATTTATTTTCAAACCCTTGGGAGTTACTTCTACGTTTGCTTATATTGCCATGCTATGCTAGTAGACGTGGATTGGGTGAGTGTATCCATGACAGATGTGAGATTGTTAACTAATGGTTTACTTAAGGTGGCAACTTAAACACACATCTGGGTGGATTGCGGTACCTGGTTTCCAGGATTTGCCTGTTTTTCTTCGGACCGCCACCCAGGGTCAAAGGGATCATGAGATTATTCATGCTAGAAACTTCTGTGTGCAGCCACAAGCCATTATGGGCTCGCATAGTTGATTAAGTCGTGCGAACTCTTACAGGTAGACTAGCAGATGTAGGGGAAAGTAGGTGTGCGGTCTACCCTATGTAAGGTCTTTGGCGCTTAGAAAGACTATGTCTCGGTCATCCGTTTCTCAAACATCATGTGGTGCGGGAAATCCAACGGAGGCGATCGAGTCTTGTGGGGAGAAGTGCGCAAACCTCTGCAGAGTGTATAAACTAATCATGGTTAGCCGTGTCCCCGGTTATGGACATCTTGAGTATCTAGTACTTGGATATCATGTGAATCTCAACATTTTACTCTAATTAATATTATTGGGTTTTTAATGAGTACTTTTAATTGGGATTGAGAATGCTGTCAACCATTCTCAATGTTTAACAACCACCATGATAGTTAAATAATTGTATTCCTTTGCAGCAGGGAAAATTGGCTTTACGCAAAAACTGTAACCATAGAGCTTTCCACCAGCCGAATATGCATGTAGTATAGCTTATTCCATTATTATTCTCTATGTGTTACATTGCCAGCATATTCCATGTGCTGACCCGTTTTCAGGCTGCAATGTTTCATGTTGCAGACTTTTCAGATGAAGAGTAAGGTGCTTAGGTCGTGATTCTATACTCAGTGATGCCGTTGGAGTTGATGGACTCGCTTATTCTTCCAAGCCTTCCGCTGTTATCGAATTTAGATGGCCTTAAGCCATATTTATTTTAATAAGTTCTCTCTTGAGACATTTGATTGTAATAAGTGTGTGATTGCTACTCTGTTATAAATCCTCCGAGTACTATGTGGTGTCAGACATTCTTGATCCAGGATGAAATCGAGCACGAGATCGATCGCTTTGAGGTCTGGTCGCTACACACGCAAAAGGCAAATTCGCCACAATATTCGATTGAAAAAATAAACAAAAATATTCCATTTTGAATCGGCAAGCAAAAAGAAAATTCGCCAGAATATTCAATTGAACAAATATTGTCCACAGGAAGAACATTCATTAGATCTCGCAACAATTGCAATTGAACATATGGTAGCTAAATTCCAATGATTTGTCCACACATATATGCATTACATAATTAATCATAGTGTACGAAATACGAAGATCTCATCAGATGGAAAACAATGGATCCATGTGTTATATGTTTAGTGGCTAACTCTTACTCAATGTTTCAGGAGAACGCATGCTAAAATCTTCATTATATTATCACCAGTGGGATTGATGTAGTGATCCAGGAAGAAGTCGCTGATAAATCTCAGAACCATCAACAATTCACTAGCCGGGAGCGGTTCAGGGGTCCTCGGTTTTAAGATGAGCTGCAGTATTTTTAAGATCAGAATGTGCCATATGAGTGGAGTAGAAGATATTAATTAAGATAGACTTACTGGTACTAATTCGCGAGGATCGTCACAACTATCGCCAGATTTGCAGATGGAGATCATGTAATACGCAAACATAGTATCCACAAAGGTTGGTCCCCGCTTCTTCTTGAGGACACTGAATTTTTTTGTACAAAATTAGTCATGTATTTGTCCTGTTAGGAACAACCTAACCGGTGTTAGATGTATTATTTTTTCTTTGGACAAAATAGAAAGAGGTTTATTTAGAAGCTTGAACATTTGGCTAGCGTAAGGAAAGGTATTTGCAGACTGTTGGATAAATTTTCCGAAAATAATGGATTTTGGTGTGTTACCGGAGAAACGATCTCGTGCTGCAGAGGTAGTTTCCTCTTGAACAGGTTCCCTGTTTTAGTTTCCCACAATGCGAGCACACTGCAAATGATGATGAATTTTGACAACATCAATTATTGAACCAGATATGAATGCAAATTAATTTCAACATCATAGAATTCAATACCTATCCAAGAATTGTTGAAGATGCGTCAGATCTGGCGTTTGTTGACTCTCTGAGAGAATCGATGTAGCAAACTGTGTTCTTGTCTGGAACAATGAATACCAATATCTAGTGATTACTACATATTAAGAAAGCCATGAACTTACGAATGATGTCGAAATCTGAAAGACAATCAGTGTATGTGTGATTGTTTACTTGACTTACCATTCATGATATGGCCAGAGAAATGATTCTGCATGGGACATGTTTTCGAAGTACGGACTACCGTGTTAACGGCCCAGACCCGTCGGTCCTTTTCATGTAATGTTGTGCCATTTGCTAATGCAGGATCTATGAAATACACACTCTCACTTTGTCTTCCCTGCGCGTTCAATCCCCAGAGAGGAATAAAATGCAGTTAGATGTTTATCATTTACATCCTTGTATGGAGAAGTTGATCAGAGTTTGTTAAGTACTTACAAAATCACGCATCTAACAAGAGTGGCATCGAGCACGTTGAAGTTGAAGAAGAGATGTAAGTCCTCGAAACTCACAATGATGGAACCAGCATCGTGTCGGAAATGATCTCTATTGTAGTGGACTAGCAAATGGTGCCGACCTTCTGACATTTGATCCATGCAATATTCATGTAACTCGCGGCAACTGGAGTTGCACTCATCAAAGTATTCTCCAACAAGAAATGGCTGCCCATGGATGTAATTGCATGCTTCAAGTACGCCTGCTTTATTTTTAGCACGCAACAAACATACTTCTTCATCACCCATGGTGTTAGAAATAATATTACTCCCCGATTCGAACAAGCTGATGTTAATTTGGTTCTGGGCGATGAGTGCTTTAAGTAAGAGGCAATTGTTCTATTTCCTCTTCACTCTCCCGCTGCGCTTCCTCGTGGTCGTGGGTGTAGCCTTTTTGGCCACTTCCTTCTTGGTACTTGAAGCATTTCTGGCAGAACGTCTGGTTGCCTGCACGGTAGACTGCCGAGCAGACGGTGAAGCTTGGATGGACTGCTTAGCAGACGGTTTATCTATGCCGGACCGCTGAGCTGGCGGTGCTGCTGTGACGGACTGCTAGGCTGTAGGAGCAGAGGCATCGGACTGCTGACCATGCGTTGAAGCTATGTCGGGTTTCTGCGAAGGTGGTGCCAACTTGTCGTTGTGCTGAGGAGGCGGTGCCAACGCGTTGGTTTGCTGATTAGGAAGTGATGATGCATTGGTATGCTGATCATGCACCTGCGGACCGACGGACTGATGAGCAGCCGGTTCGGACCTCTGCATCGCTTAGCGGCGGTTCCAAAGCATCGATCGCTAGCGATCTGTTCCACCAGGTTGGTCTGCTGAGCATGTGCTGCAGCTTGGTCTCCCCCCGCCGCTTCAGCGGCCGGCATCTGAACCGGTGGTGTGTCATCAACAGTTGTAGGCTTTGCCACTGTCTACTTTGGAGCGAAGGATGACATGGCTTGTACACCACAAAGTCGGTCCGGCTGATCACAGGTTGATGCATCAGCCCGCGAGAGCTGCTCTGGCAAGGAGAGCATCACCAGTTGAGGGGCGACAGTGGTTGCTCTTGGCGGGGCTTCAGGAATCTCATTGATGAACTCTATTTCCTTTTGTGGCCACTGGATGTGATGTAACAGTGTTTCTCCCAAGGTCCTTTGCTCATCAAAGTCTCCTAGGACATTCTTCAGGGAAAGTTCATTGAATCCAGGCTTTACTTCAGTCACATAGCACTTCACACAGCCCGGCTTCAATGGCACATTGTCCAAGAAGAGGCCATCTTCGAAGAAGGGTGGGCAAACCCAGGTTGTTGCACATTTTAATGTACCTTCATAATTTTTAAGCACACCCTTCAGTCTGTCTTTCATTCCAGATAGATTAGATATAGCATCATCACGAGCAGCTGCAGTCTCAGTGTCGCTGGGGTCAGCTGATGCACAACTACTCTTGTGAAGTGTTGTCGTGCAATAAGCAGCATCATACACGCCCACCTCCCTTCCCATCTGCTGGCTATCTGTCAGTGTTAGAGTCTTCTGCATCATCATTGACTCCTCAACATCCTTTCGAACAGCCGGATAAATCTCCTTCTTCAACTTTTCAAACAATGCATTCTGCTTCATTTCACTCCTCGCTTTTTTCATGCCGAGCCTCTCTTCTTTCTTTGAGTGTGAAACCCTCTTGTGCGGGACATTAACACCTACACCCCTTGCACGGCCAGGGGGCTCTTTTGTGTCCAGAGCAATGGACAGAATGTCACATGGCCCTGAGTTCCTGTAGAACCTTCCAGGGATCTTGGAAGCCTCTACAGCACTTCATACAGTTTGGCGTCACGTGCGTTTTCAAAGTAATAAGTTCTGTCATCACGCCTCTTTGCAGTGCCCGCAAGTAGTCTCTGGCGCATTCGCCCTTGATTTCACTAAAGGTCGGATTCCCACCCGCCGCTACTGCTTCTTTGTCCTCCTGTTCCCATATCATTTTCATGCCGTAGTATCCTCCCACACCCATACGGTGGGGGTGTATGTTCTTCTTCTGAAGTTCCGATTGCTTGAAACTCTTTGCAGCAAACTCTGGAGTTTCCCTGACCCTTTTGAATTCTGCTTGATCCGCTTTTGTAATTTGGGGGTATGCGAGGATTGGGTCCTTGCCTTCACTCAAGTACTTCTTGTACATCACGTGCTTCCGATTTCTCCAAGCATCCCTAGCCTTCTTCAAAGGCAAGCATGTTCCACCTGCATTCTCCATCGCCTGGAATGTTGAAGTGATCCATGATCTCCCGGACTATCCTTCGCCGTGTTTCGTGTCACCTTCGAAACCTGGCAGATTAATGTTGAGCCTTGCCCTGCCAACAAATCCACACACACTCCTGAACCTCATGCGTGCTTTATCTGGTTTAGTTGGAGCCCGGGACTTTAAATCAATCTCGGTTACTTCATATAAACCTTTAGGCTGGTCTGTGGACTTCCTTGGAGCGTTCCTCCATGTCCTGACCGGGAGGGTAATTGCGGCAGCTCTATCCCGTTCAAGACTATTTGATCCCACACAATCTGCTGAAGACCTAGGGTTGTCCAAATCAGATGAAGATACATGGCCTGAATGAGTGTTGTCGCTGCTACTCGGCATCTACAGAGAACACATGCGAAACTCAGGAAAGGAGGATAAGCATAAAACTAACAACTTGGTATCAACCTTTCTAAACATGACAAGCAATAATTAAGAAAATGTACGGCTAATTTGTTAAGTTAGTGTGACTCGGCATATAATCTGTAAATAGGCATTAACTTATTGGAACAAATACAACTTATATGTAGTAAGGAAGGTAGATAATGAACATATATATGCTCTTCGTTATTTTATAGCCAATTTGGGAACATACAGAACGAAATTGGAAGAGGGATTGCTAGGAAATATGCCTCACCGCGATGGAGAGCGGTAACTAACAGGCTTCTTGATGCAAACCCGATCGGATCACAGGAGAGGCGAGGGTTACTGCATCGATATGCTCAAGGGTGGCTGGCAAGCAAACAAAGACGGCGAGGCGCGGGCCGTCGCGTGTTGGGAATAGCAGTGGAGGTAGGCTTGACGCCGAAGAGCGGGCACACGGCCGGGGTGAGCACGGCGGCGCCAGAGAGGGTTTTGCTGTCGATCTGGGGGAGGGGGGAGCTGGCGAAGGAGATTGGGTGGACTAGTTGAGTGAAACGCGGGCGGACGGTGGGGGGTGTTGGTGGCCTAGGTTAAAAGGGTGAAAAATATCCCCGGTCGCCGCGCACGCAGAAAGGCCTATGCAAACGGTTGCCTCTAAGCGCTCGTGTGCATAAACAGAATAATTTCGTTTGAAATGAAGATGTGAGTTCATCATTTCTCCTCTAAATTTTTCGCACGTAAACCAATCACAATTTTACCACGGGTTTGATTTGTTGGCGCATTTCAGGTCTCGTGTGCTATATGTAAGACATTTTTTGGCATTTACCATGCATGTTGGAATATAAATCAATTCCTAGTCGGACTGCATTTCCTGTCGAAAGGGATGAGGATTGCCGTTTGATCTGGGAGCATCCAACGGTGCAGACGTACGACCCGTGGGGTTTGGGTTCTGGCCAATCAGAATGCATGACTCAGATCGCGCGCGCAATGAGGGGGGGCATTGGCCACGGTTTGGTAGGCACGCGCCTTTCATGTGTGAACTGTGTGCTATTTGAAAATGTTTTTTTTCGGAGGGGCTATTTGAAAACATGTGCATGTGTTGTCGAAAGGGATTAGGATCACCGTTCGATCAAGGAGAATCCAACGGTGCAGACGTACGATCCGTGGGGTTTGGGTTCTGGCCAATCAGAATGCACGACGACTCGAGATCGCGTGGCAGTGGGGTGGGGCGGTGCATCGGCCACGGTTTAGTGGACACACGGCTTTCTTGAGTGAACCTGGTGCTCTTTGAAAACATTTACATTACCTAACATCATATTTTTGTTCGAATGAAAACATGAGTTCATCGTTTTGCCTCCAATTTTTTTCCATGGTAAGAAATCATGAGTATAGTGGAGAGTGTCATATAATAGTATCATGAATATACAGTACATATGGTACTACCTTTAATTAATTATAGCGCATAGTATAATACATAGAGTATAGTATCATATATAGATCATATTTGTTGCCATGCATGACACAAATTAGCATCGCATTTAACATGAAACGGTATCTACCTACTATATGTTACTCTAACCCTCTTTATATATATTTAATTCTTTGCCACATCAGCATACTTGTTATTTCCGAGTGCATGACATCGTCGGCTATGATACCACCACTATGGCCAGCCTTAATTATATAGTGGGTACTATCATATATATTATCATGCATATGATACTATGTACATACCTTCATAATGCATATATGGTATCATAGAGTAGTACTAGCTCCCTCTGTAAACTAATATAAGAGCGTTTAGATTACTAAATAGTGACCTAAACGCTCTTATATAAGTTTACGGAGGGAGTATATATCATATATGACCGTATTTATGAATTGAGCCCTATAAGGCTGGTTGTAATGGGGAGTATTATATATATACTAGCTAGTAGTATCATGCATGCATATATATGATAGTGTAGCTAGGATACTACTTCCATAATGCATAGTATCATAAGTTAACATCTTAGGTTGCCTTACTAATTGTCATGCATCACACAAAGTAGTAGTATAACATTTAATATGACACGGTATCATGATATGATACCACATCCTCTCTTGTGTGCCACATCATCCATAAAGCCTAGTTGGCATGCATGATACCGCTTATGATAATACCATTACAACCAGCCTAAACCGGAAAGGAGGGAGTATGAGACTAGCCACAATGGAGAGTAGTACACTAGTAACACACACATATCCCTAGACTATATATGTTACTACCTTCATATTGGGTAGTAACATAAGTGTAGTGTCATGCAAAGATTCATTTCTTAGGTTACAGACTCATATTGCATTAGGACATGTGATGCTACAGTAACTAGCTAAGTTACTGAAACTATCTCTTTCCTCATTAACTTATTGCCACATAAGCAAGTTTGCTGAGTTGGAGTCGGTGTTACTGCTGAAGTTACTCCCACAAGAGGGGGAGAGTGTGTACACGTACCCTCGTAGACTGAAAGTGGAAGCTTTTGACAACGCGGTTGATGTAGTCGAACTTCTTCTCGTTCCGACCGATCAAGCACCGAATGTACGGCACCTCCGAGTTCTGCACACGTTCAGCTCGATGATGTCCCTCGAACTCTTGATCCAGCAAAGTGTCGAGGGAGAGTTCCGTCAGCACGACGGCATGGTGATGGTGATGGTGAAGTGATCCACGCAGGGCCTCGCCTAAGCACTACATGAATATGACCGGAGGCGTAAACTGTTGAGGGGGTGCCACACACGGCTAACAATGGTTGATGTGTGTTCTAGCGGTGCCCCTCATATATATATATATATATATATATATATATATATATATATATATATATATATATATATATATATATATATATATATATATATAGGTTGGAGGGAGGAGAGGCAGCCAAGGGCGCCCCAAGTAGGAGGAATCGCACTTGGGCTCCTCCCAATTCGGCCTCCCCTTTCCTATTCCTATTCGGAGTAGGAAGGGAAGAGGGGGAAGGGGGAATCCTATTCCCTTTTTCCTTTCCTCCTTCCCTTTTCCTTCTCCAATTTGGCCAGACCATATGGGGGCGCACAAGCCCCTTTGTGGCTGGTGTGTTTCCGCTCTTGGCCCATAAGGCCCATATCTCTTGCCGGGGGTGCCCGGAACCCCTTCCGGTGACCCGATAAGTACCCGGTGCATCCCGAAACACTTCCGGTGTCCGAATACCATCGTCCTATATATCAATCTTTACCTCTCGACCATTTCGAGAATCCTCGTCATGTCCGTGATCTCATCTGGGACTCCGAATAACATTCGCTCACGAAATCACATAACTCATATAATACAAAATCGTCATCGAACGTTAAGCGTGCGGACCATACGGGTTCGAGAACTATGTAGACATGACCGAGACACCTCTCCTTTCAATAACCAACAGCGGAACCTGGATGCTCATATTGGTTCCTACATATTCTGCGAAGATCTTCATCGGTCATACTGTATTGACAACATTCGTTATTCCCTTCGTCATCGGTATGTCACTTGCCCGAGATTCGATCGTCGGTGTCTTCATACCTAGTTCAATCTCGTTACCGGCAAGTCTCTTTGTTACGTAATACATCATCCCGTAACTAAATCATTAGTCACATTGCTTGCAAGGCTTATTATGATGTGCATTACCGAGAGGGCCTAGAGATACCTCTCCGATACTCGGAGTGACAAATCCTAATCTCGATCTATGCCAACCCAACAAACACCTTCGGAGATACCTGTAGAGGATCTTTATAATCACCGAGTTACGTTGTGACATTTGATAGCACACAAGGCATTCCTCGGGTATCCGGGGGTTGCATAATCTCATAGTCGAAGGAATATGTATTTGACATGAAGAAAGCAATAGCAATAAAACTGAACGATCAATATGCTAAGCTAACGGATGGGTCTTGTCCATCACATCATTCTCCTAATGATGTGATCCCGTTCATCAAATGACAACACATGTCTATGGTTAGGAAACTTAACCATCTTTGATTAACGAGCTAGTCTAATAGAGGCTTACTAGGGACACTGTGTTTTGTCTATGTATCCACACATGCATAAAGTTTCCGGTTAATCTATTCTAGCATGAATAATAAACATTTATCATGATATAAGGAAATATAAATAACAACTTTATTATTGCCTCTAGGGCATGTTTCCTTCAGTCTCCCACTTGCACTAGAGTCAATAATCTAGTTCACATCGCCATGCGATTAACACGAATAGTTCACATCACCATATGATTAACACCCATAGTTCACATCACCATGTGACCAACACCCAAAGGGTTTACTAGAGTCAGTAATCTAGTTCGCATCGCCATGTGATTAACACCCAAATAGTACTAAGGTGTGATCATGTTTTGCTTGTGAGAGAAGTTTAGTCAACAGGTCTGCCACATTCAGATCCATATGTATTTTGTAAATTTCTATGTCTACAATGCTCTGCATGGAGCTACTCTAGCTAATTGCTCCCTGTCGGTGTCAAAACCGGCGGATCTCGGGTAGGGGGTCCCGAACTGTGCGTCTAGGCGGATGGTAACAGGAGACAAGGGACACGATGTTTTACCCAGGTTCGGGCCCTCTTGATGGAGGTAAAACCCTACGTCTGCTTGATTAATATTGATGATGTGTGTTACAAGAGTGGATCTACCACGAGATCAAGGAGGCTAAACCCTAGAAGCTAGCCTATGGTATGATTGTTTTTAGATCTCTGGACTAAACCCCTCCTGTTTATATAGACACTGGATAGGGTTAGGGTTACACAGAGTCGGTTACAATGGTAGGAGATCTACATATCCGTATCGCCAAGCTTGCCTTCCACGCCAAGGAAAGTCCCATCCGGACATGGGACGAAGTCTTCAATCTTGTATCTTCATAGTCTTGGAGTCGGCCGATGATGATAGTTCGCTATCCGGACACCCTCTAGGCGGAACTCCTCGGTAGCCCCTGAACCTGGCTTCAATGACGAGTCCAGTAGCGCATATTGTCTTCGGCATTGCAAGGCGGGTTCTTCCTCCGAATAATTTATAGAAGTTTGTGAACACTAGGATAGTGTCCGGCTCTGCAAAACAAGTTCCACATAACACCGTAGAGAGAATAATTCTTGCACAAATCTGCTGACGTACTCATGGCGTGACATCACACCACGGCGAGCTTTATATGAATCGTTTTTCTTGCTCCACCTCGGCGTGTTTAGCGAGGCGGTTTCCACACGCCTTATCAACGCATAGATCGTGCCCCTTATTCCGGATTCTCATCAATCTGACGTGGGCAACCCAACACTGCCCGTTGGCCTGCCTTCTCTATCAAAGGCGGGTCCTAATCGACCACGGGGCGGGCTCTTGGTATTCAACCTCTTTATAGTGAGACCAAGGCCCTCTTCTTTTTACACCCTCCATCGAGTTCGCCTTGCGCTTCGAGTTCCAACACCCAAAGCTTCAGATTCAGGCGCTTCGGACTTTCGACGATGTCCGGCTCCGACTAGCACGGCCGATGGATGTCTTCCTCCGTCCACGAGAAGAAGATGTGCTAGAGCTGCGAGACGCCAGTATCGACCCGGCGAGATCTCGCATAGGCTGCCTGCTCAGGGCAGGTCACTCCCACTCTGAGCCCGGCGAGACGTGGTGTTCGTGTCCCATTTCCTTGAGGGTTTAGGCTTCCAGCGGACCCCTTAGTCTGAGGGGCTCATGTTTTATTATGGGCTTGATTTCCATGACTTGAATCCGGAGTCCATCCTCCATATCTCGTCATTCATTGTTGTATGTGAGGCCTTCCTCCATATTACCCCCCACTTTGGATTGTGGCTCAAAACCCTCAAGGTGGAGCCAAAGACGATCAAGGGGCAGCAAGCAGAGTGCGGAGGGGCGGTCATAAGCAAATGTGTTGATGCTCCGTGGCCCGAGGGCTCTTTTCAAGAGGAGCTTGGTTTGTGTAGCAGGAGTGGTTTTATATCACCGCCTCGGGGGCACCAAATGGGCGGCGCTCCACGCCTTCCGCTCAGGTCCACCACATGTGGCGTCATGGGTCAACAAGGGGCTCATCGGGGCCATCCAAGGATGTTCCCCTGCTGCAGGCCGTATTCGAGATCTCCGGGAAAGAGGATCAATCTGGTTGCGATGGCGCAGGTTATGGTGATCTGGCGCCTTCAGCCAAAGCGTCGCCCCCTCACTTTGTGGTAATTCAATCCGGAGGGACCACGAGCTCTCCAAAATTTTATGGGCACGACGCCTGTGGAGATGAATAAGCATTCTTCGGATCACAAGAGAAGTGTCCGGACTTGACCGAGGACGCAGGACTAAGCTGCAATCGCCCAGATACTCAAGTAAGTAGTCCTGTAACCGGACAAGCTGTTCACTCATTTATTTTATATATATGCCCTTTAAAGGAGCCGTTTCTTGAATAGGAGTGGATAGCCAAGGCAAAGTTGATAAGGTGTCCGGCTCCCCTCCCAGAGACCATGCCGGATCCCATGTTGACCAAGATGTTGAAGGTCGCGCCTTTTGAAGAGGGCGAAGGGAGGAGCAGGGGAGCAACTGCCTCCGCGAAGGAGGCTATCAAGGAAGGAGGGATTAAGAGTCCCACCTTCCGAGGAGAGAAGAGGACCGCTTCAGAAGATCCGAAGGGCAAGGCCTCAAAGAAAGGAAGGGAATCTTCGGCAGAGTCCGGCGCTGGGAAGTAACCCAGCCGCATTATTTCCCCAAGGGGATCAGCCCTCTAGCGAGCCGTAAGTAGAAAGAAGGGGTCTCGTAAATAAGGAACATCCATGTATATATTTATGAAGATAACCGAAATTGTACCTTGTAGTTCGAACCTCAGCCCTTCTCAGCAGAGCTCTTCTTCGGGGGATCTTCTTCCGGAGATGATGGAGAGCGAAACGCCTCCACCTGTCGCACCCTCATGTGAAGCGGATGACCCGGAGGTGTCGTCGCGGAGGGTTCCCCCAAGTCCGGCGGGGCCGGAAGGTCCGTCGCCAAGTGGCGTGCGGTCGGAGGAGCTGAAGGATCTGCTCGGGCTAGCGGCTATTTCAGAAGATCACCGTGCTCTAATGGGTACGGTGATTGAAAGAATTGCATCCGCAGAGAGCGGATTGCACAAAAGCCGTCAGAAGCTTACTGACGGGGTTTGAGGTACGCAAAAAAAATGTACCTGCTGACAGTTGTGCATATAAAATGCGCCATGTATAGATAGTAGCCCCTGAGACTCGGTATGTTTTCAAAAATTGAGGATGTGCCGAGGATCAAATTCTCAGTGTTGACATATCGCCGCTCCTAAACAGGTGGCGGGGCGTCCGGAGGCCAGCCGGACTGATGAATATGCCGAACTAAAGCGGCAGCTTGATGAGGCGGATGCGGACATCGCTATTTGGTCAATAAACGGTTTGACGAGTCACAAGGTATGCGACTTCTATGCAGACACCTGGTAAGGGAGCTTGACGCCCATGTCTTACTAATCATATGCTTAATGCAGATGGTGTCGCTGCCATGGAAGAGCTGGGGGCAGAACTTGCCCAAGCGAAAGAGCAAGCCAGAATTAGTAATGCGGCCGCTTTAAAGGCGGCCGAGGAGCTAGACGCTGAACGGGCTGCTCACTGCCGAAGCAAAGAGGAGATGGCCGATATGGCCAAAAAGTTGAGGAATACTACCGATCACTGCGAGGTTCTTGAGAAAGAACGTCAAGTGGAACAAGAGGGCCTAAAAAAGGCCGCCGCCCGAATCCAAGAATGCCCGATCGGCTTTGAGAGCTGCCAAGGAGGAGCTGAGTCGGTGGGGCAATTGCGGCTGGAAAATCGTTTACTGTGGAGGAAATATCTGGATCCAAAGTATGCTCGGTTAGATAAGTTGTGGAGTTCAGAGGATGCTTATACGGACTTGGCGGCGCTGTGGGCGGGTTGAGCACTTCCGGGGCGAGAAGGGGCACGAAGGGAAGAGCTATATTGGTCGCAATTCCATAGTCCGGGCGTCCTCGCCGCTGACCGATCGGTTGGCGAATGGGCCGAGCTGAATCGATTGTTCGGATTTGCCATGAAGCATGTCTTGACTCACTTGTGGCGGACGGACCCAGTAGAAGAGCTATTTTGGTTTAGTGCAGCGGTTTCTTGGAGGCGGTGCAGCGTATCGGCGTGATGAAGCGATCGGCATGTATTGAGGGCGGGGATGGCTCTTGCCCGTGTCAAGACATCTTGGCAGAGATGAAGGCCACCGACGTTGCATCGAGGATTGAGACGGAGGCCGAGTACTGTCGAGCACTACTTTGAAGAAGTCCTGCCGGGCGCTCGTTTAATAGAGGCGTAGTGCTTTCGAAGGATATTATGTTTAAATGACATGTATGATTTGTGAAAACAATGTTTCAATGTAATATAAGTGCTTTTTATACTTGTGCGTTCAAGTAGTAAACTACTCCATGTGCGGTCGTTTATGTATATGTGTATATAACCTGAAAGATGGCAGTCCTTGGCTTTAGCCCCCACGCACATAGTGCGGGGGTGTTTGCAAAAAAAGGCGCCTTTTCACACTTAATCCAACATCTTGGTCCTGTTAAGGAGGTGATAGCGTAGCAAACCAGGCAACCGGACTATAATGCTTTATCACTTTCACTTAGCCATAGGAGTTCGAGGGTGGGGCTACTATATAGCCCACAGGGCACCGCACTCTCCCGGTCGGGGTGTGTATGTGCTGACCGAAAACCGGTCCTTCGTTAATGCGGAGGAATTCTAAACATTCCTGTGAGTCATCGAGTGGTTGACCAGTCTCTCGCTATATCATGACAGTCGGTTTCGGCTTTCTCTCGAGGTGCTCGCCGGCGAACCGGGGCACAATCGCAGATAGTTCTCCGGTGCCGCGTTAGCCGTGAAAGCGGGCGTAAGGCAGCAAAACACAGGAGCCGGGCAACCCAACATTTGACCAAAGACATGATTCGAAGCTGATGCATATAAGGCCTAACTCAAGACGCCGAATACTCCCTTAGGTATTCGGTCTTTATGAAAATGGGCAAAATAATGCCCTAAGCCCCTTGTGTCCAGGTACGCGCAAAAATTCTGGTGCGGCCAATGCCAAAGCACCAGCCTCCTCCTGATTATATTAAGGAACCGGGGAACGTATATCAACAAGAGGCGGTGAAAAAGGTTTACGCAGGTCTTAATCTGAAAAGAATCCTTGCAACGAATTACTGCTTTGCGTCTGCGCTTTGTCTCCGTTGTGCCGTATCCTGGACGGGTGTAGCAAGTTGTTCATCTGTAAAAGAGAGGAACTTAGTTTGAAAGAAAAAGGGTCGTGCGAAAGGTGTACTTAATATTTAAATAAACAGAGTACGTTTGAAGAATGAAATAAAATTGAGCTTTATTGTCTCCTGTTATACATGCATGTAGCCCCTCGTATGGGGGTATGCCGCTAGTAGGTGTCCGGGGTTTGAATGACCAATTTCAGGTTCTTTGCCTAGTGGAGGCGGATAGTTGTGGAGCTGTCGATGCAGTCTCCCCTTCTTCTGTGCTCGAGTAACACTTAATACTTCCTTTTAAGGAGATGATGCCGCGTGGACCGGGCATTTTAAGTGTTAGAGATGCATAATGCTTGATATTATGCGTTAAAGCGGTAAAGCTTCACGTCCCAATAGTGCTTGATGGCTACTCTTAAGCGGGCGACATGGAAGAGTAACCTTTCATGACGGAAGTTGTCGGATGAACCGAACACAACTTCTAGTAGTATGGAGCCCGATGCAGAGGAGGCGTATGGGCCGGCGATTACTACTTTAAAGGAGGTGTTGCTACGGCGAATTTTGGTTGGGTTTATCCCCATCCTGCGGATTGTGTCTGATATATCGGGTTGATGTCCTTGCCGCCATCCATGAGGACTTGTGTAAATTGGAATCCGTCGATTATAGGATCCAATATCAAGGCAGTCCATCCTGCGTTAGGATATTTTCAGAATAGTCACGATGGTCGAAGGTGATTGGTTTTGACAACCCGGTGTGTGGCGGCGCTTTGTTAGTGGGCGCCGCTCGCTTTCCCTTTGATCACGTGAAGTGAGTTTACTGTTTTAACCTCACGTGGGAAAGTTTTTTGTTTTCGGGGTTACGCTTGTGGTGCTCGTCGTCATATTTACTTGGTTTGTCGAGCCCCTTGTGTTCGGCGTTCAGTCTGCCGGACTGTTTGAAGACCCAACAATCTCTGTGGGTATGGTTTGCAGGCTTCCCGGAGGTACCATGTATTTGACACAGTCTATCCAGAATCTTGTTTAGGTTGGATAGCTCGTCCTTTATTATCCTTTAGGGGCAGTGTTTTGTTGTTCGGTCGAGAGCTTTTGAATCCGGCGTTGACCGCCGTACTATTTGGGCCGTTTTCTTTATTCCGGCGCTGATCTTTTCTGCGTCATGATTTCCCATTTCCATCCCTGATTTCGGATGTAATCGGGTCGCTGGTGCTACATCTAGCCAGCCAGCCGTCCTCTCCCGCGCAAAAGCGGGTCATGAGGCTTGTTAATGCGGCCATTGTTCTTGGCTTTTCTTGGCCGAGGTGTCTGGCGAGCCATTCGTCTCGGACGTTGTGTTTGAAAGCTGCTAGGGCTTCGGCGTCCGGACCGTCGACTATTTGGTTCTTTTTAGTAAGGAACATGTTCCAGAATTTTCCGGCTGACTCTCCGGGCTGTTGAGTTATGTGACTTAGATAAATACGCATCCAGAAGGCGGACATAAGTCCCCGAAAATTTGTCGAAATGCATCCTCGAGCTCTCCCGACTTCCAATGGTATTTTCGAGGAGGCTTTTAAGCCAATGCCGAGCTGGCCCTTTGAGTTTAAGGGGTAAGTATTTTATGGCGTGGAGATCATCTCCTCTAGCCATGTGTATGTGGAGGATGTAATCCTCGATCCAGACTCCAGGGTCTGTTGTTCCGTCGTTGTAGCGACCCGACCTCGAGCAGTCAAGCCTCGTATTCTTGTGCCATCCTCGGATCAGGTATCTTTGGCACACACAGTACATCAATGTATATATCAAAGTGCAATCACATGCATAAATAACGTAAAACTGATATATACCTCATAATACTCAGCGGAAACAAATCAAGCGGGTGTGGAGTCCCATCAACGCCATCGGCGGGTTGAGTGTAGACCGTAACCTGTACCATAACTCTTACAAATCGAGGAAATATCTGCAACATGATACGTTGCAGCCGTGTAGGTCGATTACATTGAATGTACCGGCAAGATCACAACATGAATAAACAGATGATAAAACTATACTATATGCAATATGGCTTTATGGCTCTGTATCTGAATTTTGTTTGCGTAAATGCTGATTTTATTTTACCTACATCAAAGGAATAGAATGAAATCTGTACTAAGGAGTTTTCTATCATGACATGGTTCCGCCAACCGATGTCTCATAGCCCAAAAATTCATCATATGTTGCCCACAATTAAGTTATCAATCCGGTGTTGAGAGTTCCGAGATAGATCCAAGTCCGGAGGCTCAAATTGTCCGTGTAACGGTGACACGGCTAATCGATTAGGTTATAACCCTCTTCAGAGGTTTGTACACTTTACCCGCCAGATTCGATCCCTCTTTTTTACGTTCTCGCACTTCAGTGTGTTTGAGAACAAGACGACCGAAACATGGTCTTCCGAAGAGTTCCTCTGACCACTGTCCTGTACTCATCCCATCCTACCGTAGTTCTACATCTGCTAGTACCGGCCCCAGCCAGAGTCACCACTAAGGTCAACCAAGCCGAGCCCATAATGACTTGCGGTTGCGAGGTAAGCTTAGGGCATGAAGTATTCTTCCGTCTCTTTGAGTCTGGGTGAAGCTTTCCGCAAGATGTCATGGCGCTTCTCCATGCATCGGCCAACCACTTTGGGTTCTCCAGGTGCCCGTCCAAATCCTTCACCCAAAGAGTGTATATTGAATTCTTGTCTCGAGTCTTGAAGTCTTGAGGTCTTGAAGATGCAGTCCTTGCAGATTCCATCATGGAGTTGTCGTCATTGACGTAGAGTCCTCCTTCTTCACACCACTCTCGTGCACTCATACCAAACCCCGTCTACTATAGCGTAGCATCAAAATAAAATATCGTCCCGGGCTTGGTAACAGGGTGATGGGTTCCTACCTCATGCATACTACTCAACTACAAGAATTTCAATATCACTCTTGAGGGGTGGTTGCAAAGATGCCACTAAATGCAATAAAACATAGGTATGAAAGCATGGTCAAAGTGAACTTGCACGGTAATACTTGATGAAGATAACAACGCTGTCGGAAAATGACTTGGTAGAACTAATCGTCACTCCGTTGAAAATCTATATAGTCAAACATAGCATTCACATAAGCAAACATCCTAGCAAACAATTTTAGCACTTCGAATTAACAATCAAAACAGCAAGGAAAATCGATAATAAAACTCAAACAAAATCAAAAGAAACTTCAAATAAAACTACAAAGAAAAACTACTAACGAAGATCTATGACTTTGCTACAAACATCTAATATAGTTTTGCCGTAAGTAAAAACTTAACAACAATTAAAATACTAAACTAATAAATTAACAGAAAATAAAATGTAAAATAACTAATTTAACAGAAAGTATTTTTTTCCATAAAATTTTATTTGCAAAAAGAAACAAATAAAAAGCTTTTATAAAACTCTAACTATGACCTATAGAAGGTTTCATACAAAACTAAGGAAAATAAATTTTTTAAATAAAAATAAAATTTTTCCTGTTGTCTAACAGAAACACAACTAATTTTGTCAAAAGTGACAAAAAGAAATAATTTAAAACTAATAAAAACAATAAAGAAAAAGCTAAAACAGAACTAATAATAAAACAGTACTGTTTTGCTAAAAACCTAATTTAAATTAACCTAGAAATAAAATACTAAATACTACTGGATAAACAAAGGTCCTAGAGACCAGGAGCAAAAAGAATTAATTAAAAACCTATTTTTAAACTCCCGGAATAAGCAAAACAAGCTTTAATTCAAATCTGATCTAACTCAATTTTTATAAATCCAAACATAGACAAATTATATATTTTTGGAAACTACAAGAAAATTGTGATCTAACATAAAAGAATCAGCATCATTGGACTTCTAGATCAAAAGTTATAAGCTAAACAAGAACGGAACTAAATCTGTTACGGAAATAAATCTGAAAACGAAAAAACAACAAGGGAGTTACCTGTACGTGAGGCAGAGATGGCAGGAAGGAGGCAGCGATGTGGAGGCTGCTCCGGCGAGGCGAGGTCACCCGGCGAGGTGGGGTGGCGGAGGAGGGGTCGGCGCTTGGGGAGGTGGCGTGAGGCGATGGGAGGTTCAGGAGAGCTCTGGTGAGCGTTCTAGGCAGGAAAGGAGGACGGTGGCCAGGTGGCTACAGGCAGGGGAGGCGTGGTGATGGGAAAAATGGAGCGAGGAGAGAGGGGTTTTATAGGCGGTCTCGGGAGGCGCTGGGATGGAAAGACGAGGGAGATCGGGAAGGTGGAGTTTCTGTCTCCATGGATATGGAAAGCTTCTGTAACGTGAGAGGAAACAGAGGAAGGAGATGATCTCTTGTTGGGCTAGAATAGGAAAGTGCTTAATGGGCCAGCAGGTTTTCCTAATAAAACGATTCCATTCCTATTTTTTAAAATTAGGAAACTAAAACAATAAAAAGGAAATCAAATCAATTCGAATAAAGAGTTTTTATATACTAAAATTATCAGAAAAATAAAATGTAGATGATGAGCATTATTCCACGGCCAAAATAAAAACTAAAAAAATGTTTTCAGAAAATCCCTAAAGGCTTTATTTCTTTTTGCAAATAATTTTTAAATAAAAACTTTGGTTTTTTGGCTCAAATATTTTCAAAATGCCCCTGATTTTGGAGGGTCATTTTCCTCCGCTCTTTCTTGCTTGCAAGAATTTATTTTTCGGGTATTTCTCGGGAAGAAAAATAGAGAAGCAAGTGCAAATATTTGAAAGAATTAAATTGCAAAACTCGTTCAAATTCTTCATAGTTGAAGAATTCATGTCATCTTCTATCATTGATTTTAATAGGATGAATTTGAATTTACCGGAGAAGGGGAAAGTCATTTTATTCCTTCTCATTCAAAAGTTTTTAAAAAGGTTCAAATTTCACTCAAGCTTAATTCACTCAAGCAAACAAACAAACAATTCAATTAATTATATTAACATTCCAAAATTTGGGATGTTACAGTCGTATGCCTCTATGTTTACGGGTTTGAATCCCGCTGGAAATTCATGATCCAGCACCTCATCGGTGAAACATAGGGGGTATGCGGCGCCCCTATATTTGGGTGTGCCGTGATCTTCGGAATTTTGGCGTATTGCATTGCTTTGACGAGCCTGCTTTCTTGGCCCATAGATGGACCTAACTGGGCCATCCTCTTGATGTGAATCCTTATGCGGATCGCATATTGACTTGTGTGCGGCGCCATTCGCCGCTCTCTTTTTGGCGTGAGGTCGTCCATCCGACCGGGTGGCCTTCTTGCTTTTTAATTGTGGGGGCTCTAAGGCCTCCTCGTTGAATTCGGGCAGTAGTTTTCTTTTCGGGTAGCTCTTTGTTCGTGACTTTTCGCCCGTACTTATCTATGATCTTGAATACTTTGCTCCATCTAATCCTCGAGTGCATCTTCCGCTGTTTTGAGCTTCCGCTACGCCTTTTCGGGCTACACGCAGCGGCGACGAGCCTTTTCGGAGGTCATTTTGCTCCAATGGTTTGTCCGGCGTGAGGTCGTCCGGATTGTTGTCTTCGCCGGGACAGATTGTTTATCCAAGTTGTCTTGTTCGGATAATTGCTCGATAGCTTGTTCGTTGTCCACGGTTCTCCCTGCTCTATGGCTGGGTCTTTGTTGAGGCGGGACTTTGTTCGGCGTTTACGTTGCCGTTTTGACTGCTTTTCGAGGGATTTATCCTTCGTAGCGTCCCGTTGCTCCTCGTCTTCATTCCCTTTAGGTGTATCCACCATGTATAAATCATGGGATGAGGTTGTCCAGCATCCTATAGGTGTTGGTTCATTGTTGTCTCCTACATCGTCGTCCATACCGTCGATGTCTTCGGAGTCGAGCACGTCATGTAAGCTTTCGACAGTGGCTATGAAGTGGGTGGTGGGTGGGCATTGAATTTCTTCGTCGTCCGTATCCCACCCTTCCTGACCGTAGTCCGGCCAGGGCTCTCCGGATAAAGAGAGAGACTTTAGTGAATTCAGGATGTCGCGAAAGGGCGAGTCTTTGAAAGATGTCATGACCGTGAACTCCATAACGGGCCCAATCGGATTCGATTGGCAAGAAGCGGAGGGTTGGAGTCCGGAGAGGAGTCCGGCTTCCTGGAGCCAAGGTCTTCGCAAAGGAGAAGGATGGAGTTCGGCTCGATCACCGTAGAGATTGTAGCCCCTGAGGCGGTGTCCAACCACTCGTCCTTGATCGGGGGATCCAGCTCCGGATTAAGGGTCGCAGCGGATCTCGGTGCGGCCTCGAGGCCTTTGTTAACAGAGCTAGATCATGCCCATCGAGACGGTCGGCGGCGCTTGGCTGCGGCTTGAATCCGTCGAAGATCAAGTCTCCACGGATGTCGGCCGTATAGTTTAAACTTCAAATCTGACTCGTGGCCGGGCGTAGCTTTCGATCTGCTCGGATGGCTGCGAATTGGCCGCGATGCAAAAGCCGCCGAACACGAAGATCTGTCCGGGGAGAAAAGTCTCACCACGGACCGCGTCGTTGTTGATGATCAAAGGAGCCATCTAGCCTATCGGTGGCGACACAAAGGAACTCTCAATGAAAGCACCAATGTCGGTGTCAAAACCGGCGGATCTCGGGTAGGGGGTCTGAGCTGTGCGTCTAGGCGGATGGTAACAGGAGACAAGGGACACGATGTTTTACCCGAGTTGGGCCCTCTTGATGGAGGTAAAACCCTATGTCCTGCTTGATTAATATTGATGATGTGTGTTACAAGAGTGGATCTACCACGAGATCAAAGAGGCTAAACCCTAGAAGCTAGCCTATGGTATTATTGTTTTTCGTCCTACGGACTAAAACCCTCGGGTTTATATAGACACCGGATAGGGTTAGGGTTACACAGAGTCGGTTACAATGGTAGGAGATCTACATATCCGTATCGCCAAGCTTGCCTTCCACGCCAAGGAAAGTCCCATCTGGACACGGGACGAAGTCTTCAATCTTGTATCTTCATAGTCTTGGAGTCCGACCGATGATGATAGTTCGGCTATCCGGACACCCCCTAGTCCGGAACTCCCTCACTCCCACTTTCAATATGTATCCAGATTGAGACTCAAGTCATATGGATCAGTGTCATAGCTTGCATCAATGTAACCCTTTAAGACGAACTCTTTGTCACTTCCATAACCGAGAAACATTTCCTTAGTCCTCTTTAGGTACTTAAGGATAATTTTGACCGCTGTCCAGTGATCTACTCCTGGATCACTATTGTATCCCCTTGCCAAACTCATGGCAAGGTACACAATAGGTCTGGTATACAACATGTCATACTTTATAGAACCTATGGCTGAGGCATAGGGAATGACTTTCATTCTCTTTCTATCTTCTTCCGTAGTCGGGTTTTGAGTCTTACTCAACTTCATACCTTACAACTTAGGCAAGAACTCCTTCTTTGACTGATCCATTTTGAACTCCTTCAAAATCTTATCAAGGTATGTACTCATCAAAAGTCTTATCAAGCGTCTTGATCTATCTCTATAGATCTTGATGCCTAATATGTAAGCAGCTTCACCGAGGTCTTTCTTTGAAAAACTCCTTTCAAACACTCCTTTATGCTTTCTAGAAAATTCTACATCATTTCCGATCAACAATATGTCATTCACATATACTTATCAGAAAGGCTGTAGTTCTCCCACTCACTTTCTTGTAAATACGGGCTTCACTGTAAGTCGGTATAAAACTATATGCTTTGATCAACTCAACAAAGCGTATATTCCAACTCCGAGATGCTTGCACCAATCCATAGATGGATCGCTAGAGCTTGCACATTTTGTTAGCACATTTCAGATTGAAAAAACCTACTGGTTGCATCATATACAACTCTTCTTTAATAAATCCATTAAGAATGCAGTTTTGTTATCCATTTGCCAGATTTCATAAAATGCGGCAATTGCTAACATGATTCGGACAGACTTAAGCATCGCCACGAGTGATAAAATCTCATCGTAGTCAACACCTTGAACTTGTCGAAAACCTTTCGCGACAAGTCGAGCTATGTAGATAGTAACACTACCATCAGCGTCCATCTTCCTCTTGAAGATCCATTTATTCTCAATGGCTTGCCGATCATCGGGCAAGTCCACCAAAGTCCACACTTTGTTCTCATACATGGATCCTATCTCAGATTACATGGCCTCAAGCCATCTGTCGGAATCTGGGCTCATCATCGCTTCCTCATAGTTTGTAGGTTCGTCATGGTCTAGTAACATGACTTCCAGAACAAGATTACCATACCACTCTGGTGCGGTACGTGCTCTGGTTGACCTACAAGGTTTAGTAGTAACTTGATCTGAAGTCTCATGATCATTATCAATAGCTTCCTCTCTAGTTGGTGTAGGCATCACGGGAACTGTTTTTTGTGATGAGCTACTTTCCAATTCGAGAGAAGGTACCTCATCAAGTTCTAATTTCCAGCCACTCACTTCTTTCGAGAGAAACTCCTTCTCTAGAAAGGATCCATTCTTAGCAACAAAGATCTTGCCTTCGGATCCGTGGTAGAAGGTGTACCCAATAGTTTCTTTTGGGTATCCTATGAAGGCGCACTTCTCCGATTTGGGTTCGAGCTTATCAGGCTGAAGCTTTTTCACATAAGCGTCACAACCCCAAACTTTAAGAAACGACAGCTTACGTTTCTTGCCAAACCACAGTTCATACAGCGTCGTCTCAACGGATTTAGATGGTGCCCTACATATCGTGAATGCAGCTGTCTCTAATGCATAACCCCAAAATTATAGTGGTAAATACGTAAGAGACATCATAGATCGCACCATATCTAATAAAGTACGGTTAACACCATTACGCCGTGGTGTTCCAGGTGGCGTGAGTTGTGAAACTATTCCACATTGTTTTAAATGAAGGCCAAACTCGTAACTCAAATATTCACCTCCGCGATCAGATGTAGAAACTTTATTTTCTTCTTACGATGATTATCCACTTCACTCTAAAATTCTTTGAACTTTTCAAATGTTTCAGACTTGTGTTTCATCAAGTAGATATACCCATATCTGCTCAAATCATCTGTGAAGGTTAGAAAATAACGATACCCACCGTGAGCTTCAACACTCATTGGACCGCATACATCGGTACGTATTATTTCCAATAAGTGATTAGCTCGCTCCATTGTTCTGGAGAACGGAGTTTTAGTCATCTTGCCCATGAGGCATGGTTCGCAAGTATCAAATGATTCATAATCAAGTGATTCCAAAAGTCCATCTGCATGGAATTTCTTCATGCGCTTTACACCAATATGACCTAAACGGCATTGCCACAAATATGTTGCACTATCATTATCAACTTTGCATCTTTTGGCATCAATAATATGAATATGTGTATCACTATGATCGAGATTCAATAAACCATTTACATTGGGTGTATGACCATAGAAGCTTTTATTCATGTAAACAGAACAACAATTATTCTCTAACTTAAATGAATACCGTATCACAATAAACATGATCCAATCATATCCATGCTCAACGCAAACACCAAATAACATTTATTTAGGTCCAACACTAATCCCGAAGGTAGAGGGAGTGTGCGATGGTGATCTTATCAACCCTGGAATCACTTCTAACACACATCGTCACCTCGCCCTTAACTAGTCTCTATTCATTTTGCAACTCCTGTTTCGAGTTACTAATCTTAGCAACTGAACCGGTATCAAATACCACAGGGTTCTTGTGAACACTAGTAAAGTACACATCAATAACATGTATATCAAATATACCTTTGTTCACTTTGCCATCCTTCTTATCCGCCAAGTATTTGGGGTAGTTCTGCTTCCAGTGACCATTTCCTTTGCAGTAGAAGCACCCAGTTTTAGGCTTAGGTCTAGCTTTGGGTTTCTTCACGGGAGTGGCAACTTGTTTGTCATTCTTATTGAAGTTCCCTTTCTTTCCCTTTTTCTTGAAACTAGTGGTCTTGTTAACCATCAACACTTGATGCCCTTTCTTGATTTCTACCTTCGCCGATTTCAGCATCGCGAAGAGCTCAGGAATATTTTCCGTTATCCCTTGCACATTATAGTTCATCACAAAGTTCTAGTAACTTGGTGATGGTGACTAGAGAACTTTGTCAATCACTATCTTATGTGGAAGATTAACTCCCACTTGATTCAAGCGATTATAGTGCCCAGACATTCTGAGCACATGCTCACTAGCTGAGCTATTCTCCTCCATATTGTAGGCAAAGTACTTGTCAGAGGTCTCATACCTCTCGACACGGGCATGAGTCTGAAATACCAATTTCAGCTCTTGGAACATCTCATTTGCTCCATGGCGTTCAAAACATTTTTGAAGTCCCAGTTCTAAGCCGTAAAGCATGTCGCAATAACTATCAAGTAGTCATCATATCGAGCTTGTCAAACGTTCATAACGTCTCCATCTGCTCCTGCAATCAGTCTGTCACCTAGCGGTGCATCAAGGACATAATTCTTCTGTGCAGCAATGAGGATAATCCTCAGATCACGGACCCAGTCCGCGTCATTTTTACTATCATCTTTTCAACTTTTTTTCTCTAGGAACGTATCAAAAACATAGGGGAGCTACAACGCGAGCTATTGATCTACAACATAATTTGCAAATACTATCAGGACTAAGTTCATGATAAATTAAGTTCAATTAATCAAATTACTTAAGAACTCCCACTTAGATAGACATCCCTCAGGTCATCTAAATGATACGTGATCCAAATCAACTAAACCATGTCCGATCATCACGTGAGATGGAGTAGTCAACAATGGTGAACATCTCTATGTTGATCATATCTACTATATGATTCACGTTCGACTTTTCGGTCTCCAGTGTTCTGAGGCCATGTCTGTACATGCTAGGCTCATCAAGTTTAACCCGAGTATTCCGCATGTGTAAAACTGTCTTGCACCCGTTATATGTGAACGTAGAGCCTATCACACCCGATCATCACATGGTGTCTCAGCACGAAGAACTTTCTCAACTGTGCATACTCAGGGAGAACACTTATACCTTGAAATTTAGTTAAGGGATCATCTTATAATGCTACCGCCGTACAAAGCAAAATAAGATGCATATAAAAGATAAAGATCACATGCAATCAAAATATGTGACATGATATGGCCATCATCAGCTTGTGCTTTTGATCTCCATCTCCAAAGCACCGTCATGATCTCCATCGTCACTGGCTTGACACCTTGATCTCCATCGTAGCATTGTGGTCGTCTCGCTAACTATTGCTTCTACAACTATCGCTAACGCATAGTGATAAAGTAAAGCAATTACATGGCGTTTGCATTTCATACAATAAAGCGACAACCATATGCTCCTGCCAGTTGCCGATAACTTTTACAAAACATGATCATCTCATACAACAACGTATCACATCATGTCTTGACCATATCACATCACAACATGCCCTGCAAAAACAAGTTAGACGCCCTCTACTTTGTTGTTGCAAGTTTTACGTGGCTGCTACGGGCTTCTAGCAAGAACCGTTCTTACCTACGCATCAAAACCACAATGGTGTTTCGTCAAGTTTGTTGTTTTAACCTTCAACAAGGACCGGCCATAGTCAAACTCGATTCAACTGAAGTTGGAGATACAGACACCCGCCAGCCACCTTTATGCAAAACTAGTTGCATATCTGTTGGTGGAACCGGTCTCATGAACGTGGTCATGTAAGGTTGGTCCGGTCCGCTTCATCCAACAATACCGCCGAATCAAAATAAGACATTGGTGGCAAGCAGTATGACGATCATCGCCAACAACTCTTTGTGTTCTACTCGTGCATATCATCTACGCATAGACCTGGCTGGGATGCCCCTGTTGGGAAACATAGCATGCAATTCAAAAAAAATCCTACGCTCACGCAATATCTAGGAGATGCATAGCAACGAGAGGGGGAGAGTATGTCCACGTACCCTCGTAGACGAAAGCTGAAGCATTTGACAATGCGGTTGATGTAGTCGAACTTCTTCTCGTTCCGACAGATCAAGCACCGAACGTACGACACCTCCAAGTTTTGCACACGTTCAGCTTGATGACGTCCCTCAAACTCTTGATCCAGCAAAGTGTCGAGGGAGAGTTCCGTCAGCATGACGGCGTGGTGACGGTGATGGTGAAGTGATTTGTGCAGGGCTTCGCCTAAGCACTACGTGAATATGACCGGAGGCGTAAATTGTGGAGGGGGCGCCGCACACGGCTAACAATGGTTGATATGTGTTCTAGCGGTGCACCCCTCATATATATAGGCTGGAGGGGAGGAGAGGAAGCCAAGGGGGTGCCCCAAGTAGGAGGAATCCTACTTGGGCGCCTCCCAATTCGGCCTCCCCCCTTTCCTATTCCTATTCGAAGTATGAAGGGAAGAGGGGGAAGGGGGAATCCTATTCCCTTTTTCCTTTCCTCCTTCCCTTTTCCTTCTCCAATTTGGCCAGCCCATATGGGGGGGCACCACCCCTTTGTGGATGGTGTGTTTCCCCTCTTGGCCCATAAGGCCCATATCTTTTGCCGGGGGTGCCCGGAACCCCTTCCGGTGACCCGATAAGTACCCGGTGCATCCCGAAACACTTCCGATGTCCGAATACCCTAGTCCTATATATCAATCTTTACCTCTCGACCATTTCGAGAATCCTCATCATGTCTGTGATCTCATCCGAGACTCCGAATAACATTCAGTCACCAAATCACATAACTCATATAATACAAAATCGTCATCGAACGTTAAGCGTGCGGACCCTATGGGTTTGAGAACTATGTAGACATGACCGAGACACCTCTCCGGTTAATAACCAACAGCGGAACCTGGATGCTCATATTGGTTCCTACATATGCTACGAAGATCTTCATCGGTCGTACCGTACTGACAACATTAGTTATTCCCTTCGTCATCAGTATGTTACTTGCCCGAGATTCGATCGTCGGTATCTTCATACCTAGTTCAATCTCGTTACCGACAAGTCTCTTTACTTGTTCCTTAATACATCATCCCACAACTAACTCATTAGTCACATTGCTTGCAAGGCTTATTATGATGTACATTACCGAGAGGGCCAGAGATACCTCTCCGATACTCGGAGTGACGAATCCTAATCTCGATCTATGCCAACCCAACAAACACCTTCGGAGATACCTGTAGAGCATCTTTATAATCACCCAGTTATGTTGTGACGTTTGATAGCACACAAGGCATTCCTCCGGTATCCGGGAGTTGCATAATCTCATAGTCGAAGGAATATGTATTTGACATGAAGAAAGCAATAGAGATAAAACTGAACGATCAATATGGTAAGCTAACAGATGGGTCTTGTCCATCACATCATTCTCCTAATGATGTGATCCCATTCATCAAATGACAACACATGTCTATGGTTAGGAAACTTAACCATCTTTAATTAACGAGCTAGTCTAGTAGAGGCTTACTAGGGACACTGTGCTTTGTCTATGTATCCACACATGCATCAAGTTTCTGGTTAATACAATTCTAGCATGAATAATAAACATTTATCATGATATAAGGAAATATAAAATAACAACTTTATTATTGCCTCTAGGGCATGTTTCCTTCAGTCTCCCACTTGTACTAGAGTCAATAATCTAGTTCACATCGCCATGTGATTAACACGAATAGTTCACATCACCATGTGATTAACACCCATAGTTCACATCACCATGTGACCAACACCCAAAGGGTTTACTAGAGTCAGTAATCTAGTTCACATCGCCATGTGATTAACACCCAAATAGTACTAAGGTGCCATAAAATAACAACTTTATTATTGCCTCTAGGGCATATTTCCTTCAGTGATGAATTGAGTTTCCCTTTGAGATTTTGTTTTATCGGACTGAATAATTTTATGGATTTGAGAGCACTTGATCTATGTCTTGCTATGGATACCCGTGGTGACAATGGGGTATCATATCGATTCACTTGATATATGTTTTGGCACTCAACTCACGGATTCCCGAGGTGACATTGGGGTAATCTATACATAGGGGTTGATGCACGATTTCGTCCTACTTTCTAGGGTAGAAATCTTGGGGCACTCTTTGAGATTCTTTGTGTTGGATTGAGTATTATGAATCTAAAATTGTTTGATGTGTATTGTATAATTAACTCATGGATTGTGGTGACATTGGAGTATAGGTGACATTAGAGTTGGTTGATGCGTATCATATGGTGTTATTTTAGTACGAACTCTTGGATAGATCGATCGGAAAGGATAACTTGGTGTTATTTCAGTACGAACTCTTGGATAGATCGATCAGAAATAATAACTTTGAAGTGGTTTCGTACCTGTAGGACCTTGAAGTATGTCTAGAGGGGGGGGGTGATTAGACTACTTGACCGATTAAAAACCTAACCTTTTCCCAATTTTAGACTTTGGCAGATTTTAGCTATCTTTGAACAAGTCAAGCAATCTTCACACAGTTCAAGCAAGCATGCAAAGAGTATATAGGCAGCGGAAATTAAAGCATGCAACTTGCAAGAATGTAAAGGGAAGGGTTTGGAGGATTCAAACGCAATTGGAGACACGGATGTTTTTGTCGTGGTTCCGATAGGTGGTGCTATCGTACATCCACGTTGATGGAGACTTCAACCCACGAAGGAGTAGCAGTTCTTGTGAGTCCACGGAGGGCTCCACCCACGAAGGGTCCACGAAGAAGCAACCTTGTCTATCCCACCATGGTCGTCGCCCATGAAGGACGTGCCTCACTAGCGGTAGATCTTCACGAAGTAGGCGATCTCCTTGCCCTTACAATCTCCTTGGTTCAACTCCACAATCTTGTCGGAGGCTCCCAAGTGACACCTAGCCAATCTAGGAGACACCACTCTCCAAGAAGTAACAAATGGTGTGTTGATGATGAACTCCTTGCTCTTGTGCTTCAAATGATAGTCTCCCCAACACTCAACTCTCTCTCACGAGTTTGGATTTGGTGGAAAGAAGATTTGAGTGGAAAGCAACTTGGGTAAGGCTAGAGATCAAGATTCATGTGGTTGGAATGGAATATCTTGGCCTCAACACATGAGTAGGTGGTTCTCTCTCGGGCTGGTAAGTTGGAAGTGTAGGTTTGTTACGATGGCTCTCTCCACGAATGAAGAGGAGGTGG
Source organism: Aegilops bicornis (assembly GCA_021605145.1). NCBI lineage: Eukaryota > Viridiplantae > Streptophyta > Magnoliopsida > Poales > Poaceae > Aegilops > Aegilops bicornis. The sequence continues at coordinate 421,752,761 of CM038669.1, read as the reverse complement.
AGGGTATATATAGCCTCCACACAAAATCTAACCGTTACACACAATTTACCAAACTCGGTGAGACCGAATCAACAAACTCGGTCGGACCGATTCAAGAAACCTAGTGACCGTTAGGGTTTTGGTGGGGTGACATGCAACTCGGTAGGACCGATATGGTTAGGGTTAGGGCATAACGTAATCTCCGTGAGACCGATTACACAAACTCGGTGAGACCGATTTTGGTAATTAGCTAACCAGAGAGTTGGTCAGGTAAACTCGGTGGGACCGATTCGCTCTTTTGGTGAGACCGAAAAGTTACGAAAGGGAAACAAAGAGTTTACATTGCAATCTCGGTGGGACCGATATGCAACTCGGTAGGACCGATACGGTTAGGGTTAGGGCATAATGTAATCTCGGTGAGACCGATTACATAAACTCGGTGAGACCGATTTTGGTAATTAGCTAACCAGAGAGTTGGTCGGAGTAAACTTCGGTGGGACCGATTCGCTCTTCGGCGAGACCGAAAAGTTACGAAAGGGAAGCAGAGAGTTTACATTGCAATCTCGGTGGGACCGATCGCTCACTTCGGTTAGACCGAAATGTTACGAAGCGAAACAGAGATTACAATCCCATCTCGGTGAGACCGAGATCCCTATCGGTGAAACCGATTTGCCTAGGGTTTGTGGCAGTGGCTATGACATTTGAACTCGGTGGCGCCGGATAGAAAGAATCGGTGGGGCCGAGTTTGACTTTAGGTTTAGGTCAAATGTGGATGTGATAAAGTAGTTGAGGGTTTTGGAGCATATCACTAAGCACATGAAGCAAGAGGCTCATTAAGCAACACCTCATCCCTCCTTGATAGTATTGGCTTTTCCTATAGACTCAATGTGATCTTGGATCACTAAAATGTAAAATGTAGAGTCTTGAGCTTTTGAGCTTGAGCCAATCCTTTGTCCTTAATATTTTGAGGGATCCACTTTCATCATCCATGCCATGCCATTCATTGAGCTTTCACGAAATATTTGTCTTGGAATAGCATTAGCTCAATGAGCTATATGTTGTTATGAATTACCAAAACCACCTAGGGATAGTTGCACTTCCAATCTCCCCCTTTTTGGTAATTTATGACAACATATAGATCAAAGCTTCGACAAATGATAATAAGATTGAAAAACATCGTCGCTTTGAGAAGTATGTGATAAGCAAGAGCTCCCCCTAAATTTGTGCATATTTTAAGATTTGCTTTGGACTGCAAATGCACAAGGAATTAGGCTCATGGGTTACTCTTCCATGTCACATACATCTTGGTGGAGCGCTCAAAATAATAAGGATTGAATACATGCACTCATCACCAAGCAAAGTGAATGATCATATAAGGGTAAGTAAGATAATATCATAACAAGCATAAGTGTAGCTTATGATCAAACACATGATCATCAATGTCTCACAGGTAATAGCATAGTATCTCAAGCAATCAAAAGCAAACAAAGTTCAACCAAGAAGACAAGAGAGAACAAAAGCAAACTCTCTCTCTCTCAAAGCCCTATGATCTATACATCTTTCTCCCCCTTTGGCAACAAGTTACCAAAAAGTTCCTAAAAATGCATAGGACTATATCGTCTCTCAGGCTTGGTCTTCTGCTGGTGGCGTAGAGATGGCTCCTTGGGCCGAAGACTTGAGTTGGTGTGGAAGGAGCCGACGGAGTTGGTCTTTGGAGATGGTTGGAGCTGTAGCTGGAGCAGATGAAGTGACTCGGTGTGCAATCTGGCTCTGCGGTGATCTCTGAGCTCGAGGCACTCTGGCAAATGCATCAGTTGTTGTCCTGCCCTTCCTCTCCTGCATGTCATCCTGTAGCTGCTCCACAATTGACTGAATCTCAGTTACTTTGACATCAAGATCATAGAATTTTTGTTCCATGATTCTTTCTAGGCTCTCCTGGTTTTGAGTTAGGGTGGCCGACCCCTTCTCAATCCACAGAGTTGATGCTATCAAGTAACCAAGCTGGTCGTGCTTGTTCTTCAAAAAGTACTCAGATGCCTCTACTAGAGTTGGCATCTTGGCAGCCTTCTGTTTCCTTGCTTTCTCCTTCTTCTCTTGAGCTTGTACTGATGATGGTTCATTCTCAGTCATGACAACTTGATTGTCCTCAAAGTTAGGATAGAGAACTAGGTGTTCCTTATCCAACAAATACTTCCCTGTGCCCATCTTTGAGTTAATCAACTCCTGAATTTGTGGGGCATATCCACAGCTTCTCTTTTGGTCTGCTGCTGTCCTCTTGATAGTTTCAACTATGAGGCGCATGTCCTTGAATTTACAGGGCACATCAAAAATGTGTAGCAAATTAATTGCATGCCCTCTGATCATGTTGTGGTCACCTGATTTGGGCAACAAAGTGTGGCTTAGGATCTAGTTGATCGTTGGCAGCCCTGACAGAAGAAAATGAACTGATCCAAACTTGAAAGTCTCAAGTGCATCATCTAGGATCTCCTTATACATCTGTGACATTGAGTTGTGATCCATCTTCTTCTTGGCATAAACGTCCAAGTCATCTTCACTTTCCTTTGGGGCATTGATCAGACTTGCCCATTCCTCAATGGTTGATTGGTCTCGTTCCTTCAGACATCCAAACTATCCTGCCATCTGGATAGAAATGTGATGTGGAGTAGAATTGCATAATGAGCTCATCATTCCAGTTTGTGAGCTTCTGCCCAACAAAATCTGCAACTCCACACGACTTGAAGGCATCATACACTCCAGGATAGTGTTCTTCATTTTCCTGTATGTAGGTCCAGTCGACCCACCTCATATCACACACTATGGGCTTTTTGTCCAACAAGATGGTCTCATAGAAGTCATGCTGCTCCTTGGTGTGGAACCTGTAATCTACAGTAGTCCTCCTCCTGGTGGCATATGGATCTGACTCTCTCCATAGCCTCAACCCTAAGTCTCTCCTGATCTTCATGTTTCCAGCCACAGAATGAGCATCATTGTGGTCTGGAATCTTGGGTTTGAACTTCCTTAGGACTTGCCCTTCATCATCTTCCTCGGCAGCAACATCAGGCACTGGGGCCTTGTTCTTTTTAGCAGCTGGTATACTCCTGGTATTCCTCTTAGGTGCACTCCTGGGCTTGGAGGCAGCTTTGGGTGCTTCTTTGGGCTTTGAAGTTGCAGCCCCTGACTTTATAGCATCACCCATCAGCTTTTGTGCCTTGGGTGCTTTGGTGCAGCAACCTCTTCTTCTTCCTCTTCTTCCATCATGGAAGGCTTTCCAATCACTCGGCCATGGTCTTCTTGACCCTTTCCTTCCTTTTCTTTCCTTCAAGAAGAGGCTCTTTGGGTTGGGATTCCAAAGAAGCTTGAGTGGAGACTCGGCTTTGGACATTGGTTGTCTTCCTCTGTGCCTTTTGATCTTCATCCACGGCTTTCTGCGGTTGAGCTGTACTCATTCTTGAGTACTTTCTTCTTTGAACTAGCCTCATCCTCAACTGCCACATAATCCTCATCCTCAGACTCTGAGGTCTTCTTCTTCCTTGTCCTAGTGGCAGCTTTGGGCAAATTGCTGGGAGTCTCCTGCTCCCCTCATCTGAGCTGCTAGAGGGACTAGTGCCCTCACTCATGTGAATCTGCTCTTCTGACTTGTTCTGGCTGTCACTTTGGTCTGACATGCTGCACACACTGAATGCTGACCCTATGAATAGTTATAGATGAGGTAGAGTGGATGAGCATCACAAAATGCAAAGATTTTTGCAAAAGAATGATTCAAAAAAAAACTTAGTTTTAGTTTTCCATAGAAAGCATTTCGGTCACACCGATTAGCAATTCTCGGTCAGACCGAGAGTTACTAGTGCAATGGCGTTAGCCAAATAGGTGGGACCGAGTTTTTCAACTTGGTGGGTCCGAGATGGTATCGGCGGAAACCTAACCCTAAATTTTTGAATCACATCTACTCTAAGGATTGTTTTGACTGGATAGAGGTGTTTCAATCGTGGCAAGAAGCATTATGAACACAATGTGCTGAGAATCAGACGAGGATAGCACTGTGATCGAGTTCATACCCTAGTTCGGCGGTGAACTCGCTTCTGGCTGACAGCGGAGATGAAATCCGTTGATGGCGGAGACCAATGATGGAGGCGGTGGCGATGAAGTCGACGATCCGGAGACCTAGTAGATGAGCGAGCTATCTTGTGGCGAAGAGTTTCGGAGAAAGTTTTCCAAAATTTGCTGTGAGAATATATAGCCCGACAACATCGGTGTGACCGAAGTGGAACAACTCGGTGGCGCCAAGATGCATAGCATTACTTGATTCTGACAACTCGGTGTGACCGAAGAGTTCAAATCGGTTGCACTGAGATGAAAACCTAGATCGACTTAGTGATCTCGGTATGACCGAAATGGATGAATCGGTCAGACCAAAAATCACAAAGAAGTTTTGGAAGTTTAAGTCTATGACGAATCGGGGACTCCGAGTGCTCCTCACACAGAGTGGTCCGAATCTGACTTGATCAAATTTTGTGATGTAGCATGAATAGAGTTTGAGACGATAAAAGCATAGATAGCTAGAGAAGGTTCTTAGGCATTCTTGTCCATCCACTTGGCCAAAGAAGAAGAAACCAATCAATCAAAACAACAAGTGGATGTCCTCGAATGAGTAAAATATGCAGCCAACATGCTCACACAATAAGATGACAAATGAAATATGTGGCAAAGCATGCACAACCAATTCTAGCATCTGTCAAACAATTGGTGATGACTAGGTCATCTATATATGAGTATATTGACTTAGGAGTCAAATGAGAACATTTGATCATAGGTCACACTCATCGTTTAAGCTCAAGTGGGGTTACCACTTTTACATAAAGCATTTATGTGTTCACATCATCAAAGTTGCTTTGACTCAGTTCTTAGAGTTAAGCTCCCCTAGATGTGAGATCCCCCCTTAGAGGGATGAACTAACCTTGGGTTTTGTCGATGATGACTTCATGTAGGTGTTGAAGATGTGGATGCTCTATGTTGATGTAGATCATTTGGAGCAAACCTTTGGAGTGAGTTGCACTTCCAATACCTACATGGGTTAGTCCCACAAGGAACAAACAAGTATATCCATAGACATAGAGTGATGCACACACAAAATGATGTCCATGAAAACATTAGGTTACCTTGTCCCTTGCCTTACCAACATGAGGGTTTGTGACTCCTTGAACTAGTGCAAGATATGGAAGATGATTGCACTTGTCCTTGACATAATGATATGAGTGAAGAATGTTGGCGGAGTCACCCTCAAGAACTCTCTAGTTCTTCTTCTTGGGATCCACATCATCTTGATGGGAATCCTTGGTGTAGTAGTTGTACTTGATGAAGTAGAACTTGGCGTAGTCTTGGGAATCCACTTGACCAAGGCCTTAGGTGCTTCTTCAAATGCATCAATCTCCTCTTGAAGCTTGTCCTTGCCTTTGTTCTTGTGGTCTTGTGGTGGAAGATCATCTTGTGCTTGTGTTCCCTTGAAGGAAGTAGGATCATACTTCTCTTGTTGAGGAACAAACTTCGTCTTGGGGTATTGATCTTCTTCCCACTCAACTCCATTGGCATTGAACTTTCGTTCAAAACCAACACCTTGATTCTTCCGGTGTCTTCCTTGCTTGAGTACAATTTCCTCGAATTGCTTACTCCCGGTAAGGCTCTTGTATACACCTTTCTCTATAATTCCCTTCAATAAGCTATTTTCTTGCTCAACAGTAACTTGGCTAAGAGAATCATTAGTGGAATCAAGAGAACTACTAGAAGCAACAATATTGGATTTAGCATTGTTATTGTTACTACTAGAGAAAGAATCTTTCTTGTTCTTGTTACTAGACTTGACTTGAGGCATGTAAGTAGATAAGAGTAAACGCTTGGCAATGTAAGAAGAAGTTTTGTTTCGGAGATCATCATTGATTGCTTTTAGGAACTCATGCTCTTGCTCAAGATTGAGCTTTTCAAAGTGTAACTTCTCACGAGCCCTTAAAAGTTCTCGATGATCTTCGAAGATAGTTTCATGAGCTAACTTAAGAGTGTTTAGTTCTTTAGTTAGAAGCTCAATCTTCTCCTTATCATTGTCATTCGTTTCATCTTGATTAGCATGATTAATTGACGTTTCATCATAGTATTCATCACTAGAGTTGTCAACAAGTAAATCATCATCACCTAACAAGTCATCTTCATCACTATTAAAATCAACATACTCGGGGTGTGTTACCTTAGGACCTTTGGCCATGAAGCATCTTCCAATTCCTTCATTTGGTGAATCAAATATGTCGTAGGAGTTGGTTGACACAAGTGCTAGGCGGCAACACCTTCATCTTGAGTGTATTCGAGTCGGAGTGATAGCTTCTCTCGGAGTGATTAGCCGGAGTTGGAGCGGATACCCATTCACCAACGTGAGCTTGATGTCTTCGTTTTGTGTAGCTCTTTGATGACTTGTCCTTCCTTTCCGAATCCTTGCTTCTCCGTGAGGGTCTTCGTTCATAACGATCATCTCTACTCCTTCTCTCTCTTGGTGGTGATTCTTCTCTTCTACTTCTTCTCTTGGGAGAATCTTCTCTTCTTTTGTAGGGTGCCGTACACTCATTGGAATAGTGTCCAGGTCTCCCACAATTGTAGCAATTTCGCTCTCGACTAGAAGATCTTTTGTCATTGTAGGACCTTGACTTAGAGCTTCTTTCTTTGCTTCTACTCTTGTAGAATTTGTTGAAGTTCTTCACCATTAAGCTCAATTCTTCATTGAAGGTTTGTTTCTCACTTGATGATGTGGGGGCTTCACATGAGGCTTTGTAAGCACCACTTGACTTGTTGTGAAGTTCCTCCTTATCCTTGAGTTACATCTCATGAGCAACAATTCTTCCAATGACTTCCGTTGGCTTGAGATCTTTGTAATTTGGCATCATTTGGATCAATGTACTGCGGTATCATATTTTCCATCCAATGCTCTTATGATCTTCTTGATGATGAATCATCGGTCATCTCTTCACTTCCTAAGCCGACAATCTCATTTGTGATAAGAGCAAGCCTAGAGTACATTTCAGCGACACCTTCACCATCCTTCATTTTGAACTTGTCAATCTGACTTTGGAGCACATCCAACTTGGATTCCTTGACGGAGTCTGTACCTTCATGCATATCGATCAAAGTATCCAAAATTTCCTTTGCATTCTCAAGACGGCTGATTTTGTTGAACTCTTCGGGGCACAAGCCATTGAAGAGGATATCACAAGCTTGAGCGTTGTATTGCAGCATCTTCAACTCTTCCGCGCTAGCTTCACGGTTCGGTTCTCTCCCATCAAAGAATTCACCTTGCAAGCCAATACACACAATAGCCCAAGCAGGCGGGGTTATGTCCGAGAATATGCATTTTCATCTTATGCTTCCAACTAGCAAAATTAGTGCCATCAAAGTAAGGACCTCTACGGTGATAATTTCCCTCACTAGACGCCATACTCTCCTAGGTTGTGAAACCAAGGCTATGACCACCAAAAGCTATGTAAATCAAAGCAAATGGAGACCAAAGCTACGATACCACTAGTAGGACCTTGAAGTATGTCTCGGGCGCGGGTGATTAGACTACTTGACCGATTAAAAACCTAACCTTTTCCCAATTTTAGACTTTGGCAGATTTTAGCTATCTTTGAACAAGTCAAGCAATCTTCACACAATTCAAGCAAGCATGCAAAGAGTATATAGGCAGCGGAAATTAAAGTATGCAACTTGCAAGAATGTAAAGGGAAGGGTTTGGAGGATTCAAACGCAATTGGAGACACGGATGTTTTTGTCGTGGTTCCGATAGGTGGTGCTATCGTACATCCACGTTGATGGAGACTTCAACCCACGAAGGGTAGCAGTTGCCTTGAGTCCACGGAGGGCTCCACCCACAAAGGGTCCACGAAGAAGCAACCTTGTCTATCCCACCATGGCCGTCGCCCATGAAGGACTTGCCTCACTAGCGGTAGATCTTCACGAAGTAGGCGATCTCCTTGCCCTTACAAACTCCTTGGTTCAACTCCACAATCTTGTCGGAGGCTCCCAAGTGACACCTAGCCAATCTAGGAGACACCACTCTCCAAGAAGTAACAAATGGTGTGTTGATGATGAACTCCTTGCTCTTGTGCTTCAAATGATAGTCTCCCCAACACTCAACTCTCTCTCACAGGATTTGGATTTGGTGGAAAGAAGATTTGAGTGGAAAGCAACTTGGGTAAGGCTAGAGATCAAGATTCATGTGGTTGGAATGGAATATCTTGGCCTCAACACATGAGTAGGTGGTTCTCTCTCGAGGCTGGTAAGTTGGAAGTGTAGGTTTGTTCTGATGGCTCTCTCCATGAATGAAGAGGAAATGGAGGGGTATATATAGCCTCCACACAAAATCTAACCGTTACACACAATTTACCAAACTCGGTGAGACCGAATCAACAAACTCGGTCGGACCGATTCAGTAAACCTAGTGACCGTTAGGGTTTTGATTGGGGCCCGACATGCAACTCGGTAGGACCGATATGGTTAGGGTTAGGGCATAACGTAATCTCGGTGAGACCGATTACACAAACTCGGTGAGACCGATTTTGGTAATTAGCTAACCAGAGAGTTGGTCAGGTAAACTCGGTGGGACCGATTCGCTCTTTCGGTGAGACCGAAAAGTTATGAAAGGGAAATAGAGAGTTTACATTGCAATCTCGGTGGGACCGAAATGCAACTCGGTAGGACCGATACGGTTAGGGTTAGGGCATAACGTAATCTCGGTGAGAACGATTACATAAACTCGGTGAGACCGATTTTGGTAATTAGCTAACCAGAGAGTTGGTCAGGTAAAGTCGGTGGGACCGATTCGCTCTTTCGATGAGACCGAAAAGTTACGAAAGGGAAACAGTGAGTTTACATTGCAATCTCGGTGGGGCCGATCGCTCACTTCGGTTAGACCGAAACGTTACGAAGGGAAACAGAGAGATTACAATCCCATCTCGGTGATACCGAGATCCCTATCGATGAAACCGATTTGCCTAGGGTTTGTGGCAGTGGCTATGACATTTGAACTCGGTGGCGTCGGATAGAAAGAATCGGTGGGGCCGAGTTTGACTTTAGGTTTAGGTCAAATGTGGATGTGAGAAAGTAGTTGAGGGTTTTGGAGCATATCACTAAGCACATGAAGCAAGAGGCTCATTAAGCAACCCCTCATCCCTCCTTGATAGTATTGGCTTTTCCTATAGACTCAATATGATCTTGGATCACTAAAATGTAAAATGTAGAGTCTTGAGCTTTTGAGCTTGAGCCAATCCTTTGTCCTTAATATTTTGAGGGATCCACTTTCATCATCCATGCCATGCCATTCATTGAGCTTTTCTGAAATATTTTTCTTGGAATAGCATTGGCGCAATGAGCTATATGTTGTTATGAATTACCAAAACCACCTAGGGATAGTTGCACTTTCAGTACCCTGCAAACAATTTCTTCTTATGTTCTTCGCCAGATAAGAACTTTTGAGTGATTCTTCGTTGCACGTTAAGGGTTGGTTATGTGATCCAATTATATTAGCATTGTCGAGAGATTGCACTAATGGAAGTTTGAACCCTAGGCCTTGTTTTCAAGCATTGCAATATCATTTGTGCTCACTTTTGTTACTTGCTATGTTGCTGTTTTTTATTGTTACCATTACAAAAATCAATATCTACTATCATTATTACACTTGTATCACCATCTATTCGCCGAACTAGTGCACATATACAATTTACTATTGTATTTGGTGTGTTGGGGACACAAGAGTTTTTTTATTATTTGATTGCAGGGTTGTTTGAGAGAGACCATCTTCATCCTACGCCTCCCACAGATTGATAAATCTTAGGTCATCCACTTGAGGAAAATTTGTTACTGTCCTATAAAACTCTGCGCTTGGAGGCCCAGCACGAATCTACAAGAACAATTTGTGTAGTAGATATCAGGCTACACGGAGTGTATTAAAAGTTTCCTACCACATAGATTAACCAATGAGCATGCTTAGGAGATAGATCACGGGATTGCCACTAGACATGCAGTCCTCGCAGCGTAAGAATAGTCAAAGTAGCATGACTTTGGAGTCCTCTCCTCCTCGTCATCGACCTCCCGTAGTTAACTCAGGAGTTTGATCCCTCAGACAAGTTTGCTAAAGCAGCACAAATGTACCACCTCTAAAAGGTCGCTGAAGCAGACTTCTAGGCCCGATCGCACAACCGAGCTAAGTGAAGGTGGCTATATGCAACACGTGCAAACCCTAGTCGATGCAACTTTCTAAGATCACGTGTCACCTAAACCCAAAGTCGGTAGTTTGTCGTGGGTTCAACACTTGAGACCCACTAGGACTCTATAAGCCAAATTCCATTTGGCCCAGATCCAAGTTCAGGTTGGATCACACCTGACCTCGTCGGTCTCTTCCCTTAAGCGTGTGATGACTTCTTATGTTCACGTCCACTTGGTCGCAGGCCGGACCACATCCGACTTATTTAGTTGTTAGCGGCTTCTAGTAAAACGTGCCAACCTCCAAGTGTATGATGAAGGTAGTTTGGCGAACGTGTATAATGTGTCATACTTTTGTTCCTTTTGTCTCAAGATATATGTTTTGAGGCTCAAGGCGAATTGGCCATCCTTGCTCTAGCTCGACCTCTTTCTTGTTCCACGATGCCAGCTTCAGAAAAACGGATCATCTCATAATCCTTGTCGCATGACCATGCTTATTCAAATCGGATCACACAAGGGGAGGGAGGCAGAGTATATCTCTTCAGATCAAAGGGGCGAATCCCTTCTTGTTCGACCATGTCTCACGGCATGGATCAAGACAAGTCGAAAAGCAACCTTTATAACTCCCGTGTTACAAAGTAGCCTTTGATCGGTCCTAAGCAGGCCGTCATCATCCCAAGTCCATGCGGCGATCTCAGGTCTAGGACACAAAACATTGTATTAAAAATTAACTGATGACCTGTCGCTCCGTCTCATGGTTGGGTATGTTCAACGTGACATACTATATGTGCCCGATTACGGTCTCCCAACATTGACCTTAGATCCCGTCAAGCCCATACTATTCGGACTAGCATCCAATGCTACATGGCCAGTGAGATCTGGCCATCTACTAGCCATCTACCGATCTAGTTGAATGTGAGTTCAGTCGCATCCTCTTGTCGACCAGGGATCTTTTAGAGCGCATCATACAATGTAAGATCTCATAGGCAAGTCACGCACCTGTCGACATACATCGTTGATGTCATTCAAGGACTATAAAATGGTAAGCACGCAAGAGCATGTTCATGATTAAAAAAAAATGGCTGAATTTAGTCATCAACCTAACTTAACTTTATTTGCACAAACTGGTTTTTCCCCATCAAATTTTGTCGAATTACCTAAACTGTCCACTATTGAGGCCTCCTTTGGTTTAGAGAAATTTTGAGGAATTCTAAATGATAGGAATTGTGTAGGAAAATTTTCTTTGGATCCCTTTGATTTCTGTGAATGGATTCCTATTCCTAATTAGGATAGGAACCAATGCTTCACATTTCAAAGGAAAAAAAATACAATATTCTCAAAAAAAAAATGAGGCTAAACCAATGGAAAATTTCCCATCCTATGAATCAAGTGACATCTATTTGCCTATATAAATTGAGATACATGCCATCTCATTTCCTATGGTTTTCCTATTCCTATGATATTCCTATCCTATGAACTGAAGGAGGCCTAACTGAAGAACTAAATTGCATTGGGCATTGGACATTGGCGTTACACACGTACCTGCATTGGCAATATCAGATGTCATCGTATCTTCTTTTACATTTAAATGAAAAGGGGGCAACACTAATGTTTCTTAATTAGCACTGGAGCCAATCAACAGAATTTGCAGTAAGCATTATGACAGTGACAGCAGGTCCGTTGCCTCGAGCCTCCAAATCACAGTGCACATAGATAATGGTTTCACAGTTCTACAGCAGGGCCCTTTGCACATTCCAGCGCCACCCGCCACCTGAGTCTTGCCAACTACAATTCTTCAGTTACTACCTTGTTCTCCAGCAGAAGTCAGCTGAGCCTAGGCTTTGGTGAGATGCCAATATCTGCTATGGAATGCAAAAAAATGAATCAGTTTGTTTAGATGAAGCAATCCCTCCGTTTGAAAGAAATAGAGATACAAAGGTCCACCAAGAAAAAGTTTGCAAAAGAAAAATGAGTTCATTTTTTGTGCAGATTTAAGGGTATGTTCGAATTGCCACCAATGTCTACCCTACCGAATTTTCGGTCATGGCCAAAACATTGGTCCTTGTTTGGATGACTGCCAACTTTTTGGCATGCCAATGCTCTTTCGCAACTCTAGTTCATTTTTCTACCCAATTTTGGGCAACTCACGGGCATGCAAAACCTCAACCAAAATATTGGCTAACCACATTTTTGGTAGGGCAAACATGGGGAGCAAACAAGTAATCCTAAGATCTTTACTAGTTCCACATTTTGCAGTTAGCATTAACTCCAAACGATTCTCAGACACAATTTCAGGCATGACGTTGTGCCTACTGCCTAGCACAGTAAAGAAATAGATGGTCCACATCCAATATAACAATATGCAATTTAAAGTGATCATGGTAGGCCAACTGAATGAACTACTTCCTCCGGTCCATATTAATTGTCGCTTATTTAATCAAATTGACTAAATCAGCGACAATTAATATGGATCGGAGGGGGTAGAAATTCTGAGTTTTAGTCATCACTGAAACATGTCAAATGTAGTGACGAAGTGATGATTGACCAAGCAACTTTCATGAACAACCCAAAGCTAGTTTTTAGTTTGCTTTCAATCACGCTGAATTTTTAAATAAACGCTAGCAAAGATTAGTTCAATTGGAGATAATTTGTTAACAAAAATCAATGCATTTATGCACCAAACAAACAGGAATAAGAGGTGGTCCAAAGAAGAAAAACCAAACTACCTTTTTGCATAAGCCACAGTGAACACATCAGTCAACCCTGAGTTCTCCAGGCTCAGTATTCTTTTGATCTTTCTGTAATCGAGAGGCAGGCAAAATAGATTTGAGCTGGGTACTCTCCATGTTTGACAACAGTTGTGTGACAGTCTTAATTTGAGATGCGCTGCATAGTTTAAAAAATGATGTTACCACAGGTGACAAAGAGGAAAAGTACCTTCAACCATGTGGTAGAAATATGTAGAGAATAAATTATGGTTAAAGAAGCTCTTTGGAAAAGCTACAGTTGCTTTAGAATATTATTAGCAAGATGACTGTGTAAATGACATCAAGTTGGGAAAGTCACCTTTGCAAACTACTGTCCATAAAAGCATCCAAGGAAGAAATTACATTAGGTAGTTGTTGTAGCACCTAGAATATGATAGGATACAAATGTCAATAGCTACATTACAGGGATATAATTTCACATCCATGCAAAATGACATTTTACTTGCTCTGTGTTCTTTGTAAGAGATGCTTTTGCCAAGAGATTCTTAGGGAGTTTAGCCAAGTGGACCTGTGACAAAAAGGACCCTGTGTTAGCACAATGGCACAAAATATTTATTCTGGACACAGACCCCATAGTCAAAATTATATTGAAACTCCTGAATTCAGTGAACTAGCATATTTTGTAATTGTAGGCTTGTAACTTCGATATTTTTGGGGACAGAACATTGTCGCAATCAGGGTTACTTCCACTAGCATTCTGACTGGTTAAGCTCCACGAGGTCTGGACAAGAATGAAAGCACACAAATAATCTAGAACTGTAATACCATGCTGCATCTGAACACTCCATAGCAGTACTTTTGCAACTTTCTCAATGCCAATCAAAGCTCTCAATACTTGATATAAATCATAAATGTCGATAAAATGTTCAATGCAGTATTGACCCAATATATTATACAGTAGATTATAAATTTATAAGATGCAACAGATTAACTAGCAAGCAATAATAATGGCGTGAAAATCTATTCAAAACCTAATTGCAAGGAGGAACTACCACATCTATCACAAGATTCACACCCTTGGGGGCACCTGAATAAACATTCTGCATGAATCAGCACCTACTTCCAGTCAAAATTCCCCAGATTTGACAAATTGAGCTCGCAGCCAGTTGAAACAGACAAGGACGAGAGAAAGAGAGGGGGAGGTGGACCTGGGCAGGGGAGGACTGCTCCATGAGCTGGAGAAGGTTGGAGGTGGACTGCACCGCCTGCCCTATCTGCTCCGCCACCGTCGCCTTCGCTCCTCCGCCGCCGCCCGCCGCCGCAGCCATCTCCTGGTCGTCGTCGTCGTCGTCGCACACCGCAGCCTCGGAATAATTCGAGGCCCAGCCCAGCCAACTGCAACATGGGCCACGTGGGCTGTCCATGTAAGGAGCCATTCGTAACTCGAAACATTTTCAGAGGTGGTGGGTGCAAAACTCCCGACCCCCTAGAACACGACGCGCCCCCACCGACCGGCGGCGAGGAAGAGGAGGAGGACATGGCGGCGGCGCGGGGGCAAAAGGCGCTGGCGACGCTAGTGAGGTCGCTGCGGAGCGATTCCATCTCCAACTCCAACGCTCCCAGGCTCAGGCACCTCCCGTCTCTCAGGTACGCATCGGCTTCCCCCGTTCTCTCCTTCGTAGGGGATGCGTGCTGGATTTGATTTGACCGAGACGTGGATTTGGCTTGATCAGGAGGACCTTCTCGCTCTACGACCAGATCAACCTCATCGACAACGTCCCCGAAGACCAGCTCCGCTTCCAAACGTAACCTCTCCTTACATCCTCCCAGTTCCATTTCAATTGTTTTCAGCTTTTGCTGTGCGATAGCAAGATTGCCTTCTTCAAAATATATCCGTGAATATGTAAATTCGTGGAATGAGATTGACCGTGGTTGCGTTTTAAGCTCAGTGTTTGATGTATGGTCGAAGAATCATCCTGGTAGTGGTAGATTAATCAATGTACTCTCTTCCCAAAATAACAGGTTACAAAATATCACTCAAATCGGTCAGTATCTGGAGGTTTAATTGCAAAATTTCTGAAGGGTCCTGTGGTTGATCAGTGCCTGGAAGTTCAGTTACAAACTGATGTTATTTTCTTAAAACCAGATACTACCTACAGGAGAGTGTTGCTACTCTTATTCTACATACATATGTTGATAATTCATATCACGAAATTCAGTGACATTTTCTGGCAGATGCAGTGAGACTGGAGAGGTTTTGATTCGAAGTGATCATCTTGATATAGGATAGTTAACTCATTTTATTGCTTGCAAGTGAAGGGATAGAGCTGCCATTTTTCCTTTTTATCCTTTACTGCTAGGAATCTGAAGTTGATGCTGTACTCATGTACTGCTATGAATAATTTCTGAGAACTGGTCACTAACTTCAGCATTACGGAATTGGTCACTTTTCTTGGCTGAATGAAGGGAATGTAACATGTTTGAGCGATTCCTTTTTTCTGCAAACAGTCATCTTTGCCTCTCAAATTATTTTGGTGTTATAAGCTGTGGCGGAGCGTGAGCTAATTGCAAGAGGAGGCCAACCCCAGGTCAAAACAAAAATATGCGTGAAAAACACGCAATAAGGGATGATTAGATGACCATTTCTTCCATAGAAGGACTGCATAATGTGTTGTTTTCAGTGCTACCTAAACCAGAAATTTATAATGCATCAATTTTTTTTATCAATTAGTAGACGGAGTATGTGAGTAGAAACCTAAATTACCATAGCATATCAATTTTCAATGAAATAAAATGGAACATACATATTGGCTATATACCTAACCTAACCAAACACTAAGTCCGAAACCAAGAAACATAACGAACGCACCAGGGCGTGGGTGTGCTAGCATCGCTGCCTCGGTGACATGGGCATGCGGCGCGACTCTAATCGATGGATGACGAGCAGCGGAGGAGAAGGGATTGATGCCTAGGGTTCCATGGCATCGGCGCGCAGTGTCCCGGCGTCGGCGGTGTGGGCGTCTTGGCTACCATATTTGGTCGGGCTGACGAAGCCGAGTAAAAAGAGGATTTGAGGAGGAGTTCGAAATCAACCAAATTAGTCCATCATCACGCCACCTACACTAGACTGGGGCCTGGAGGCAAGCATCAGGCAGCCAGAGCGTGTAGTATACATACATACCTAGTAAATTTCTTTTTGCACCTTTTTTTGTGTGTGTGTGTGTGTGGGGGGGGTGGGTCGTGGCCCAGTTTGGCCTCCACGACCACGACCTCCGCCAGTGGTTATAAGGAATACCACTAGCCTATTACTGAGAAAGCGAAAAGGGAATTCGTGGTGGAAAAGTGGTTTCTTAATTCTTATCCTGGGGATGGTCAGGGTGGGTTGAATGATAAGGAAAACAAACAGAAATGCCATTGGTAGCTGGGAGCTGATGAGAAAAAATATAGTGGTTCTTTTACATTCTCCAGTAGTTCGCTAACTTTTGTTTCCTTTTCTGAGAATCATCCTGTCAGTCTAGCTTATATGCAATTTGGCAAGAGTCATGGGGACACACTTGAATTTTGCCATGACTTGAGGCTTAGATTTCTCTTTTATGCTTTCAGTTATGTGTGTTATTCTTTCTTTTAAGAAAAGGGCTTGCCCCCACCCCCATTTTATTAGAATGAATTGTGTGTATTATTCTGAAGAAAATTTCATTGTTATCTCATTTAGTTCTGTAGAACTTGTATATTTGATCAGATTACTGAAATCCGTTCTGCTTCTGCAGTTACGATGACACTGGATTCAAGATTAACAATGTAAAGTATGAAGGGAGCTTGCTGATAGTAGAAAACAAGATAATGACCTGGACACCCAAAACATTTGCGGATATAACTGCTGAAAGGTAAATGTTTGCACAGTAATGTATATATTTCTTGAGCAATGACTATTAGATCATGGGATACCATTTGTTTGCAGTAGTGCTGTTGAATCTATTCCTGTTTGATTGTTATTTACTGACAACTTATATTCCTTCAATAATGCAGTTTATCAATCTTCAAAGTTGTGCACCCAATCCCAGGTATCTTAGCCAGTGCCCTATGTTCTACTCCCTCGGTTCCTAAATACTTGTCTTTCTAGAGGTTTCAAATGGTGACTACATACGGAACAAAATGAGTGAATCTACACTCTAAAATATGTCTATATACATCCGTATGTGGTGACCATTTGAAATCTCTAGAAAGACAAGTATTTAGGAACGGAGGGAGTACATGGCATTTTCTTATGCTAATGAGCATGGTTCCCATGGGTGGGCATTCCATGTTTAGTCAGAATGAATATTGTTTATGCGTGCATGATATTGCGGTCTATTTTTTTACTTCCATGTCGTGGCTCAACATGTTGCTCTAGTAGTTTATCCAAGTTCATTGTTAAAAATTAACAATATGTCCTCAGGGACCCAGGGTTGGACAGTTCTGTTGTTCATATTTCTGAACCAAATTAGCGTTAGGGTTATTAACATGCAATATACCGTGTTTCTCCAGAGATTCTAATTCTTGGTTGCGGGAAATACGTCCAGCCAGTCAGTCCTGAGCTGCGCAAGTTCATTCGGTCAACAGGGATGAAACTGGAGGCCATCGATTCGGTAAAGATCAAAGGCATTTCGCCCCTCATGTACTCCCTCCGTCCCAAAATGTACAAAGTCCGAGACACTTATTTTGGGACGGAGGGAGTACAACATAACATCTACTCCCTCCGTTTTAAAATAAATGATCCAACTTTGTACTAACTTTAGTACAAAATTAGTACAAAGTTGGGTCATCTATTTTGGAACGGAGGGAGTATGTCGAAAATCTCAATTCCAGACACAAAACTTCGATACTGTGATGCAAACTGTTAGCTCTGCATGTGCATAATGACCCATATTTGTTTGGCAGAGGAATGCGGCTTCGACCTATAATATTCTGAACGAAGAGGGGAGGGCAGTGGCGGCCGCAGTTCTTCCATTTGGGGTCGACTCTTGATCACGTTTGTGTTCTCCTTGAAGTCAATAGAGCTGACATGAGACCTCTCTTGTACCGCGGCATCGAAACCTGTAACGATCGGTGGCAAGTGTTGTTCCCCACTCCTTTTTCTGTTATCCCTTAGGAAGCATCACCCTGGTTGTGAAGTGTGTTCTCTTGTGACCGCGAAAACAAAAACAAAAACAGTTTACCTTGTGTACATCAGAATAATCAGCACGAGCGGCGGAACGGTGTTTTCCGTATTAGCCAGGGTTTATTTATCGGTCTTGTCGGTCCTGGGATTCATCTGCCATGAGTCCAAACCGATGAACCGACGAACAAACGGCGTGTGCACTGATGTTTATACTTGTCCTGTATCTCCCATAACTATGGAAGGTTCACAGACACAGTAAATTGTGGTGGCGCAGAATGATTTTGCGCCGGTAAATTAGGAGGAGAAAAATTGCCGTGCGTGTTCTCCTGGCGTGAGAGGCACGCTGCCGACTTGGGCAGGCAGTTCAGATCTCACGCCGAAACTCCGGGAACCATACGCCTGGACTCGAGAGGTTGAGATATATATCCTACTTCCTTTTTTTGTTTGAACAAAGTAGGGAGATATAGCTCGCTGGCTACGCCACAGACGGTGGTGATGGAGGCACGAAAGGGAGATGGATCTTTGTCATCGTTTTCTCCGTCCACATCGCCTCGACGGGAACGTTTACTCGCATAGCCTAGCTCCGCACGCAGGGCAGGGCAGGCGCGACGAGCCCCGGCCAACTTGTCCTTGTTTTCTTTTGGAGAAAACTCGCTCCAGCCAGTTTGTTCTTGTCTGCATTGTCCGACACATTGCCGTCTCCGCGCGGCCCGCGAAGTCCCCAACCGCCCATCCCCCCAACAGGATCCGCCTCGCGTGGCATATTCCTCTCCGCGCACGCGGCCGTTCTGAGTGCACCGGCAAGCGGGCCCAATCAGTACGCATTGCAGGACAGATACGAGTAGCACGCACACACATCTTTCTTTTTCTTCTTCTTTTGACATGAAATCGACATGCCATTTTATTTGTGGAGAGGGAAATTGACGTACATCTTCATGAAAAAGGTTACCGAATTTATTCGGCACACTCGTGTGTGATGCTCGTGCGTTGATGGTATTATTGCGCTTGCAACTCAACTGTAATCGGAAGATCACATAGTTGAGAGGGTCTTTGAATCGTTTAGTCATGTTAAAAAGTAGTGGAATTAAAACTTCTTTAGCATCCAAATGCTTGGAATCTGAATCTTAAATAGACTAAAATGAGTCGATGGCGTTTATTATCCTCCAAACCCTCCAATCCGGCTACGCGTGTGTTAAAGGAAAGGAGTTAAATGAGGAGAGAGAGGACTAATCCACATTTTAGTAGGGTTCCTGTCTAATAAGTTTTAGTCTCAAGACTAGTTCTAGCCTCTCTTTAGTCAGGGGTGATTGGAACTTTAGCCTCTAAAAGAGACTAGTTTTAGTCAGACTAAAAATAGTCCCTTGGATCCAAGCATGGCCTGAGTGTTGGACTCATGAGCCACAGCTTCATGCATTAATGGTTCAGATCCAACGCTCAGCTCATCCAGATTGTGAGATACAGGAATTTATCCTCGCCCCATGACCTAGCTTTGTTTTCATCAGGCTGGTGGCCGCGCCGCTGACTGTAACCATGTTTCCTGACGAGCAATAAAATCAGCAAGGGAAAAATAACCACGTGTGAGGTGCACTTGACTTGACTTGTGTGCAATGTTGCGTGTACGTGTACAAAATAGACGCTTGGCAACAACCAGTCCACCATTTCGCTGCCCCCAGCGGGTCCCACCCGTAACTGGCTCGCGCCAGGCAGGCAGGCAGGCACGCTGGTCTCCGGGTCTCTTGGGCGCTGGAACCTTTTCTTGGGCGTTGGAACCGAGGCGACGAGGAGCGGAGGCGCATCGTATGGACCGCGCCGCCTGGCTCCGGGGCCTCCGGCCCCCCACCACCACCAGTCGGCGTATAAAGGCCCGGCCCACGGAGGGAACGGGCGGTGCTCCCCTCGCAGCTCCTCCCACATTAACCCTCGCGTCGCCCGCGGCCTCTCCCTCCCTCCCTCCACGACCACCAGCTCCTCCCTATTCCCGTCTCTAGCGCGAACCGCGGGGCGTCCTCCGAACAATGGCGGCGGCGGCGGCGGAGATGGTGCGCGGGTTCGCCGCGACGGCGCGCGTCGCCAGGCCGGCCGCGACGGTGGCGGCGCCCCGCAGCCCAGGCGGGCGGTCGCCGCGCGGGTGCTGCGGACCTCCGCCTCCGAGAAGGTGGCGGCGGATCTCTCCGTCGCCGGGACCAACGGCTCCCTCTCCGCTCTGGTGAGTCTCTGCCGGCTCTCCCTGTCCCTGGATGCTTCCCTGGTGCTGCTCCATGCGCGCTGAGTACAGACTGGACTCATGCTCTCGGTGTTCGATGCGAGCCGCTCTAGCAGCGGCTGGCTTAGTCGCTTCCCGCTCTTGCAGTGTTCGGCGATTTTGATCCCGAGCACCGCGGTTGGGTTCGCCGTTTCCTGTCTTGCTGGGATTTGTTTGTTTGTGCTTCTAGCGTCGTCCTTGCCCCGCACTTTGTTAGTGACCGATGGTTTGATCCCTAGCGCAGTGCGTGATCTGTTCCAGCTTACTGTACCTCGCCGTATTGGGCTTTTGATCTGCACATCTCTACCACATTACATTCGGAGAGCTGCACGCTACTTTTATATTGCTCTGATCTTTACAACGAGTGTAAACCAAAAAAAAGCAGTCCGAATTTGAAAAATGGCTGGCTGATGATTATCGGATTCGAATTGTTTGGTTGCTGATTCCGAGGCAATTCAACCTCTATGGCAGCTCTTGAGCAATTTCTGGATTATTTAGCTAGCAGTCCATTTGTTTTCCCTGCTACTTTTGCTTTGCAATATGCTAAACGCGATGAGAGATTTAGCCATTCGAAACATGTGGTTCATTCAGTGACTGACTTATCTTGTTTGCATGCAGAGCAATAATGATGTCGTCACCTCACAAGCAGTGGATGTGACTCCCAGGAGGAAGACAAAGATAGTCTGCACCATAGGCCCCTCGACCAACACTCGTGAGATGATATGGAAGCTTGCAGAGACTGGAATGAATGTTGCGCGTATGAATATGTCCCATGGTGACCACCAGTCACACCAAAAGGTGATTGATTTGGTCAAGGAGTACAACGCAGAGAACGCTGATGGCAACACTATTGCTATTATGCTGGACACAAAGGTATGTCACGACTGAATTCATTAAATTAAATGCAGCAGTCAAATGCGGCAAGATGATTAAGGTTCAGTGATGCAGGGTCCGGAAGTGCGAAGTGGGGATCTTCCTGAGCCAATCATGCTCGCGGAAGGTCAAGAATTCAATTTCACGATTAAAAGAGGGGTGAGCACCGAAGACACTGTCAGCGTGAATTACGATGACTTCATAAGCGATGTTGAAGCTGGTGACATACTGTTGGTGGATGGTGAGGACTGGCCTGTCACCATTTAGCTAATAATTTCATGTCGATGATTAAATTCTCTTTAAAGTGACTGCATGCCCTCATATTTTCTCTACAACTGTTCCTGGTTAAAACTCTAATCACGCTATTTCATAATATTAGCAGTTTTAAATTTTGTGCCACTCAAACATTTTTTAGGTTTTGAGCATCAATATGGAAGTAATTATCAGCATAGGGAGCAACATATTCTTTTAGAAAAATTATGGTCAATCTGTTGCTTTGTAGAGTGTGGCCGTGTCTTAGACTACTCAATACTCATATTGTGAATCAGAGGGAGTTTTACTCTTCATTCTATCAGATTATTTGGCTGTCCTTTAAGATCAAATTGTCTTGTTTGCAGGTAAACAATACAGAACGTTGGAGTTACTAATCCTTCATTGCATTGTTTGTGTTAACAGGAGGAATGATGTCGCTTGCTGTGAAGTCGAAAACAGCTGACACAGTAAAGTGTGTAGTAGTCGATGGTGGGGAGTTGAAATCAAGGCGCCACCTTAATGTGCGTGGAAAAAGCGCAACTCTGCCATCTATAACAGGTTAATTGGTTTCTTCCTTAACTTGTTCAATTGTCTCATAGTTGTGCACAAAATCCTGACATGACATGCTTCTGCCCCAACAGAGAAGGATTGGGAAGATATCAAGTTTGGTGTTGAAAATGGTGTTGATTTCTATGCTGTTTCGTTTGTGAAGGATGCCAAAGTTATTCATGAACTCAAGGCTTACCTGAAAAGTAATGTTCTCTATCATCTATGGAAGTCCTGGATATCTATATTGGGAACTTACTCAATATTTTCTTTGCTCTTTCATATCCAGGTGCTAATGCGGATATACATGTTATTCCAAAAATTGAGAGTGCTGATTCAATCCCAAACCTCCAGTCCATTATTGCTGCTTCAGATGGGGTAAGGCCCTGAATGTATCAGTTCATTCATGTTAAAACAAGTAGCAACTCCTTCCCATATGTACATTTCCTTAGATAGCTGTCATGACTGAGTAGTGGATCATGTTTATTGAAACTTCAAACACATCATTTTTATATGGCGTATGAATTCCATTGCGCTGCGTTTGGATGTCCGTATTGACCTATCTGAATTGGATTTGGTATTAGCTAGGCATCAATTCAGCTGTTTGGATGCGCACTGAAACGTCCAGACTGAAACGGATCCAATACAGACTGAAATCGCTCCCACGCGCACAGCCCTCCCTCGATATAGACCTCCCTGCCTCCGATTTGGGTTGAATCGGCCAACTCCATAAAAGAAAAGCGATTGGAGACAGAAGGCCCGCGACAGACCTGGTTCCGTCCCCAGCGACCAGAAGCTTGAGGAGGCGGCGGCGGCGTGGATATGCATCCCGACTCCGGGCCTCCTCCTCTCTCGGCGGCGGCTCACCTTCAAGCTCCCTCGGCAGCCGCCCCTTTCCCTCCTGCAGCGTTCCTCCTCTCCATCCCTGACCTGAAGCTGGCGCCGTCGGATATCTACGGCGGCGTGGGCCTTCCATCTCGCCCATCTCCGGCCACGGCAGGCCATCTCCTCCCATCCTGCCACCGCATTTTGCACGGCGACAGTGAACCTACAGGGCGCTTTGCACTGTGTGACGCCGGCGTGGGCGGTCGCATGCGCGCGTCAAGGCCTCCGCCAGCGAGGTCTTCGTGCGGCCGACGCTGAGCTGGGTAGCAAGCTGGACTCTACTGGCGTGTTTCCGTATGAGCTAGCATCAATCAAGGCGAGCAAAGCGACCGTGAACCAGCTTAACTGTAGCCTCTAGCCGTGGAGTTTCCAAACAGCATTTTACAATTGCATAATGTCACAGTGGTTTCCATCCGGGGCTGGTAACTCACAGCCGGAAAATGATTACGTTTGTCAAAAAATTCTGGCTGTATGGTGCCGTCATGCATTTCTGGAACATTATTTAATTTGTATTGCTATATAGTCATTCAATTATAGTCACACACTTTACAAATTTTGATTTGATGCATATAGAACAAAATACTATTCAATTCCATAGTTTGCCATCCAAACATGATTTGGTATTGAAACTTCACTGAGTTTCCATGAGCTAATTCAATGGGCATCCAAACAAGCGAATTCGTATTCGTGTCCATTACAGTTTCCTCACTGAATTGGAATTGAAACCAATTCAATACAGAGGCCTCCAATACAGACATCCAAACACAGCGTTGGTCTATTTAAGTCTAGATTTATCCTGCACATGCTGCATGCAGGTCTTATGTTTATGATAACGAAAAAAAAATATTTTGCAACCTTAGTGGACTAATTTATCATTGTTACAAATATCAGCCGATTTAACTGCAGTTAACTGCTGTTCGACCCCCCTCGATACGAGAAAGGCCTATTCGGCCCATTAACTGGGAGGCCCAGTTAATCGGTCTGACAAGCCGATTTCTCGGTTGTCAGGCTGAATTATCGGCTGTGCCGATTAACTGAGATTTTTGGCCCAAAACTACTCTCCTATGCCAAGAACAGAAGCACTACTCATGTTGTTCTGTAAATGCTGATGTACTGCTGCTGCTGTGCTGTTCTCTTGTGTTGATCTAGATAGTACTGTTACTGTGCTGCTCTCATTTGATGTTAGATAGTGATGTACAATTGCTGCTGCTGTGTTGTTGTTGTTGTTGTTGTTGTTTCTGCTCTTCTATGTTGATCTATATATCATCAGAACATCAAGGTAACACTCTTCCTTGTTGCTATGTAGCCTAGGATTGCATATTTAGACATTCAGTACAATGTATGTTGCTATGTAGCCTCGGATATATAGATATGGCCCTAGTTAACCTACCGATAAATGGGTTACCGATATATATTCAGTTAAATGGCCGATTCGCTGATTAATCCCTTATCAACCCCCGACCGATATGGTACCAGTTACCGATATCCTGAACAGTGTAATTTGTTACTGCTAAGTACTGAACTTCTTGAAATGTTCATAGGCAATGGTGGCTCGTGGAGATCTTGGTGCTGAACTTCCAATTGAGGAAGTTCCTTTACTACAGGTGAGACTAAAAAACCCACTGCATTTATCAGAGCATGTCTATATAAATTTTGGAGTATAAAAAAATATTCATCCTTCTGTACTTTTTCTCATAGTTCAAAAAAGCGCTAGGCGTTAATTGTGCGTTTTGCCACCGCCTTGCGCATTACTGACCAAAGCGCATGTTTATGCGCAGTTATGCACAGATTAAGCGTAGTTATGCGCAGTGCGTTTTGCCAACGCCAATGCGTTTTTTAACTATGCTTTTTCTTAATATACCTAAAATGCAACCAAGCATCAGTTGCATTTAAACTGCAACTATTTTACCTTTACAGGAGGAGATTATCAGAACATGCCGAAGCATGCAGAAACCAGTAATTGTTGCAACAAATATGTTAGAAAGCATGATAGATCATCCAACTCCAACAAGGGCTGAGGTCTCTGATATAGCCATTGCTGTTCGGGAAGCTGCTGATGCCATTATGCTATCTGGTGAAACTGCCCACGGGAAGTAAGTTTTAACCTGTCATAGCTTTTAAATCCCTTTTATTTGTGTTATTGTGTATATCAATTAAGCAATCACAGAGGCATTTCTAGAGGGTACAGATCTACATTGGTCTAACATTGCATTGGACTTACATCTGTGCTTCTTATGTGCTTAGGTACCCATTGAAGGCAGTGAAGGTGATGCACACTGTGGCACTTAGAACAGAATCCAGCCTATACGACCCAACTAAAGCTCCCAGTCTTGTTGCACGTCCAAAGGTATGGTCCCTTTTTTCCAGCTGCTGCACTTTCAACCCACTATGCGGTGCCTTCTGTTCTATTTGATGTTTACTACTTACTCCCTCCGTTCCAAAATAGATGACCCAACTTTGTACTAACTTTGTACTAAAGTTAGTACAAAGTTGAGTCATCTAGGAGTAGACTCCAACCATCTTATACCTTTTGTTTTAACCCATGTTTTCTCATGATTATTCTTGTAGGCGCTCCTGAACGATGACTTCTGCAAAAGCCAATTAAGTAAAATGTTTGGATCTCATGCTACAATGATGGCGAACACCCTTCGTACACCGATCATTGTGTTTACACGTGTGGGCTCCATGGCTGTCCTTCTGAGCCACTACCGTCCCTCGTCCACCATATATGCATTCACTAATGAGTATGTTCTTTTGTGGTTTTTAACCACAGTGCTTTCCTCTTGTGAAATCTACTATGGGAGTGGGTTTTGCATTGATCTGTGATACCTAGCATCCACTCAAATAGATGATCAGAATGGGAAATAGATGCTCTGGAGTATTGATGATGTCATTCCACTGTTGTTGCAGAGTACGAGTGAAGCAACGGCTGGCACTCTATCAGGGCGTGGTTCCTATTCTCATGGAGTTCTCAGATGACGCGGAAGAGACTTTCTCAAGAGCAATTACCAGCTTGCTGGTAAGTCCATGTGCTTCACAAAGTCAACCTTTTATCATCATTCCAACAATATAAACATGCTGGTTTGTCATGAAGTTTCGCTCCCCAAAGTCCCAAGTTTCTTTCTGATCAATCATGGGTTTCTTGGACGTTTTGACAGGATGCGAAATACATGAATGAAGGGGACTATGTCACCCTGGTTCAGAGCGGGTCCCAGTCGATCTGGAGAGAAGAATCTACCCACCACATACAAGTGAGGAAAGTCCAGTGCTGATGCAGAACATGCTGAAGCACGCCGGTCTCCCCCCTTATCACGAGAGGAAAGTTTTGATGGGCGCATCCAAGCGTGTTACTATTCTACTGTGTCATGTTATGACTACATCCGAGTAATTCTTTTATGGAGAACATTGCTATGTCGGAGCTGTAGCTCACGCTGAATTTACTTGTAAACATTGAAATTTTTAATGCAATATTCATTCTTATTGGCATGGTTTGACATTGGGCATGTCCTGTGATTTTTGGCGTTAGCAGTTGAAAGAAGGCAACAATGTGGTAGAGTAGATTTGGACTATCAAGATGCTAGTAGTGACATGTGTTTTGTTTTTCTTGCTGCATGGATTCAGTTTAAGGTTCATTTGGAGTTGGCTTCTGACCGAAACAAATGCCCATTGTTGGAACCAGATATCATTGTGCGGACTATCATGATGCTAATTGAAATAATGTTGTTGTGTAAATGCTTTTTGTTCTTGTGCAATCTAGTATATTACAATGGGTCGGACCATGTTGCCCAATAGGGCAGGAGACCACTCAGTACTGGACCATTTGGTCGGCTCCATGTCCGAGGGACTGGCTAGGAACCTTATGTCTTTCAGAGGGGTATTGTGATTCTCAGATAGAAGTTCAGTCCTAAATTAGCCAGAACCTGGGGGTCTTGAATCTCCAGGGGAAGATTTTGTGAGCCAACCCATTCCCATCGTAAGTGCTGGGTGTGCGTGTTCGGAAATGACCTTTAATTACTTCCCGTTTAATAGCTATATTCATATTTTGAGTCAAAATTTGATCATGCATCTGGTATACTCTTTTGAGTAATATTTTTTTGGGTCATCAGCCATAAGGCTACTGATTAGGAAAACGGGGGTTCAGAACCCAGCCAACTCTCGGTAACCATCAGCGAGCAGGCACACTTGGCTCAAAGATGGACTTGCAAGCACAATCTGTGGTCAAAATTTGACACAAAATACGAGGTACTCCAAATATAAGGTGTATTGATTTTCGTGCAAGTCAAACTTTTGTATCTTTGACCAATCTTATAAAATAAAATATCAATATCTATAATACAAAATAAATAAAATATGAAAATACTCTTCGTGATAAACCTAATGATACAAATTTGGTACTATAGATATTGATTTTTTTTAAAAACTTGATCAAACTTGCACAAGTTTAATTAAAAATGATAATACCACATTATATTTTGGAAACAGAGGGAGTAGTATAAACCTAGACGGAGAAAGTAGCATACCGCGTTGTGATAGAATATTGTTGGGAGAACGTTCGGCCCTATAGAGTTTCAGTTCACATTTGCGTTGTGCATTTGCCTTGCAACAGTCAAATCCCAAAGACGTGTCCATGAGGGTGAGCTAGGACCTGGCAGGAGACAGGCCGTGGCGTCGCCAATGAAAGACATGAAGGAGGTTGATAGTATGGGGTAGGGCGATGAGGCGCTTGTGGTAGCACCACCAGTCACGGGATGCAACATGTGATATTGGTTCTGTGCATTTTGAGGGTGTTTGGATCATGTCCTGGTTAAAAAATCTAGAAATAAATGCGAGCACCATGATTTGAACCCTGATGGGTTAGGGATACCATAGTCCCTCTAACCATCCAACCATAGATTGGTTCTCTGCAGGGATGGGGTGTTATTCAGTATGTTCTTATCTGTTTGATGTCACATTTTATAAGTTAATAAAAGTGTCTTCTTGATCGAAAAATATATACATGATGTGCTAGGGTAATAGGAGTTTAACAGTTTTGTCTTCGACAACGCAAGTGACCCATTTGCGAGAGCTGTTTCCAAACAGAAGGCACCTTTTTTTTTTTTTGAATCTCAAGCCGATCACCATTTTACACAACATATACCAGGCAGAACGAAGGCACAAACTTCTTGCAGGCACAAAGCCAAAGACACTATCCGAACAGCCCCATTATCTATGCAGAGACGGGCTGTTATCCAGTATATGTTTTTATCTGATGTCATCACATTTTAAGTTAATAAAAGTGTCTATCGAAAAATATATACATGACGTGCTAGGGTAATAGGAGTCCAACAGTTTTGTCTTTGACAAGGGAAATGACCCTTTTGTGAGGTCGGTTTCCAAACAGCAAGCACCATTTCATTTTTTGAATCTCAAGCTGATCACCATTTCACACAGCAAACACTAAAACTCAAACCAACAAAGAAATCCGCATCACCCCCAACCATAAAAGAACACCCAAAACCCAAATGAAGATAAATTTACATAGTCATATACACGTGGATCGATCATATGGAGACGCTGTTGGGTATCCCTTTCCCCGTGAGCCCCTTCTCCTGGCCGGCCACATCCGGGAACAAGAGCGTGTACGGCACCTTGACCGGCCCCCTCCGGTTCTTGAGCCGCGGGTCCTTGTTCCTCTCCTCCACCCGCTTCTCCACCCGCCGGAGGTCCTCCCGGAACCGGTCCAGCAGGCGCAGCAGCTGGCCGTCGTCCGTCCACGTGGACGTGGCGCGCTGCCCGAGGTAGACCTCGTCGGAGGTGTGGTTGGACAGCACCTCGATGAGCGCCAGCCCCAGCGTGGCGGTGAACCTGTCGGGCACCATCTCCAGGAAGAACTTCTCCGGGTCGGCCTCCAGCTGCGTCATCTCCGGCGACCCGGGGAGCGGCACGAACCGGCGGCACCGGGTGGGCCGGTTCGGCGGGAACCCCGCGTAGGCGTACTGCCCGAAGTTGACGGCCGCGTGCAGCGCGGAGGCGATCCAGATGAGCGTCGACAGCGTCTGGGCGAGGTGGTCGACGGTGTCCAGCGCCAGCCAGCACGCCTGGTCGCCCTGCCGGTCGCCGTGGCCGACGGTGCGGACGTCGTGCCACCACGCCTGCAGCTCCGCGTCGCCGTCGACCTCCTTGTCGCTGTGGTAGAAGTGAGCGCAGTAGCTGCGCACCCACCCGTCGATGGCGTGCCACACCTCGAGGCCGTCGACGGCGTACGGGTAGTCCTCGATGTGCAGGGTCAGGCCGCCGGGCTCCTCGGAGCTGGAGGCCATCCCCCTTGAGATACAAGAATAACAATTACAGCTCGTTAGATTGTCATTTGTTGTCCTAAAAAATTAAAGAGAAATATTAAAGAGAACACTGCTTCGGTACACCCCCCTTAAACACATCAAGGGCTGAGATTCACCCATACCCCTTCGCTGTCAGGGGCATGATCGTCTTATGTAAAATATTGCCCCAGGCGTCATGGGCGATACCCCGCCGCTGTGTATACGCGGCTGTGGACGAGCCGAGCGGCTTAGCGATCGTGAGGAGCGAGCCGAGCCGGCGGTTGGGAGCCCCGAGGGCGTGTTTTTTAAGTCGGCGTTGACGGTGGGGCGTGCGTGTGGGCGTGGCGCGGCGGCCGTATCGTCATGCAATAAGCGCATTGCGATAATAGCGGCGTGCATCACGGTAGCCATTGCTTTCATGGCGAGATCTCGTGCCGCCCGCTTTGGTAGAACTTCGTAGTCGCGCCATCGCTGCCGTAGCGTCGGCGGCAAAGGCGCCTGCCTTGACCTTCCGCCTCGGGCGGCGATGAAGCGACCGGTCATTTGCCGCGGCTGCGGCGACCGTCCGCCGCCTTGAGCGCCATCGATCGTCATTGCCCGCGCCTTCCGCCGCCTCGCTGCCAGCGCGCGCTTCTCCGCCGCCTCGCTTTGCGCGCGCCTTCCTGGCGCTTGTCGCGTGCCGCCCTTGAACCGCCCTCTCCCTCGGTAGCGCCGCAACGGCTTCGCCCGCTCCTCCTCGCCTTCTATAAAAGCGCGCGCCGTACCATCTCCCTCGCCCGCCCATCTCTCTTCCTCTCCTCGCCCGCCCATCTCCCTCCTCGGCAATGTCTTCGGCGACTCCGGCGAGTAGCGTGGCCGACCGGCGTCGGCGCTGAGCCTCTCCATCGCCGACACGGAGCTTATGGCCCGATGACGGCGTGTTGGTGCCGCCGGCGAAGGTCTTAGGGGCCATGGCGGATCGGGGCAAGCAGCATCCCGCATGGGACCGCCGGCAAGCGAGGAAGCGACTCCGCGAAGTTCCGGCGGCCGGTACAACCGGAGGAGCGGCGAGTTACAGCGGCGGAAGAACTTCGACATCGTCCTCGGCGCGTTCGGGACGCGCGGCGGACGATCGTCGGGGACATTACCAATGAGCCGGCACTTCCGTCGCCGCCACGGCCCACCTCGGCGGCCCGCTGCCCGACGGCGCCCTGCCGGCTTGGTCGACATCCGCCGTATGAGCCGCCCTCGCGCAAGACGGAGACCCGACGACACGCCAGGGCTACTTGCGGTCTTGGCCGGTCGGCGGAAGGCGGCGGCGGCCACTCGTGAGGAACGAGGCGGTGGCGGCCATAAGCGGTGATGCGGGGAAGCGGCGGTAGCGGGAAGACAAGCTGGTGGGATTTTAGCGGCGGCGGCGACGGCGGCGGCGACAATGGCGGCGACGACGGCGAAGGAAGAAGCGAGCGATATGGCGCCCGGTCGTCGACCTCACCGGCGGCAACGCATGACGACGAGTAGCCTAGTTTTATTTAAATTTCGGTCTAAGTTATGTAAGAGAAGTGCTCGGTTATGTTTAGGGTTATGTAAAATATTATGAATTATGAATGAACTCGGAATGGTTTATCTAAAAAATCCGGATGTTTAATTTGATGTTAGTCATGCAACTTGAAAAAATAAACGGAACATGAATTTGAGCAGTGCGAGACGATACTCGACACACAAATTGTAGAAAAATCAGTCATAAAACGCATGCATGGGTCATGCATGCACAACAAAACATAAAAATTATAAAAAATTCTTGAAGCGATAAACAAGACAGAAAACTTTTCATTCATCCTACTGATGATGGTGGAACACTATAAAAAAATGTGGGTACATTTGAAGGCTGTCGGAAAAAAAACTCCTATCAGACGGGGCCTTCGGTCCTACCCGAACGTTCTCGGGAGTGGGAGGCCAATTTTTCGACATATTCGGAATGACCTCAACTTTTGCAAGAAAATTATAGAAAATTCATAAAGTAAAAAATTATAGAAAATTCATAAAGTAAAAAAACCCAGAAAACTTGTCAAGCATCGTACTGATGATGATGGAACAGTATGGAAAAAATTTGAGTTAATTTCAAGGATGACGAAAAAAAATTTAGTTGGTATGGTCACCCTGACATTCAATCTAAGAATTGAACGTATTTAAACACCAAAAAATATTCATAAAGCGATAAAAAATATTTAAAACGTGGTATGCATCCTAATAGTGATGATGGTGGAACACTATAAAAAAATTATTTACAAATTAAATGTACTACGATCATACAGATGAGAAATTCTTATCTAACAAGAGATTGCACATAATTATTTACAGATGCAATTTTTTTGACGAACTAGAAGGCTTACATGGCATGCACGTGCACTTGACTGGCGTGGCTGCGGACGGCGAGGGCGTTGCGGAGAGGTTGATCACGGAGTTCTTTGGCGGCGGCGTCCACATAGGCCACGTCACCGCTGACGACCTGCACGGAGGCGACATCACGTCTGGCGGGCGACTCGAAGATCTGTCGCGCCGGCGGATCCGGGTGAAGACGGGAGAAAGCGGCGATCGGCGAGCAGGAGGGCGTTGGAATTGGCAGCGTGATCACGTCTAGATCGGCGGGAAAAGGCGGCTATCGGCGGGTAAGGGCGGCGATCGGCGAAGCGGGCGACGTTGGAATGGGCCGCTGATCGGTATGGTCGTGGTTTTTTTTTTCGCGCGACGGCGAGAGGGTAGTTGCGAGCCAGCCGTATCGGCTCGAGCCGTGCGCTCGGCACTACCTGTATGGGTATGCCGCATACGGCGCGGGATACGTTAAGCACCGTATGCCCAAAATGCCCTTATACGTTAAGCGCGGGGGTGTACCAAAACAGACCTCTAAAGAGAAATGGAAGGGAATGGTCTGGGTACCGCTTGAGGAGATCATTTGGCAGGGACTGCTCGGTGAACCTCCAGTCCCCGTAGATGGCGGAGGACATCTCCACGGCGTACTTCCCCGGGTACATGGTCCGCTCCAGGATGCCGCCGGCGTTGAGCAGTATGCTCCTGGCCAGCGTGTTGATCTGCATCGTGTCCTTGAAGTGCGGCTCCAGGAGCTTGTGGATGGGGTGCATGGCGCTCAGCTGCCTCCTGGTCGCGATGATGAACGGCTCCACCGCCGCGTGCGTGAACAGCCTTCATTTGGCCGCCCGTGTCAGTGACTCAGTTTGTCGACTTGTGTGCAGATGATGACTAGTAGAATGGAACTTTTCGTCCTCACCAGTGGCTGATGAGCTGATGGTACCCCGAGTCGTTGACGGAGACGTGGGCCTTGGCGAGCTGCCACAGATGGCCCTCGGTGCCGTGGCTCGCCGGGAGGAAGACCCGGCTCAGCTCGGTGTCGCCCTCGCCGTCGCTGGGCAGGCTCAGCTCGATCACGACCGGCTTGAGGGTCCCGTCGGCCTTGAGGAACAGCAGCGTGCGCGACGCGTAGATGCACACGCCCAGCGTGTTTATGCGCCTCAGGTACGGCATCAGGTAGTCATGGTGGTCCAGGATGTACACCCTCTTCTGATGCATTGCCTGCATTTTTACAGGGATGTTGTATGTGTATCATATTCATATCACAGCAAGTAGAGGAACATACATGGAGGAGAGAACAGGGAGCAGTGTTGCTAACCATTTCAATGGTGACATCTCCAAGCTGGCTCTTGATGTGCTCGGCGGTTATCGAGCTCTTCTTCCCGCCACTGCTCACCGGCGGAAATGTCTGAGAATGGAACATTTGAAAGCCACTCAATGCACGCGGTACAAGTTTTCAGTCAAGAAAATTCAGGACGATGAGATGAACTAATACATACCTGTAATCTCTTGATGGCAACAGGGTTGAGCCCTGCAAGCATTTCCCTTGCGAACTCCTCGTCGCTCCTCCACGCCTCAGGATCCTCTGCACCATGGATCGATCGATCATCATCCCAAGATGAAACTTGATGCGTGATGAATTGGGCGGGAGAAGAGAAAGGGAAATAAACTCACGCTGGACGACTTGCGGGATGGGGAACTTGGCGGGGTGCTCCTCCTTGACGGCCTTGGCCACCTGCTTGTAGGTCTTGTGGGACGGCACGGAGGACTTGAGCTTCTCCATGACCTCGCCGTCCACCGCTGGTTGCACGGGCCTGCTGTACAGGTCCTTCCTCAGCTGCTCCATGGACTTGAAGTCGTTGCCGTGGACCAGCGTCCTCGCCTCCGGGATCACGAAGTGCGTCACCGCCTGCACCCCCAGCTTGAGCACCTCCGCCAGCTTCCCCGGGCTGAACCGCTCGTCCGGCGGGATGTAGAAGTCCAGGTTGATCACGTGCTTGCGCGTCTCCGTCACGCCGTCTTCGAGTCAATCAGTTAGAACAACCAGCCATGAGATGCAAGGTTGAAAATGGCAGCAAGTCTAGCAGTACCGGTGTTGCTGATGGCGCGGCCTGTCCGGCAGCGGCGCGGGTAGGGGTGCGTCCTGGTGCCGCCGACGACCGGGCGGACGTGCTCCGGGTTGTCCGGGTTGCCGAGGTCGTTGTAGCGGTCGTAGTCGTAGATGCGCTCCCAGTCCTTGCGCTCCCCCTTGCCGTCCCCTCGTAGGCTCCGAAGCTCCTCGTCCCGCAGCAGCACCAGCGCCTCCGGCGTCTTGGAAGGCAGGTAGCTCTGGCAATGGTCACCACGAAAGAAAGAAAGAAAGAAAGAAACCTTCATGCACGAGTTCACCCAGGATGCCAGGACTGGATATCGAACAAACACAAACGAATGGCCTCTGCTCTGACCGTGTTGACGAAGAAGAGGCGGTCGGCGGCGGTCTTCTTGTAGGGGTACACCCAGGAGTTGCACTCGAAGTGGATGCTCCGGTCCTCGGCGAGCTCCAGCCGCACGTGGCGGAGGAAGAACCGGTCGGCGCGGTTCCCGTTCCTGACGGACACGGCGCCCGGCGTGCCGAAGTCGGCGTCCACCACGAACGTGACGTGGTACGTCGTTGTGCTCGTCTTCCCGTGCTTGCTCTTCTTGCCGCCCCTCAGCGGGGCCTCCGGGCTCAGCTTCCCCTTCCCTGTCTCTGCACACATTCGGTATCAATCATTCACAGCCAAACACACAAAGAACTAACAGACAGTGCACTCACCGTGGTCGATTTGGGTGCCGCTGAAGAGGCGCAGGGTGGTGGACTTGCCGGGCGCGGACAGGCCGAAGGTGTTGGCGACGACGACGGTGCCATTGACGGCGATGGCGTTCGCCGGCGGGACCGGGCTCCGATCCCACAGCTTGGGGCAGAACGGCATTTGCATGGACCGGGCTAGGTAGACCAGCAGAGCAGAGCAGGACAGGATGATGCTAACTGATTATCCGCCGGAATCCGTGTCACAACCAATGGATTACTGCCACGGGACTATATACATCTCGGTGGGGATCCTTGGAGTGTGTTCTAGGAGGGCATCGTTTTCTGGTTTCCTTTCCACTGGAGAGGAGGAGGAAAGCAGAAAGGGAGAGGGGAATGTGTGCCAGCCTTCGGCCTGACCTCTTGCATCTGATGCTGCTTCCTCTGAGCCGCAAAGGATCTCTGCCTTGTGCTACATACTGTACATGGCTTTCTGTGGGGTGTGGTGGTAACTTCTGGGCGCTCTGTCACTTCCCACAGCTTTTTATGAGGCCAGAAAATTCTCCCCGGTCGTGATCCCGGGCGAATGCC
The DNA here is from genome assembly GCA_021605145.1 of Aegilops bicornis. Taxonomy (NCBI): domain Eukaryota; kingdom Viridiplantae; phylum Streptophyta; class Magnoliopsida; order Poales; family Poaceae; genus Aegilops; species Aegilops bicornis. The sequence continues at coordinate 421,717,909 of CM038669.1, read as the reverse complement.
ATGTCGATATTCGCAAGCGCTATGCCTCTCGGGGTAAAAAACACAACGAACGAGGACTGTTTGGTTCGTGTGCCCGTGCCTTTTCTGCCCGGCCTTGAGCGGAGCTCGGAATTTCTTGGAAGCCGTTTGGTTGCTGTCCTGGAAAGGCCTGGGGTGGTCTGGCCTGGAATAGCTGGAGGTGGTTAGACTGATTTTCTACGAATAGTGTATTTTATTGATTTATACATGTAGCATCGAGGAGGATATAATTATAGCGAGTACACATCCGGCTTCTATATATTTATATATTTAGGATGTACATATTCAACACTAGTAACACGTCAAGAATCACATCGACAAATAGCAAAGTCATAAAGACCTAAGCTATGCCTTGGCGAGAATAAAAGGAAAAAAAAAACTGAAAGCGATAAAAATAATGATTGACAACATAAAGCAGTGGCCATCGGCACAAAACTATCTCTTGACAGCTTAAGGACTACGAGGAAGGTTCTTCAAAAACGACGCCTCCACAAAGACAAGGACGTGCAAGCGCCATTGTCACCCGATCTAACTGCCGAAGTTCGGATCACGGTTTTCATCACGAAGATCGGATCCAAGGAAACTCCAAGCAATGGCTTCATCAGGGTAACGGAATGTCGCCATTGCCAGGTATAACCAAATGGCGAGAACTAGGTTCACCCCCGAAGCTCGAGACCAATTACCCAAGAAGTACCACCCAATCGAAGACATCCTATGTTGCTCGTACACTTGCCTCGATCCGAGCAGCTAAATACGTGCATGGTCTTGGTGGCAGGCTAACAAGTCACGACGAGAGCCGCTCGACATAACATGGTGAAGTCTCTAACAGGGAGGAAGGAGATCGACACTGCCAAAATCTCGAGTTCGGGACGATCCAAAGGCCCATGACATCCCCACAAGTCAGCTGATGGCTGGTCGCATCATACCACAACACCACCTTGTTGCCTAGTGAGGAATTGGTATCTTGTTAGTGGATCCATGAAATGTTGGTGATGAATCGCCAACTTACTGATGGGTTACGTGAGTTAACCATGGTAGATTAGCAGGCGGTTCATCAGTTGAGATTTACTTTACCTGATGCCTCTCTTGCTTCCATTGTTCTTTTGCATATATTGGCAAGGGAACATGTCAAGACGGAACATGGTAGATCTGAGGCCATGAAGCATGTTGCGGGACACGCAAAACTACCTCCATTGTCCTCAATGCAAACAACTAACCATCTGACGCAAGAAATCGTTGTTGTTGTCGGATCGGAAGTTCAAAACTCCTCAGGCAGCGCCATATGGCCACTGTTGCAACCACTGAGGTTGGGGGACAATACCAACCAGCATCATACTAGCCAAATCCACTACGCCATCAGCCTTTCGCCGGAGAAGAGGATCACCATGGCCACTGCCTTCCGATGGGCAGAATGGGCGATGACTGCTACATATGCCGCTTGGCCATCATCGTAACCCGCTTCGTCCTTGTGCCGAAAAGGCACCCCAAGAGCATTGATACATCTCCAACGTATCTATAATTTTTTATTGTTCCATGCTATTATATTATCTGTTTTGGATGTTTATGCATTAATATGCTATTTTATATTATTTTTTGGACTAACCTATTAACCTATAGCCCAGTGTCATTTTCTGTATTTTCCTTGTTTTTGAGCTTCGCAGAAAAGGAATACCAAAATGAGTCCAAACGAAATAAAACTTCACGATGATTTTTCTTGGACCAGAAGACACCCAGGAGACTTGGAGTTGAAGTCAGAAGAGCCACGAGGCGGCGACAAGGGTGGAGGGTGCGCCCCCTACCTTGTGGGCCCCTCGGTGGCCCCCTGACCTAGATCTTCCTTCTATATATTCACATATATTCCCAAACCACCAGAAGAATCCACGAAAACACTTTTCCACCGCCACAACCTTCTGTTCCCGTGAGATCCATCTTGGGGCCTTTTTCGGCATCCTGCCAGAGGGGGATTCGATCACGGAGGGCATCTACATCAACTCTATTGCCCTTCTGATGAAGCGTGAGTAGTTTACCTCAGACCTACGGGTCCATAGCTAGTAGCTAGATGGCTTCTTCTCTCTCTTTGATCCTCAATACAACGTTCTCCTTGATGTTCTTGGAGATCTATCCAATTTAATCTTCTTTTGCGGTGTGTTTGTCGAGATCTGATGAATTGTGGATTTATGATCAACTTATCTATGAATATTATTTGAATCTTCTCTGAATTCTTTTATGCATGATTTGATATCTTTGTATTTCTCTTCGAATTATCGGTTCGGTTTGGCCAACTATATTGGTTTTTCTTGCAATGGGAGAGGTGCTTAGCTTTGGGTTCAATCTTGCGTGATTTCACCCAGTGACAAAGTAGGGGTAGCGAGACATGTACTGAATTGTTGCCATCGAGGATAAAAAGATGGGGTTTATATCATATTGCATGAGTTTATTCCTCTACATCATGTCATCTTGCTTAAGGCGTTACTCCGTTCTTTATGAACTTAATACTCTAGATGCATGCTGGATAGCGGTCGATGAGTGGAGTAATAGTAGTAGATGCAGGCAGGAGTCGGTCTACTTGACACGGACGTGACGCCTATATTTCATAATCATTGCCTTCGATATCATCATAACTTTGTGCTTTTCTATCAATTGCTTGACAGTAATTTGTTCACCCATCGTATTATTTGCCTTCATGAGAGAAGCCTCTAGTGAAACCTATGGCCCCCGGGTCTATTTTCCATCATATTACTTTTCGATCTACTATTTTGCAATCTTTTATTGTCAGATCTATATACCAAAAAACCCAAAAATATTTTATATTTTGTTTAGTTTTATTTATCTATCTCTATCAGATCTCATCTTTGCAAGTGACCGTGAAGGGACTGACAACCCCTTTATCGCATTGGGTGCAAGTGTTTGATTGTTTGTGCAGGTATTGGTGATTTGTGCGTTCTTCTCCTACTAGATTGATACCTTGATTCTTAACTGAGGGAAATACTTATCTCTACTTTGCTGCATCATCCTTTCCTCTTCAAGGAAAAAACCAACGCAAGCTCAAAGAAAAAGGATGTGGATAATGATATTGTTAAATCGAATCTATTTTCGTTCTCACTACGAGATCGTGCTAAAACTTAGTTTTCATCTTTGCCTAAAAATAGTATTGATTCATGGAACAAGTGTAAAGATGCTTTTATTTCCAAGTATTTTCCTCCCGCTAAGATCATCTCCCTTAGGAAGGATATTATGAATTTTAAGCAACTTGATCATGAACATGTTGCACAATCTTGGGAGCGGATGAAATTGATGATCTGAAATTGCCCCACTCATGGTTTAAATTTATGGATGATTATCTGAGAAAAATTATGCCGGATTGAATTTTTCTTCTAGAAATCTTTTAGATTCCGCCGCGGGAGGTACTTCTATGGAAATTACTTTGGGAGAAGCTACTAAACTCCTAGATAATATTATGGTTAATTATTCTCAATGGCATACCGAAAGATCTTCTTCTAGTGAAAAAGTGCATGTGATTGAAGAGATTAATGTTTTGAGTGGAAAGATGGATGAACTTATGAAATTATTTGCTAGCAAGAGTGCTCCTATTGATCCTAATGATATTCCTTTTGTCTACTTTGATTGAGAATAATAATGAATCTATGGATGTGAATTTTTTTTGGTAGGAACAATTTTGGTAATAACGCATATAGAGGCTATTTTAATCCTAGGCCGTTTCCTAGTAATTCCTCTAATAATTATGGTAATTCCTACAACAATTCTTATGGAAATTATAATAAGATGCCCTCTGATTTTGAGAATAGTGTTAAAGAATTTATGATTTCATTTAAGAGTTTCAATGCTTTGGTTGAAGAAAAATTGCTTAAGATTGATGATTTGGCTAGGAACATGGATATAATTTCTCTTGAGGTTGATTATTTGAAAATTAGATCTATTCCACCCAAGCATGATATTAATGAGTCTCTTAAAGCTATTAGAATTTCTATTGATGACTGTAAAGAAAGAACCGCCAAGATGTGTGCTAAGCGAGATTGGTTTGTAAAAACATGTTCTTTTAGTTTTCGTGAAAATAATGATGAAGATATTAAAGTGATTGATGTGACTCCTACTGAATCTTTGTTTTCCAATATAAATCTTGATAAATATGGGGCTGGAGATGAGTCGACTTTAGTTAGAAGGCATCCCAATGATTCAAAGTTGATAAAAACTTTAAGTAGCGATGAACCCACTCTTTTGGATTTCAAGGATTTTTATTATGATAATTGTTCTTTGATCAATTGTATTTACTTGTTGCAATCCATGTTGAATTCTCCTCATGCTTATAATCAAAATAAAGTTTTTACTAAACATATCTTTGATGCTATGATGAAATCTTTTGAAGAAAAACTTGAATTGTAAAATTCTATCCCTAGAAAACTTTATGATGAGTGGGAACCTACTATTAAGATTAAGAGTAAATATTATGAGTGCCATGCTTTGTGTGATTTGGGTGCTAGTGTTTCCATGATTCCAAAAACTTTATGTGATGTGTTAGGTTTCCGTGATTTTGATGATTGTTCTTTAAATTTGCATCTTATGGATTCCACTATAAAGAAACCTATGGGAAGGATTAATGATGTTCTTATTGCTGCAAATAGGAATCATGTGCCCGTAGATTTCATTGTTCTTGATATAGATTGCAATCCTACATGTCCTATTATTCTTGACAGATCTTTCCTTAGAACGACTGGCACAATTATTGATATGAAAGAAGGGAACACTAGATTTCAATTTCCCTTAAGGAAGGGCATGGAAAACTTTCCTAGAAAGAAAATTAAGTTGCCATATGAATCTATTATGAGAGCTACTTATGGATTGCATACCAAAGATGACAATACCTAGATATATGTGTTTTTATGCCTAGCTAAGGGTGTTAAACAATAGTGCTTGTTGGGAGGCAACCCAATTTTATTTTTGCCTTTTTGTTTTGCTACTGTTTTTGAATAAATTACACATTATTACCTCTGTAGTAATTGTGTTTTAGTGTTTTAATTAGTGTTTGTGCCAAGTAAGATCTTTGGGATGGCTTACGGTGATAGTTGATTTGATCTTGCTGAAAAACAGAAACTTTTGCGTCCAGTCACAGAATTGTTTAAATTCAGTGGAGCGTGGAAAAACCCTGAATTTTTTTAAAAGCATTTATATACAAGTTGCCTCTGTTGTCCTAATGTTTAATAATTTTTGGTGTCATAGAAGTATTAGAACAATTCAGATCTTCGCAGACTGTTCTGTTTTTGACAGATTTTGTTTTTTTGTGTTGTTTGCTTATTTTGATGAATCTATGGGTAGTATCGAGGGGTATGAACCATAGATAAGTTGGAATACCGTAGATATTACACCAATATAAATAAAGAATGAGTTCACAATAGTACCAAAAGTGGTGATTTTATTTTCTTATACTAACGGATCTCACGAGTTTTCTGTTGAGTTTTGTGTTGTGAAGTTTCCAAGTTTTGGGTAAAGATTTGATGGACTATGGAATATGGAGTGGCAAGAGCCTAAGCTCAGGGATGCCCAAGGCACCCCAAGGTAATATTCAAGTACAACCAAGAGTCTAAGCTTGGGGATGCCCCGGAAGGCATCCCCTCTTTCGTCTTCGTCTATCGGTAAATTTACTTGAGGCTATATTTTTATTCACCACATGATATGTGTTTTGCTTGGAGCGTCTTGTATGATATGAGTATTTTCTTTTTAGTTTGCCACAATCATCCTTGCTGTACACAACTTTTGAGAGGGACATGCATGAATCGTGATTTACCAGAATACTCTATGTGGTTCACTTATATCTTTTGAGCTAGGCAATTTTGCTCTAGTGCTTCACTTATATCTTTTTAGAGCACGGCGGTGGTTTTATTTTATAGAAATTGTTGAACTCTCATGTTTCACTTATATTATTTTGAGATTATTTTTAAACAGCATGATAATTTTCTTTGGTTATGAATCTAGTCCTAATATGATAGACATCCAAGAGGGATATAATAAAAACTTTCATATAAAGTGCATTGAATACTATGAGAAGTTTGATTCCTTATGATTGTTTTGAGATATGAGGATGGTGATATTAGAGTCATTCTAGTGAGTAATTGTGGATTGTAGAAATACTTGTGTTAAAGTTTGTGATTCTCGTAGCATGCATTATGGTGAACCGTTATGTAACGAAGTTGGAGCATGATTTATTTATTGATTGTCTTCCTTATGAGTGGTGGTCGGGGACGAGCGATGGTCTTTTCCTACCAATATAGCCCCCTAGGAGCATGTGCGTAGTACTTTGTTTCGATGACTAATATATTTTTGCAATAAGTATGTGAGTTCTTTATGACTAATGTTGAGTCCATGGATTATACGCACTGTCACCCTTCCACCATTGCTAGCCTCTCTACTCTCTAGTACCACACAACTTTCGTTGGTACTATACACCTACCTTTTATCTTCCTCAAAACAGCCACCATACCTACATATTATGGCATTTCCATAGCCATTCTGAGATATATTGCCATGCAACTTTCCACCATTCCGTTTATTATGACACGCTTCATCATTGTCATATTGCTTTGCATGATCATGTAGTTGACATAGTATTTGTGGCAAAGCCACCGCTCATAATTTTTATACATGTCAGTCTTGAGTCATTGCACATCCCGGTACACCGCCGGAGGCATTCATATAGAGTCATATTTTGTTCTAAGTATCGAGTTGTAATTCTTGTGTTGTAAGTAAATAAAAGTGTGATGATCTTCATTATTAGAGCATTGTCCCATGTGAGAAAAAAAATAAAAGAGGCCAAGGAAGCCAATACAAAAAAGAGAGGCCAAAGAAGCCAAACAAAAAAATGAGAGAAAAGAGAGAAGGGGCAATGTTACTATCCTTTTTCCACACTTGTGCTTCAAAGTAGCACCATGATCTTCATGATAGAGAGTCTCCTATGTCACTTTCATATACTAGTGGTAATTTTTCATTATAGACTTGGCTTGTATATTCCAACGATGGGCTTCCTCAAATTTCCCTAGGTCTTCATGATCAAGCAAGTTGGATGCACACTCACTTAGTTTCTTTTTTGAGCTTTCATACACTTATAACACTAGTGCATCCGTTGCATGGCAATCCCTACTCACTCACATTGATATCTATTGATGGGCATCTCCATAGCCCGTTGATACGCCTAGTTGATGTGAGACTATCTCCTTCTTTTTGTCTTCTCCACAACCACCATATTCTATTCCACCTATAGTGCTATGTCCATGGCTCACGCTCATGTATTGCGTGAAAGTTGAAAAGGTTTGAGAACACCAAAAGTATGAAACAATTGCTTGGCTTGTCATCGGGGTTGTGCATGATTTGAATATTTTGTGTGATGAAGATGGAGCATAGCTAGACTATGTGATTTTGTAGGGATAGCTTTCTTTGGCCATGTTATTTTGAGAAGATGATACGTCTCCAACGTATCTATAAATTTTGATTGTTCCATGCTATTATATATTCTATTTTGGATGTTTAATGGGCTTATTTATACTCTTTTATATTATTTTTGGGACTAACCTATTAACCGGAGGCCCAACCCAAAATGTTGTTTTCTTGCCTATTTTAGTGTTTCGAAGAAAAGGAATATCAAACGGAGTCCAAACAGAATGAAACCTTCGGGAGAGTTATTTTTGGAACGAAAGCAATCCAGTAGACTTGGAGTAGACGTCAGGGAAGCTTCGAGGTGGCCACGAGGTAGGGAGGCGCGCCCCCCACCCTTGTGGGCCCCTCGTGGCTCCCCTGACCGACTTCTTTCGCCTATATATATATCCATATACCCTAAAAACATCGGGAAACAGAAGAGATCGGGAGTTCCGCCGCCGCAAGCCTCTGTAGCCACCAAAAACCAGCAGGACCCGTTCCAAAGACCACGGAGGGGGGAACCCTCACCTGTGGCCATCTTCATCATCCCGGCGCTCTCCATGATGAGGAGGGATTAGTTCACCCTCGGGGCTAAGGGTATGTACCAGTAGCTATGTGTTTGATCTCTCTCTCTCTCTCTCTCTCTCTCGTGTTCTTGAGGTGGTACGCTCTTGATGTATCGCGAGCTTTGCTATTATAGTTGGATCTTATGATGTTTCTCCCCCTCTACTCTCTTGTAATGGATTGAGTTTTCCCTTTGAAGTTATCTTATCGGATTGAGTCTTTAAGTACTTGAGAACACTTGATGTATGTCTTGCGTGGGATACCCGTGGGGACAATGGGGTATTCTATTGATCCACTTGATGTATGTTTTGGTGATCAACTTGCGGGTTTCGTGACCTCGTGAACTTATGCATAGGGGTTGGCACACGTTTTCGTCTTGACTCTCCGGTAGAAACTTTGGGGCACTCTTTGAAGTACTTTGTGTTGGTTTGAATAGATGAATATGAGATTGTGTGATGCATATCGTATAATCATACCCACGGATACTTGAGGTGACATTGGAGTATCTAGGTGACATTAGGGTTTTGGTTGATTTGTGTCTTACGGTGTTATTCTAGTACGAACTCTATGATAGATCGAACGGAAAGAATAGCTTCATGTTATTTTACTACGGACTCTTGAATAGATCGATTAGAAAGGATAACTTTGAGGTGGTTTCATACCCTACCATAATCTCTTCGTTTGTTCTCCGCTATTAGTGACTTTGGAGTGACTCTTTGTTGCATGTTGAGGGATTTTTATATGATCTAACTATGTTATTATTGTTGAGAGAACTTGCACTAGTGAAAGTATGAACCCTAGGCCTTGTTTCCTAGCATTGCAATACCGTTTACGCTCAATTTTATCATTAGTTACCTTGATGTTTTTATAATTTCAGATTAAAAAAACCTATATCTACCATCCATATTGCACTTGTATCACCATCTCTTCGCCGAACTACTGCACCTATACCATTTACCATTGTATTGGGCGTGTTGGGGACACAAGAGACTCTTTGTTATTTGGTTGCAGGGTTGCTTGAGAGAGACCATGTTCATCCCACGCCTCCCACGGATTGATAAACCTTAGGTCATCCACTTGAGGGAAATTTGCTACTATCCTACAAACCTCTGCACTTGGAGGCCCAACAACGTCTACAAGAAGAAGGTTGCGTAGTAGACATCAAGCAGTTTCTGGCGCCGTTGCCGGGAAGGTGAGTGCTTGAAGGTATATCTTTAGATGTTGCAGTTAAATCTTTTAGTTTCTTGTTTTATCACTAGTTTAGTTTATAAAAGAAAAGTACAAAAAAATGGAATTGAGGATGCCTCATATGCTTCATCTTTTTAATGTCTTTCGTGAAAATAAGGATTCCGATAATTGTGCTCAATTGGTAGAGGAAGAATGCATTAGAATGTTTGGCACTAAATCTTTGAATGATGAGCATGATTGCAATGTTGTTAGTATGAAATCTTTGAATATCCATAGTACTAATGATGATTGCACTAGTCATGATGAAAATGTCTCTTATAAGCATGCCAACTTTTGTGGAATAGATAGAGCTTGCAAGTACACACCAAATAGGGAAGATAGATTTTGCAAGAGGCATTAGTATTTAGAAACTGAATGGTTGCAAGAAAGGCTAGATGATTGTGCTGAAAGATTCAATATTTATCGCCATCCTTGTGAACTTTGCAATGAACATGGTCATTTAAAGCTCCAATGCTATTTGTTTTATGATCAAATCGTGTCCAAAAGTTGTGATAACTTGATTACCCTTGAGCATCATAAAGATCTTAGTCTTCTTTTGTGGTATGAAGAAATGAAACGTATAACTGAGGGTATTCCAAAATTTAATCTTGATAAATTTCTTGATTTTGATCTAGAATAAATTTTTATGTATTGTGCGGTGAATTTCATTGAAAATCCTTATATTGCCAATTACATAAAGACAAGAAAACAAATAGAAGATGAGGAGAATACTAATGAAAGGGAAGAGATTTCCCAATATCCTCCTATTTTTTCTTATGATGAATCAGGTAACGAGGAGGAGCCTTCTATCCAACCAATCTCATTAATAAGTAGTTCCAAAAAGAGGGTTAAACCCACACATGATGTGAAGAAGAAAAAGAAAAGACCGAGAAGCGAAGGTGAAAAGGTATCCCTCCCAAATGATGTTGCTCCTATTACTCATTGTGATGATGATAATTGCTATACTATTGGTGCTATCCATACTATTAATGATGAGAGTGATTATACTTATGATATGAAAAGGCCCAAGCTTGGGGATGCTATGTTTGATGAGAATGACAAGTTTGAGAATATATTTGCTGAAATTGATGTTTGTCCCAAGCTTGGGGATGCTATGTTTAATGAAGATGATATTTTTAGCCTCCCAAGTTTTGATATGCATATTTATTATGATGAAAGCATGCCTCCTATTTATGATGATTATATTGATGAAAGTGGATTTGGAGAGGTCATGACTTTATTTAGTGATGAATCCACTATTTCGGAAGAGGTTTCAATCGATTATGATGAGAACAAAGTTGCTACTTATGATAATTATTGTGATGATACTTATGATATAAAAACTAGTGATGATTATATTTATAAAACTTGTCATGATTATGATTACCCTTTTTCTGAACTTTATTATTTCAATGTGGAAACAATTTATAGTATTTGAGTCTCTTATGATACTCCCACTATTCCGAATGAGAAGAATTTTGCTTATGTGGAGAGTAATAAAAAATCTATACTTGTAGATCATGAAAAGAGTGCTTTATGTGATGGTTATATTGTTGAATTCATTCATGATGCTACTTAAAATTATTATGAGGGATAAACATATGCTTGTAGGAATTGCAATAATATCAAGTTTCCTCTCTATGTGCTTAAAGTTTTGAAGTTATGCTTGTTTTGCCTTCCTATGCTAGTTGATTATTGTTACCATAAGTTGTTTTCTCACAAAATCCCTATTCATAGGAAGTGGGTTAGACTTAAATGTGCTAGTCATATTCTTCATGATGCTCTCTTTATGTTTCAATTCTTATCTTTTATGTGAGCATCATTGAAATCATCATGCCTAGCTAGGGGCGTTAAACGTTAGCGCTTGTTGGGAGGCAACCCAATCTTATTTTTGTTCCTGTTTAGTAATAAATAATTCATATAGCCTCTGGTTAGATGTGGTTTTATGTTTTAATTAGTGTTTGTGACAAGTAGAACCTTTGGGAAGACTTGGGTGAAGTCTATGTGATCTTGCTGTAAAAAAACAGAAACTTTAGCGCTCACGAGATTAGCTGCCATTTTTTACTGCAGAGTGATTTTAGGTTGATTATTTTTGCACATGATTAATAGACAAATTCCTCAGCTCCACCAATTTCTTTTAGAATTTTTGGAGTTCCATAAGTATACGTTTGATACAGGTTACTACAGACTGTTCTGTTTTTGACAGATTCTGTTTTCTATGTGTTGTTTGCTTATTTTGATGAATCTATGAGTAGTATCAGAGGGTATGAACCATACAGAAGTTGGAAAACAGTAGATATTACACCAATATGAATTTATAATGAGTTCACAACAGTACCTAAGTGGTGATTTATTTTCTTATACTAACGGAGCTTACAAGTTTTCTGTTGAGTTTTGTGTTGTGAAGTTTTCAAGTTTTGGGTAAAGATTCGATGGACTATGGAATAAGGAGTGGCAAGAGCCTAAGCTTGGGGATGCCCAATGAACCCCAAGGTAATATCCAAGGACAACCAAGAGCCTAAGCTTGGGTATGCCCCAGAAGGCATCCCCTCTTTCGTCTTCGTTCATCGGTAACTTTACTTGGAGCTATATTTTTATTCACCACATGATATGTGTTTTGCTTGGAGCGTCATTTTATTTTCTTTTGTTTTGCTCGCTGTTTGAATAAAATACGAGTATCTGAAATTCTTAAATGTTAGAGAGTCTTCACATAGTTACATAATTATTCAGCTGCTCATTGATCTTCATTTATATCTTTTGGAGTAGTTTGTCATTTGCTCTAGTGCTTCACTTATATCCTTGTAGAGCACGGCGGTGGTTTTATTTTAAAGAAATAGATGAACTCTCATGCTTCACTTATATTATTTTGAGAGTCTTTAGAACAACATAGTAATTTGCTTTGGTTATGAATTTAGTCCTAATATGATAGGCATCCAAGAGGGATATAATAAAAACATTCATAGAGTGCATTGAATACTATGTGAAGTTTGATTCCTTATGATTGTTTTGAGATATTAGGATGGTAATATTAGAGTCATGCTAGGGAGTAGTTGTGAATTTGAGAGATGCTTGTGTTAAAGTTTGTGATTCCCATAGCATGCACGTATGGTGAACTGTTATGTGATGAAGTCGGAGCATGATTTATTTATTGATTGCGTTCCTTATGAGTGGCGGTCGGGGACGAGCGATGGTCTTTTCCTACCAATATATCCCCCTAGGAGCATGCGCGTAGTACTTCGTTTCGATAACTAATAGATTTTTGCAATAAGTATGTGAGTTCTTTATGACTAATGTTGAGTCCATGGATTATACGCACTCTCACCATTCCACCATTGCTAGCTTCCCTATAACCGCGCACCTTTCGCCAGTATCATACACCCACCATATACCTTCCTCAAAACAGCCACCATACCTACCTATTATGGCATTTCCATAGCCATTCCGAGATATATTGCCATGCAACTTACCACCGTTTCGTTTATTATGACATGCTTCATCATTGTCATATTGCTTTGCATGATCATGTAGTTGACATGTATTTGTGGCAAAACCACCGTTCATAATTCTTTCATACATGTCACTCTTGATTCATTGCACATCCCGGTACACCGCCGGAGGCATTCATATAGAGTCATATCTTGTTCTAAGTATCGAGTTGTAATTCTTGAGTTGTAAGTAAATAAAAGTGTGATGATCATCATTATTAGAGCATTGTCCTAGTGATGAAAGGATGATGGAGACTATGATTCCCCCATAAGTCGGGATGAGACTCCGGACGAAAATAAATAAATAAAAGAGGCCAAAGAAGCCCAAAAAAGAGAGAAAAAGAGGCCATAAAAAAGAGAAGGCCAAAAAAAAACAAAAAAATGAGAGAAAAAGAGAGAAGGGGCAATGCTACTATCCTTTTACCACACTTGTGCTTCAAAATAGCACCATGATCTTCATGATAGAGAGTCTCCTATGTTGTCACTTTCATATACTAGTGTGAATCTTTCATTATAGAACTTGGCTTGTATATTCCAATGATGGGCTTCCTGAAAATGCCCTAGGTCTTCGTGAGCAAGCGAGTTGGATGCACACCCACTTAGTTTCTTTTTGAGCTTTCATACACTTATAGCTCTAGTGCATCCGTTGCATGGCAATCCCTACTCACTCACATTGATATCTATTGATGGGCATATCCATAGCCCGTTGATATGCCTAGTTGATGTGAGACTATCTTCTCCTTTTTGTCTTCTCCACAACCACCATTCTATTCCACCTATAGTGCTATGTCCATGGCTCACACTCATGTATTGCGTGGAGATTGAAAAAGTTTGAGAACATCAAAAGTATGAAACAATTGCTTGGCTTGTCATCGGGGTTGTGCATGATTAAATACTTTGTGTGATGAAGATAGAGCATAGCCAGACTATATGATTTTTTATGGATAACTTTCTTTGGCCATGTTATTTTGAGAAGACATGATTGCTTTGTTAGTATGCTTGAAGTATTACTATTTTCATGTCAATATTAAACTTTTGTCTTGAATCTTATGGATATGAATATTCATGCCACAATAAACAAAATTACATTGAGAAATATGCTAGGTAGCATTCCACATCAAAAATTCTGTTTTTATCATTTACCTACTCGAGGACGAGTAGGAATTAAGCTTGGGGATGCTTGATATGTCTCCAACGTATCTATAATTTTTGATTGTTCCATGCTATTATATATTCTATTTTGGATGTTGATAACCCACAAGTATAGGGGATCGCAACAATTTTCGAGGGTAGAGTATTCAACCCAAATTTATTGATTCGACACAAGGGGAGCCAAAGAATATTCTCAAGTATTAGTAGTTGAGTTGTCAATTCAACCACACGGATAACTTAGTATCTCAGAGTAAAAAGTATTTAGTAGCAAAGTAGTATGATAGTAACGGTAACAGTAGTAAAAGTAATATTTTTGGGTTTTATAGTGATTGTAACACTAGCAACATAAAAGTAAAAAAGCGAAGAACAATAAGTGAAAAGCTCGTAGGCATTGGATCGGTGATGGAGAATTATGCCGGATGCGGTTCATCATGTAACAGTCATAACATAGGGTGACACAGAACTAGCTCCAATTCATCAATGTCATGTAGGCATGTATTCCGAATATAGTCATACGTGCTTATGGAAAAGAACTTGCATGACATCTTTTGCCTACCCTCCCGTGGCAGCGGGGTCCTATTGGAAACTAAGGGATATTAAGGCCTCCTTTTAATAGAGTACCGGACCAAATCATTAACACATAGTGAATACATGAACTCCTCAAACTATGGTCATCACCGGGAGTGGTCCCGATTATTGTCACTTTGGGGTTGCCGGATCATAGACATAGTAGGTGACTATAGACTTGCAAGATAGGATCAAGAACTCACATATATTCATGAAAACATAATAGGTTCAGATCTGAAATCACGGCACTCGGGCCCTTGTGACAAGCATTAAGCATAGCAAAGTCATACCAACATCAATCTCAAAACATAGTGGATACTAGGGATCAAACCCTAACAAAACTAACTCGATTACATGATAAATCTCATCCAACCCATCACCGTCCAGCAAGCCTACGATGGAATTACTCACGCACGTCGGCGAGCATCATGAAATTGGTGATGGAGGATGGTTGATGATGACGATGGCGATGGATTCCCCTCTCCGGAGCCCCAAACGGACTCCAGATCAGCCCTCCCGAGAGAGTTTAGGGCTTGGCGGCGGCTCCGTATCGTAAAACATGATGAATCTTTCTATCTGATTTTTTCTCCCCGAACACGAATATATGGAGTTGGAGTTGAGGTCGATGGAGCGTCAGGGGCCCCATGAGGTAGGGGGGCGCGCCCAGGGGGGCAGGCGCGCCCCCACCCTCGTGGATAGGGTGTGGGCCGCCTGGCCTTGATTCTTTCGCCAATATTTTTTTATTATTTCCAAAAATAATCTCCATGGAGTTTCAGGTCATTCCGAGAACTTTTGTTTCTGCACATAAATAACACCACGGAAATTCTGCTGAAAACAACGTCAGTCCGGGTTAGTTCCATTCAAATCATGCAAGTTAGAGTCCAAAACAAGGGCAAAAGTGTTTGGAAAAGTAGATACGACGGAGACGTATCAACTGCCCCAAGCTTAAACCTTTGCTTGTCCTCAAGCAATTCAGTTGATAAACTGAAAGTGATAAAGACAAACTTTTACAAACTCTGTTTGCTCTTGTTGTTGTAAATATGTAAAGCCAGCATTCAAGTTTTCAGCAAAGATTATGAACTAACCATATTCACAATAACATTTAGGTCTCATGTTTACTCATGTCAATGGCATAATCAACTAGCGAGCAATAATAGTAAATCTCGGATGACAACACTTTCTCAAAACAATCATAATATGATATAACAAGATGGTATCTCGCTAGCCCTTTCTGAGACCGCAAAACATAAATGTAGAGCACCTTTAAAGATCAAGGACTGACTAAACATTGTAATTCATGGTAAAAGAGATCCGATCATAGTCATACCCAATATAAATTAATAGTAATGGATGCAAATGACAGCGGTGCTCTCGGTGGTGCTTTTTAATAAGAGGGTGATGACTCAACATAAAAGTAAATAGATAGGCCCTTCGCAGAGGGAAGCGAGGATTTGTAGAGGTGCGAGCTCGATTTTAAAGCAGAGATAAATAATATTTTGAGCGGCATACTTTCATTGTCAACATAACAACCAAGAGATGGCGATATCTTCCATGCCACACACATTATAGGCGGTTCCCAAACAGAATGGTAAAGTTTATACTCCCCCTCCACCAACAAGCATCAATCCATGGCTTGCTCGAAACAATGAGTGCCTCCAACTAATAACAGTCCTGGGGGAGTTTTGTTTGCAATTATTTTGATTTGATTTGCATAAAGCATGGGACTGGGCATCCCGGTGACCAGCCATTTTCTCGTGAGTGAGGAGCGGAGTGCACTCCTCTTGAGAATAACCCGCCTAACATGGAAGATACAGACAACCCTAGTTGATATATGAACTATTTAAGCATACAAAACATAATTTCATTTGAAGGTTTAGAGTTTGGCACATACAAATTTACTTGGAGCAGCGGTGAATACTGCATATAGGAAGGTATGGTGGACCCATATGGAATAACTTTGGGGTTTAAGGGATTGGATGCACAAGCAGTATTCCCGCTTAGTACAAGTGAAGGCTAGCAAAAGACTGGGAAGCGACCAACTAGAGAGCAACAACAGTCATGAACATGCATTAAAATTAATAAACATTGAGTGCAAGCATGAGTAGGATATAATCCACCATGAACATAAATATTGTGAAGGCTATGTTGATTTGTTTCAACTACATGCATGAACATGTGCCAACTCAAGTCACTTGAATCATTCAAAGGAGGATACCACCCCATCATACCACATCACAACCATTTTAATAGCATGTTGGCACGCAAGGTAAACTATTATAACTCATAGCTAATCAAGCATGGCACAAGCAACTATGATCTCTAATTGTCATTGCAAACATGTTTATTCATAATAGGCTGAATCAGGAACGATGAACTAATCATATTTACATAAACAAGAGAGGTCGAGTTCATACCAGCTTCTCCCATCTCAATCGATCCATGATATATCGTCATAATTGCCTTTCACTTGCACGACCGAACGATGTGAATAATAATAATAGTGCACGTCAATTGGACTAAGCTAGAATTCCCCCAAGCTTAGGCTTTTGGCCTAAGTTGGTCTATTGCTACTGATGGCCTGGCGGATATCCAAAGTTGTAGTTGGGGTCGTACTAAGAAGAAGCATGGAATTGCCACTGGTTGGCAATTGCCTCCGGGTCCCACTGGTAATTAGACTGTCATGGAGGATCAAATTGTGGTTCTGGCTCTGGCTCTGTGGCTAATGTAGGGTTCCGGTAGGCGTGAATGGCCGCCAGCGGAACGAGGTACTGGCCTGCAGATAAATCAAACAAGGAAGGAGCAGGCAAGGTAATAGTCTCAGGGTGATGTTTATCAAAGAACAATTTGTATTTAAGCTCCCTTTCCCTATTCTTAACAATAAAATCATGCGCTACCATACTCTTATAATCTAAATAAAAAGTAGGCTGCAATTTTTCTTCTTTTTCATAGTTCCTAATAGGTATGTTATAGTATGCAGCAAGGCGTGAAGCATAGACACCTCCAAAGATGGGGCCCTTTGTACAGTTCAGGCTTAACCGTTTGGCAATAATACCACCCATACTAACAGAGTCATCACGGAATAAACCATGGAACCAAATAATAATATCAGGAAGACTAAGGTTTCCACAGTTTTCGCGACCAATTAAGCAACAACTAGCAAATATTGCAAAGTAGCGTAAAACATGAAAATGTATGCTAGTGATTCTTGCATCGGAAACCTTCCTAGTTTCCCCTATAGTAATAGTATCAATAAACCCGTCCACATATTTACGATGTGGTTCCTCTAAGCTACCCTCAAAAGGTATTTTGCAAACCCTGCAAAATTCATATAGTGACATCTTCTTAACCACATCATATAAATGAAACTCTACTGAAGGAGGTGATTCCTTAGGATAATAGTAGAAGTTTTGCACAAAAGTTTTGGTGAGTAAGAGATACTGTTCGCGTTGGTCGTGGAGGAAGTCGGTGAGGCCTTCATTCTCAGCCAATTCATAAAAATCATCATAAATCCCGGCTGCTCTCAAGAAATCATCGGAAGGCCATTCGCATGGCGAACCTCCATGATCTTGAAGCAGATTATATTTGGGCCTCTCTGCTTCTTCACTTTGCTTTTCCTTCGAGCTTCGGCTCGATGAGCCCCTCGAAATCTCTTCATTATTTTCTGAAAAATTATGAAATTTTTAGTAACTTCAAATAAAAGTAAACCAAGCTCAACAAAATTGATAGCAACTACTCCTACAAGTGCCTAGAGCCTATATCATGCATTAGAACTACTTGGAACCATATAAATTTGGTATGCAAGCTCAAGAACATGGTCACCTAGGCAGCACAAATTTGCAATGAATAAAGCACTAGAACAAAAACTAATTGGACCAATGGAGGAATCACATACCAAGGAACAATCCTCAAGCAGTTTTGTGTGAGGTGCTTTGAGCAAGGAGATCGAAAATCGCAAAGAAAATGAGCTAGAATTCGTGCTTGAGCTGGTTGGTGATTTTTTGGGAGGAAGAAGAAGTGTGTGGGTGCAGGAATAAGTGGGGGCCACCATGGGCCCCACGAGGTAGCGCCTGGACCCTCGTGCCCAGGTGCTTGCTCCCCTGCTGTGTTCTCGGTACAAATATTCTCAAATATTCCAGAAAAAATCATATTAAATTGGCAGGGCATTTGGAGAACTTTTATTTTCAGGGTATTTTTATATTGCACAGATAATTCAGAAAACAGACAGAAAATTACTATTTTTACTTTATTTCAACTAAATAACAGAAAGTAAAAGAAGGGTACAGAAGGTTGTGCCTTCTAAATTCATCCATCTCATGCTCATCAAAAGGAATCCACTAACAAGGTTGATCAGGTCTTGTTAACAAACTCATTTCAAATAACATGAAACCGGAGAAATTTCGAATAACACTATGTTGCCTCAACGGGGATGTGCACATCCCCAATAATAAGAATATCATATTTCTTCTTGATAGTAGGAAGAGGAAATTCAAAACCTCCAAAAATAATCGATGGAATTTTTCCAATAGAGTTGATACTATGAACTTGAGGTTGTTTCCTCGGAAAGTGTACCGTATGCTCATTACCATTAACATGAAAAGTGACATTGCCTTTGTTGCAATCAATAATAGCCCCTGCAGTATTCAAAAAGGGTCTTCCAAGAATAATAGGCATACTATCGTCCTCGGGAATATCAAGAATAACAAAGTCCGTTAAAATAGTAACGTTTGCAACTACAACAGGCACATCCTCACAAATACCAACAGGTATAGCAGTTGATTTATCAGCCATTTGCAAAGATATTTCAGTAGGTGTCAACTATTAAAATCAAGTCTACGATATAAAGAGAGAGGCATAACACTAACACCGGCTCCAAGATCACATAAAGCAGTTCTAACATAGTTTCTTTTAATGGAGCATGGTATAGTTGGTACTCCTGGATCTCCTAGTTTCTTAGGTATTCCACCCTTAAAAGTATAATTAGCAAGCATGGTGGAAATTTCAGCTTCCGGTATCTTTCTTTGATTTGTAAAAATATCCTTCATGTACTTAGCACAAGGATTCATTTTGAGCATATCAGTCAAACGCATACGCGAAAAGATAGGTCTAATCATTTCAGCAAAGCGCTCAAAATCCCCATCATCCTTTTTCTTGGATGGTTTGGGAGGAAAAGGCATGGGTTTTTGAACCCATGGTTCTCTTTCTTTACCATGTTTCCTAGCAACAAAGTCTCTCTTATCATAACGTTGATTCTTTGATTGTGGGTCATCAAGATCAACAACGGGTTCAATTTCTGCATCATTATCATTACTAGGTTGAGCATCATCATGAACATCATCATTAACATTATCACTAGGTTCATGTTCATTACCAGATTGTGTTTCAGCATCACAGATAGAAATATCATTTGGATTCTCAGGTGGTTCAACAATAGGTTCACTAGAAGCATGCAAAGTCCTATCATTTTTCTTTTTCTTCTTTTTAGAAGGACTAGGTGCATATATATTATTTCTCTGAGAATCTTGCTCAATTCTCTTAGGATGGCCTTCAGGAAAAGGTTCTTGTGTCATTTTACCAGTTCTAGTAGCCACTCTAACATCATCGTCATTATTCTTATTATTTAATTCATTGAGCAATTCATTTTGAGCTTTAAGTACTTGTTCTACTTGAGTGGTAACCATAGAAGCATGTTTACTAATGAGTTTAAGTTCACCTTTAACTCTAGACATATAATCACCCAAGTGTTCAATCATATCATAATTGTATTTCAATTGTCTACTAACATAAGCATTGAAGTTCTCATTTTTAACAATAAAATTATCAAACTCATCTAAGCATTGTCTACCAGACTTATAGTGAGGAATATCACCTTCATCAAATCTATAGAGAGAATTTACCTTTACTACCTGTGTCGGGTTATCAAGACCATGTGTTTATTCAATAGGTGATGAATTAAGACCATATATTTCTTCAACAGGCGGTAAGTTAAGACCATGTATTTCTTTAATAGGAGGTAAATTATTAACATCTTCAACTTTAATACCCTTTTCTTTCATAGATTTCTTTGCCTCTTGCATATCTTCAGGACTGAGGAATAGAACACCCCTTTTCTTTGGAGTTGGTTTAGGAATAGGCTCAGGAAGTGTCCAATTATTTTCATTGGTCAACATATTATTCAATAGAATTTCAGCTTCATCTGGTGTTCTTTCCCTGAAAACAGAACCATCACAACTATCCAGGTGGTCTCTGGAAGCATCGGTTAGTCTATTATAAAAGATATCAAGTATTTCATTTTTCTTAAGAGGATGATCAGGCAAAGCATTAAGTAATTGGAGAAGCCTCCCCCAAGCTTGTGGGAGACTCTCTTCTTCAATTTGCACAAAATTATATATTTCCCTTAAAGCAGCTTGTTTCTTATGAGCGGGGAAATATTTAGCAGAGAAGTAATAAATCATATCCCGGGGACTACGCACACAACCAGGATCAAGAGAATTAAACAATATATTAGCATCACCCTTTAATGAGAACGGAAATATTTGAAGGATATAAAAGTAACGAGTTCTCTCATCATTAGTGAACAGGGTGGCTATATCATTTAATTTAGTAAGATGTGCCACAACAGATTGATTCATAACCATAGAAAGGATCAGATTCAACCAAAGTAATTATATCGGGATCAATAGAGAATTCATAATCCTTATCAGTAAAAAAGATAGGTGAAGTAGCATAAGCAAGATCATATTTCATTCTAGCATTCAGAGTTTTTTGTTTAAGCTTAGCTAATAATTTCTTAATATCACTTCTATCATTGCAAGCAAGAAAGCCTCTTTTAGTTTCTTCATCCATAACATAGCCCTCAGACACAAAAGGCAATTCATATTTATTAGGAGAGCCTTCATCATCACTCTCATCAATATTATCAGTTTCAATAATTTCATTCTCTCTAGCCCTAGCAAGTTGTTCATCAAGAAATTCACCAAGTGGCACAGTAGTATCAAGCATAGAAGTAGTTTCATCATAAGTATCATGCATAGCAGAAGTGGCATCATCAATAACATGCAACATATCAGAATTAACAGCAGAAGCAGGTTTAGGTGTCGCAAGCTTACTCCTTAACAGAAGGTGAATCAAGTGCAGAGCTACATGGCAGTTCCTTACCTCTCCTTGTAGTTGAGGGATAAATTTTTGTTTTCGCGTCCTTCAAGTTCTTCATAGTGACCAGCAGATATAAATCCCAAGTGACTCAAAGAATAGAGCTATGCTCCCCGGCAACGGGCGCGGAAAATAGTCTTGATAACCCACAAGTATAGGGGATCGCATAGCAGTTTTCGAGGTAGAGTATTCAACCCAAATTTATTGATTCGACATAAGGGGAGCAAAAGAATATTCTCAAGTATTAGCGATGGAGTTGTCAATTCAACCACACTGGATAACTTAGTATCTCTGCAACAAAGTATTTAGTAGCAAAGTAGTATGATAATGCTTGATATGAGTAGTAAAAGTAATATTTTTGGGTTTTGTAGTGATTGTAACAAGATGTAGCGGAAAAGTATATAAGCGAAGAACAATAAGTGAAAAGCTCGTAGGCATTGGATCGGTGATGGAGAATTATGCCGGATGCGGTTCATCATGTAACAGTCATAACATAGGGTGACACAGAACTAGCTCCAATTCATCAATGTAATGTAGGCATGTATTCCGAATATAGTCATACGTGCTTATGGAAAAGAAATTGCATGACATCTTTTGATCTACCCTCCCGAGGCAGCGGGGTCCTATTGGAAACTAAGGGATATTAAGGCCTCCTTCTAATAGAGTACCGGACCAAAGCATTAACACATAGTGAATACATGAACTCCTCAAACTATGGTCATCACCGGGAGTGGTCCCGATTATTGTCACTTCGGGGTTGCTAGCTCATAACACATACTAGGTGTCTATAGACTTGCAAGATAGGATCAAGAACTCACATATATTCATGAAAACATAATACGTTCAGATCTGAAATCATGGCACTCGGGCCCTAGTGACAAGCATTAAGCATAGCAAAGTCATAGCAACATCAATCTCAGAACATAGTGGATACTAGGGATCAAACCCTAACAAAATTAACTCGATTACATGATAAATCTCATCCAACCCATCACCGTCCAGCAAGCCTATGATGGAATTACTCACGCACGGCGGTGAGCATCATGAAATTGGTGATGGAGGATGGTTGATGATGATGATGGCGACGAATTCCAATCTCCGGAGCCCCGAACGGACTCCAGATCAGCCCTCCCGAGAGAGTTTAGGGCTTGGCGGCGGCTCCGTATCGTAAAACGCGATGAATCTTTCTCTCTGATTTTTTTCTCCCCGAACATGAATATATGGAGTTGGAGTTGAGGTCGGTGGAGCGTCAGGGGCCCCACGAGGCAGGGGGCCGCGGCCAGGGGGGCAGGCGCACCCCCACCCTCGTGGACAGGGTGTGGGCCCCTGGCCTTGATTCTTTCGCCAATATTTTTTATTATTTCCAAAAATAATCTCCGTGGAGTTTCAGGTCATTCCGAGAACTTTTGTTTCTTCACATAAATAACACCATGGAAATTCTGCTGAAAACAGCGTCAGTCCGGGTTAGTTCCATTCAAATCATGCAAGTTAGAGTCCAAAACAAGGGCAAAAGTTTGGGAAAGTAGATACGACGGAGACGTATCAGATGTTTAATGGGCTTATTTATACACTTTTATATTATTTTTGGAACTAACCTATTAACCGGAGGCCCAGCCCAAAATGCTGTTTTCTTGCCTATTTCAGTGTTTCGAAGAAAAGGAATATCAAACGGAGTCCAAACGGAATGAAACCTTCAGGAGAGTTATTTTTGGAACGGAAGCAATCCAGGAGACTCGGAGTAGACGCCAGGGAAGCTTCAAGATGTCCACGAGGCACGGAGGCGCGCCTGCCCCCTGGGCGTGCCCCCACCCTCGTGGGCCCCTCGTGGCTCCCCTGACCGACTTCTTTCGCCTATATATATCCATATACCCTAAAAACACCGGGAAAAAGAAGAGATCGGGAGTTCCGCCGCCGCAAGCCTCTATAGCCACCAAAAACCAATCAGGACCCAGTTCCGGCACCCTGCCGGAGGGAGGAACCCTCACCGGTGTCCATCTTCATCATCCAGGCGCTCTCCATGATGAGGAGGGAGTAGTTCACCGTCGGGGCTGAGGGTATGTACCAGTAGCTATGTGTTTTATCTCTCTCTCTTGTGTTCTTGAGGTGGTACGATCTTGATGTATTGCGAGCTTTGCTATTATAGTTGGATCTTATGATGTTTCTCCCCCTCTACTCTCTTGTAATGGATTGAGTTTTCCCTTTGAAGTTATCTTATCGGATTGAGTCTTTAAGGACTTGAGAACACTTGATGTATGTCTTGCATGGGATACCCGTGGTGACAATGGGGTATTCTATTGATCCACTTGATGTATGTTTTGGTGATCAACTTGCGGATTCCGTGACCTCGTGAACTTATGCATAGGGGTTGGCACACGTTTTCGTCTTGACTCTCCGGTAGAAACTTTGGGGCACTCTTTGAAGTACTTTGTGTTGGTTTGAATAGATGAATCTGAGATTGTGTGATGCATATCGTATAATCATACCCACGGATACTTGAGGTGACATTAGAGTATCTAGGTGACATTAGGGTTTTGGTTGATTTGGTCTTAAGGTATTATTCTAGTACGAACTCTATGATAGATCGAACGAAAGAATAGCTCCATGTTATTTTACTACGGACTCTTGAATAGATCGATTAGAAAGGATAACTTTGAGGTGGTTTCGTACCCTACCATAATCTGTTCGTTTGTTCTCCGCTAGTAGTGACTTTGGAGTGACTCTTTGTTGCATGTTGAGGGATTGTTATATGATCTAACTATGTTATTATTGTTGAGAGAACTTGCACTAGTGAAAGTATGAACCCTAGGCCTTGTTTCCTAGCATTGCAATACCGTTTACGCTCACTTTTATCATTAGTTACCTTGCTGTTTTATAATTTCAGATTACAAAAACCTATATCTACCATCCATATTGCACTTGTATCACCATATCTTAGCGAACTAGTGCACCTATACCATTTACCATTGTATTGGGTGTGTTGGGGACACAAGATACTCTTTGTTATTTGGTTGCAGGGTTGCTTGAGAGAGACCATCTTCATCCTACGCCTCCCACAGATTGATAAACCTTAGGTAATCCACTTGAGGGAAATTTGCTACTGTCCTAGAAACCTCTGCACTTGGAGGCCCAACAGAAGACACGATTGCTTTATTAGTATGCTTGAAGTATTATTGTTTTTATGTGAATATTAAACTTTTGTTTTGAATCTTATGGATCTGAATATTCATGCCACAATAAAGAAAATTACATGGATAAATATGTTAGGTAGCATTCACATCAAAAATTCTGTTTTTATCATTTACCTACTCGAGGACGAGCAGGAATTAAGCTTGGGGATGTTTGATACGTCTCCAACTTATCTATAATTTTTGATTGTTCCATGCTATATATTATCTGTTTTGGATGTTCTATATGCATTAATATGCTATTTTATATTATTTTTGGGACTAACCTATTAACCTAGAGCCCAGTGCCATTTTCTATTTTTCCCTTGTTTTTGAGCTTGGAAGAAAAGGAATACCAAACGGAGTCCAAACGGAATAAAACTTCACAATGATTTTTCTTGGACCAGAAGACACCCGGGAGACTTGGAGTTGAAGTCATAAGAGCCACGAGGCGGCGACAAGGGTGGAGTGCACGCCCAGGGGGGTAGGGCGCGCCCCCTACCTTGTGGGCCCCTCGGTGAC
The DNA here is from genome assembly GCA_021605145.1 of Aegilops bicornis. Classification (NCBI taxonomy): domain Eukaryota; kingdom Viridiplantae; phylum Streptophyta; class Magnoliopsida; order Poales; family Poaceae; genus Aegilops; species Aegilops bicornis. Next base: position 421,692,639 of record CM038669.1, on the reverse strand, counting down.
CCACTGACCTAGATCTTCCTCATATATGTTCACATATATTCCCAAACCACCAGAAGCATCCACGAAAACACTATTCGACCACTGCAACCTTCTTTTCCCATGAGATGCCATCTTGGGGCCTTTTCCGGCATCCTGCCAGAGGGGGATTCGACCACGGAGGGCATCTACATCAACTCTATTGCCCTTTCGATGAAGCGTGACTAGTTTACCTCAGACCTACAGGTCCATAGTTAGTAGCTAGATGGCTTCTTATCTCTCTTTGATTCTCAATAAAAAGTTTTCCTTGATGTTCTTGGAGATCTATCGGATGTAATCTTTTGCGGTGTGTTTGTCGAGATCCGATGAATTGTGGATTTATGATCAGCTTATCTATGAATATTATTTGAATCTTCTCTGTATTATTTTATGCATGATTTGCTATCTTTGTATTTCTCTTCAAATTATTGGTTTGGTTTGGCCAACTAGATTGGTTTTTCTTGCAATGGGACAGATGCTTAGCTTTGGGTTCAATCTTGCGTGATTTCACCCAGTGACAAAGTAGGGGTAGCAAGACACGTATTGAATTGTTGCCATCGAGGATAAAAAGATGGGGTTTATATCATATTGCATGAGTTTATTCCTCTACATCATGTCATCTTGATTAAGGCGTTACTCCATTTTTTTTGAACTTAATACTCTAGATGCATGCTTGATAGCGGTCAATGTGTGGAGTAATAGTAGTAGATGCAGGCAGGAGTCGGTCTACTTAATACAGACGTGATGCCTATATTTCATAATCATTGCCTTGGATATCGTCATAACTTTGCGCTTTTCTATCAATTCCTCGACAGTAATTTGATCACCCACCATATTATTTGCCTTCATGAGAGAAGCCTCTAGTGAAACCTATGGCCCCCGGGTCTATTTTCCATCATATTACTTTTTGATCTACTATTTTGCAATCTTTTTTTTCAGATCTATATACCAAAAACCCCAAAAATATTTTATCATTTGTTTAGTTTTATTTATCTATCTCTATGAGATCTCACCTTTGCAAGTGACCGTGAAGGGATTGACAACCCCTTTATCGTGTTGGGTGCAAGTGTTTGATTGTTTGTGTAGGTATTGGTGATTTGTGCGTTCTTCTCCTACTGGATTGATACCTTGGTTCTTAACTGAGGGAAATACTTATCTCTACTTTGTTGCATCACCCTTTCCTCTTCAAGGGAAAAACCAACGCAAGTTCAAGAAGTAGCAAGCATCACCGACATGGCATGATGAGATTGCTTTATGATTACCTGCAAGTGCATAGGGCTGTTGCAATTCATGGTAAGTAGATTTGGTAAACCCACGGGAAGCGACACGCAGGTAACTACCAACCCCGCAACTACATGGTAACAGATAAAGCTATGTTCGCACCCAGACCGTAGTCTGGAAATAGCCTATTCTATTGGTTGCTAAGGAAACTGTAAAACTGGGGGTATCTAAACTACTAACATGAAGGTAAAAATGAGAATAAATGGGAATAAAATAGATGGAGCAACGCTCGAGTAATAAAGCATTCTCGGGGAGGGGGTCGAATTCATCACTACTGGTACTTAGGGTACACGGTCGTGCGAGTAGACAACCTACTCTGAGACGTAATTCATGTTATATGTTTTTATAAGTGGTCATGGAAGGTAGCTTCTGTCACCGTGGTACCCTCATAAACCCAACTTCACACCAATAGTAATAATCTTTTGTCGAAAAGAGTCACATGTTGAGTATTCGACTTTACTCAACATCGAGAAGATTATTAACATAAACACATTTCTGGGGTCGTATATCATGGGCATTAAAATAAGACACTAGAGTACATCCATATTTTCTTGAGAACAAATGCAATTACTCAAACATGTATATGGAGAACATAATGGGTGTCGGTGCCCAAACCGGTGGATCTCGGGTAGGGGGTCCCGAACTGTGCGTCTAAGGCTAATGGTAACAGGAGGCGGGGGACACAATGTTTACCTAGGTTCGGGCCCTCTCGATGGAGGTAATACCCTACTTCCTGCTTGATTGATCTTGATGATATGAGTATTACAAGAGTTGATCTACCACGAGATCGTAGAGGCTAAACCCTAGAAGCTAGCCTATGATTATGATTGATGTCCTCCTACGGACCAAACCCTCCGGTTTATATAGACACTGGAGGGGGCTAGGGTTACACAGAGTCGGTTACAAAGAAGAAGATCTACATATCTGAATCACCAAGCTTGCCTTCCATGCAAAGGAGAGTCCCATCCGGACACGGGACGAAGTCTTCAATCTTGTATCTTCATAGTCCAACAGTCCGGCCAAAGTATATAGTCCGCCTGTCCGAGGACCCCCTAATCCGGGACTCCCTGAGTAGCCCGTGAACCAGGCTTCAATGACGATGAGTCCGGCATGCAGATTGTCTTCGGCATTGCAAGGCGGGTTCCTTCTCCGAATACCTCATAGAAGATTTTGAACACGAGGATCGTGTTCGGCTCTGCAAAACAAATTCCACACACCACCGTAGAGAGTACAATATTCCACAAATCTAATCTGCTGACAACTTTCCACAGCATGACATCATGCCGCGGCCCGGTCATTATGAACCATTTTTCCCAGCCTGCCACTACGTGTGTTGCGAGGCGGTTTTATTGGCACGTCTTGTCGAAGCAGAGATCGTGTCCCCCTTATCACAGGATTCTCATCAATACGGGTGTGGGTAACCCAATCGTGCTTGCTAGTATGACTCCTCGATTTTAGGCAAGTTCCAAACGGCCACGCGGAGGACGCTTGATATTCACCCTTTTTATAAAGGGGCCAAGGCCTGTCCTTTTCTTCCCATGCTCGATCCTTCCCTTCCCTCACCTCGAGTTCTAACACCCGAGGCTCAGGCTTAAGCGCTTTGGACCTTCAACCATGTCCGGATCCAACCTTGAAGGTCGGTGGATGGCCTCCTCTGTCACAGAGGAGGACATCAAGAAGCTAAGGAACCTGTATCGACCACCAAATCCCTTGACAGGCTACCTGCTCAAGGGCAGGTCATCCCCTCTCCCGAACCCAACGAGAGTGTCGTGTTTGTTTCCCACTTCCTCCGAGGGCTAGGCTTTAGTCTTGATCCCTTTGTTAGAGGGCTCATATTCTATTACGGTCTAGATTTCCATGATCTAGCTCCAGATTCCATCCTTCACATCTCGTCGTTTATCATCGTGTGTGAGGCCTTCCTCCGCATTACCCCACACTTCGGCTTATGGCTCAAGACCTTCAATGTGAAGCCGAAGATGATCGATGGGCGACACGCAGAGTGCGGAGGTGCTATAATAAGCAAGGGTGCCGATGCTCTATGGCCAAAGGGTTCCTTCCCGGAGGTGTCCAACTTATGGCAACGGGAGTGGTTTTACATCACAGCTCCCCGAGGTACAAAGTGGGGGGCTGCCCCCGCCTTCCGCTCGGGCCCGCCGCTCCAACTGGCATCATGGGTCAACAAGGGACTGGGCTGGGGGCCAGTTAATGACGTGCTGACATTGCAAAGTCGCATCCGAGATCTCCTCAAGAGGGATGTCAGTCTTGTCAAGGTAATGCATGTTATGCTAGTTCGTCGGGTCCTGCCATGCCAACGTCGATCTCTCCGTATGTGGGAGTTCAACCCGGAAGGACCGCGAACTATTCTACAGTTCTTCGGCATGACGCTCGAAGAGATGTATGGATTGTTCTTCGGATCACGAATAAAGTGTCCGGACACCACCGAGGATGCGGGTCTCAACTGCAACCGTCCAGATACCCAAGTAAGTAATTCTACGACCGAACATGTTGTCTTTTTATTTGTCACAATATTTTAAAACCGCTCTCTGCCAGGACTGGATAAGAAAGGCGGAGAGGATAAGGTGTTCGGCCCCCCTTCCCGAAGGCTCGCCGAATCCTGTACTAGCCAGGATGCTTGAGCACGCACCTTATCAAGTGCCATCAGTGGGAGATGAAGGGAGGAATAAAGAAGCCGAAAGCGGGTTTCACACATTACACATCCAAACCGGGGGAATTAGTGTCTCCGCGAAGGAGGATAATCGGGGAGAAGTATCTAAAATCTTCTCTCCCCAAGGAAAGAAAAGGGCCGCCTCTGAAGACTTGGAAACGGAGGTTTCCAAACGAGGGAAGAAACCTTCGCCAGGGGGCCAATCCTCAACCGAGATGTAAGTGAACAAAAGTACTTTGGTAAATATGTCCTGCTTCATCTCTGAGAACAATAACCGAGACGTATATCTTGCAGTCCGGCTTGTAGCCCTTCTCAACAGAGTTCGTCTTCGGGGGATCTTCTTCCGGAGATGATGGAGAGCGAAACGCCTCCCCCTGCCTCCCCGCCTCATGGCATGGACGACCCTGAAGTGTCGTCACAGAGGGTTTCTCCTGATCCGCCAAGGCCAGAAGGTAACTCTTCGGCCGCCCGAAGTCCGGAGTATTCGTCTCCTAAGGAGAGCAACAGAAAGAGTCCGGGACTGTCCGGTGCACAACCGGACACACTGATGGGTCTTCTGGAGCAAGCGGCTATCTCAGAGGAGCATCGTACTTTAATGGGTACGGTGGTTGAGAGGATTTCATCCACCAAAAGTGGGTTGAATGAAGCTTTTGCGGGCCTGCTAAAAGGCTTTGAGGTACGCAAAGTAATATATATTTTTGACGGTACCGCACACGCTAGGTGTGCTCTATATAGATAGTAGCCCCTGAGACTCTGGTTGCCGTCCAGAGGCGGAAAATAGAGGATCATAGTCCCAGGTAATGATCGCGCTGCTTTCATGTGCAGGCGGCTAAGGGTTCGGTGGCTGGCCAGACTAATGATTTTGCCGAACTGAGGCGGCAGCTTGACGCGGCAGATGCCGACATCGCGCTTGTGAACAAGCGGCTTGACGAGGCATAGGGTACGTATTTTCAGGTTGTCAACAAATATTAAGGGGAGCATGATGCTAGTATCTATAATATGTTGTGGCTGCAGATGAAGCTGCCGCCGTGGAGGCCCTTCGGGTGGAACTTTCCCGAGCCAAGGAACAAGCCAGGAGAAGTGATGCGGCCGCCCTAAAGGCGGCCGAAGAGTTAAGAGCCGAACAGGCTGCTCATCGCCAGAGCGAAGATAAAATAGCCAAGATGGCTGTTGAGCTGAAAGATGCCGCCGGCCGATATGAGCTTCTCGAAAAGGAAAGCCAAGCGAAAGTGGCTGATCTGAAAAAAGCCATGGAGGCAGCCAAGGAAAGTCGCTCTAAAATCAGAGCGGCGAAGGAGGAGCTCCGCCAAGCCGGAGATATCACGGCTGGGAAGCCCTTTTTGTTGCAGACGAAGTTCGGAGATCCGAAGTATGCCCCTCTGGATCAATTATGGAGTGCTGCAGACGCGTACTTGGACTTGGCAAAGAGTGCTGCTGATGCGACTGAGTATTTCAAAGATCAGAAAGATCATGAGGTGGAAAGGTTGTTCTGGTCGCAGTTCAGTGCTCCAACGCGTCCGCTGCTGCTAAATGAACAAATGGCTGAGTGGGCCGAGCTCCATAGGTTGTCCAGACTTGCCATGAGGTTTGTCGTGGATCACCTTTGGCCGAAGGGACCAAGGCCGAATAGTTATTTTGGTTTAGTGCAACGATTCCTTGGTGCTATGCCGCATATCAACGCTGTAAAGAGGTCGGCGTGCATAGAAGGTGCGCGGATGGCACTTGCCCGTGTTAAGACATATTGGGCAGAGATGGAAGCCACCGCTATTGCAACCCGGGGTCCGGCCGTAGGCCAGGTCCCGGCCGAGCACTATTTTGAAGAAGTCCTAGAAGGCGCTCGTTTAATTGAGGCTCAGTGCTCGAAGAGTATCATGTTCGAGTGACATGTATCCCGATTGTAAAAACAATTCTATTTTGATTATAAAGGCTGTGTTTATACTTTTGCCTGAAAGTATTATGATGCCTCCTGTGCGGCCGTTTATGTATGTATATAACCTGAAAGTTTGCAGTCGTCGGCTTCAGCCCCCACGCATATAATGCGGGGGTGTTCGGAAAAGCGCGTATTCACACTTGATCCAACGTCTTGGTTCATTAAGGAGGTGAAGGCGCGGCGAACAAGGCAATCGGACTATATAGCTTTAACACTTTCACTTAGCCATAGGAGTTTGACGGTGGGGCTACTATATAGCCCCTGGTACTTCCGCGTTCATCCGAATACGGTGCGCATACGTACATGACCGGGAAACGATGCTTCGTTAATGCGGAGGAATCGAGAAGATTCTGCTGAGTCATCGAGTGGTTGACCAGTCTCGCGCTTTATCATGACAGTCATTTTTTGGCTTTCTCTACTGAGGTGCTCATCCAGGTGAACCAGGGCACAATCGCAGTAGTTCTCCTAGTGCCGCCTTAGCCGATAGAGCGGAACGTAAGGTAGCAAAACATGGGAGCTGGGGAAACCCAACTATTGACCAAAGACATGATTCGGAGCTGATGCATATAAGGCCAAACTCGCGACGCCGAACACTCCCTAAGGTATTCAGACTTTACAACATATAATGGGCTGAGTAACACCCTCGATAACGAGCCCTAAATTTCTAGGTACGTGCATTAGTCTGACATGACGAAATGCCAATAACGTCAGTATCCCTCTCGGTTATGTTGAGTATTCGGAGGGTGTGAAGCAACAAGAGATAGTAAAAAAGGTTTACACAGGGTCTTAATCTAAAAAGAAACCTTTGAGCGGGGCCCTGCTGCACGTCTGCGCCTGTGTCTCCGTTGTGCCGTATTCTGGAAGGGTGTAGCACGATGATCATCTGTAGAAGAGAAAAACCCAGGTGAAAGTATTCGTGCGAAAAGTTGGTTATCCTTAATAAACCATAAAAATGCAATCTTTATTGTATTAATAGGGTCAAGCCGAATTATAGCCCTTTTACATGCGGGAAGCCCCTAGCACCACCTATGGGGGTATGTCCATCGATCCAATCTCAGGTTTATCTGAGCTGCTACAACTAGTGGTGCGCCGGACTCGTCTAACCGTGTCCGCGGTCTTGATGACCGATCATTTATTTTGGTTGGAGAGGCCGTTTAGTGTTCGGCTGCGAGAGCCGCCACATATTCCTCTGCACGTAAGAAACGCTATTTGTTTCCGCTAACTGTTATGATACCGCGTGGACCGGACATTTTAAGTTTAAGATAAGCGTAATGCGGTACTGCGTTGAAATGAGCGAAGTCCGTTCTTCCGAGTAGTGCGTGATAGCTGCTTCAGAATGGAGCGATGTCGAAGGTTAATTCTTTGCTTCAGAAGTTGTAGAGAGAACGGAATACAACCTCTAATACTAGAGAGCCCGTGCAGCGGGCCTCTACGCCTGGTATTACTCCTGTAAAGGTAGTATTGCTTTGGCTGATTATTGTCGGGTCTATCCCCATTTTGCGGACAGTATCCTGATATATCAGATTAAGACTACTGCCCGTCCATAAGGACTCGGGTGAGATGGTATCCGTCAATTATTGGGTCTAGCACCAAAGCAGCCGATCCTTCGTGCCGGATACTAGTCAGGCGATCCCTGCGATCAAAAGTGATTGGACAGGCCGACCAAGGGTTGAACTTGGGGGCGACGGGCTCCACAACGTATACATCTCGGAGTGCGCGCTTGTGCCTCCTCTTCGGTATGTGAGTTGCGTAAATCATGTTCACTGTTTTGACCTCTGGTGGGAATTTTTTCTGTCCCCCAGTGTTCGGCTAGCGAGGCTCATCATCGTCTTCACTTGGCGTCTCCCTCCCCTTGTGTTCAGCATTTAGCTTGCCGGCCTGCTTGAAGACCCAGCATTCTCTGTTGGTATGATTTGCAGGTTTATCGGAGGTGCCATGAATCTGACATAATCTGTCTAGAATCTTGTTTAGGCTGGCGGTCCATCTCTGCTGCATTTAAATGACTTTTTCCGTTGACCGGGTCGAGAGCCCCTAAATCCGGCGTTTACCGCCGTGTTGTCTGGGCTGTCGTCATTATTTCGACGCTTGCTTTTATTGCGACGCGGCTTCCCGTTGCCATCCCTGACTTCGGATGTACCTGGGTCGCTGGTGCCGCTATGGGCCAACCAACTGTCTTCGCCCACGCAAAAGCGGGTCATAAGGCTTGTTAGGGCTGCCATTGTCCTCGGTTTTTCCTGGCCGTGGTGTCTGGAGAGCCATTCGTCCTGGATACTGTGTTTGAAAGCCGCTAAGGCTTCGGCGTCCGGGCAGTTGATGATTTGATTATTCTTAGTGAGAAATATGTTCCAAAGCTTTCGGGCTGACTCTCCGGGCTGTTGAATTATGTGACTTAAATCGTCTGCATCCGGAGGTCGGACATAGGTCCCTTGAAAATTGGCCCTGAAGGCATCCTCAAGCTCTTCCCAACTTCCAATTGAGTTTTCGGGGAGGCTTTTCAACCAGTGCCGAGCTGGTCCTTTCAACTTGAGGGGCAGGTATTTGATGGCGTGGAGATCATCTCCGCGAGCCATGTGGATGTGAAGGATAAAGTCCTCAATCCAGACCCCAGGGTCTGTCGTTCCGTCGTATGCCTCTATGTTCATGGGTTTGAATCCCTCTGGAAATTCATGATCCAGCACCTCATCGGTGAAGCATAGGGGGTGCGCGCCACCCCTGTATTTGGATGTGTCGTGGCATTCTTCTGATGGTTGTAGTGTTCGGTTTTGATTCCGAGCTGTTATTCGGTCAGTATAGTCGTTTGGGCGGCCATGATCCTGTGCTGGAGCGCGCTTCTTGGATCTATAGATGGACCTGGCCATACCAGCTTTTTTGTCCAGGTGCTTACGTAAATCGTGCGCTGACTTAGGCGCGACGCCATTAGCCGCCCTGTCGCGGCCACGGGGTGGTTGGTCCGGCTGATGGGCAGTTTTATTTTCCGGCTGAGTGGGCTCTATAGCCTCGTCGTCGAATTCAGGCAGCAGCTTGCGCTTTGGATAGCTCTTTGTGTGGCGACTGCTACCGTACTTTTCTTCAGTGTCAAGCACTTTGTTCCATCTGATGTTGATCGTATTCTGCGAGGCCTTAAGCCTTTGCTTCTGCTTCTTCAGGCTCCTCGCGGTGGCAATAAGCCTTCTATGGAGGTTCTCTTGTTACAAGTTCCTTTCTGAGATGATGTGTGCATCGTCGTCCGGACTGTTCTCCTCTCCGGAGACAGGTTGATGAGTTTTACAGCAGCTCCGTACTATGTTCGCCGTCCGCTGGCTCATCCTGCTCCATCTCTTGGTCCATGTGGTCGTTGTTTCCTTTGGAGTCGACCGGGGTATTATTCTTTCTTGCGCTGTTATCGCTGTTTTTGCTGAGGCGGGATTTGGAGCGGCGCCTACGTCGTCGCTTTGGTTGCTTCTCAAGGGGATTATCTTCCGTTGCATCCTTCCGTTCCTCGTCGCTGTTTTCTTTGGGTGTATCCACCATGTATACATCATATGATAAAGTGGCTGTCCAGTGCCCTGTGGGCGATGGTTCCTGTTCTTCTCCTGCATCGTCGTCCATACCGTCAATGTCTTCGGAGTTGAAGTCAAGCATGTCGGTTAAGTTGTCGACAGAGGCTATTAAGTGGGTGGTGGGTGGGGAACGAATTTCTTCGTCGTCCGCCTCCCATTCAAGCCGGACATAGTTCGGCCATGTGTCTCCTGACAAAGAGAGAGACCTTAATGAATTTAGCACGTCGCCCAAGGGCGAGTGTCGAAAGATATCCGCGAAGGTAAACTCCATGACCGGTGCCCAATCAGATTTGATAGGCATGGACACACGCGGTTCGGAGCCTATGGCCGGGGACGAATCCGAGGGTCCGGTGACACAGGCCTCACAAGAGGTGAGGTCAGTATTCGGCTCTATTGCCGCTGAGTGTGCGGCCTCCGTGGCGGGGTCCATCTACCCATCCTCGGATGGCACGATCTGCTCCGAATTGAAGGCCGGGGCAGCCGCAAGTGTGATCTCCCGAACACCGTCCGATGGCAGATCTAAGTCATGCTCGTCGTGACTGTGTGGCACACCTGACATGGGCTCGAATCCGTTGAAGATCAAGTCTCCGCGGATGTCGGCAGTATAGTTCAAGCTTCCAAACCTGACCTGATGGCCAGGGGCGTAGCTATCAATCTGCTCCAGATGGCCAAGCAAGTTGGCCCGCAGTACGAAGCCGCCGAATACGAAGATCTGTCCGGGGAGGGAAACCTCGCCCTGGATTGCATCGTTACCGATGATCGAAGGAGCCATCAAGCCTTATCGTGACGACACAGTGGAACTCTCAATGAAAGCACCAATGTCGGTGTCAAAACCGGTGGATCTCGGGTAGGGGGTCCCGAACTGTGCGTCTAAGGCTAATGGTAACAGGAGGCGGGGGACACAATGTTTACCCAGGTTCGGGCCCTCTCGATGGAGGTAATACCCTACTTCCTGCTTGATTGATCTTGATGATATGAGTATTACAAGAGTTGATCTACCACGAGATCGTAGAGGCTAAACCCTAGAAGCTAGCCTATGATTATGATTGATGTCCTCCTACGGACCAAACCCTCCGGTTTATATAGACACAGGAGGGGGCTAGGGTTACACAGAGTCGGTTACAGAGAAGGAGATCTACATATCTGAATCGCCAAGCTTGCCTTCCACGCAAAGGAGAGTCCCATCCAGACACGAGACGAAGTCTTCAATCTTGTATCTTCATAGTCCAACAGTCCGACCAAAGTATATAGTTCGGCTGTCCGAGGACCCCCTAATCCAGGACTACCTCAATGGGGGATAGAAGTTACACCTCAACATGGTGTTGGGGAAGAAGAGAGGCATGGCGGATTCGACGGATATTGCAGGCCCTCCGATCGGCGTCAGGCGTTGGAGGATCCTCATACATCCTTCATTCCTCCTTGTCCTGGCCCTTCATCTATGGGGATGAACCTTCTCCAGAAAATGAAGGTGTGGCGACACGTGGTGGAGTAGATGGAACTTAATGATGATGAATGATGATGAATTGCGATGGCTAGGGGTGGAGGTGAATATATAGGAGGCCTACTCGGGTCTCCTCTATAGATATGACCCCCCCTTCATCCAAGGGATGTAGGGGAGCCAAATCCTCTCCCAGTACCTCCCTTGGTTTCCAAGGAACATGTTGAAATAAACTGAGACAAAATCGGTGAAGAATCATAGCTTTGGAAGGCTGGTACGATCATGCATGGTCATACGAGATGTCGTCTTCTCTCCTGGAATACGCCAGTGTAGTTTCGTATTTTGGTAACCATTTCTTCATACTGACTCCGATTTGGGCCTTCTTAGGCTCGTTGGATTTGCCTCAGAAAGGACGACACACCTATGGTATTAGATCTCCGATTTAAACACTTTGGAAAATGTCATAATATCAAACTCTCCATACAGCCCAAAACTGGTGCTTGGAACTTCTCTGGTTTGGCCCCAACTTGATCCTTATTTATGTGTCAAGTTCATGAACATCCTAATACACCTAAAAACAACAAAACATTAGAAAACTAATAAAAACTAAAATCTATGTGATGAACCTGGTAAAATTGGTAAAGATCAGAAACTATGCATTGTGGACACGAAAAATTGCTAGATGGATATGATATGAGGTGTCGGCGTCTTAGGAACAGGGGTACCCAGACTTGCCTCCCTGCGGCCCAGAGCGTGGCTCCACCAATGGCCTGGTATGGCCCATGTTCATCAACAACCACTCAAGACCCTCATGAGGCGGATGACACCAAGACCTCACCAGGGGCGGCCTCGCTAGACTGGCTCCTTAGGAGCGGAGATATCTATGCAAGGGACACCTCGCGAGGACCAGGTGACGTGAGCCATGACGACCAAGGCCAGGCGAGCGCCAGTGGGCGCAGAGTTCCTATTTCCTCTTTGGTGCTAAAGGGGCAAGCGAAGGCGAGGAGTCCTGAGGCATCAGGCAAAGGTTTCCAGATCAGTGCAACAAGACCAAGACCAGCAGGGCGGAAGGATGGAGGTCATCGCGGAGCCCTCGGCGGCGTCACCACCAGAACCTTTGGCAGGCGAAGACCACCTTTTGTCAGGATAGCTTGTACTAGTTGTCTCCCTTCAAAATTGGCCGTTGTGGGATCCCTTCCCGCCTAAAATTTGGGAAGAGGACCCAGGTCTCTATAAATAGGACTACCCACCACCGTAGTCAGGATCGGCTCATCTTGGATCAGATCCACTCCACCAAGGCCATCTCACCAGCTCACCAAGCTCAAGAACACCTCTCCTCAGGAGGCTATTCATCCACTGTACTAGTTCATCCTCAGCCCACAAGGCAATCCACCACACCACGCTGGAGTAGGGTATTACACCACAACGGTGGCCCGAAACAGTGTAAACTGTCGTGTCTCTTGTTCCTTGGGTTCGGCGAGCTAGGCCTAGAGATTATTGGGAGAGCGAGCTCGGGAGAGATCTTCATGCGCACCCCAGAGTTCGAACCTCAAGGGTTTGCCGGAACCCGTAATCTGACATTTGGCACACCAGGTAGGGGGTGCGCCGAAGCTTACTTCCCCATTGACCGACTCACCGTGCTCCGCGACTCTAATGTCTGACGGTCCAAGGACCCAAGCCGACCACTGGGCGGCCTGGCCTGCCCGGGCGCCGCCATCCACTCCATAAGACCTCAACTCCACGCTCCAGGCGGCCCGCGTGCCGGCTAACACCCACGGGCACGGTCAGCGCGGGTCGGCACCCGCCACACTCGCGCCGCGGTGCACGCGCGCAATCACGCACAGGTTACACTGCGGCAACGACACCACACACCCGACAGGAGCAGGCGAACATGCGAGCCGCGCTCATCGTGGCACGGGAGCTGCTGCGGTGCAGGCTGGCAGAGAGCGGTCATGATGCACTACTAGAGCGAGTCGTCGAGCTACTGGACATCGCTTGTAGGGGTACGCCACCTTTCTGCTCCCTGGCCACACCCCAGGTCATGGCGGAAGCGCGCGCAAGGCTCGGGCGAGCCCGTGCACCCCCTGGGGCGTCAGGGGGATCCGGCGACACCGGCGCGGGTCTTGGCGCGGGGCGTCTTGCCGTGGCCGCGCCATCGCTAGGAGGAACAAGCACCGACAGACCGCCGCGAGGGCGTGCCAGGATACCACACGGCGGCCACTAGGGCCAAGCGCCACGTCTGGCAGCTCAAGGCACGGGGCACATGGGCGGCGGCTCTGGTGAGGCGGCCGCGGACGCCTACGTGCCCTGCATGGTGAACCTGGAATACTTGCCGGGGGAAGGCTCCAACCCATTCCCCGGACCGGGATGGGCGGCTGGATGGCCTGAAGCGCAGGTCTTCCCCGAGCCGCCCGAAGGCTTCGCCGACCCCTTCAGCGACGACGACGGTGGGGTACGGTCAATGTCTCAGGAGCAAGCTTACGCTAACCCCAAACTGCAGGAGAACCAGGCTGTAGTAGCAGTTAGAGACCTCAGGGCAGTGGCCCAGCTAGCGGCAGGAGTGGTGCTCTGGGGGCTGTGCAAGAGAGGCCCGGAGCCAGCCCCCCTCCCCGCACGCGCCACACGGAGCAAGGTGCTGCACGGAGGTAGGCCCTCTGCCGGGGGAAGCGTCGGTGAGCCTTTTCCCCCCGGCAGAGGACCTGTGTTCGCCGAGGGTGCCGCCAGCGTCCTCTTTGCCCCTTTGGTCTCGTCCTGGTTTCTGGTGCCCCAATGGTGGTCGAGGGTGGCGCAGGGCAGGGCCCTCCCCTGGCGATATGAAGTAAGGCTCGCGCCTGTGAAGGTCTCCACTCGTGACACTCTCACGTAATAATGAGTGGGGCTGTACACGCCCCGGAGTCTCCGGAGTGCCACCCTCGGGCCTCGGGGGCTCCCGCCTACGTCCTAGTGGAAGCACCATGCTTCGCGCTAGCCAGTGAAAGCACTTAGCTTCGTGCTGGTGGGAAGACAAGAAGACTAGCTAGGTGCCAGACGCGGCCATTTGCTTTCAACCCCTTTTCTGTAGCTCGATTTGCCGCCTTTTGGATTTGAACTTCAAGTCGTATTTTCGTTGGCAAGTACGGGGGGCATCTTTCTCGTTCGTGTTGATTTCCTGAGTTTTCTGGTTCAGTGTCGTATTTCAAGACTCGTGCTTGCTACCCCCTCCCTTGCGAGCACCTCGCGAGCGGGGGCTGGGCGTGGTATGCGCGTGCTATGCGCGCACCCTGCCGTGGTCTGGCGCACGCTTCTCACGAGGCCTTCTTAGATGGGCTAGCAGGCTCCTCAGAAGCCCAAAACCTCGTGAGCCCATGAAGGACTCCCCTCGGGAGGCCGCAGAAGACTCCCCTCGGGAAAAATGCACACCGGCGACTACGAGACGAGTCTGAGGCTTGCCTGGACTGAGGTAAGTTACGGCAACAAGCCCGCGGAGTAGCTTGTGGGCTCAGAAAAGCACATTTCAAGTCTGGCTCAAGGAATAAAACAGTAGTATAATTACATGAGGGGCTCCCCCTCTCCAAAATGCTCTCACACCTTGAAGGGTCGTGCCCAAGCTTTTGCGTGCAGGTTCAAAGCAAAGGAGCGCGGGCTCAATCGAACATGTCGCTCGCAGCATCTTTCGAATCGCTCCCGGACACGCTGCTGGCGCTGTCCCTGGCATCGTCTTCACCATCATCAACCACGCCGCCTTCATCCGGCACGACCACCACCGCGTCGTCCTCGGAAGCAAAATCCCTGACCAGAGCATCCACATTATCATCCACCCAACGCGCCAGGTTGTCCCAGATAGCCCCAGGCACTGGGGCAATGGCGGCATCAAAGTCGAAGTGGGGGTCGGCATTCTGAAGATGGCTGAAGACGCGGGAGAACGCGCGCCCAAGGAGGCCCCGACTCTTTTCCTCGACAAGCTTGCGGGCCCTCTCGGCCCGGTCCTCTAGGCGCGCCACGACGTCGGTGAAGAAGCGGAGATGGCTGGCATAGTCTTCTGCGTGGGGATGAGGGGCGTGTTCATCGCAGATGGTACCCAGCGCCTGGTTGGCCCTCACCCTGAGGGCCCGGAGCATGGGAGTGTGCTCGTGCAGTAACGTCTGCTGGCGGAGCGCTTCCTCCCTGCTCTGCTGTGCGAGGGAGTCAGCATCAGCAACCAGCCGCTGGAGCGGGAGCAGTTCTGCATGGGTGGAGGCCAACTCGGCCTGGATGGAGATTAGGGCCGCCGCAGCAGCCTTCTCGCGCTGCTCCACTTCGTCCAGCCTTGACCTGAGGGCAGTGGTTCTGCCCTCAGCTTCGTCTTCCACGAGCTTCAGCTTCAGGTCATGCCTGTTGGCAAGATCTTCACGAGCCTCCGCCACCCTACGGTCAACCTCCTCCTGGATCCCGGCCTCGCGCGCGCTGGTGGCGTCCTCTGCCTGGGCAACCTGGCGCTCCCTCATCTCTAGCCGTTCAAGCTCGAGGTTGTGCTCGGTGGCCTCCAGCATCAGCGCCTCCTCACGCCTCAAGATCTCCTCCTCTTCGGAAGGCGCCCCCTTCATCGATGCCATGGCGGCCCTGCGAGCCTCGACCTTCTGCTCAAGAGAGGCGTTCAGAGCCCGGAGCTCCCCTTCGGGCTTCTCTGCGACCTCGCGGCGGTGGTCAGCCTCCCTGGCTTCCTTCAAGGTTCGGGCGCTGGCCTCGCGCGAGGTGGCAAGGGATGCCTCGGCCTTCGCGTTGGAGACGCCCGAGGTCGATGGCCACCTTCAACTGATGCCACTCGTCCGCCAGCCGAAGGCCTTCAGTTTCAAGATGGGCGTCGACATCCACGAGTTCTTCCCCGAGCCGGCTCAGCGCACCCATTGCCTCCCGGAAGAGCTCATGACGGATGGCGCCGCGCTTGTGCGCGAGCTCGAACGCGCGGACAGGTCCATCCTCTGCACCAGGGGTCGTTGGAGAAGGTCAAAGTGGCTCGCTTGCCCCCAGCAAGGGGCTGGAGGCAGGAGCCTTTCCGGCCGCCTTCCGGGCCTCAGCTAGGGATGAAAATGGAATGGAAACTTTGCGTATTTCAGGAGGAAAAACGGAAACGGAGAGGAAATATGAAAACAAAAATGGAATTTTGCAAAACGGAAGTGGAAGTGGATTTTTTTATGCGGAAACGGAAACAAAAACGAAACGGTGTTTTCCGGTGGCATAGGCGTGGAAACGGAACTTTCCATTTCCGTGAATATGGAATTTCCGTCTTTACTATAGACCTATGGTTTCTTTGTAGTCCAACCACCAAACAACATACAATTATATAGTGAGTAGAATGGATCATTTGAGCACAACTTCTAGTACCACACACGTACTCAGCTTGACCATATACACAATTGCACCATACTACTACAATACTACACTAAGTTGCTAACATAATTTTTCTTAGCCATGTTAACAATTCATTAAATTTTTTCTCCTTTGCGCGTATTTCTCTTTGATTCAAGGTTTTTTTAATTTCCGGTCAACGCCCACTTCTGTTTCCGTGTCTGCTTTGTATTCGCTCTGTGTCCGTTTCCGGTAGTATCTATTTCCGTATTTATTTCCGGGATTTCTGTATTCGTTTCCGCTTCTGCAAATATATATGAAAACAAATATGGTAGAACTCAATTCCGTCCGTTTCCGCTCCGTTTTCATCCCTAGCCTCAGCGGAGGTCCGGTGGGGTGAGGCCTCGCTGCTCGAAGGTGAGGCCAGCGCCGAGGTC
Organism: Aegilops bicornis; assembly: GCA_021605145.1. Classification (NCBI taxonomy): domain Eukaryota; kingdom Viridiplantae; phylum Streptophyta; class Magnoliopsida; order Poales; family Poaceae; genus Aegilops; species Aegilops bicornis. The sequence goes on along the minus strand of CM038669.1, from coordinate 421,676,030 downwards.
GCCCAGCCGCAGGCGATGACCAAAGACGGGGCCCTTGGCACACTCCCCGTGCTCCAGAAGGGACCGTGAAGGAGGGACGACAAGAGCTCAGGGTCAAGACGCGAGGCCGGTGCATCCACCTCCCCGGCAGGCCCCGCGCCACGTGCGGCTGGCTGGTAGGAAGCGCTCAGGATCAGCGGAGAGCCGGGAGCAGGCGGAGGTCATTTCTCGGGAGATTTCGCCGCCCTGGCAGAAGGGACCCTAAAGAATTGTGGTCAGGATGAGACGCAACGCTCAAGAAATTACAAAGATAAGGTACTCACTCATCTATGGCAATATACTTCCTCTGCTTCAATGGTCGGAAGGCGTCACCACTGCAGCTTGGAGACCCCTTCCTCTTGTGGAGCGCTTCGAAGTTCAGTTGGAGCTCGTCGAAGCCCTGGGCGTGATCACCAGTGCTGGGCACAGCTGGTGTGGCTCCGGAGGAGGTGAACTCAGGAGTGCGGGGCTGCGTGGATTCCTCGGCCTCCGCCTCTCAACGGCTCGCCAGGGCCTCGGGGGCTGCAGCCTCGGGAGCATCGGACTACGTCGTTCCCCCGGCCGCTTCCTCATGATGGCTTTCACGAGTCCCAGTGGTCGGCGTTTCAGGAGCCCTAGGAGGCGTCGGGTCCTCGGCAACAGCATCTCCAGCATTCGACGGTGATCGCCCCCCTGCACCCACTTACGGGGAGATCACCACGCTGGCGGCAGGCAAGGGAGCCACGAAGACAGGGCTCTCGCGAGGCCCTTCAAGGCCAGCTGGGTGTAGCCCCCATTCGTCGAAGGGGGACATCTGCCTCGTGAATTCCACCTTGTTCGAGCAGCAGTACAGAAGGCAGCCCTCCTCCGGCAGGTTGGCTGGCATTGGGTCGCCCGTCAGGAGCTCGAGCACCGTGCGCTGCGCCTCAGGGGGAAGAGCAGGCACTTGAAGCCTCATGCGATCCCCACAGCCGGAGAAGCCCCACATCGGCTGGGAGTGGCGCTGAAGCGGAGCAATGCGGCACCGGATGTATTCCTTCACCACCATAGGTGTCGTCACCCCAAGCTCCTTCAACCTGGCTGCCAGCCGGTGCCAGACGTGGGCGAGCCGCCGGTCGGCAGCCTTCGCGTGTCCCCAGCCGGAGTTCGGGGCAGCCGGAATCCGCGGGAGCAGCAGTACATGGCTACGCACACCAACATCCACAAACACCCACCGCTTCCTAAAACCTCCGACGACCGGCGAGAACTCGAAATCGATCCCCGAGCTGGCCGTCGCTGCAACGTCCTGAAGGGATACACACCCAGAGTGCTGGAGAGCATCTGTCAGGTGCAGCAAGAAGAAGTGGCGAAGCAAGGCCACGGAAGGGGCAATGCCCACCATGGCTTCACAGATGAAAGAGAAGACAGCAAGGAGGATGATGGATTGGGGATCGAGGTGCAGCGCATTGATCTTGTAATGCGAGAGCACTGCGTTGAAGAAATCGGAGAAGGGAGGAATCAGGCCTGCCCAGAGGGCGTGAAGATGGATGGGGACCTTGGTGGTCGTCCTGTCAATTTCGGCGTGGGAAGCAGGCCAGGCCACCATCACCCCCACTCAATGGAATCGGCAGCGAGCTTCGAGTGTACCTTGCCCATCGCCTCTTGATTGAGCACCACCGTCCGCTCGATGGCGGGCTCAAAGACCGGCGGCGCGGGGGCTGAGGTACAGGACTCTTTCTTCCCCTTCTTCTTCCGGCTGGGCGCCATGGTGGCGGGGAGAGTTGGTGTCAGGTCGTACTCGAGGAAGGGATCCGCTGTTTTCCAAAAGGCGAAGGAGCTGCGGAGCGTGCTGCCTGTAATGGAGGCGGGGTTGTGTAGGCAACAATGCCCGCCTAGCCAGGCGGAAATTGAGGCTGCATGGGGAAGTGGAGGCACCCAGGTCCCGTCAGTCACCACGCGTCAATCAAGGCCACAGGCAGTTGGGGCCCGCGGTGCTCCGCACTTGCCCTTTGGCTTCGCCTCGAAGCCAAGTCCGAGCACGCCTTGGGCCCGGGGCTACTGTCGGCGTCCTGGGAACGGGGGTACCCAGACTTGCCTGCCTGCGGCCTAGAGCGTGGCTCCACCAACGGCTTGGTACGACCCATCTTCATCAACAACCACTCAAGACCCTCACGAGGGGCCAAGCCTCGCAAGGCAGACGACACCAAGACCTCCCCAGGGGCGGCCTCGCTAGGCTGGCTCCCGAGGAGCGGAGATATCTATGCAAGGGACACCTTGTGAGGTCCGCGTGACGTGAGCCATGACGACCAAGGCCAGGCGAGCGCCAACGTGCGCAGAGTACCTGTTTCCTCTTTGGTGCTAAAGGGGCAAGCGCAGGAGAGGAGTCCCGAGGCATCAGTCAAAGGTTTCCATATAGGTGCAACAAGACCAAGACCAGCAGGGCGGCAGGATGGAGGTCACCGCGGAGCCCATGGCAGCATCACCACCAGAACCTTTGGCAGGCGAAGACCACCTTTTGTCACGATAGCTTGTACTAGTTGTCTCCCTTCAAAATTGGCCATTGTGGGATCCCTTCCCGCCTAACATTTGGGAAGAGGACCCGGGCCTTTATAAATAGGACTAGCCACAACCGTAGTCAGGATCGGCTCATCTTAGATCGGATCCACTCCACCAAGGCCATCTCACAAGCTCAATGAGCTCAAGAACACCTCTCATCAGGAGGTTGTTCATCCACTGTACTAGTTCATCCTCATCCCACGAGGAAATCCACCACACCACACTGGAGTAGGTTCTTACACCACAACGGTGGCCCGAACTAGTATAAACTCTCGTGTCTCTTGTTCCTTGGGTTCGGCGAGCTAGGCCTAGAGATCGTTGCGAGAGGGAGCTAGGGAGAGATCTTCGTGCACACCCAGAGCTCGAACCTCAAGGGTTTGCCGGAACCCGTAATCTGACATGAGGGATTTTTGGTATTAGAGTAGGCTCTAAAACATGGGAAATATGCCCTAGAGGAAATAATAACTGTATAAATAATTTCCATGATTATAATTAATAGTTCATATTCTGTGCTATAACCGCTATGGTTCTTGAGTATGTGATTCAGAGGAAAACTCATAAGCATGTGTAGAATGATAAACGGTGAAACCTGATTCCTGGTCTAGCCTATAGGACTAGCTCAAGTGTTGTGTGGTGATAATGTTTTCGTAATCATGAGCATTTTGTTAAGTGTAACGAGGATGCCAAACAACCTTGAGAGTATGATGTTAGTAGAACGATGGTATTGAATTGACCCAACTTGTTTGTTATACTTTGAGATGTTATCGTCGCAAGTCTATGAGTTATAACATGGAGAGTTAATGTATGCTTTATTTCCTTAGACCATGAGAGTACCGTTGTCACTTCACACTAGACGATTTGCGGTTGCTCCAATATCATCTGTAACACGATGATCATAACGACAACTTTCAGGTTTATCGAGAAGCATGACAAGGGGCTAGATAGCTCAAGAGTGGGATTTGCTCCTCCGTCGATGGTGAGATATTATTAGGCCCCTCTCGGTGTGAAGGCGTCCATCATCGTCTTTCCAGACACAGGTGACTATGTCATAGGGATGCCAGGACATGTTAATGAGAAAAAAGAACAAAACCGTAGCGAGGAGACTGGTATAATGAGCATGAGAATGACTCAAGAGGATACCTATATATCTCACCTCAGGTTTTGTAACATATCATGAAGAAAAAGGAATAGCACATGATAACCAAAGGTTCATTTGAATATCATTTGTGTGGATATAGGGGTCAAAATGGATGTCCACGGTTCCGCTGTTGATCAGTGGATGGAAGGAAGTTTTGTTCATGTCTATATTCGACCAAATCTACATGGTCACACGCTTAAGGGGATTTTGATCTTCTGAGTATTGGTAGAGTGAAGAATATGAGAACATATTATCAGAATAGTTTTGGGAATAAAATAAATGGTTTTGAGAGAAACCGGAAGTGTTTCGGGGAATACCAGAAAGTACCAGGAAATGATATATAGGGGGGAATGTTTTCGGAGACGTTAAATAAATGATAAAAGGCTCTAATGTTGATTAGGAAGCTTCTAGAATTTATTTATTGTCAATGGGCTATAGAAAATACTAAAATGCCTATAGGGGAAATTTAATGGGCCAAAGAAGCCCATTAGGTTGAGGCGCCCCTAGCTTGGGGGACTCACCCTCCTCTTGGCCAGCCATGGGGGAGGATGATACGTCTCCAATGTATCTATAATTTTTTATTGTTCCATGCTATTATAGTATCAATATTGGATGTTTATTATGCAATTATATATCATTTTTCGGGACTAACCTATTAACCTAGTGCACATTGTCAATTGTTGTTTTTTGCTCGTTTTTGGCTTTTCAGAAAATCAGTACCAAACAGAGTCCAAATGCTACGAAACTTTTTGACGATTTTTTAGGACCAGAAGGGACCCTAGAAGCTTCGGGAGAAGACCTGAAGAGTCACGAGGGAGCAACAAGCCTGCCAGGTGCGCCCCTAAGGGGGGCCCCAGGCTTGTAGGTCCCTTTTGGCACCTCTTGACCTAATTCCAGCTCCATAAATTTCCAAATATTCCCAATACATCAGGGAGCCACCCAAAATACTTTTTCCACCGCCGAAAGTTTCTATTCTTCGGATATCCCACCTGGAGACCTTTTCCGGTACTCTACCGGAGGGGAATCGATCATGGAGGGTCTTTACATAACCTTGTTGCCCTTTCGATGATGTGTGAGTAGTTTACCACAGACCTATGGATCCATAGCTAGCTAGATGTCTTCTTCTCTCTCGTTGATCTTCAATACAATGTTCTCATTGTTCTTGGATATCTATTCGATGTAATCTTTTTTGCGGTGTGTTTGTTGGAATCCAATGAATTATGGGTTTATGATCAGATTATTCATGAATATTATTTGAGTCTTCTCTGAACTCTTTTATGCATGATTGTTATAGCTTTGTATTTCTCTCTGATCTATCTGTTTGGTTTGGCCTACTAGATTGATTTATCTTGCAATGGGAGGGGTGCTTTGTGATGGGTTCGATCTTGCATTGCTCAATCCCAGTGATAGAAAGGGACAGGTATTTATATCATTGCCATTAAGTATAAAAAGATGGGGTTTATTCATCTTAATTGGGTTTACTTTGTCTACATCATGTCATCTTGCTTAAGGCATTACTCCTTTCTTTATGAACTTAATACTCTAAATGCACGCTGGATAGCGGTCGATGTGTGGAGTAATAGTAGTAGATGCAGGCAAGAGTTGGTCTACTTGTCTCGGACGTGATGCCTATATACATGATCATTGCCTTGAATGTCGTCATAACTATGTGCTTTTTTTACCAATTGCCCAACAGTAATTTGTTTACCTACCGTATGCTATGTTCAAGAGAGAAGCCTCCAGTGAAAAGCCCCTGGGTCTATCTTTATCATATATTAAAATCCAAAAATAGCTTGCTGCAATTTATTTATCGTTATTTTTTTGTGTTTTTATTTATCTATCTATCACTACGAGATTTGATCCTTGCAATTAACCGCCAAGGGATTGATAACCCCTTGTTTGCGTTGGGTGCAAGTATTTATTATTTTGTGTGTAGGTGTTGTTCATGAGGTCTTGCGTGGTTCTCCTACTAGATTGATAACCTCGGTTCTTAACAGAGGGAAATACTTATCTCTACTGTACTGCATCATCCTCTCCTCTTCGAGGAAATCCCAACGTAGCTCACAAGTAGCAGGAAGAATTTGTGGCGCCGTTGCTAGGGAGACATCACCAAAACCTATCTAGTACCATCGAATAAACTTACATCTCCTTGCATTTACTTTAATTTTCCATTTGCCTCTCGTTTTCATCTCCCCCACTTCTAAAATGTTTTCACACAAACACAAAATATTTTTATCTTATGCCTTTTTGCTTGTTTGCTTATCTTCTTGCCTTGTCACTATGTCTCAATAAAATACAAAGTTGTGTGATTTTCCAATACTAATAATAATGATTTTGTTAGCACTCTGATTGCTCATCCCTCCACTAGTGCGGAGTCATGTGATAATAATGCCGATTTGCTAAATGTTGTTGTGAAAGAACAATTTTCTGGTAGTCCTAATGAAGATGTTGCATCCCATCTTAACACTTTCGTTGAATTGTGTGATATCCAAAAGAAAGAAAGATGTGGATAATGATATTGTCAAATTAAAATTATTTCCGTTCTCACTATGAGATCTTGCTAAAACTTGGTTTTCATCCTTGCCACGAAATAGTATTGATTCTTGGGATATGTGTCAGGATGCTTTTATTGCCAAGTATTTTGCTCCCACGGAAATTATATTTCTCTTAGAAATCAAATCATGAATTTTAAGCAACTTGAGTATGAACATGCCGTACTCATGGTTTAAGCTTATGGATGATCATACAAAAAAATTATGCGGGATTGAACTTTGTTTCTAGAAATCTTTTAGATTCCACCGCGAGTGGTACCTTTACGGAAATCACACTAGGAGAAGCTACAAATTTTCTTGATAATATTATGGCAAATTATTCATAATGGTATACTGAAACAACTCCTACAAGTAAACAAGTGAATTCTGTTGAAGAAATTAATACTTTGAGTGCTAAAGTAGATGCACTTATGAAAATGGTCGCTAGTAAGAGTGCTCATATTGATCCTTATGATGTGCCATTGTCTACTCTGATTGAGCAAAATAATGATCCCGTAGATGTGAATTTTGTGTCGCGAAACAATTTCAATAGTAATGCTTATTGAGGTAATTTTAATCCTAGGCTGCTTCCTGGAAATTTCTCTAATAATTATAGCAATTCTTATAATAATAATAATAATAGGATGCCCTCTGATCTTTAAAGTAATATAAAATAATTTATTAATTCTCAAAAGATTTTCAATACTACGATAGAGGAAAATTGAGTAAAATTGATGATATGTCTAGGAACATGGATAGAATAGCTCATGATGTGAAAAATCTCAACACTAAATTTTTTCCACCCAAGCTTGATATTGGTGAGTCTATTGATCACTATGTTTCCATTGATGAAAGTAAAGAAAGAACTGCTAGGTTGAGGGCTAAGCAAGAATTCTTAGAAAAAGCGATTCTGGATGGTTTTTATCGTTGTCATGATTAAGATATTAAAATGATTGGTGTCTCACCCATTGAATCTTTGTTTAGCAATATAAAACTTTATGAAAGGGGGACTTAAGATGAGTATAGTTTAGCTAGAAGGTGTCCCCATTGTTCTGAGGGTGAAAATCTTAATTTTTTTTGATTAAAGTTTGTTTGTAGAGGTCAAAACTTTGAATAGTGATGTTCCCACTACTTTGGATTTCAAGGATTTTAATTATGATAGTTGTTCTTTAATTGACTGTATTTGCTTATTGCAATCCATGCTAAATTCTCCCAATGCTTATGAACAAAACAAGGATTTTACTAAACATATTGTGGAAGCGATGATGAAAGCTTTAGAAGAATTGGATGTTTCAATACCTAGGAAATTATATGATGAGTGGGAACCTACTATTAAAGTTAAAATTAAAAATTATTAGTGCAATGCTTTATGTGATTTGGGTGCTAGCATTTCCACAATAGCAAAATCTTTATGTGACGTGCTAGGTTTTACCAATATGGATGAATGTTCTCCTAATTTGCACTTAGTGAATTCCACTATTAAGAAAACTTTGGGTAGAATAAATGATGTTATTATTCTTGCAAATAGGAATTATGTGCCTGTTGATTTTATTATGCTCGATATTGATTCCATAGGTGCTATTATTGATATGAAAGAAGGCAATATAAATTTCAATTTCCATTAAAGAAAGGAATGGAACACTTCCCTAGAAAGAGAATTAAGCCACCATATGAATCTATATGGGCCACCTATGGAGTTAATTTGAAGGATGACAACACTTGAAACTACGCATTACGTCTAGTTAGGGGCGTAAAACAATAGCGCTTGTTGGAAGGCAACCCAATAGTTATATTTGTTTTCTTGTTTATTCTCTGTTTTTTATGTGCACACAATTATGCTACTGTTATGGTTGTGTTTTTGTGTTTAAATTAGTGTTTGTGCCAAGTAAAGCCTTTGGGATGATTTGGTTGATAGTTGATTTGGTTCTGTGAGAAAACATAAACTTTTGCACCCAACAGAAGAACTGTATAAATTCACTGGAGGTTATAAAATTCTGAATTTTGTACACATGATTGATACACAAATTTCCCATGTTTTCCTGATTTTCAAAACTTTTGGAGTTACAGAAGTATTGTGCTTAGCCAGATCATTATAGACCGTTCTGTTTTTGACAGATTCTATTTTTGTTGCATTTTTTGCTTGTTTTAATGAATCTATGGATTGTATCGGGGGGTATAAGTCCTGGTGAAGTTATAATATAGTAGGTAATATTAAATAACAAAATTTGAATGGGTTTACAATAGTACCTACAGCTTATGATTTGCTAGTTATACTAACGGATCTCACGAGTTTTCTGTTGAGTTTTGTGTGCCGAAGTTTTCAAGTTTTGAGTGAGATCGCGATGGATGAAGGAATTGAGAGTGGCAAGAGCCTAAGCTTGAGGATGTACATGGCACCCAAAGGTAATATTCACGGAAACCCAAGCGTCTAAGCTTGGGGATGCCCCAAATGGCATCCCCTCTTTTGTCAACCAACCGTCGGTAAATTACTTGGAACTATTTCTATTCATCACATCATATGAGTTTTGCTTGGAGCGTCGTGTATTATATGAGTATTTGCTTTGTTTGATTTTTAGTTTTCCACAATTATCTTTGCTGAACACACCTTTTTGAGAGGTACACACATTATTCGTGATTTGTTAGAATACTCTATGTGATTCACTTATATCTTTTGAGCTAGCCAGTTGCTGTAGTGCTTCACTTATATATTTTTTAGAGCATGTTGGTGCTTCTATTTTGAAGAAATAGTTGCACTCTCATTCTTCACTTAGAGTTTGATAAATGGTAATGGAAATTTTCACGGGATATGAATTTGGTCCTAATATGATAGGTATTCAAGAGGGATATAGTAAAAACTTTCATGTAGATCACTAATATGATAAGTTTGATTCCTTGCATTAATTTTGTGATATAAAGATGGTAATATGTGGGAGGTACTTATGAATGATTTTGGTTTAGTAAGAATATTGGTGTTAAGGTTTGTGATGCCCGAAGCATGCACATATAGTCTCTCCTTTATGCTAAGAAGTTGGAGCACAATTTTGTTGGAAATATGAGCAATTTACCAAATGATTTTATTAACAGAAATACTAGATAACACATGACTATTATAGCAAAGATAAAACAAGTCATGCAATCTGACAGAGAGAAGGTAAATAGCATCTGCATATATGAACTAGAACTGAACACATATAGAAAAAAGATATCTAGAGCAGACAGTAGAGCAAGAAACTGTTGCAGAACCTCAAACAGAAAGAGCATAAAAACATATAGAACATCAGCAGAAGCACCGGTCTTGGGGTCGATGTCATTGCCAGCCATGTCGTCAAAGAGGTTGTCGACGTCGGGGAAGAATGATACGTCTCCGTCGTATCTACTTTTCCAAACACATTTGCCCTTGTTTTAGACTCTAACTTGCATGATTTGAATGCAACTAACCTGGACTGACGCTGTTTTCAGCAGAATTGCCATGGTGTTATTTATGTGAAGAAATAAAAGTTCTCGGAATGACCTGAAACTTCACGGAGATTATTTTTGGAAATAATAAAAAATACTGGCGAAAGAATCAAGGCCAGGGGGCCCACAATCTTTCCACGAGGGTGGGGGCGCGCCCCCTGCCTCATGGGCCCCCTGGAGCTCCACCGACCTCAACTCCAACTCTATATATTCATGTTCGGGGAGAAAAAAATTAGAGAGAAAGAATCATCACGTTTTACGATACGGAGCCGCCGCCAAGCCCTAAACTCTCTCGAGAGGGCTGATCTGGAGTCCGTTCGAGGCTCCGGAGAGGGGAATCCGTCGCCATCGTCATCATCAACCATCCTCCATCACCAATTTCATGATGCTCACCTGCGTGTGTGAGTAATTCCATCGTAGGCTTGCTGGACGGTGATGGGTTGGATGAGATTTATCATGTAATTGAGTTAGTTTTGTTAGGGTTTGATCCCTAGTATCCACTATGTTCTGAGATTGATGTTGCTATGACTTTGCTATGCTTAATGCTTGTCACTAGGGCCCGAGTGCCATGATTTCAGATCTGAACCTATTATGTTTTCATGAATATATGTGAGTTCTTGATCCTATCTTGCAAGTCTATAGTCACCTACTATGTGTTATGATCCGGCAACCCCGAAGTGACAATAATCGGGACCACTCCCGGTGATGACCGTAGTTTGAGGAGTTCATGTATTCACTATGTGCTAATGCTTTGGTCCGGTACTCTATTAAAAGGAGGCCTTAATATCCCTTAGTTTCCAATAGGACCCCGCTGCCACGGGAGGGTAGGACAAAAGATGTCATGCAAGTTCTTTTCCATAAGCACGTATGACTATATTCGGATTACATGCCTACATTACATTGATGAATTGGAGCTAGTTCTGTGTCACCCTATGTTATGACTGTTACATGATGAACCACATCCGGCATAATTCTCCATCACTGATCCAATGCCTACGAGCTTTTCACATATTGTTCTTTGCTTATTTACTTTTCCGTTGCTACAGTTACAATCACTAAAAAACCCAAAAATATTACTTTTGCTATCATTACCGTTACTTCCATATTACTTTGCTACTAAATACTTTGCTGCAGATATTAAGTTATCCAGATGTGGTTGAATTGACAACTTAGCTGCTAATACTTGAGAATATTCTTTGGCTCCCCTTGTGTCGAATCAATAAATTTGGGTCGAATACTCTACCCTCGAAAACTGTTGCGATCCCCTATACTTGTGGGTTATCAAGACTATTTTCTGGCGCCGTTGCCGGAGAGCATAGCTCTATTCTTTGAGTCACTTAGGATTTATATCTGCTGGTCACTATGAAGAACTTGAAAGACGATAAAACAAAAATTTATCCCTCAACTACGAAGAGAGGTAAGGATCTGCCATCTAGCTCTGCACTTGATTCACCTTCTGTTTTGAGTAAGCTTGCGACACCTAAACCTGATTCTGCTATTAATTATGATATGTCGTATGTTATTGAAGATGCCACTTCTGCTATGCATGATACTTATGATGAAACTACTTCTATGCTTGATACTACTGTGCCACTTGTTGAATTTCTTGATGAACAACTTGCTAGGGCTAGAGAGAATGAAATTATTGAAACTGATAATATTGATGAAAGTGATGATGAAGATTCTCCCCCTAAATATGAATTGCCTGTTGTGCCTGAGGGCTATGTTATGGATGAAGAAACTGCTAGAGAATTTCCTGCTTGCAATGATAGAAGTGATCTTCAGAAATTATTAGTTAAGTTGAAACAAAAACTCTGAATGCTAGATTGAAATATGATCCTGCTTTTGCTATTTCACCTATCTTTGTTACTGATAAGGATTATGAATTCTCTGTTGATCCTGATATAATTACTTTGGTGAATATGATCCTTTTTATGGCTATGAATCTGAAACTATTGTGGCACATCTTACTAAATTAAATGATATAGCCACCCTGTTCACTAATGATGAGAAAATTCGCTACTATTATATCCTTAAGATATTTCCATTCTCATTAAAGGGTGATGCTAAGATATGGTTTAGTTCTCTTGATCCTGGTTGTGCGCGTAGTCCCCAGGATATGATTTATTACTTCTCTGCTAAATATTTCCCCGCTCATAAGAAACAAGCTGCTTTAAGGGAAATTTATAATTTTGTGCAAATGGAAGAAGAGAGTCTCCCACAAGCTTGGGGGAGGCTTCTCCAATTACTTATAGATTTGCCTGATCATCCTCTCAAGAAAAATGAAATACTTGATAGCTTTTATAATGGACTAACCGATGCTTCCGGAGACCACCTGGATAGTTGTGCTGGTTGTGTTTTCATGGAAAGAACTGCTGATCAAGCTGAAATTCTATTGAATAATATGTTGACTAATGAAAATAATTGGACACTTCCTGAACCAACTCCAAAGCCAACTCCGAAGAAAAGAGGTGTTCTATTTCTCAATCCTGAAGATATAAAAGAGGCAAAGAAACCTATGAAGGAAAAAGGTATAAAAGCTGAAGATGTTAAGAATTTACCACCTATTGAAGAAATAGATGGTCTTAATTCATCTCTTATTGAAGAAACACATGGTCTTGATAACCCGACACATGTAGTGAAGGTAAATTCTCTCTATAGATATGATAAAGCTGAAGTCCCTCCTACTAAGTTTGCTAGCCAATGTTTGGACGAGTTTGATAACTTTATGGTTAAGCAAGAAGATTTTAATGCTTATTTTGGTAGAAAATTGAAACAAAATGCTTATATGATTGAACACTTGATTTATTATATGTCTAGAGTTAAAGGTGAACTTAAACTCATTAGTAAACATGCTTCTATGGTTACCACTCAAGTTGAACAAGTACTTAAAGCTCAGAATGATTTGCTCAATGAATTAAATAATAAGAAAAATGATTATGCTGTTAGAGTTATGACTAGAGGGGGTAAAATGACTGAGGAAACTTTGTATCCTGAAGGTCACCCTAAGAGAATTGAGCAGGATTCACAGAGAAATAATGTTGATGCACCTAGTCCTTCTAAAACGAAGAAAAAGAAAAATGATAGGACATTGCATGTTTCTAGTGAACCTGTTATAGACACACTTGAGAATCCCAATGATATTTCTATTTCTGATGCTAAGACACAATCTGGTAATGAACATGAACCTAATGATAATGTTAATGATGATGTTCATGTTGATGCTCAACCTAGTAATGACAATGATGTAGAAATTGAACCGCTGTTGATCTTGATAACCCACAATCAAAGAATCAATGTTATGATAAGAGAGACTTTGTTGCTAGGAAGCACAATAAAGAAAAAGAACAATGGGTTCAGAAACCCATGCCTTTTCCTTCCAAACCATCCAAGAAAAAGGATGATGAGGATTTTGAGCGCTTTGCTGAAATGATTAGACCTATCTTCTTGCGTATGCGTTTGACTGATGTGCTTAAAATGAATCCTTACGCTAAGTATATGAAAGAAATTGTTAGAAATAAAAGAAAGATTCCGGAAGCTGAAATTTCCACCATGCTTGCTAATTATACTTTTAAGGGTGGAATACCTAAGAAACTGGGAGATCCAGGAGTACCAACTATACCATGCTCCATTTAAAGAAACTATGTTAAAATTGCTTTATGTGATCTTGGAGCCGGTGTTAGTGTTATGCCTCTCTCTTTATATCGTAGACTTGATTTGAATAAGTTGACACCTACTGAAATATATTTGCAAATGGCCGATAAATCAACTGCTATACATTGCCGGTATTTGTGAGGATGTGCCTGTTGTGGTTGCAAATGTTACTATTTTAACGGACTTTGTTATTCTTGATATTCCCGAGGATGATAGTATGTCTATTATTCTTGGAAGACCCATTTTTGAATACTGTAGGGGCTGTTATTGATTGCAACAAAGGCAATGTAACTTTTCAGGTTAATGGTAATGAGCATACGGTACACTTTCCGAGGAAACAACCTCAAGTCCACAGTATCAATTCTATTGGAAAAATTCCATCGATTATTATTGGAGGTTTTGAATTTCCTCTTCCTACCGTCAAAAAGAGATATGATATTCTTATTGTTGGGGATGTGCATATCCCCATTCAGGTAACATAGTGTTATTCAAAATTTCTTCGGTTCCATTGTTATTCGGAATGAGTTTGCTAACAAGACTTGATCAACCTTTTTAGTAGATTCCTTTCGATGATCATGAGATGGATGAAGTTAGAAAGAACAATCTTCTGTACCCTCTTTTTACTTTTTATTATTTAGTTGAAATAAAGCAAAAATTGTATTTTCTGTCTATTTTCTGAATTATCCGTGCAATAAAAATACCCCGAAAATAAAAGTTCTCCAAATGTCCCGAAAATGGAAGACGATTTTTTCTAGAATCTTTGAGAATATCTGGCACTGAGAACACAGTAGGGGGAGCAAGCACCTGGCCACGAGGGTCCAGGGCGCGCCCCTGCCTTGTGGGCCCATGGTGGCTCCCCTCCACTTATTCCAGCCACCACACACTCCTTCCTCCCAAAAAATCACCAACCAGCTCAAGCACGAGTTCTAGCTCATTTTGCTGCGATTTTCGATCTCCTTGCTCAAAGCACCTCTCACAAAACTGCTTTGGGGGATTGTTCCTTGGTATGTGACTCCTCCAATGGTCCAATTAGTTTTTGTTCTAGTGCTTTATTCGTTGCAAATTTGTGCTGCCTAGGTGACCATGTTCTTAAGCTTGCATGTCAAATTTATATGGTTCCAAGTAGTTCTAATGCATGATATAGTCTCTAGGTACTTGCAGGAGTAGTTGCTATCAATTTTGTTGAGTTTGTTTCACTTTTATTTGAAGTTACTAAAATTTTCAGAAATTTTCAAAAAATAATGAAGAGACTTTTGAGGGGCTCTTCGAGCCGAAGCTCGAAGGATAAGCAAAGTGAAGAAGAAGAGAGGCCCAAATATAATCTCCCTCGCATCATAGAAGTTCGGCCATGTGAATTGTAGCGACCCGACCTCAGACGGTCAAGCCTCTGTGTATCTGTGCCATCCCTGGATCAGTATGCTGGCACAAACAGTACATCAATGTATATATCAAAGTGCAATCACATGTATAAATAATGTAAAATGATATATACCTCATAATGCTCAGCGGAAACAATCAAACGGGTGTGGAGTCCCATCAACGCCATCGGCAGGTTGAGTGTAGACCGTAACCACATGCCGTACTCTTACTCGTCGGAGTAAATATCTGCAACATGATACATTGCAGCCGTGTAGGTCAGTACATTGAATGTACCGGCAAGATCACAATAAGAGAAAACAGATGATAAAATATACTATATGCAGTATGGCTTTGTGGCTCTGGGTCTAAGTTTTGTTTGCGTAAAAGCTGATTTATTTTCCCTACATCAAAGGAATAAATGAAGTCTGTACTATGGAGTTTTCTACCATGACATGGTTCCGCCAACCGATGTCTCATAGCCCAAAATCATCATAAGTTGCCCACAATTAAGTTATCAATCCGGTGTTGAGAGTTCGAGATAGATCCAAGTCCAGAGGCTCAAATTGTCCGTAACTTAGGGACACGGCTAATCGATTAGGTTTTAACCCTCTGCAGAGGTTTGTACACTTTACCCGCAAGATTCGATCCCTCTATTTACGTTCTCGCACTTGAGGTGTTTGAGAACAAGATGACCAAACATGGTCTTAGAAGAGTTCCTCGACCAGCATCGGTGCTCATCCAATCCTACCGTAGTTCTACATCTGCTAGCACCGTCCCAGCCAGAGTCACAACTAAGGTCAACCAAGCGAGCCCATATTGACTTGCGGTTGCAGGTAAGCTTCCGGGCATGAAGTATTCTTCCGTCTCTTTGAGTGCAGGTGAAGCTTTCCGCAAGATGTCATGGCGCTTCTCCATGCATCCCGCCAACCACTGGTTTCTCCAGGTGCCCGTCAACCGTCCTTCACCCAAAGAGTGTGTATTGAATTCTTGTCTCGAGTCTTGAAGTCTTGAGGTCTTGAAGATGCAGTCCTTGTAGATTCCATCATGGAGTTGTCGTCATTGGCGTAGATCCTCCATTCTCACACCACTCCCGAGCACTCATACCAACCCGTCTACTATAGCGTAGCATAAAAATAAATGACGTCCCGGGCTTGGTAACAGGGTGATGGGTTCCTACCTCATGCATACTACTCAACTACAAGAATTCAATGACACTACTGAGGGGTGGTAGCAAAGATGCCACTAAATGCAATAAAACATAGGTATGAAAGCATGGACAAAGTGAACTTGCACGGTAAGTTGATGATCTTGAAAACTAGGGACTCGTGGTAGCAAGCTTAGCACTCCGGAAATTCTACCGAGGCAAACAACAATCATAATAAGCATATAGCATATGATCACTTAACATAACAACATGCTAACACAATCACACAAAACAAACGAATCAAAACCCAAAGGAAAAACTCAAGAAATCCAACTCAAAGTTTTCCCATATCCAACAACAATCAAGAAATAGTTTTGCACTACAAAATTTTTCTTAACAGAACCTAAGCATGGGTTTATGCTACCTAACAGAAAAGAATTCATCACGCAACTAGGAGCAAAAAGAATCACCTTAAAAGCTATTATAAAACTCCTATTATGCCTAAAACAATCCCTAGCAAGAAAAACAAAATAAAAGTTTTATTTATTATAAATAAAAGTTCATGCTCTAAAGTTACAGAAACTAACCTAGAATAATCTATCACATATGAAAAATAAATTTATTTGCTAATTAAAACAATAGGAAAATAGTAGCTAGTTAAATAATTAAGAATAACATGATTCTGGTTAAAACTATTTTTTATTAATCCTAAAATGCCCAAATAAATTCCTACGGTTAGGCAATGTCAAAACAAAGTTGTGACAAAAGAATCACCCAAAATAATATTCCTAACTCATTCTATAGCAGATTTACTATTCTGTCTAAATCTAAAATAAAGCAATTTTAAATAATTTTAACATGGCTAACTATATTTTCTACAGAAACTATAAGAAATTTGCAAACCAACAAAAAAAGAATCACTTAAAAATATTAAGTAAATTAAAAGATATGAATTTTACAAAACTAAAACTATTCTGTTAAAACAGAAAACTAAAATTAAAACTAAAACGAAAACTGGGCTAATGGGCCTATATAACGCTTCGGCATAATATAACTAAACTACGCACGCGGAATAAAACCGAGTCGGCCGGTCTAATCTAACCTAACTAAAACCAAACTAAACCGAATAAAACCGGTTCACTAACAACTAACCTAATAAAACCATACCCCTTCGGGGGTTCTAATCCTAACCGTTGAGATTGGATCGGACGGTGGGGGTGATTCCGGCGACGTACCGCGGGGTCGACGGCGACGGCGGCTCGGGCGGCGACGGTGCGGGGGTCTCCGGTGGTCGGGGGCGGCGGCGGAGAGCTCCGGCGGGTCTTGTGTGACGAGGAGTCCGGGGTGGAGTCGAGGCGAGCTCTAGGGGTTGAGGCGTCGTGACGGAGTTAACGGCGGCGGCGGCGTTCGGGTACTCTGGTGACGGATTGCGGGCGAGGGAAGAGGGTTTCGGGGTCGGGGAGGGGCGGAACGGGGTGAGGGGGGTGGTTTATATAGGGGGGGGGGGCGACTTGGGCGAGGGGGCGGATCGGGGGAGGATCGGGGAGGAGATCCCGGGGATCGCGGGGTTTCCCGGCGAGCGGCGGCGCTGCGGGTGGCGTGCGCGAGGGGGAAGACGACGGGGTGGGGCCCGGGTGTCGGTGAGAGAGGGAGGAGGGCGTCGGGTCGGGCGACCGGTGCGAAGAGGTTTCGGGCGAGGGGGTGGGCGCTCATTGGGCCGCTTAGTGGCGCTGGTGGGCTCGGTCTGGGCCGCCGGCTGGCCGGGCATTGGGCTGGCGCTACCGAGGTTTTTTTTTTTTTGAAATAAAGAGAGAGAAAATATATAAAATATAAATATTTTATATAGGACATATATATATCAAAATTATCGAAAAAGATTTCCTACAACATGAACTATTTTTCAAGTTCAAATAAAATACACAAAAATTCAAATAAAACAAAGAGTGTTTCTGCTCTAATAAAATCCAATAAAATCATTTAAGAATATCAAAATGACTTCAAATTTATTTTCTCCTAATTTTCCATTGAAGGGAATCATTTTACCCATATTTCCATTTATTTATTTTTAGGAGAAAAATAATTTGAATAAAATCCAAATAAATTCCAAATTTGAAGGGAGTTTCAAAATACCTTCAAATGACTTTCAATTTGATTCTTTTTAACTTCCAACTCATATTTCATATAATTGAAGAAGTCATTTTATCTTCCCTCATGAAAATCATTGAGTTGCATAAAGCTTTGAAATATTCTCAAATGAAATTCAAATCTTTTCAAAACCCTTTTCATTTCAAATGGAAGAAGTCATTTCATCTTCACTCTAGGGTTTTGGTGTTGGAATGGAATTGAATTCATTGAGATCCAAAAAAAGGGGCAGAGGGGATAGTTTTGGGGAAGTCATTTTATTCCCTCTCATCCAACTTTCAAAAGTTTCAAATTCCACTCAATTTCACTCAATCAATCAAACAAACAATCAGACAACAAGCATAGTTATTTATCTAATATAACATTCCAAAATTTAGAATTTTGGGATGTTACATGAATGGCCTTGTGATGATTTCTTGAGAGCGGCCGGGATTTATGATGATTTTTATAATTGGCTGAGAATGCAGGCCTCACCGACTACCTCCACGACAAACGCGAACAGTATCTCTTACTCACCAATATCTTTGTGCAAAATTTTCATTTCCATTCTAGGAGGTCACCACCTTCGGTGGTTTTTTATTTATATGATGAGTTTAAGGAGATGAACCTTCGTGAATTTTGTGAGGTTTGCAAGTTTCCTTTTCCGGGCAGCGTAGAGGAACCACATCGTGACGATGTGGAGGGCTTTATTGATACAATTGCTGTAGGGGAAACTAGAAAAGTTTCCGATGCAAGAATCACTAGCATACATTTTCCTGTTTTACATTACTTTGCATTATTTGCTAATAGATGCTTAATTGGTCGCGGAAACTCTGGCAACCTAAGTGCCCTTGATATTGTTATTTTATGCCATGCCTTGTTTCGTGATGATTCATTTAGTATGGGCTCTATTGTTGCCAAGCGGTTAAATCTTAACCGTACTAAGGGCCCCATCTTGGGAGGCATCTTCGCCTCGCGCCTCGCTGCATACTACAACATATCTATTAGGCATTATGAGAAGGAAGAAAAATTGTTGCCTACTGTTCTTCAAGATTACAAGAGTATGGTTGCACATGATTTCATTGTTAAGAACAGAAGAAAGGAGCCTAACAATAGACTGTTATTTGATAAAAATCACCCTGAGACTATTACCTTGCTTGCTCCTTCCTTGTTTGATTTAACTGTAGGCGAGTACCTTGTTCCGTTGGAGGCCGTTCACGCCTACCGGAACCCCACCTCAGCTACAGGGCCAGATCCGGAACCACAATTTGTTCCTCCACGCCAATCTGTCTACCAGTGGAATCTGGAGGAGATGGCCAGCCAGTGGCAACCTGGGGCTTCATCTCAGTACGACCCCAGTTATAACTTTGGATATCCGCCAGGCCAGTCGTGGCAACAGACCAACTTAGGTCAAAAGCCTAAGCTTGGGGGAGTACGTATTTCTCACCGACATTACATTTATATTTACACACTCATGCTAGTTGTCGGTGCTCATACTTTTTCACTGTACTATCCATGCTAGTTTATTTTCCTTTTTGTGCTTTCTTCTTGTGTGTTTGAAAAACCTTAAGAAAAACAATAAAAAAATTATTAGTAACTTTTAGCTAGTTTAGTTTCCTGCTAGTAGTAATAACTAAAAGAAAACCCAAAAAGATTTCCTGTTCTTCTTTTGCTTGTTGGGAGCTTTCCCGTGTAAATAGTTTTATTTATTTTCTTTACTTTGGGGGTCGATAGGAGAAGATCATAATAAAAATGTTGAAGTGGCTATTATATGCATTATTGTTGATTTAACCAAGAGCCCGTATTGCCTTGTCTTCTCCTATTTATTGAATGCTTGTAGATTCCAGCTTAGTCCGATGCACGTGCACTATTATTACTATTCACATCGTTCGGTCGTGCAAGTGAAAGGCAATAATGATGATATATGATGGACTGATTGAGATGGGAGAAGCTGGTATGAACTTGACCTCTCTTGTTTTTGTAAATATGATTAGTTCATCGTTTGCAATGACAATTATAGATTATAGTTGCTTATGCCATGCTTAATTAGCTAGAAGTTTATAATGGTTTACCTTGCGTGCCAACATGCTATTAAAATGGTTGTGATGTGGTATAGTAGGGTGGTATCCTCCTTTGAATGATTCGAGTGACTTGACTTGGCACTGTTCACGCATGTAGTTGAAACAAATCAACATAGCCTTCATGATATTTATGTTAATGGTGGATTATATCCTACTCATGCTTGCACTCAGTGCATATTAATTTTAATGCATGTTCATGACTGTTGTCGCTCTCTAGTTGGTCGCTTCGGTCTTTTGCTAGCCTTCACTTGTACTAAGCGGGAATACTGCTTGTGCATCCAATCCCTTAAACCCCAAAGTTACTCCATATGAGTCCACTATACCTTCCTATATATGCGGTATCTACCTGCCGTTCCAAGTAAATTTGTATGTGCCAAACTCTAAACCTTCAAATGAAATTCTGTTTTGTATGCTCGAATAGCTCATGTATCAACTACGGTTGTCCGTATCTTCCATGTTAGGCGGGTTATTCTCAAGTGGAGTGCACTCCAGTGACGCCCGGATAATTAAGCTACAGTAAACCTCTGTTAATGATGCCACGTCACCACAGTTACTGTTACTAATCTCGGGTTGATTCGAAACCGTTTCCAAATTCAAATTTAAATTAGTGTCAACAATAAAAGTTTTCAAAAGTTGAAACAAAAATGTTCGATGGGTGCCGAATATTACAAGGGTAATTATAATAAAACAAACACATTTTTATAAAATGCCTAAATGATTTAAAATGAAATAAAACAGAAAAGGTAGAATAAATAAAAAGTAAAAACAAAGCAAAAGAAAGGAACCCACCCCCCCTTGCTGGGCCGCGGCCCAGCTGGCCATCGGGCCAACTAGGCCGGCCCAGCCGCGCCCCACCATGCTTCCCATAACCCCCCTGGGAAAACCCTAACCCACCGGTCGCCCCACTCCCCCCACTCCCTCGATCCACCTCTCCCCTCCTCTGTCCCCCGATTGGATCTGGGGATCGACCCGCCGCCCGCCGCCCAAGAACCTCGCGCGCCTGAC
The DNA here is from genome assembly GCA_021605145.1 of Aegilops bicornis. Classification (NCBI taxonomy): domain Eukaryota; kingdom Viridiplantae; phylum Streptophyta; class Magnoliopsida; order Poales; family Poaceae; genus Aegilops; species Aegilops bicornis. The sequence continues at coordinate 421,655,009 of CM038669.1, read as the reverse complement.
GCCGTCGCCGACGCTCGTCGCCAGGCCTCCTCCCCGCCGCCCGTCTCCGGCTGGCCTCCCCCCTCGCTCCTCTTCCCCGACCCGATCTGGATCAAGAAGGGGCAACGAGCCCGATGCCCCCTTCATCAACGCCACCACCGTCGCCCGGACCTCGTCGGAGCCGCCTCGCCGGAACGGACCTCCCCACCGGACTGCTTCCCCGTCGCACGTCGTCCCCGGCATCCTCCTCGACACCCGCTGCCTTGGTCCCTACGCCCCGCGGTGAGGCCCTGGCCCTCATCTCCCCTCTGCCGTTCACCTCGACCACGGACGTGCTCGCCGCGCTCACCGTGCACGCCCTACCGCGACCCCCGCACCTTGTCTCTCCCCTGACAGCGCCTCGCCATGCCCGTCGTTTCCCCAGCGTGCGGTCGTCGCGAACCAGCGTGCCAGTGACCACGCAGCGGCTCGCCTCATCGCCGTGTGCGGCTCCCCTTCATGCCATAATCGCCCGCCTCCGCCTCTGCTCCCGCTGCACCGCTAGCGTGCCGCCACCCTAGCACGACTCGGCGGCTCCTCGGCCGCCGCCTGGACCATCGCTCCGCCCGTACCACTCCCGGCCCCGGCTGCCAAAGCGAGCCTCCACCTCGGCCTTGCTCGGCCACCGCTGCGGTCGGCGCCTCCCCAGTGGCGTCCCGGTGACCTGTGGCGCACACGCCTGCGCCCGTAATCGCCACCGCTTTGCCGCTATTTTTGTGCCTATGGCACGTGGGGCCCATACTGAAACGTTTATATATAAAAAGAGATTAAAAAATAATAATAATAAATTTAATTAATCAATTAATTAACTAATTAATTAAATAAATTAATTAAGTTAATTAATCATAATCAGATTAATCTAATCACTAATTAACCTAATTAACTGTTAGTTAATTAATCAGTCAATGACAGGCGGGACCCTCACGTCAGTTTGACCCAGTCAACGCCCTGTTGACTGCTGATGTCATGATGACGTCAGCATACACTATTCTGGATAATGTTAGGGGTAAATAATTAAATAAATTCTAAAAATGATTAAATTTTTAAAATTAATATAAAATAAACCGTAGCTCGGATGGAAAAACTTTGTACATGAAAGTTGCTCAGAACGACGAGACGATTCCGGATACGCAGCCTGTTCGTCCGCCACACATCCCTAGCATATCAAACTCGCAAATTTTCCCCTCCGATTCATCTGTTAGAAAACGCGAAACTCCTCGGATACTTTCCCGGATGTTTCCCCCCTTCACCGGTATCACCTCATACCACGTTAGGGCACGCCTAACATCACACATTGCTTTGTCATGCATCGTTATGCATCTGTTTGCATTTGTTTCTTCCCCCTCTTCTCTCCTGTAGACTACAAGACCCAGCCTTTGCCGCCCGTTTTGACTACGGAGTTGTGACCCCTCCTTCTTGCCGGAGCAATCAGGCAAGCCCCCTTGATCACCAGATATCGCCTATTCTTCTCTATCTTGCTTGCATTAGAGTAGTGCAGCATGCTCTGCTTTCGATTAATCCTATCTGCTTTGCATAGCTTTGTCCTTGCTACTAATGTTGTTACCTTTACACGCTATCCTCGCTTACTACAGGATGCTAGTGTTCCATCGGTGGCCATACACTCTTGTCCGTCTGCCATGCTATACTCTTTGGGCCGTGATCACTTGGAGGTGATCACGGGCATATCTATATGCTTTACACTGTTACATTACCAGTGATACAGTTAGGAGATGGGGGCGGAAAGGACAGGTGGCTCCAAACCGGTAGAGGTGGGCACAGGTTCTCGACGCCCCCATCGCTGCTTTGTGGCGGAGTGACATGGCAGGTTGCGACCACCTAGGAGAGAGGTGGGCCTGGCCCTTGTCGGCGTTCGCGGATACTTAACACGCTTAACGAGATCTTGGTATTTGATCTGAGTCTGGCCATTTGGTCTATACGCACTAACCAGCTACGCGGGAACAGTTATGGGCACTCGGCATCGTGGTATCAGCCGAAGCATTTCGTGATGTCTGCGACTAAGCGGTGCGCGCCGGATTGGACTGGAACCCCTGCTAGGCTAGAGTGCGCTTCCGGCAGCGTCACATAGCGTGCAGTGTGCTAAGGCGATGGGACCAGACCCTGTGCGCTTAGGTTTAGACCGGCGTCTTGACCTCTCTGTTATGCCTAGGTGGGGCTGCGACGTGTTGATCTTCCGCGGCCGGGCATGACCCGAGAAAAGTGTGTCCGGCCAAATGGGATCGGCGTGTTGGCTTATGTGGTGCACCCTGCAGTGAAGTTAATCTATTCGAATAGCCGTGATCTTGATAGCAGGGCGACTTGGAGTTGTACCTTGACCTTATGACAACGAGAACCAGATACTTAATAAAACACACCCTTCCAAGTGCGGATACAACCCGGTGGTCGCTCTCAACAGGGCTACGAGGAGAGGATTGTCGGGTAGGATTATGCTATGCGATGCTACTTGGAGGACTTGATTTACTCTCTTCTACATCTTTGCAAGGCGGAGGCTGCGAGCGTGGTCTTTGACAGGATTAGCTATCCCCCTCTTATTCTGGCATTCTGCAATTCAGTCCACCGATATGGCCCTTTACACATATACCCCATGCATATGTAGTGTAGCTCCTTGCTTGCGAGTACTTTGGATGAGTACTCAAAGTTACCTTATTCCCCCTTTTTCCCCTATCTCTATCCGATTGCTGTGACCAGACAACGGAGCCCAGGAGCTAGACGTCACCGTCGATGACGACTACTGCACCGGAGGTGCCTACTACTACGTGTAGCCCGCTGATGACGACCAGGAGTAGTTAGGAGGATCCCAGGCAGGAGGCATGCGCCTCTTTCGATCTGTATCCCAGTTTGTGCTAGCCATCTTATGGCAACTTGTTTAACTTATGTCTGTACTCATATATTGTTGCTTCCGCCGACTCGTCTATGATCGAGCACTTGTATTCGAGCCCTCGAGGCCCCTGGCTTGTATTATGATGCTTGTATGACTTATTTATGTTTTAGAGTTGTGTTGTGATATCTTCCCGTGAGTCCCTGATATTGATCGTACACATTTGCGTGCATGATTAGTGTACGATTGAATTGGGGGCATCACAAGTTGGTATCAGAGCCGACTGCCTGTAGGAATCCCCCTTCCACACTCCTTGGCCGAAGTTGAGTCTAGTCGCTGAAAACTGTTTTACTAACATGGCTGTGCGGCCCATGGGCCCACGTCGCCATTGGGTGGTATTAGGATCTTTTATTCCTCGACCTATACTCTGGGACTCTGATCTCTCTTCTATTCGGGTTAAATGATTTTCTAAAATCTAACTTTAGGTTCTCGAAAACACTTTCTCCCGGAGAGCCCTTGATCGAGATGATCGCTGGCTGCACCAGAAGATTTCGAAGTTACTCTCCGATACTCTTTTGAGACTTTGTGCCCGTTACTTTTGCAATTCCCTACCACCGAAATACCCCTATGGATAAATACATACACTTACCATTCTTACTTTTATTCCTAGTTGATCTTGTTATTACAAGATACCTTGAAATCCTTTCTGTTGTCCCGAGAATATTTTGTGCCTACTGCCTTACAGATATTTGCCGCATGAATACCCCTACGGATAATTCCTCACACTTATCGAGTATCCTCCCATTCCCAGTTGTTCATGTGTTTCACAAAGGTCTTCGAAATACCATTCGATCTTTCGAAAATCCTCAGCAACCTATTGCTCTGGAAATTCTTGTTTGCTTTCATTTTGATTAATCCCATAAGTCTGGTAATCTTATTGGCATCCTTTGTCATTATCATTTGAGTCCGTTGATTCAATATGTTGCGAATGCTTGCAATCCTCAATCAGATCCTAGAATTCATCCGTCCGGCTCATACACCATTTTTAAACATGAGCTGGGTCTCGACCAATCAAGTTGCCGTCGATTGTAACCCCCTATGTCTATTCGGCTATCCATCTTTGATCGAGGCGTCGCTTACGATCCTTTGTTTAAATCATAATTCCTTTGTTATCTAAGCATTGAATTATTACGATGATCTATAATCTGATGCATTCGCAATCTTTCTTCCTACGATTGAGTACCGATACTCACATCAGCCCGTTGTCAGACCGCCATACCCATTGCCGGGTTATTATCCGACAGTGTCCTTCACAACCAAAATTCTTATGAGTTCTTTACCCGATACATAATGCCTTTGGTAAATTGTATGCTCTACTTTTGTCAATCATGCTCTACTATTGAGCTTGTGTTATTAAATTACTCCTGAAGTTCATGGTATGTGTTCTAAGAAGCCCCGATGGGTGAACCTATGCCTTCCTTGATCTGTGTGAACCCGAAAGCTTTCTCGGGTCATACTCCTCTAGTAATTCACGAGGTAGGTTTTGACACTGAAATCATTTCTATCTAGAGCAGTGAATGAAATGTTATGCATTGGAGAAGTGGGAGTCGACCTTGAACTTTGTGTTCATGCCCATGGACACGGTGTAGATCTTATCATTAAAGCTTCTCGTAAATTAATTATTCCTTTGGTATAAGTTCATCTTATATCTGGGATCTGGCCTTTTGCAATTGTGGTTCCGACCATGTTCTCCTTTAAATACCATTTCTCGTGCGAGTTTAAGCACTTGTCTTCTGCAGAGCAATACCAAATCCAACCTCTATTGTGATCTGTCGTCGAGTATTACCCCCTGGTATCTCGAGATTATCACAGAACTACATAACCTCTTATGAGTTCTTTATCAAGTACTACATCCTCACTGATTCCAATTTTTTTTTCACGGGCTCCGAGTTATTAAACACTCGAAGACACCGATAACTGAACCGAGTCCGCATTACGGTTCAACAACTCTTACTAATATTCTTTACTTACGAGTTTGTACCCGATCATGTCATTCCTAGCCTGATCGGCTATATCATTATCGTGCTAAATCTTAACTGAGCTACCTGGTCCTTCTTCCCGGAACACAATTTTTGACGCTGAGCTAAGCTTACGTCGATCTTCCTTGTCATATATTATTGTCTTGAACAACAATACTTGATTCCGAGGTTGTGTCATATCTGTGGTTCCAGTGGTCTTTTGCTTCACCATTCCTTCTTCTTGATGTCATCGTTATTCAATGGCAGCCTCATGGAATCCTTCGACAAAGGTGTCGTGATCATCAACATTCTGAGCTCTTCCAACATATCTATTGAATTCTTGATGGGAAATACCATCCTTGCCCCTCAATGTTTTGTATTATCATCGGCCAATTTATTGCCTTCCCTCCAACACAAACTTGTTCGTGTTTTGTGTTGTACCTTGAGTTCCTTGCTGCCTAGCATTGTTCTTCTTTACCTTGAAATATTACCACCTTTTATGTCAAGAATGTCGTGGGAATTTCACCACCTCTTAAGTATTCTTGGTATGGTGAAACTTTTCACCATAACCATTCTTCTTGGGTCCTCGTGTTGATTCCAACCGGGGTACCAACAAGTGAGCGGTGCTGTTTGGATTCTGCCCTTCTAGCAACCCTATTGCTTTGAAGTTAATGGTCGGCCGTTCATTCTTAGACTATTGATTATTGAATCAACATTCCGACATTGGTCGTGCAACCCAGCCCATATTCCGGGTGCACCTCTCATCCAATGTTTAACTGTGTATGTTCTCCTCGAGCATACACCATTTTATCATTGATCTGACAAATGTTATCTCCTTGTTCACATAACTGTCAAAATCCACCTTTTTGGAAATCTCGAGGATTTTCGCTGATTCCATCAGCTACCCCCTCATCCTCTCCTTGATTTAATGATGAGCTCTTGTTTCGGAACTTGCTCCCATAGTTCATTTCCCGAGAATCTTACATGGTCATCTCGTCAATTTGTTTTGCATATTTTCTTCTCAGGTATTCTGAGTCTGAGTTATCCTAATACCAATCAGATCTGAATCTCGGTCAGATAGGATGGTTGGAACATTTTTTCCAAGAGTTATAACACTGGTCTTTTATGACCCGATAAGGTGATGTCATGCCCAGCACACCTGGCCGAAGGACCTAATGTTATAGTTTCCTTTTTAGCAAGGTTATCCATTCTTCCATGAGGAAATTGAAAGACTTATTCTATATGTTGTTCCTGTTGAATCCTTTTTGTATCCAAGTCCGACCTTTGCTTGAAGACCATGTCAATGCTATCTCGAAGCATGTCTATGGTACTCCGATTTTCAACAAGAACATTTGAAGCCCAATGCTAAATGTTTCTTGCTCAATTATCCAAACACCACTGTATGGGTAATGTCATAAGTTTCTATCCCCTTACCTTAAGAGTTTTCTTCATTATATCCTGTCATGGATATCATGCTCTGCTTGTCCTTGGGAAGGATATACCCCTGAAATATGTGTTTAAATACATTTTCCTTTCCATTGTTCTGTTAAATCTGTAAATCACATTTTCCTTTCCGTGGTTTTGTTTCACTTTCTTGGGAATTATATGATCTAAGCAGAAATAATTCCCAACATATACAAACACCTCGATGTACAACTCTGTCAGTGAGACCCTGTTACTATTGTTAATGACATTCCGGTAGCCACCGATGGACGAGAACTTTGCCTAATGGTCCGCCTCGTTCAACGAGCAGGAAAATGGTTCTCTTTGTCCCTCGCCCTTGGTATCGACATTGTTGCCAACATAACTGATAGGCTACCCTCTGACATGTCCTGCTATCATGAGCGTGCAAGATATCAACGCTTTTCCTACTTTTAACCACATGGTGGGCCCATAACCCACAGTTCCACAGGATCGAAACCTGACTCTCCTGTACACCCCCAGTTTCCAAAGTTATTCCTCGCTCTTGACTTCTTATGTAACTCACAGGTCACCTGCCAAGTGATCTATTCGGGTATCAGACGCAATACTTATTCGCGTTGCTCTGAACCCCTTTCACCTTCTGATTAGGCATCAAACGCTTGCCTATCCGTTTGAAATTTCTCATGGTACCTTCTTACTTTATCTCGACATCTTCTTAAGTTTCAGTTCGAGAGATACTTATGCTTCTTCCCCTGAGTTAACCATCTAATGCTCGATCTTGTTAGAATTCGTCCTTATAGGGTTTTCCCTTCTCACCTTTTCGTAAGTACGATAGAGATCCTGAAGAAACGACGACAAACTTCATCATGATGACCCGAAGCAGAGGACTGAAGACATCAATGTAATGGATCGACCTCTTCGAGAAGAGCAAGTATGACCGAGAAGAATCGTTAGAATTTTGTAACCAAATCCCTTCCCCCTTACTTACCCTCTTAAATCTTGGGACGAGATTTCTTGTAGTGGAGGAGAATTGTGACGCCCGGATAATTAAGCTACAGTAAACCTCTGTTAATGATGCCACGTCACCACGGTTACTGTTACTAATCTCACGTTGATTCGAAACCGTTTCAAAATTCAAATTTAAATTAGTGTCAACAATAAAAGTTTTCAAAAGTTGAAACAAAAATGTTCGGTGGGTGCCGAATATTACAAGGGTAATTATAATAAAGCAAACACATTTTTATAAAGTGCCTAAATGATTTAAAATGAAATAAAACAGAAAAGGTAGAATAAATAAAAACTAAAAACAAAGCAAAAGAAAGGAACCCACCCCTCCTTGCTGGGCCGCGGCCCAGCTGGCCATCGGGCCAACTAGGCCGGCCCAGCCGCGCCCCACCATGCTTCCCATAACCCCCCTGGGAAAACCCTAACCCACCGGTCGCCCCACTCCCCCCCACTCCCTCGATCCACCTCTCCCCTCCTCTGTCCCCCGATTGGATCTGGGGATCGATCCACCGCCCGCCGCCGAAGAACCTCGCGCGCTGGCCTTGTCGCCCGGCCTTCGTCGCCGAGCCTCCTCCCGCCGTCCGTCTCGGTGGCCTCCCCCCCGCTCCTCTTCCCGACCCGATCTGGATCGGGATGGGGCAATGAGCCTGACGCCCCCTTCATCAATGCCACCACCGTCACCCGGACCTCGTCGGAGCCGCCTCGTCGGAACGGACCTCCCCACCGGACTGCTTCCCCGTCGCACGTCGTCCCCGGCATCCTCCTCGACACCCGCTGCCTTGGTCCCTACGCCCCGCGGTGAGGCCCTGGCCTTCATCTCCCCTCTGCAGTTCACCTCGGCCACGGACGTGCTCGCCGCGCTCACTGTGCACGCCCTACCGCGACCCCCGCACCTTGCCTCTCCCCTGACAGCGCCTCGCCATGCCCGTCGTTGCCCCAACATGTGGTCGTCGCGAACCGCGCGTGCCCGCGCGGCCACAGCCGAGCCAGCTTGCCTCATCGCCGTGTGCCCGGCTCCCCTTCGTGCCATAATCGCCCCGCCTCCCGCCTCTGCTCCCCGCCGCCTGCTAGCGTGCCGCCACCCTAGCACGACTCCGGCGGCTCCTCCGGCTGCCGCCCCAGACCATCACTCCGCCCCGTGCCACTCCCAGCCCCGGCTACATTGGCCAACGACCTCCCCCTCGCGGCGCTGCTCCGGCCACCGCTGCGGTCGGCGCCTCCCCTGGTGGCCTCGGGCCGACACGCGGGCGCACGCCCCGCACACGCCCGTAACCGCCACCCGCCTGCCCGCTATGGCCCCTGTGCCTATGGCACGTGGGGCCCGCCCTGGAACGTTTATATAAAAAAAGAGATTAAAATAATAATAATAATAATAAATTTAATTAATCATTTAATTAACTAAATTAATTAAGTTAATTAATCATAATCAGATTAATCTAACCACTAATTAACCTAATTAACTGTTAGTTAATTAATCAGTCAATGACAGGCGGGACCCTCACATCAGTTTGACCCAGTGAACGCCCTATTGACTGCTGATGTCATGATGACGTCAGCATACACTATTCTGGATAATGTTAGGGGTAAATAATTAAATAAATTCTAAAAATGATTAAATCTTTTAAAATTAATATAAAATAAACCGTAGCTCGGATGGAAAAACTTTGTACATGAAAGTTGCTCAGAACGACGAGACGATTCCGGATACGCAGCCCGTTCGTCCGCCACACATCCCTAGCATAGCAAACACGCAACTTTTCCCCTCCGATTCATTTGTCCGAAAACGCGAAACACCGGGGATACTTTCCCGGATGTTTCCCCCCTTCACCGGTATCACCTCATACCGCGTTAGGGCACGCCTAACATCACACATTGCTTTGTCATGCATCGTTATGCATCTGTTTGCTGTCAGGACCCCGATTCCAAGTCACATCGATCTAGCCGGTAACACCTCATATCACTTTGCGGCCTCACGCACGGTATTCCCACGGGTGTCGCCTTACCATGGCCCGGGACCGTTTGCGCCTTTTGGCTCACGTATATGATAGTGTCACTAGCATCCATATGACAGAGAATCCGGGCCGACATGGCTAGTCGTGAACCCAAAGCGGCACTAACCCATGGGGACAGGCACACATGAATCACATCGAGCATGTCGATGTCGGCGTGTGAATCCGGGTTGTAGCACTTTGGGCTAACAGGACTCCGGGAACCCGGGACATGTAAAGCTAGGCAGACACGGATGTCACCGCGTGACATTTCCCGAAGGACGGACATATGAACGAAGTGAAACACATGTCGGCCAGTCAAGTGTCTGAAAGCGGTAGTCTTTGGGCTAGCGAGGACTACAGTGAACCGGGCTGTAGCGGACTACTATGGCTCAAGGAAGCACTAGACTACATTTCTCCATAAGAGAGACTGCCAAGGATAAACAACTAGATTGTCGGACCCCACACATACCAAGCATTTCAAACATACACACAATATGCTCGATATGTGTAAATACAACATGGCATCACAACATAACTCTACGACTCAAAGTATTTATTCATTAGGCTCCGAGGAGCGAGATATTACAAACATGGGTCTCTCGACCCGGCATTGAAACATACAAGTCAAACACATGCGGAAGCTTAACATGTCCGAGTACGAGACAACTATAAATGAAAAAGGCCGAGAAGCCCGACTATCTACCGAGATCTGCCGAGGGCACAAGATCGTAGCTGAGGTATCAAGCTAAACGTGGAAGTCCACACGGAACTACTAGCGAGACTGACATCTCTCTGCAAAACATAAAATAAGCAAACATGAGTACAAATGTACTCAGCAAGACTTACATTAGAACTAACTACATATGCATCATTATCAAAAAAGGGGGTGGTGGAGTTTGACTGCAGCAAGCCAGCTTTGACTCGGTGGCTATCCTGAACTACGACTGCAAGTAACTCTTCTGAGGTGGCGCACACGAGTCCACATATTCACCATATCAATACACCACTATGGACCCGCTCCCATCTCCCTACGAGAACGCCATCCATAGCACTCACGCTTATCTTGCGCATTTTAAAGTATCCACTTTCACTTGTCTATGAACTGTTATAGGCAACCCAGAAGTCCATCTCCGCGGAGACGGCTATTCGAATAGATCATATTAACCCTCCAGGGGTGTACTTCTTCACACACGCTCTCGCCACTTACCACCATGTACACGTCGTGTATCTCGGCAACCTTCAAGCGGAAACCTGGCAAGGGAGTCGGCCACGACCTGACTAACCACACAAGTCTCTAGTCTAGGTTTATCGCCTATTCGGGTTCCATCTGCAAGGAGATCCGGCCGGGGTGTCGCTCATGGCCCCAAACGATGTGTGCAGGGTTCCCGAGACACCAAGCAGTATTTCGGTACACCGGCCACGGTGTATCTACCGCATCATAGCCCACCCTAGGGTCAAGACTATGCACGGCCTCCAACACATATCCTACAAACACGAAACTAGTTGCAACTCCTGGACAGAGATCAGGTTGATTAATAAGTCGAGAGGGGCACTTAAGCATTCCAATGCGTGGTAGTAACTGGTCATGGATCACAAACATAGAACTCAGTTCCTGAGGACGGCCGCAATGAGACAACCCACCATGTACTCCTACATGGCCTCTCACCGCTACATTTACCAAATCGTGTTCACACACTTAGCTCACACACGATGGGACATGTTCACACACCATTCCAATTCATTCCCGATGAATCGGACTGACACAACTCTAAGCAGTTCAGGCATGACAAACAAGCATGAATGAGTAGGCTGTGAGGCTCAAACAACTCCTACTCATGCTAGTGGGTTTCATCTATTCTTGTGGAATGACAGGTCATGCAGAGGCTAAAGGGGTTCAGCTACATGAGCAAGTAACATATGAATCGTTGTTGTCCTAATGCGGTAAAAGAGAGCAGGAGCGAGAGAGTGGGATTATATCGGAATGAACAAGGGGTTTTGCTTTCACAGCACTTCGAAGATAATATAGTTCTTCATCGGTGTCATCGAACTCATCGTCGGTACGTCGTCTACTGAGAGGGGACAAAAACCGGCAACAGAGAAAGAACACAATCAATGCAATGCAACAATATGATGCATGAGTGTGACATGGCAATTTTCTGTGGTTTGAGCTAATGCAACTAGAAACAAGATTAAATGAAGTTGGTTTGAATCCAAGATTCAAATTCAAACTCCATATGTGGATATTAAAATGTCATTTATAAGATTTGTACTAAACAGCAGCTATAAGTTGTTCTAATATGCATGAAAATGGAACAGATGGATAGATTGGATTTTGCTGATCATTTTTCATATATAATTTGTTTGATTTGGAGCTACGGTTGATTTACTATGATTTTTAGAAGTTTTGGATATTTTCTGGAGTTTCCTGTATAAAGTTAAATCCCGAAAAAGGTTAACTGCGTCAGCATGACGTAAGCAGGTCAACATGCGCTGGTACGGGTCAAACCTGACCAGTGGGGTCCATTGGGCAGTGACACAGTGCTGGTTTGTGTGGCTGAGGGTGGGACCAGGTCAACGGCCACGTCGGCGATCAATCTTGTGGCGTGGGTCCATAGATTTTATTAGTTAATCTAACTATTTTGGTTAGCCAGTAACCTAACTAAGTGGGTCCCATTGTCAGTGTCTAAATGTTAATCCAGAGGTTGGTTAGCCCCTAATCCAATGACGGCCACGTCGGCTAACCGACGATTAGCCGCCGGCGCTAAATAGGACGCGGCGGCGCTCCTCGTCCGGGCGACTCCGGCGACGAGAGCGTGCGTGGATGGTTTTGTTGGAACGGCTGCGATGCGGTGCGTCCAATGGTGGTGGTTGCAGGGGCTGGGGCGGCCGGAGACAACGGCGAGGATCTCGGCCGCGGCGGCCTGCGTTCGGGTGTGCGCAGTGCAGCAGCTACGGCGTGCAAAAGAGGGAGCGGAGAAGGGGAGCAGGGGCAGGAGCTCACTGCGGTTGCGACGAGGCCAACGGCGAGCTCGGGGAGGAACCGGAGCGAAGCGGGGCGGCGAGGGGATCTCCGGCGGCCGGAGGCGAAGATGGCGACGGCGATGGCTCCACGGGGCGCTCCGGCTTGCGTGGCTCGACGGAGGGCTTTAGCGCAAGGAGGCGAATCTCCCGCGCATGTCGGAGAGGCGAGGGGGAGGGGGTGGCTACGACAACGGTGGCCGGTGGCGACGGTGGCGCTCGGCCGTGAGAGAGAGAGAGAGAGCTAGGGAGAGGAGTGGAGAGGACTGGGGAGAGTGAGCGGGTCCAGGGGGGCGCGTGGCGTCGTCCAGACGCATCGGCGGAGGGACAGACAGGCGGGGAGGGAGGAGGTGGTGCGGCGCGTTGGGCACGCGCCCGTCCTCCTCGCGGGAGGAAGACGACATGGAAGGGGGACAGGTGGGCTGGGCTGGCCGAGGCCCGAGCCGCCTGATCTTTGGGCAGGGACAGAGCTGGCCGCAGGTAAGTCAGCCTAGGTAAGCTTTTCGTTTTTTGTTTAACTTTTCTATTTTATGACATTTGTTTTGATTTAATAAAAATACTAAATCATTTTATTTTCTTATGCCAATTTTTATAGGAGCTAGTTATATTATTCCAGAGCTCCTTAATAAATGGCATAATTTTTGGACATATATTATATATATAACATATATATATCCAATGCAAATAGTTATGCATTAATTCCAAATGCCCAAAATAAATGCTTATGAGCTCCTAAAAATATTAGCTTGATTTTTATCTCTGCCCAATATTTTCAGAAAGAAACATGAACATTTTCTTGGGTCTTTTTGGAGCAATTTTTATCTGGGTCATTTCCAGAAATGATTCTGAGGGTTTCACAAATCCTCATTTCAAATTTAAATGGAATTTAAACATGATGCACACATGACTAGCTAGTCTACGTCATACCAGAACTAGGGATGTGACAACTCGCCCCCACTAAACAAGAATCTCATCCCGAGATTCAAGAGTGAGGTAAGAAGACAGAGGGGGCACAAACTAACACGGTCTTCATGATCCAGGTTACACTTCATAGGAACGTTGACATGATCACCATCTCTGGAGCTGAAAGGCAAAACATGCATCAGGAGCGACAGAAGATACAATTTGACGAGGGTTTCAAAGTAGCGAGGGAAATTGCCATGATTCCAGAACGGGGCACCTCAGGGGAGGTGACTCGAAGAACTATTCCCTTAAGTGGCAAAAAGAATTACTTTTGATATCCAGATCATTGAAACTCTTTATACCAGCCTAAGGCAATCACAAATGATCATTTGAAGGAATTCGAAGAAATGGCATATCCGGATTTGAATGGATGATGTGGACTACCTTGTTGAAGACAACGCGATGGATGATTTGCTTATCATCGGAAATGGATGGGACCCATGGTAGGACCACTTTTGAAGATGATCTTAAACAACAATTACTGAGAGGGCAGCCCATGGGAATTGGTGCAATGGCGGTCTTGCTGGGAACAACATGCAACTGTTGGGAATGTTCCAACCATCATATCTGCTCGAGATTCAGATCCGATTGGTGATAGGATACTTGACTCAGCATGTCCGAAAAGAAAGGTTGCAACACAAATCGACAAGATGACGTCGCGAGATTCTCGGGATATGAACTATGATAGCAAGCTCCAAAACATGAGCTGATTCTGCTACATACATGTGAGCATGTTGTCCAAGACAAGAATGACCACACGGTAGTCTTATAATAAAACACTATCAAGTTCTAGTCGGGAACCATCATCAAGGATATCGAAGTCCTTGTATAAGCCGCGGTCTTAAGAAGGAACTTCTTCTGCTTGAACAATTCAATCAGTGGCTTGGTGTGCTAGGGACACACATGGAATGGAGGTAGCGAGCCTGTCAAACCATAGCATACTTCGCACATGCATGGTGACTTGGGATGGTTACGAGAAAACAAAAAAAATCTGTCTCGAGTTCATGGCGGCAACTTACATCAAATGCACGTGAATTCGAGGAAGTCACTTCTTCCATCCAAGCATAAGCTTCATGAACGGAACACGAAGGCATTGCTTACAAAATTTTCAACACTAGGTTGATGTTCAACATGAATCATGGGGGAGACAAAATGCTGCGGATGGGCCCAACAAAGAACTCATCGGAATTTCCATATCACTGGACTTCCACCATCATGTGAACACGGTGATAGCATTGGTCAGACCAAAACATGTAATGGTGTATGCTCGAGGGATCAACCACGAGTAAGACAACATTACGAACATCGATGGTACTGATTTCATTTGGTGATAGCCCATACTCAAATCAAAGTTTTGACAAGGCAATAGATCCAACAACTGATCACAGGGACCAATCGATGAAGATATCGTCTTTCTTCAACACACACACGCACAGAAGATATCCCTTAGAGATGAACTAAGTTAAGCAAAGCTTTATCTTCCAACTCTCCAAGTTGTTGTCTAGCTCAACCAACTAGCTCAGGGATATCCAACACAGATTCTTGGAGAATGGGTGGTTTTAAAGGAAAACCAATACGATCACAAACTCAACATAGCGGTCAGATAACAACCTGGTAACACTTCCAAGAAGATATTTGGAAAATCACGAACCACCGATATGTTACTAAGCTCGAGAACAATCTTGATTTTCAGGGCCAGACGATATGATCAACAGAGCAAGGGTTTGACGAAATCCTAACTCATCGATCGAAGAGTGCACCAGAAATAAGGACTAGGTGCCACGATCAATCTTAGGATGATGATTTAATAACCAACATGCTAAGAATGAGAATGTTGTCCATTAACTACCAAGCAATGAGGTTGCTAGGAGTATCGATTTCACACATCACAGTTCACTTGTCGGCATTCCGGTTACAACAACACGGGACCGAGGAATGAATAATGTTAGCGAGAAGTATCACTACGTCAAGAATTCATGAGAAATGGTGCAATTCTTATGACATTCTTAACATAAAGATGGTAACAATCCAAGGTAGAACAGAGCAAAGGATGGATTGGCATTTGATCTGCAGAGCACGACTACTTTGACCCAATCCTGGATATGGATGAGGTACTGGAGTCTGTATCTCCTAGTCATTCCGGAATAGAATGGCTTGATGGACCACAAGGATAATAGGCATCGATAAACACGATCGCACACATACCCTTGACTATCAATTGATAGACGGGGGTCAGAATACAACTAAGGAGGAACAACTCGAGGAACATATAACTTCTTGAGTTGTGGATGCATAGGTTAGTATGTCGAATCAAGTTCAACAGGTTTCTTCCGGATAACCCATGCAGAAAGGGTAGAACTGGCAGATTCACAATTATGAATGGAGAACTCCTCAAGAGTACTCTGATTGTGATCCTTCGGTCCAGCGAGGAACTTCTTCCATAAGCGCTTCATAGTATTTGGAAGAAGGAAATACCACGGTCCTCGAAGACTAATGCAAAGGTTACTAATTTCTAAAGGAACTTGCAAGCACTATCAACATGAGGTAAGTGGGGTGAATCTCGGGTTTAAGAACCCAGGAATAGAATACCTACTACTAAGTGGCATCACGGGATGCTTTCAAGAATAAAGGCCAGAATCATCACACTGGGGATACAAAAGCATTGCTAAATTTCTAGGTGACTTCCTAAACACCTAGGGTCATAATAATAGCTCCAACATAAATGCCGAGGCAACAAAGTACCTCAACTTACCGATTAGTGTGCTTATTCTGACCATAAAGGACATCGGGAATGGAAAGAAAGGATTTGCAAATGCATCAGACTATTTAGAGACCTGGGATGACTCGGACAGCATAACGGCTGTAAATGCTCAAAAAGATTTGAGACATCATGCAAAATGGTGGCATAACCACTCTACAACATCATAACAAGATTCCGAGATCAACAGTTAACATACAAAAATAGTAGGAACTGAACTGGGGCTTAAAACCAACAATCTTAAAAGTCTATGGATTAGTAACACGTCATCCTAATAGATAGATGAGAAGCCTAGTTCTTAAACCCCGTAGAAGAGAAGACGATGACTCAGATCAGAGGGCCATGAGGTATAAGGAGTTAAAAGAGCCTTACGTTCCCTTCCACAATCAATTCCCTTACATAACTAAAGCATTTCTAGACATAACTTCGACCGGTTTGGCTTGGTAGACCTCTGAGCAGTCAAGCTCGATACCAAAGCTGTCGGGACCCGATTCCAAGTCACATCGATCTAGCCGGTAACACCTCATATCACTTTGCGGCCTCACGCACGGAATTCCCAGGTGTTGCCTTACCATGGCACGGACCGTTTAAGCCTTTTGGCTCACGTATATGATAGTGTCGCTAGCATCCATATGATGAGAGAACCGGGCGACATGGCTAGTCGTGAACCCAAAGCGGCACTAACCCATGGGGACAGGCATACATGAATCACATCGAGCATGTCGGTCGCCAGCGTGTGAATCCGGGCTGTAACCTTTGGACTAACAGGACTCGGGAACCCGGGCTGTAGTAGGCTAGGCAGACTCGGATGTCACCACGTGACATTTCCCGAAGGGATGACACAGGAACAAAGTGAAACACATGCCGTCCCGATCAAGTGTCCCGAGCGGTAGTCTTTGGGCTAGCAGGACTCCGGTGAACCGGGCTGTAGCGGACTACTATGGCTCAAGGAAGCACTAGACTACATTTCCCCATAAGAGAGACTGCCAAGGATAAACAACTAGATTGTCGGATCCCACACATACCAAGCATTTCAAACAGACACACAATATGCTCGATATGTGTAAATACAACATGGCATCACAACATAACTCTATGACTCAAAGTATTTATTCATTAGGCTTCGAGGAGCGAGATATTACAAACATGGGTCTCTCGACCCAGCATTCAGAGCATACAAGTCAAACACATGCGGAAGCTTAACATGTCTGAGTACAGACAACTATAAATGAAAAAGGCTGAGAAGCCTGACTATCTACCAGATCTTGCCGATGGCACAAGATCGTAGCTGAGGTATCAAGCTAAACGTCGAAGTCCACACGGAACTACAAGCGAGACTGACATCTCTCTGCAAAACATAAAATAAGCAAACGTGAGTACAAATGTACTCAGCAAGACTTACATCAGAACTAACTACATATGCATCATTATCAACAAAGGGGGTGGTGGAGTTTGACTGACAAGCCAGCTTTGACTCGGTGGCTATCTGAACTACATTTGCAAGTAACTCTTTTGAGGTGGCGCACGAGTCCACATATTCACCATATCAATACACCACTATGGACCCGCTCCCATCTCCCTACGAGAACGCCATCCATAGCACTCACGCTTATCTTGCGCATTTTAAAGTATCCACTTTCACTTGTCTATGAACTGTTATAGGCAACCCAGAAGTCCTTCTCCGCGGACACGGCTATTTGAATATATCATATTAACCCTACAGGGGTGTACTTCTTCACACACGCTCTCGCCACTTACCATCATGTACACGTCGTGTATCTCGGCAACCTTCAAGCAGAAACCTGGCGAGGGAGTCGGCCAAGACCTGACTAACCACACAAGTCTCTAGTCCAGGTTTATCGCCTATTCGGGTTCCATCCGCAAGGAGATCCGGCCGGGGTGTCCCTCACGGCCCCAAACGATGTGTGCAGGGTTCCCGAGACACCAATAGGGCGCTCGGTACACCGGGCCATGATGTATATACCGCATCATAGCCCACCCCTAGGGTCAGCCTATGCACGGCCTCCAACACATATCCTACAAACACCAGAAACTAGTTGCAACTCCTGGAAAGAGATCAGGTTGATTAATAAGTCGAGAAGGGCACTTAAGTATTCCAATGCATGGTAGTAACTGGTCATGGATCACAAACACAGAACTCAGTTCCTGAGGACGGCCGCAATGAGACAACCCACCATGTACTCCTACATGGCCTCTCACCGCTACCTTTACCAAATCGTGTTCACACACTTAGCTCACACACAGTAGGACATGTTCACACACCATTCCAATTCATTCCCGATGAATCAGACCTGACACAACTCTAAGCAGTAGCAGGCATGACAAACAAGCATGAATGAGTAGGCACAACAGGGCTCAAACAACTCCTTGTCATGCTAGTGGGTTTCATCTATTTACTGTGGAATGACAGGTCATGCAGAGGATAAAGGGGTTCAGCTACCACAGCCAAAGTAACAGATGAATCGTTGTTGTCCTAATGCAAGAAAAGAGAGAAGGAGCGAGAGAGTGGGATTATATCAGAATGAACAAGGGGGTTTTGCTTGCCTGGCACTTCTGAAGATAATATAGTTCTTCATCGGTGTCATCGAACTCATCGTCGGTACGTCGTCTACTGAGAGGGGACAAACACCCGCAACAGAGAAAGAACACAATCAATGCAATGCAACAATATGATGCATGAGTGTGACATGGCAATTTGCTATGGTTTGAGCTAATTCAACTAGCAACCAGATTAAATGAAGTTGGTTTGAATCCAAGATTCAAATTCAAACTCCATATGTGGATATTAAAATGTCATTTATAATATTTGTGCTAAACAGCAGCTATAAGTTGTTCAACTATGCATGAAAATGGTACAGATGGATAGATTGGATTTTTCTGATCATTTTTCATATATAATTTGTTTGATTTGGAGCTACGGTTGATTTACTATGATTTTTAGAAGTTTTGGGTATTTTCTGGAATTTCCTGTATAAAGTTAAATCCAGAAAAAGGTTAACTGCGTCAGCATGACGTCAGGGTGACGTCAGCAGGTCAACAGGCGCTGGTTCGGGTCAAACCTGACCAGTGGGGTCCACTGGGCAGTGACACCGTGCTGGTTTGTGTGGCTGACGAGTGGGACCAGGTCAACGGCCACGTCAGCAGTCAATGCTGACGCGTGGGTCCACAGATTTTATTAGTTAATCTAACTATTTTGGTTAGCCGGTAACCTAACTAAGTGGGTCCCATTGTCAGTGTCTAAATGTTAATCCAGAGGTTGGTTAGCCCCTAATCTAATGACGGCCACGTCGGCTAACCGACGATTAGCCGCCGGCGCTAAATAGGACGTGGCGGCGCTCCTCGTCCGGGCGACTCCAGCGACGAGAGCGTGCACAGCTGGTCTCGTTGGAACGGTCGCGATACGGTGCGTCCAAAGGTGGTGGTTGCAGGGGCTGGGGCGGCCAGAGACAACGGCGAGGAGCTCGGCCGCGGCGGCGGCAGGTGTCTTGGTGCAGGCGGCTCTGGCGTGAAAGAGAGGGAGCGGAGAAGGGGAGCAGGGGCAGGAGCTCACTGCGGTTGCGACGAGGCCAACGGCGAGCTCGGGGAGGAACCGGAGTGAAGCAGGGCGGCGAGGGGATCTCAGGCGGCCGGAGGCGAAGATGGCGACGGCGACGGCTCCACGGGGCGCTCCGGCTTGCGTGGCTCGACGGAGGGCTTCAGCGCAAGGAGGCCAAGCTCCCACGCGTGTTGGAGAGGCGAGGGGGAGGGGGTGGCTACGACAATGGTGGCCGGTGGCGACGGTGGCGCTCGGCCGTGAGAGAGAGAGAGCTAGGGAGAGGAGAGGAGAGGACTGGGGAGAGTGAGCGGGTCCGGGAGGGCGCGTGGCGTCATCCAGACGCATCGGCGGAGGGACAGGCAGGCAAGGAGGGAGGAGGTGGCGCGACGCGGTGGTGCGCGCGTCGGGCACGCGCCCATCCTCCTGGCGGGAGGAAGACGACAGGGAAGGGGGGACAGGTGGGCTGGGCTGGCCAGCTGGGCCGGCCAGGCCGCACAGTGCTGGGCCAGCACAGGAGCTGGCCGCAGGTAAGTCGGCCCAGGTAAGCTTTTCCTTTTTTTGTTTAACTTTTCTATTTTCTGACATTTGTTTTGATTTAATAAAAATACTAAATCATTTTATTTTCTTATGCCAATTTTTATAGGAGCTAGTTATATTATTCCAGAGCTCCTTAATAAATGGCATAATTTTTGGACATATATTATATATATAACATATATATATCCAATGCAAATAGTTACGCATTAATTCCAAATGCCCAAAATAAATGCTTATGAGCTCCTAAAAATATTAGTTTGATTTTTATCGCTGCCCAATATTTTCATAAAGCAACATGAACATTTTCTTGGGTCTTTTTGGAGCAATTTTTATCTGGGCCATTTCCAGAAATGATTCTGAGGGTTTCAAAAATCCTCATTTCAAATTTAAATGGAATTTGAACATGATGCACACATGACTAGCTAGTCTACGTCATACCAGAACTAGGGATGTGACATTTGCATTGTATTAATTGTTTCTTCCCCCTCTTCTCTCCGGTAGACTACGAGACCGACGCTGCTGCCGCCCCGTTCGACTACGGAGTTGATGACCCCTCCGTCTTGCGAGAGCAATCAGGAAACCCCCCCCCCTTGATCACCAGATATCGCCTATTCTTCTCTATACTGCTTGCATTAGAGTAGTGTAGCATGTTACTGCTTTGAGTTAATCCTATACTGCTGCATAGCCTGTCCTTGCTACTACTGTTGGTACCTTTACCTGCTATCCTACTGCTTAGTATAGGATGCTAGTGTTCCATCAGTGGCCCTACACTCTTGTCCATCCGCCATGCTATACTACTGGGCCGTGATCACTTCGGGAGGTGATCACGGGCATATACTATATGCTTTACACTGTTACATTACCTGTGATACTGTTCGGAGATGGGGGCTGAAAGGACAGGTGGCTCCATCCCGGTAGAGGTGGGCCTGGGTTCCTGATGTCCCCGACTGCTGCTTTGTGGCGGAGCTACATGGCAGGTTGCGACCACCTAGGAGAGAGGTGGGCCTGGCCCCGGTCGGCGTTCGCGGATACTTAAAACGCTTAACGAGATCTTGGTATTTGATCTGAGTCTGGCCATTTGGTCTATACGCACTAACCAGCTACGCGGGAACAGTTATGGGCACTCGGCGTCGTGGTATCAGCCGAAGCATTTCGTGACGTCAGCGACTGAGCGGCGCGCGTTGGATTGGACTGGAACGCCTGCTATGCTAGGTCTGCTTCCGGCCACGTACGCAACGTGCAGGTGTGCTAAGTGGGATGGGCCCAGAGCCCTGTGCGCTTAGGTTTAGACCGGCGTGCTGACCTCTCTGTTATGCCTAGGTGGGGCTGCGACGTGTTGATCTTCCGCGGCCGGGCATGACCCAGAAAAATGTGTCCGGCCAAAGGGGATCGAGCGTGTTGGGTTATGTGGTGCACCCCTGCAGGGAAGTTAATCTATTGAATAGCCGTGATCTTGGTAACAGGATGACTTGGAGTTGTACCTTGACCTTATGATAACTAGAACCGGATACTTAATAAAACACACCCTTCCAAGTGCCAGATACAACCCGGTGGTCGCTCTCTAACAGGGCTACGAGGAGAGGATCGCCGGGTAGGATTATGCTATGCAATGCTACTTGGAGGCCTTTAGTTTACTCTCTTCTACGTGCTGCAAGACGGAGGCTGCCAGAAACGTAGTCTTCGACAGGATTAGCTATCTTATTCTGGCATTCTGCAGTTCAGTCCACCGATATGGCCCTTTACACATATACCCATGCATATGTAGTGTAGCTCCTTGCTTGCGAGTACTTTGGATGAGTACTCACGGTTGCCTTGTTCCCCCTTTTCCCCTATCTCTATCCGATTGTTACTCTGACGACGGAGCCTGTGAGCCGACGCCACCGTCGATGATGACTACTACACCGGAGGTGCCTACTACTACGTGCAGCCCGGCCGACGATTTACCAGGGAGTAGTTAGGAGGATCCTGGCGGAGGCCTGCGCCTCTTTCGATCTGTATCCCAGTTTGTGCTAGCCAACTTATGGTAACTTCTTTAACTTATGTCTGTACTCAGATATTGTTGCTTCCGCTGACTCGTCTATGATCGAGCACTTGTATTCGAGCCCTCGAGGCCCCTGGCTTGTTTTATGATGCTTGTATGACTTATTTATGTTTTAGAGTTGTGTTGTGATATCTTCTCGTGAGTCCCTGATCTTGATCTACACATTTGCATGCATGATTAGTGTACGATTGAATCGGGGGCGTCACAACTCCGCTCCTCACTCACGAGAAAATGGCTGGTCACCGGGATGCCCAGTCCCATGCTTTATGCAAATCAAATCAAAATAATTGCAAACAAAACTCCCCCGGGACTGTTATTAGTTGGAGGCACTCGTTGTTTCGAGCAAGCCATGGATTGATGCTTGTTGGTGGAGGGGGAGTATAAACTTTACCATTCTGTTTGGGAACCTCCTATAATGTGTGTGGCATGGAAGATATCGCCATCTCTTGGTTGTTATTTTGACAATGAAAGTATGCCGCTCAAAATATTATTTATCTCTGCTTTAAAATCGAGCTTTGGCACCTCTACAAATCCCTGCTTCCCTCTGCGAAGGGCCTATCTATTTATTTTTATGTTGAGTAATCACCCTCTTATTAAAAAGCACCAGCTGTAGAGCACCGCTGTCATTTGTATGCATTACTGTTAATTTATATTGGGTATGACTATGCCTGGATCTCTTTTACCATGAATTACAATGTTTAGTCAGTCGAGCTTTAAAGGTGCTCTGCATTTATGTTTTGCAGTCTCAGAAAGGGCTAGCGAGATACCATCTTGTTATATCAGATCATGATTGTTTTGAGAAAGTGTTGTCATCCGAGATTTATTATTATTGCTCGCTAGTTGATTATGCCATTGACATGAGTAAACATGAGACCTAAATGTTATTGTGAATATGGTTAGTCATAACCTTTGCTGAAAACTTGAATGCTGGCTTTACATATTTACAACAACAAGAGCAAACAGAGTTTGTAAAAGTTTTTCTTTATCACTTTCAGTTTATCAACTGGATTGCTTGAGGACAAGCAAATGTTTAAGCTTGGGGGAGTTGATACGTCTCCGTCGTATCTACATTTCCAAACAATTTTGCCCTTGTTTTAGACTCTAACTTGCATGATTTGAATGGAACTAACCCGGAGTGACGCTGTTTATAGCAAAATTGCCATGGTGTTATTTATGTGCACAAACAAAAGTTCTCGGAATGACCTGAAACTTCACGAAGATTATTTTTCGAAACAATAAAAAATACTGGCGAAAGAATCAAGGCCAGGGGGCCCACACACTTTCCACGAAGGTGGGGGGTGCGCCACCTGCCTCGTGAGCCCCTGGAGCTCCACCGACCTCAACTACAACTCTATATATTCACTTTCGGGGAGAAAAAAATCAGAGATAAAGATTCATCGCGTTTTACGATACGGAGCCGCCGCCAAGCCCTAAACTCTCTCGGGAGGGCTGATCTGGAGTCCGTTCGGGGCTCCGGAGAGGGGAATCCGTCGACATCGTCAATATCAACCATCCTCCATCACCAATTTCATGATGCTCACCGCCGTGCGTGAGTAATTCCATCGTAGGCTTGCTGGACGGTGATGGGTTGGATGAGATTTATCATGTAATCGAGTTAGGTTTGTTAGGGTTTGATCCCTAGTATCCATTATGTTCTGAGATTGATGTTGCTATGACTTTGCGATGCTTAATGCTTGTCACTAGGGCCCGAGTGCCATGATTTCAGATCTGAACCTATTATGTTTTCACGAATATATGTGAGTTCTTGATCCTATCTTGCAAGTCTATAGTCACCTACTATGTGTTATGTTCCGGAAACCCCGAAGTGACAATAATCGGGACCACTCCTGGTGATGACCGTAGTTTGAGGAGTTCATGTATTCACTATGTGCTAATGCTTTGGTCCGGTACTCTATTAAAAGGAGGCCTTAATATCCCTTAGTTTCCAATAGGACCCCGCTTCTACGAGAGGCTAGGACAAAAGATTTCATGCAAGTTCTTTTCCATAAGCACGTATGACTATATTCAGAATACATGCCTACATTACATTGATGAATTGGAGCTAGTTCTGTGTCACCCTAGGTTATGACTGTTACATGATGAACAGCATCCGGCACAATTCTCCATCACCGATCCAATGCCTACGAGCTTTTCACATACTGTTCTGCACTTATTTACTTTTCCGTTGCTATTGTTACAATCACTACAAAACCCAAAAATATTACTTTTGCTATCGTTACCGTTACTTCCATATTACTTTGCTATTAAATACTTTGCTGCCGATATTAAGTTATCCAGGTGTGGTTGAATTGACAAATCAGCTGCTAATACTTGAGAATATTCTTTGGCTCCCCTTGTGTCAAATCAATAAATTTGGGTTGAATGCTCTACCCTCAAAAACTGTTGCGATCCCCTATACTTGTGGGTTATCAAAGAAGTGGTCGTTGGGGAAGTGGTCGTTGGACTTTGGAGCATCTGTAATGAACCGGTTAGTAGTCGCGCAGAGCGCTCCCCAAAAACCTTATCACCCTTCCCCCGTACATGACTCAAAGAGGCGGGGTTTCGGAGGCCTACTGTCCCAACCTGCAGTGCATGCTGCAAGCCGGGATGGGGAAGATTGTGGCAGTAGCTCAGTGGTCAGGAACAGTGGTGAGAGGAAGATGATCTTCTGGTGTGTTTGTTGGGATCCGATGAACTTTGAGTTTATGATTAGATCTATTTATCCATGAAAGTTATTTGAGTTTCTTTGATCTCTTGTATGAATGATTACTTACAACCTCGTATTTCTTCTTCGAATCTTTGGTTTTGTTAGGCCAACTAGGTCGATTATTCTTGCCATGGCAAGAGGTGCTTTGTGATGGCTTCGGTCGTGCGGTGTTCTTTCCCAGTGACAGAAGGGGTAGCAAGACACGTATTGATCGTTGCTATTAAGGATAACAAGATGGGGTCTATTCCTACATGAATAGATCTTGTCTACATCCTGTCATCGTTCTTATTGCATTACTCTGTTTTTTCATGAACTTAATACACTAGATGCATGCTAGATAGCGGTCGATGTGTGGAGTAATAGTAGTAGATGCAAGCAAGAGTCAGTCTACTAATCTTGGACGTGATTCCTATATAATGATCCTTGCCTGGATATCGTCAGTAATTTGTTTACCCGCCGTATGCTATTTTTCTCGAGAGAAGCCACTAGTGAAATCTACGGCCCCTGGGTCTATTCGTTATCATATTTGCTTTGAGATCTATTTTATTTGCTTTTTTTAGATCTATTATTCTAAAAACCGAAAAATACCTTGCTTCACTTTTTCATTATTTTTTAATTTTTTATTGTGAGATCTATTTATCCAAAATTATACAAACCAATCTATCTTTTACCCGAGAGGGATTGACAACCCCTCTTACGCGTAGGGTTGCAAGTATTTGTTCTTTGTGTGCAGGTAGCATTTACATAGTGTTGCTTGGTTCTCCTACTGGTTTGATAACCTTGGTTTCATAACCAAAGGAAATACCTACCGAATTTGTACTTCATCATCCCTTCCTCTTCGGGGAAATATTGACGCGGGTACGAGCCATCAAGAAAGGATTTCTGGCGCCGTTGCCGGGGAGACATCATCAACATCTATCAGGTTCCTAATCACAAATCTCATATCCTTATAATTTACATTATTTGCCATTTGCCTCTCATTTTCATATCCCCCACTTCACAAAAATCTGTCGTTTTATTCGCCTTTTCTTTTTCGTTCACCGTTTTCTCGTCAGACCTGTTTTGTGTGCAAATCTTATTTTCAAAGTCATGATGCCTCAAAGAAAATATTATGATGTTCCTTACCCCATATTTTGCTTGAAATTGAGAAATGTACTAAGGAATATATGACTACACAAATTGAGTTTAATAAATATTTTACCGAAGAACTTAAGGAACACTCTGTTGTGCTGGATGCTATAACAAAAAAACTTGATGATATTTGTAGAGAAGTTTGTAACCTCCAATCTAAGTACGCTTTTGCTGAAAGTTTGCTAGGGAAAATATCCGATGCACAAGCTACCCTAGTAAATCAAATGGCCGCTAAACCAATCTATTTAGAAGATAAAAATGATGAAGATCTTAAAGTGATTGGTGTTTCTTCTATTTATTCCTTTTTTAGTAAGATTAAAATTGATGATGAAGGGACTGAAGAAGAGTCAACTTTAGTTAGAAGGTGTCCCGATAATTCGGAGGGTGAAAATCTTGATGAAAAATTTGATAAAAGTGGGTTTGGAGAGGTCAAAACTTTAACTTGTGACATGCCCACTCTTTTGGATTACAGAGACTTTAATTATAATAATTGCTCTTTGATTGATTGTATTTGTTTGTTGCAATCCATGATTAATTCACCCATGCTTATGAAAAAATAAAGCTTTTACTAAGATGCTATGACGAAAGATTTGGAAGAAAAGTTAGAATTAGATATCTCAATTCCTAGAAAATTACATGATGAATAGGAACCTACCATTAAAGTCAAGATTAAAAATTATGAGTGTTTTGCTTTATGTGATTTGGGTGCTAGTGTTTCCACAATTCTGAAGTCTTTATGTCATGTGCTTGGTCTTACCAATATTGATGAGTGTTCTTTAAATTTGCACTTGGCGGATTCTACTGTTAAAAAGCCTATGGGAAGAATTAATGATTTTATTATTCTTGCAAATAGGAATTATGTGCCCATTGATTTTATTGTTCTTGGTATTGATTGCAATCCATCTTGTCCTATTATACTTGATAGACCGTTTTTACGTACTATAGGTGTCGTGATTGATATGAAAGAAGGAAATATTAAATTTCAATTTCCACTAAGAAAGGGAATGGAACACTTCCCTAGAACAAGAATCAAGCCACCATATGAATCAATCATGAGGGAATCTTATGTATCTAGAACTAAAGATGACAATACTTGAATCTATGCTTTATGCCTAGCTAGGGGCATAAAATGATAACTCTTATTGGGAGGCAACCCAATGAATAAAATTTATTTTTTCCTTTTTATTCATGTTATTGAGTGTTTGCACAATTATGCCTCTGTTATGATTGTGTTTTTATGTTTTAATTAGTGTTTGGGCCAAGCAAAGCCTTTGGGATCATGTTGGGTGATAATTGATTTGATCTTGTTGAAAAATAGAAACTTTTGCGTCTAGTAAAATAATTTTGAAAAATCACAAAAGCGACAAACAATTCTGAAATTTTTACACAAGATTTATATACAAATTGCCTATGTTTTCCTAATTTTTCAAAAAAAATTGGAGTTACAGAAGTATACGAAGTTTTCAGACTGCTACAGACTGTTCTGTTTTCCTTGCATTGTGTGCTTATTTTGATGAATCTATGGGTTGTATCGGGGGGTATGAGCCATAGAAAAGTTGGATTACAGTAGATATAATACAATAATAAAATGTGAATGGGTTTGCAATAGTACTTAGAGTGGTAATTTGCTTTATTATACTAACGGATCCCACGAAGGTTTTTGTTAAGTTTTGTGCGATTGAAGTTTTCAAGTTTTGGGTGAGATCGCGATGGATGAAGGAATAAGGAGTAAGAAGAGCCTAAGCTTGGGGATGCCCACGGCACCCCAAGATAATATTCAAGGATAAACAAGCAACTAAGCTTGGGGATGCCCCGAGTGGCATCCCCTCTTTCTTCTAACGACCATCGGTATTTTCTTGGAGCTATATATTTATTCGTCACATATCATGAGTTTTGCTGCGTCTTGTATTATATGAGTCTTTGATTTTTTTTCTTTTTAGTTTGTCACAAGTATCCTTGCTGGACACACCTAATTGAGAGAGTCAAAATTACGCTATGATTTGTTAGAAATGCTTTATGTTCTTAACTTAAATTTTTGAGCTATGTAATTGCTCTAGTGCTTCACGTATATGTTTTTGAGCACGATGTGCTTTAATATTTTTTAAGAAATGCTCTCATGCTTCACTTAGATTTGTTTGAGAGTTAGTAAAATTTTGAAGAAATTCTCTCATGCTTCACTTATATTATTTTGAGAAATGAAAAAATTATGCTCATGTTCTTCACTTAAATTTATTTGAGCTATCAAACGCAACATATGAAACTAGTCCCAAAGTGATAGATATTCAAGAAGGATGTAGCGACCCGACCTGAATGGGTCAAGTCTCTGTGCTTAAGTGTCATCCCTGGATCGGTATGCTGACACACACAGTACTCGAGGATTTATAACAAAGGTAAATCACATGTATAAAATAACGTAAATACTATTACCTCAATCCAAATAGCGGAAGTAACAAGGTTGTGGATTCCCATCAACACCAACGGCAAAGTTGAGTGTAGAAATCGTAACCCTAACGTATAAAACTTACTCGTCTTAAGATCCTGCAACAAGAGACGTTGCAGCCACAAAGGGTCAGTACATTGAGTGTACTGGCAAATTCACACTGTAGAGCAATGCTGAAATATGGCTATCACTACATGCATATTTGGCTGGTGAAAAGCTCTACGGTTACAGTTTTTGCGAAAAATCAATTTTTCCCTACTACAAAGGAATAAATTTATTTAACTATCATGGTGGTTGTTAAACATTGAGAATGGTTGACAGCATCCTCAATCCCAATTAAAAGTACTCATTAAACCCAAACAAATTATATTAAGTAACGTGATGAGATCAACATGATAATCCAAGAACTAGATACTCAAGATGTCCATAACCGGGGACACGGCTAATCATGATTAGTTTGTACACTCTGCAGAGGTTTGTGCACTTTTCCCACAAGACTTGATCTCCTCCATTTGATTTCTCGCACTACATGGTGTTTGAGAAACGGATGACCGAGACATAGTCTTTCAGAAGCGCTAGCACCTTACGTGTGGGTAGACCGTACCAACCTACAACCCCTACATCAGCTAGTCTACCCGTAAGAGTTCGCACAACTTAGTCAACTATGCTAGAGCCCATAGTAGCATGTGGCTGCACACGGAAGTTTCTAGCATGAATAATCTCATGATCCCTTTGAGCCTGGGTGGCGGTCCGAAGAAATACAGGCAAGTCCTGATGGAAACCAGTGCCTCAATCCACCCAGGATGTGTGTTTAAGTTGCCACCTTAAATAAACCATTAATTTAACAATCTCACATCTGTCATGGAATACACTCACCCAATCCACGTCTACTAGCATAGCATGGCATAATAAGCAAACGTAGAAGTAACTCCCAAGGGTTTGAAAATAAACAGGTAATAGGTACTACCTCAAACTACTTCCCAAAACCCACAATTTAATTAGATCCTAATCATGCAATGTTTGAGGATTGATCTAATGCATAAAAACTGGGTATGAAAAGTATATGATCAAAGTGTGAACTTGCCTGCAATGTTGATGAAGATGATTCTCACTCAAACTCTTGATAGTTCTACTCGTCACACTCCGGTCAATCTATCGTAATCAAGCAATAGTAGCCACACATAAGCAATCACTCAAACCATCGGACCGAGCAGAAAAGCGATTCGGAAAACATCAAACCAAGCAAATAACTCTTGCAACGTAAAAAAATTTCTAACAGTACCAAAATTATGTGAATTTGGCCTTATCAGAAAGTTTAGGTCAAGAGCTTCGATTTGCAAAAAGATTCAACTAAATCGGAGTTACGAAACTCAAGTTATGATCAAACGAAGTTCAAATACAAATATGTTTGAAAACAAATTTTAAAATTTTGAAAAACATGTTTGAGTTGGATTACTGGATAGAGGAGATCGTAACGAAGAAGTGGGCGTTGGTTTCATTGAATTTGGACAAACGAGCAAACGTTATAGTTGTTTGAAAACCAGGGGCTGATCTGTAAAGAAAAATATTCACGAATGGGTCCCTGGCCGAAATTAAAAGAAAAAGAAAAATCCTATCGAACGAATCGTTCGCTACAGAGACAAAACCGACGAAAACCGTTCATTCTAGAAGTCTAACTAGTGAACGCTCACTACATAACTAAACATAAAAAAATCAGATCTAGGATTTCCGTAGAAAACCGATCTAGGGTTGGTTTTTTTACCGGTCCTTGGCGGTTCGTCGGTCTTCGGTGGAAAACGGCAGCTCTCCGGCGAGGCTGCGGACTCCGGCGAGTCTGGCAACGAGGGGCGTCGGGCGTGGTCGCCGGTAGTGCTCCGGTGGCGCAGGCGAACGGAGAGGAGGCGGGGCAGCGAGGTACGCGGCAGCGGCGACGGCGAGATGAGCAGCGAGGCGGCGGCGCAAGAACCGGCGGGCGATGATGGCGTTATGGCGCGGCGGCGGCGAGAGGAGAGAGAGGAAAGAGGGGGCCGGGGCGTCGGGACCCGCCTTTTAAAGGCCAGGGGAGGGGCGGTGGCGTGGGCAAGGGGCAAGGGCGGCGCGGAGTCCGGCCATGGGACGGCGCGTCGCTCGGTGGCGAGGCGGACGGCGCGTCGGGCCGGCTGGGCCGTGGCCTGGCTAGTTGGGCCGGCCCGGTCCGGTCGGTCCAGAAGTTTTTTTTAAACATTTATAGGCAAACAAAACAAAAAAAACAAAAAAATAAATATATTATATAGGCATATAATATATGAAAATTTTCAGAAAAAGATTTTCTACAACATGAACATTTTTCTAGCATTAAATAGAATCCACACAAATTCAGATAATTCAAAGAGTGCTACTGCTCTAATAAAATCCACTGAAAATCATTTTAAAAATACCAAAATGACTTCAAATTAATTTCTCTCCAATTTTCTGATGTAGGGAATCATGTTACCCTATTCTCCATATATTTTATTTTTGGAGAAAAATAATTTGAATAAAACTCAAATAACTCCAAATTGAAAATAAATTCAAAAGAACTTTGAATTTAATTATTTGAAACTCCCAACTCCTATTTCATATGTTTTGAAGAAGTCATTTTATCTTCGCTCGTGAAAATCATTGAGTTGCATAAAGTTTCAGAATTGGAAATATTCTCAAATGAAATTCAAATATTTTCAACACCCCTTGTCATTTAAATAAATGGAACAAGTCATGTCATCTTTTCTCCCGGGTTTTGTGGTGAAAAGAATTTGAATTCATGAAGATCAGAAAAGAAAATGAAGGTTTGGGAAAGTCCTTTTATTCCCTCTCATTTAACTTTCAAAAAAGTTTCAAATTTCACTCAATTCACTCAATTTCAGTCAATCAATCAAACAATCAATCAAAACTATCTATTTAATATAACATTCCAAAATTTTGAATTTTGGGATGTTACAAAACTACCACCCTTAAAATGAATCTCGTCCTCGAGATTCGGAGAGGCTAGAAAGAAAAAGGTTAGGGTAGGGGGTCTTCTCCAAATCCATCGATCATCTCCGGGGTCTCGGGTGCTACCACCCTTAGAAGCATGGTTACGGTTCCATCAAAGCTCATATACTCCATCCTTATTACTAACAGTGTCGGTCTTCTTAGATCGTAAGGATAATTCCTTCTCTGGGCTCTTATGGTAGTGGCATAACCCTTTTCCTCAATTCTTCTGTCCTTTCATATTGGTACGGTTATTCCGAGACTGGGTCTTCTTAGCTGACGGGTCTGGCGCTAATACTAAACAACTAGCGTTATCTCATGGTGGTCAACAATTTATGGTTTCTCCTGCAGAAATGGGTCTGGGTTGTACCTCACCATATATCCTACGATTGGCAGCAGCTGCCGTGTACAAGGGAAAATACTTATAGCATTCTAAGGTTTAAACAGGTTTTGATCGTCGTCGCTCTCTGCTATAGGTAAGTCACTCAGATTTACCATCCCGTATAGCAAAGCGAATAATAAGAGTAAGTCGGTATGGTGATCAATCCATCCCGCACCCAAATCATTACCTTGTACATGGTTTAGCGAATCTCGCATTCTAACACTCGGTCATCCTCACAAGCATTGCAGAATTTCTCTTGTCGATGAACCAAGTTCGGATAAATCCATTGATTCTTCAAGCCAAACAAACATCTATCGTTCCTTCACAACTCTCAGGTTTTGCGTTACTCCTATAAAATCGTCGGTTGACAAAGGCATATCCTCTTCTTCCAGGATTTCTCCTTCAACAAGAGTGTGCTTGCTTCTCGGCAGGTCCTGGGGCCTGTGGGTTATGGCCCATCTCATCACTTGTAGTCCTTGAACTTATCCTCGGGCTTCTGATCATTATTCCAAGTTCCAACTTCCTAGTATTCTTAAATCCATCCAATTGTACTGTCTTCCTTCCTTCTGTTGGCACCAAACTAGGACATGATTACTCAGACTCATCATGGAATTTCCATTGATCCATATTACCAACGTCATACCGCCTTTATATCCAATAGTACTTCATCTCTTCATGTTCTTGGTGTATCCAACATATCGAGATAAAACTCGTACTTATGAAGTCCACTCTGTGGAACATCATTATCCTTTCCATGGGTCAAATGTACTTACAAGGGAATATTGGCCATCTCTGCATGGCACTTCTTCAACTGGGAAACGTGAAACACATCATGAACTCCTGACAATCCTTCGGATGACTCCAACTTGTTGGCCACTTCTCCCATACGCTCCAAAACTTGGTATGGTCCTACAAATCTCGGGGCCAACTTTCCCTTAACTCCAAATCGTTTAACTCCTTGTAGAGGGGACACACGAAGACATGCTCTGTCTCCAATTTCATAGACTGCCTCTTTGCGTTTTTGAGTCTGCATAACTCTTCTGCCTGGACTAAGCTACCTTCAGTTTATCTCGAATCAACTTTACATTCTCTTCTGACTCCTTGATCACATTTGGTCCAAAAAACTGACGTTCTCCAACTTCATCCCACATCAACGGTGTCTGGCTCCTTCTCCCATCCAAATCTTAAAAAAGGGCCATCTTCAAACTGGCTGGGTAACTGTTGTTGTATGAGAACTCCGCGTAAGGTAGATTTTCATCACTACTAGATCCATAATCTAGCGCACACGCTCTCAACATGTTCTCCAGAATCTGATTAACTCTCTCGGTCTATCCACCTATCTGCGGATGAAAGGTTGTACTGAACTTTAGCCTAGTACTCAAAGTCTGGTGCAGCTGATTCCAAAACTTTGTGGTAAACTGTGTTCCTCTATCTGATACGATGGTCCTCGGAACTCCATGCATACATACGATCTTGGTCAAATATATCTTGGCCAACTTCGCACTTGTATAGGTGGTTTTCACTGGGATAAAGTGAGCCACTTTGGTCAAGCGAATCAACTACTACCCAGATAGAATCATATCCCGTTCGGGTTCTGGGAATTCCGGTAATGAAATCCTTGCCAAGCTTTTCCCACTTCCATTCGGGTATCGGCATTGGTTGCAATAATCCTGCTGGCTTCTGATGTTTTGCCTTCACTCTTTGACATACGTCACATACGACTACATACTCGACAATATCCTTCTTCATACCAGTCCACCGTAAACACTCCTTCAAATCCAAATACATCTTGGTGTTTCGGTCTGAATCGAGTATGGTGAGTCATGAGCCTTCCAAGTATTAACTTCACGATCTCTGCATTATTGGGTACATGTACACTATCCTCAAACCATAAGGTGTCGTGCTCATCCTTACGAAAACCTTTGGCCTTTCCTTTGCTCATCCTCTCTTTTAACTCAGCAATATCTTTGTCATCCTTCTGAGCTTCACGGGTCTTTCCCAACAATGTAGACTGAACTTCCATTGCTGCAACAAAACCTTTGGGAACAATCTCCAACCGAAGTTCCCTGAGATCCTCGGCTAACTCCTTTGGAAATCCCCCACTTATGAGGGTATTCATCCTGGTGTTCTTTATGGTTGTGTCCTATTTCTCCACAAAGCTTGCATGCACTTTCTCCATATCATTTCCATAAGGCTCCAATTTCTGGGACACGAACCTAGACTTTGACAAAGTCAACTTAAATTCTTTCCAACTGGTTACTCCTTGCCATCCATTGATGGTTTGGTACATCCTCCACCAAGTAGCAGCTCCTCTTTCAAAGCATTGAAGAGCATGCTGGGCCATATCCTTTACGACTATAGGGTTATTCTTCATGTGATCCTCCATGTTCTGAATCCATCGGCCCGTCTCCAATTGACTCATCGGTCTAGAAAATACAAGCTCATCTCCATTCATCTTCTATTGGGTCCATGGGTTTTGGGGTGGGACAAGAGAGATAGAGAGGGATACACACAATACAAACAATAGTTTTGAAAAGACAGATTTTATTGTGGTTGTTGGAAAACAACAAACAAATGACAGCTCACAATCGTCGCATCTAACATAAGTATATAACTGGGGTTTGGTCTTATAAAGGTCAATAAATCTTCAAAGTCATCAAACTCTTCAAGTCTTGTTCATGTCTCCGATGGCTTCTTTCGATCATGCTTGTCCTACTCAAGTTCTTTTGCCATATCATCTCTGTTGTCGCAAAGTCTCTCGTGGCGTCCTTCAATATTTCTGGAGTTACGTTCTAACTTCTGGATTTCAACATCCTTGGCATGAACCATGGTCTAGTTCCTGACGAATCTCCGGTTTCTCGAGGTTCTGCTCCTCCAGTTTGGCTACTTTGAACTTCTGGGTCCTAAGTTCTTCACGAAATACTTCCTTGTCAAATACGGCTTCCTACAAGTCCATCTTAACTTCTGGTCACACAATCTACCACGATCGGACCGTCACCATCTACCCAGGTATTCCATTTTTTAACCCTCTCGCCTTCTCTTCATTGTTGGACTAGTAGTATACTTAGTAGTACTAGTAGGAGTACTTTTTACCTTGGAGGACGCGTATAGCTAGCTAGGCCCTTGAAGACTTGAACCCACTAGCTGCCACCATTTTTTTCCATGTATTACTATCTCATCCATGTAGCCAAGAGTGGCTATATATAATAAGTCGGTTATTTTACTTCCTCTATACCGGAGTAGTATTATTTGCTGCGGTACTCGACCGCCATATTTGAGCACAACATTATTATGCATGGAGCTTGACTATGTACGTCACCATGTGTCCAGATCTGGGATGCCGCGTGTACCAGATGAACGGCGCCGAGTTCGACCCCTGTGATGCTACGTGGGTGCCGAGGAACACTCTTGGAGAGTACTCTCTTTTCATCGGGGACAGCTACCCATTGTGAAGCGGATGCTACCTTCCGAGCACGACACAGAAGGCCTGCCGTTCATGAAGCATGGTTGTGTCTTGATGCGCCGCCGGATGAACGACATCTTTGGGACGCGATATCCCTGATTTATGCCGCTTCAGCTTGGGCGAGTCTCCATCGTGTGGAACCGGACTAGAAAGCTGCGACAATGATTCCGTTGCCCACCGCTATGGATCGTGCCATCCATGAAGAACACACAGGATTGGAACACGGAGGAGGACATGTAGCCCATCTATAACGTGTAAGTGGAGTACGATGGCTGTGAACGGTAGCGCTGTGAATATATGTAGACTAGTCGTGCACAAAATTATCACATGAATTGGAGATGAACTTGTGTGGCATCTTGGCATTTGTCCTTTAGAATTTATTACTAGTAAATGTGTTATGTGTACGTGCAACTTGTGTGGTTGTTGCACGGGCTCCAACACGCTCTTTGAGAAAAAAGGTGGCACATCTTTGGATATACGTGACGTGGCGGCATCATACAGTAGCATCGTTTGCTATAGTTGTAGTACACTCCTACGGCCCTCGACTATGTAGGCCAAAAGTGGTGCCAAATACACTTTTGGTTCATTTGGCACCGATGCCCTCCATTGCCTAGCCGGTGCCATAATATTTTTCCAGGGAACCGGAGCAAGTTGGTGCACCGATGCCCACTTCTAGCATTGCAATAAAATATGTTAAACTGTGAAGGATCAAGGGGATGGGACAGAGGAGGACTAGAGAACTCGTACGAAGGATTGAGGGAAAGCTGGCTTGCTCCATTTTTTATGTATACATGTGGTCCCACTTTTCTATGGGCTGCAAAGGCACATAGTGTGACCAGTGCCATAGAAATTTCTCAGAGCATCGATGCCCAATCTATAATATTTTAATGTATCGGACACCGATCACATAGTGGACTAGGACGACAACTCCTATAAAACCTTTCGCTTGGCTCTTTGCCTCTTCGGGAGGTTCAACAGTTCGTACTCTTGTGAACCTTGCACCTGGCTCTTCGCCTCTTCGGAAGGTCCAACAATGATGATACTACAATACAATATGCTTCTGGCAATCTGACACCGATTGAACTGCTGCACGTCCACCGCGAGGGCGAGGGCAAGGGAGAGGGAGAGGGAGAGGGAGAGGGAGAGGGAGAGGGAGAGGGCGCTGTAGTCAAAACCCTCTCCTCGTCCTGCGAACCACCGCGCGTGTGGGCGAGGGAGAGGCGTAGTAAGCAAGCTTCTCCTCGTTCGGCGAGTTGACGAGTGAGGGAGTCCTGGATTAGGGGGTGTCCGGATGGCCGGACTATGACCTTTGGCCGGACTCCTGGACTATGAAGATACAAGATTGAAGACTCCGTCCCGTGTCCGGATGGTACTTTCCTTGGCGTGGAAGGCAAGCTTGGCGATACGGATATGTAGATCTCCTCCCATTGTCACCGACTCTATGTAACCCTAACCCTCTCCGGTGTCTATATAAGCCGGAGGGTTTTAGTCCATAGGACGAACAACATTCATACCATAGGCTAGCTTCTAGGGTTTAGCCTCTCTGATCTCGTGGTAGATCTACTCCTGTACTACCCATATCATCAATATTAATCAAGCAGGAGTAGGGTTTTACCTTCATCGAGAGGGCCCGAACCTGGGTAAAAACATCGTGTCCCTTGTCTCCTGTTACCATCCGCCTAGACGCACAGTTCAGGACCCCCTACCCGAGATCCGCCGGTTTTGACACCGACATTGGTGCTTTCGTTGAGAGTTCCTCTGTATCGTCATCTTTAGGCCCGATGGCTCCTCCTATCGTCAACAACGATACGATCCAGGGCGAGACTTTTCTCCCCTGATAGATCTTCGTATTCGGCGGCTTTGCACTGTGGGCCAATTCGCTTGGCCATCTGGAGCAGATCGAAAGCTACGCCCTTGGCCATCAGGTCAGATTTGGAAGTTTGAACTACACGGCCGACGTCCGCAGAGACTTGATCCTCGACGGGTTCGAGCCACAGCCAAGCGCGCCGCACTGTCACGATGGGCATGATCTATCTCTGCCGCCAAACAGTGCCCTGGAGGCCGCACCAGTGTCCTCTCCAACCCTTAGCTCGGAGCCGACTGCGTCAATCGAGGACGGGTGGCTGGACACCGCCTCGGGGGCTACAATCTCTACGGCGATCGAGCCGAACACCATACCTGTCGCTGCGGCTTCGAGACTCAAGGTGCGGACTCCTCTCCGGACTCCGAACCTTCAGCGCCCGCCAATCGAATCCGATTGGGCGCCCGATCATGGAGTTCACCGCTGCGGACATCTTTCGGCACTCTCCTTTCGGCGACATTCTGAATTCACTAAAGTCTCTCTCTTTATCGGAGAGCCCTGGCGGACTATGGTCAGCAAGGTTGGGATGCGGACGACGAAGAAATTCAAAGCCCACCCACCACCCACTTCGTGGCCCATCCGACGATTTAACCGACATGCTCGACTTCGACTCCGAAGACATCGACGGTATGGACGCCGATGCAGGAGACGACCAAGAACCAGCGCCTACATGGCACTGGAAGGCCACCTCGTCGTATGACATATACATGGTGGACACCCCAAAAGAAGGGAACAACGATGGAACAACAGAGGTCCCTCCAAGAAACAGCCTAAGCGCTGGCGTCAGCGGTGCCGCTCTAAATCCCGCCACAGCAAAAATGGCGATTCCGGCACGGGAGATAATATCACCCCGGACAGTGCCGAAGACAATCCCCTACAGCAGGATTCAGCGCAGGAGGATGGAGAAGCCAACCCTCATGAGAGAGCGGCAGACAGAGAGGTAGAGGATTATAATTACATGCCTCCCTCCGAAGACGATGCAAGCCTCGACGACAGCATTTAATTTGTCGTGCACGAGGATCTCGTCGAACAAGAGCGTTTCAAGCGCGGGCTTATGGCCACGGCGAGCAGCCTCAAGAAAAAACAGCAACAGCTTAGAGCTGACCAAACTTGCTAGCCGATGAGATGGACGGATGTCCTTGCGGCTGAAGAAATCTGAACTTCGAACGCCCCTCCAAGAGCTACCCAAAATGCAGGCTGCTACCCCGATTAGAGGAGGAAGCATAAAGACCTACATCACCATCGCATGATGCGGCCGAACGACCACCTCGTGGCCGCGACATTGAGGCCTCTCGGCCCTCCACTCAAGCCGCACCCCGGCGTCGCTCAAAGAATACCAAGGCACGGGGAAATGTGCCAAACCTACGAGATATATTGGAGGACAGGGCAAGGCAAACAAGATCGATCTATGGATCGCGTGGGCGCCCCACGACACGTGACGATAACCGTCATGCCGGATATGGTAAATCCGGACGGGCTGAACACAGTAGACAAAGCTCATTTGAGCTATGTCATGATATAGCCCAATACAGAGCGCCACACACCCACTATGCTTCACAGATGAAGTAATGGATCATCAAATCCCCGAGGGTTTCAAACCCGTAAACATCAAATCATACGATGGCACAACAGATCCGGCGGTATGGATCGAGGATTATCTCCTTCATATCCACATGGCCCGCGCGATGATCTACACGCCATTAAATACCTCCCACTCAAGCTTAAAGGACCAGCTCGACATTGGCTTAACAGCTTGCCAACAGAATCAATTGGTTGTTGGGAGGACCTGGAAGCCGCATTCCTCGACAACTTCCAGGGCACCTATGTGCGACCACCAGACGCTAATGACCTAAGCCACATAATTCAGCAGCCAGAGGAATCGGCCAGACAATTCTGGACACGGTTCCTAGCCAAGAAAAATCAAATAGTCGACTGTCCGGACGCAGAGGCCCTTGCAGCCTTCAAGCTTAACATCCGTGACGAGTGGCTTGCCCGGCACCTAGGACAGGAAAAGCCGAAATCCATGGCAGCCCTCACAACACTCATGACCCGCTTTTGCACGGGAGAAGACAGCCGGCTAGCTCGTAGTAATAACAT
Source organism: Aegilops bicornis (assembly GCA_021605145.1). Lineage (NCBI taxonomy): Eukaryota > Viridiplantae > Streptophyta > Magnoliopsida > Poales > Poaceae > Aegilops > Aegilops bicornis. The sequence goes on along the minus strand of CM038669.1, from coordinate 421,615,777 downwards.
GACCAAGAGCCCTGGTAATTCAGATACCAAGGACAACATTGGCAGGTCGCGTTGCAACAAGAAAAAGCGCTGCATTAATGGCGACAATGCTGAGGATACGACAGTTAATGCCGGATTCAGAGGCTCTAAACCCGGTCAGCGGAAAAAGCCATTCAAAAGAAATACTCCGGGCCAGTCCAATTTGGACCAAATACTCGATCGCTCGTGCCAGATACACGGCACCCTCGAAAAACCAGCCAACCACACCAACAGGGATTGTTGGGTGTTCAAGCAGTCATGCAAGTTAAACACCGAAAACAATGACAAGGGGCTGCATAGCGATGACGAGGAGGAGCCCCGGCCGCTGAACAATAGGGGACAGAAGGGCTTCCCCCCACAAGTGCGGACGGTCAACATGATATACGCAACCCACATACCCAAAAGGGAGCGGAAGCATGCACTCAGGGACGTATATGCGTTGGAGCCAGTCGCCCCAAAGTTCAACCCATGGTCCTCCTGCCCGATCACTTTTGATCGAAGGAACCACCCCACTAGCATCCGCCATGGTGGATTCGCCGCATTGGTTCTACACTCAATCATTGACGGATTTCACCTCACTAGAGTCCTTATGGACGGCGGCAGCAGCCTGAACACCGCTTTATCGAGGATACAGGCGAAAAATGGGCATAGATCCCTCAAGGATTAAACCCACAAAGGCGACCTTTAAAGGCGTCATACCAGGTGTAGAGGCCAAGCTGTGACAAAGCTCGGGCCATTACACTTGAGGTGGTCTTCGGATCCCCGGATAATTTCCGAAGCGAGGAGTTATTCTTCGACATAGTCCCGTTCCGCAGTGGCTATCACGCACTGCTAGGACGAACCGCATTTGCAAAGTTCAATGCGGTGACACACTATGCATACCTCAAGCTCAAGATTCCAGGCCCTCGAGGAGTCATTACGGTCAATGGAAACATCGAACGCTCTCTCCGAACGGAGGAGCATACGGCAGCCCTCGCGGCGGAAGTACAAAGCAACCTCTCAAGGCAATTCTCCAGTCCGGCCATTAAACGTCCGCACACCGTCAAGCGCGCCGGAGTAACCTACAACAAGACCGCTGGCACGTTCCGAGCATCGCCAGAGCAATGCGGCCCCAACCCCAACCCTTGCGAAATTGCGAAACCAGTCCTACGCGTACATAACTACGCTCTGGAAATACCATAGGCATAGGGGGAGGGGCACGACCACGGCATGCCCAAAATGCAGCTCAACCGCACCAGGGGCTCCCGATTTTGTCATTATTTTTCTTACTTTCAGGACTCCACTCTACGGAAGGCCTGTCCGTGATAGAATCGCCCGAACACACGATGCAACAGCCGGGGAGGCGAAAGCTACGTCCGAGTGTCGGTGGTCTCTATAACGAGCAGTATACTTCTTTCACATATCATCCCGCAGCTCGCCTCGGAGGGACATGTTAAATAGTCCCATCTCTTGCTTATCGCACTATTTGTATCGTTCTGCTTTTACCGCAGACTTTTCGAATAAACAATACATAGCTTTTGTCTATTATTGCATTCCCTTTTTAAAAAAATGTTCAGTTATGACATTATGCAACCATACACTTTGGTATGGCCAATACACAAGGGGCTTACGTACCCCAGAATATGGTGTGAGAAGTCCGAACACTCTCATGAGTGCGGCACCCCGAACTTATAGCATTATATGCATCGGCTCGGAATCATGTCTTGGGTCAATAGTTGGGTTTGCCCGGCTCCCATGTTTTGGTACCTTACGTTCCGTTATATCGGCTAAGGTATCACTGGGAGAACCACTGCGATTGTGCCCCGGTTGAGCTGGGCTAAGCACCTCAGTGGATAAAGCTAAAACTGACCGTCATGATAGAGGCGAGAGCCGGTCGCTGTTCGAGAGGTTTTCGAGTCCCTAAAGACTTATGCCGCTTAGAGCGAGGAGTCGGCTTTGTCCGGCCTAGGCGTGGTGGCGCCCGAACTCGGTCTTCGAATACTAGGGGCTTCACCGAAATTTAAAATTATAGAATTCTATGGCTAAGTGAGAGTGTTCAAGCATTATAGTCCGATTGCCTTGTTCGTTGTGTTGAGCGCCTCCCTCGAAGGACCCAATAATGGGAAAAAAGCGCTCAAGTTTATCCCGAACACCCCAAAGACACTCGTGGCACGAGGGCGAAGCCGACGACTCGCCATCTCTCAAATTTAATAAACGACCGCCTGAAGGTAATATTTTAAATTCAAAAGCGTTGCTTAGCGCATACGAACAAGTTTTCAGCGTACAGGATCACAAATGCGAGTTTACTCAAAAATTATATCTTTGGAGCACTCATCCGCTATACGGCGGGCACCTTTTAGGACGCCCTCATAATACGTCTCGGGCTTGTGATGCTCCTTGCCCGGCGGTGGACCGTCCGTCACAAGCTTCTCAGCGTCCATATTGCCCCAGTGGACTTTAGCACGGTGAAGGGCCCTACGGGCACTTTCGATGCATACAGAGCGCTTGATGACTTCAAGCCTTGGATAGGCATCCACCAGCTGCCGTACCAGCCCGAAGTAGCTCCCAGGCACGGCTTCCCGTGCCACGGCCGGACTCTGAGGCCCTTCATGGCCTGTTCGGCCCCTTATGGAGGTCGACCATTGCTTCATTTGGTCGCTCAAGGGCACCGGTGTCCGGCCCTCAACATCTTGAGACAGAACACCTTCTCTGTCGAGCTCCCCTCTTCGGCTCGGTAGAATGCGGCAGTGTCGGACACACTCCGGGGAAGATCTGCGAATGCTCTTGGAGAGCTCTAGACTCGGGTAAGTAACAAGTAATTCACTTTCACGTGCTTGCTTTGCATAAAGAATGCCTTACCCACCACTATCTTCTTCATCGCCTCAATTTCCTGGAGGGCTTTTTGGGCTTCGGCCTTGGCAGATATGGCGCTCTCAAGCGCCGAGGCGAGCTCGGACTCTCGAGTCTTTGAGTCAAGCTCCAAACTCTCGTGTTTTTCCACGAGAGCCTGGAGCTCTTGCTGCACCTCCGCCACCCGCGCCTCCTGGTTTTCTCGCTGGGTATGCTCCACGGCCGCATTTTCTTTGGCCTTGGATAGCGCTTCCTTCAGGGTTGCCACCTTGTTCGTGGCCCCTGCAATACCCACGTCGGTCCTGTCATTTTTTGCAACCACATCTTGTTTATATACTTACATAAGGTATTCCTTACCTTCCTTGTCCTCGAGCTGCTTTTTGGCAAGGCCGAGCTCGTTCTTGGACCGCTCGAGGCTCTGCTTCAAAGCATCGACCTCCATGATCGGTAAATAGAGGTCGGCGGTGCAGCCTGCACTCCCATATTGACATACTAATGTTAGACTCCTGCGTATATCTTTTAGATCCTCGATTCGGCTTTTCTTTCGAACACCAAACTAAGCATCGAGAGACTCTTGTCTATGTGGTAATATTTTACATATCTTAAATACATACCTCAAAGCCTCGTTAGAAGGCTGGCACGAACTTGGTCAGCCCGCTCTTGGCGGATCGAACCTTCCGGATCACCACACTCATAATAGTGCGGTGCTCCTCGTCGATGGAGGCGCCGTTAAGCACCTCCGACAAATTATCCGGTGCCTCCGGTTGGGCCGGAGGTCACCGGCGTCGTAAACTTGCCCTTCTTACGTGGGGGCCGCTGCGGGACTCGGAACCACTTGAAGGTTCGGTGCGGAGTCCGGCCCAGGGCCGGACTTAGAGCCCTTTGGGATTTTATCCCCTTTGCGTCTGGAGTCCGGGAGGTTGCCTTGCGGCGCCTCCAGGACCACCTCCTCCTGGCCTGGCCCCTTTGGGACACCACCTCGGCATCATCCGCAGCTGTCGGATTTAGGGTTCCGGCAGACCCTCTAGGTTCAAACTCTGGGGTGCACGCGGAGATCTCACCCCCTACCTACCTGCACCTTGTTGCCTCGTAAGGATCTAAACTACACGAAGAGCAACACAAGGGACACAAGGTTTATACTGGTTCGGGACACCATTGTGGTGTAACACCCTACTCCAGTGTGTGGTCTGGTGGATTGCCTCAGGGGCTGATGATGAATAATACAAGGAAGAACAGCCTCGCGAGGGTCTGTTCTTGGTCGGTGCGGCAAACTGCTAGGAGGAGTTCGGTCGCTCTCTCTCTCTGGACTGCTTGATCTCTAGCTCTGTTCTGGACTCCGGATCCTTCCTCGATCCTCCAAGATGCCTCTACCCTATGGGTGGCTAGTCCTATTTATAGGCAGAGGCCCTGGGCCTCTTCCCAAATATTGAGCGGGAAGGGCGCCAACAATTGGCCATTTTGAAGGGGAACATCTAGTACACTTATCGACTAAAGTTGGTCCTCGCTTTGTCAAAGGCTCTGGTGGTGACGCCGGCTTGGGCTCCACGATGACCTCCTTCCTGCCGTTGTGATGGTCTTGGTCTTGTTGCACCGAAATGGTTGCCTTTGCTTGATGCTCTCGCCTGCGCTTGCCTCCTTTGCACCAAAGAGGAAATGAGGACACTGCGCGGGCTGGCGCCCGCCTGGCTCCCTTGGTCGTCATGGCTTGCGTCATGGGCACCTCGCGAGGTACCCCGCCTTGATTTCTCCGCCTCCTCGCGAGCCAGCCTGGCGAGGCCGTGCCTGAGGAAGCTTACTATCGTCCGCCCCGCGAGACTTGGCCCCTCGCGAGGGTCTTGAGCTTGTGCTGATGAAGATGGGTCGTACTGGGCCACCCCTTGAGCCACGCCGCAGGCTGCAGGCAGGCAAGTCTGGGTACCCCCATTCCTAGAACGCCGACAGAAGCCCCCGGGCCCAAGGCGCGCCTGGACTTGGCTTAGCAGAGAAGCGAAGAGGCAAGTGCGAAGCGTCGCGGGCCCTAACAGCCTGCGGCCTTGGGCGCCGCATGGCGGTTGATTGGACGTGGGCATCTCCACTACCCCATGACGCCTCGACATCAGCACGAATTGACAAGTCCCTGCATGCAAAGCGGGTCATGATTACCTGTGATCGTGGATGTCGATGGTTGGCCCTCCCCGGCTATAAGTATGGAACGGCGCATGCCCTTCCAGTCCATCTCTTCTTGCTTCTCCTTCTTCTCCATGGCTCCGCCGAAGAGGTTCTCGGCCGCGGAGAAAGGAAAGGCCCGCCAGGTGGAGCCTGACTCTCCCCCGGCCAAGCGCGGTCGAGGCCGTCCTCGCAAGCACCCTGTGGCTCCCGTAGCGGCTTCCCGCGGCCATGGAGGCGATCTCCCGCGCGGCAACGGGCGTCATGCCGTTGATGGGGGGCGCGCTACGACCGCGCGACCCCCTAGGCCACGCTTCCACTCGACAGAGGTGCTACCGGAGTTTGTCGTGTGGTCGGTGGAGCCGACCAGCACCCGGCTCCAGCTTCCCCGCTTCCTCTTAGGTGAACTTCCGGTCGGCGCCCCGGGCGGCCTCTGGCTCCAGGCGGACGGTTGCTGCAGCCGGGCCTCCTGGGCTTATTGGAGGCCTCCGCGGCCGGGAGTGTGGCCACGACCCACGGGCGGCAAGCGTTTGCCCGCGGCGTGGTGCGAGCGGCGGTGCACCCTGCACTTCAAGTTCGACGGCGATGCCACCCTCTACGTGAGGGTGTTCGGGGAAGATGGTCGCCGCGCTGGGTACTGCCCCGAGGACGACGACCGCGGCCGTGGGCCTAGCCCCAACGACGATGAAGATGACAACGCGCGCGTGGTCGGCGGCACTCGGGGTTCGTCGAGCTTTGGCGACTCTTCTTCGGACAGCGGCTCCTCCAGCGGTGGCCGCGACCAGCCTCCGCGGCGCCGCGCCCGCCTGGAGGGAGGTAGCGGGTCTGTCCGCCGTCGCGCCTCGATGAAGCGCGAGAGGGAGTCCGCCTGAGCTCCGGAGGCAGTTCGAGCCTTCGCCGCGAGTTGGTGTCTAGGCGAGTCGCGCCTGTTTTGTTCTTTTCCTTTTCCTGCGCAAAGAGACAGTAGTGTAGGGCCCCGCGGGGGCATGCTTGGACTATTGCTATTAATTATCGTACTGTTTCCGCTATTTCTATATTAGGCTTACATGCCCTGCGCTGCGTGTAGAAATTACTTAGCTTGGGGGCGACCTGTCGCGGTCTTCGCCTCCCGAGGCCGAGGCCTCGTCGTACGCTTCATGCCCTACGAAGATTATCCAGGAGAGGTAGCTTCCAGCCTCAGTCGTGGAGGCGACCGACCCAGGTCCTGTGTTCGCTTCGCGGTGCCTGTGGGGCATGGACTGGAGGGGTGCTCCCGTAGTGGACCCGGTTGGGGAAGCCTCAAACAACAGGGGCAGAAAACACTCGCGAGGGTGCCCGCGTTACTCCCTCGCGAGACTCGCGCGAGAGAAATTGAGGCAGGAGAGCGAAGAAGGCAAAGAGGCACAAGCCAAAGACGACAACCACTTCAATAAAACTTCAAATGGGAATGAACAAGCCAACTGCAGAAAGCAAATGGAAAAAGCCACGTCCGGCACCTAATCTAGTCTTCGACGTCTTCTCACCAGCACGGAGCTAAGTGATGCCACTGTGCATGGGAGGGGGCCCCAGGGTCTGAGGCCGGCGCTCCTGAGACTCCGGGTCGTGTACAGCCCCAACTCATTATTACGTGAGAGTGTCACGGGCGGCGAGCTTCACAGGCATTGGCCTTCTTCACGGGCTCCGAGACTTTCTCAGAAAAATAATCTTCACAGGCACCATGCCTTTCTTAGAAAGATAAGCTTCACAGGCGTTTGCCTTCTTCACAGGCACCAGGCCTTTTCCAAAATGCAACACTTCACAGGCATTCGCCTTCTTCACAGGCACCGGGCCTTTTCCAAAACGCAACGCTTCACAGGCATTCGCCTTCTTCACAGGCACCGGGCCTTTTTAGATGTAAAACCTCCGGAGGTGCTGGATGTTCCACGTGTTCTGGACGGGCACCCCCTCCCGAGTCTCCAAGCAGCCGGGCACTGGAAACATGAACAACCTTGAACGGGCCCTCCCACATGGGAGATAGCTTATGCAGTCCTTCCCCGAGAGAACCCGTGCGAGCATGAGGTCCCCTACCTCAAGAGTCACAGGGCGAATGTTGCGGCAGTGGTATCGCCGCAGTGCTTGTTGGTATCTTGCCGCTCGTAGCGCGGCTTCCCGACGATGCTCCTCCCCCAGCACGAGGTCCGTCCCCCGCATGGCGTCCTGCTGCGCCTCGTCGAACGCCAGGACCCGTGCGGAACGACGTCTGACCTCGTGAGGGAGGACTGCTTCAGCTCCATAGAACAGGAAGAACGGGGTCTCGCCAGTCGGCTTGGTCGCGGTCGTACCAGCCTCTGCCGCAGGCCTCCAGCTTCTTCTTGAATGTCCTGGTTTTGAGGCCCCTCAGGACCTCTGCGTTGGCCCGCTCGGCCTGACCGTTGCTCATGAGCGCGCTGCGGCGTAGCATACCTGCGTCCCAAGGTTAGCACAATATGTTTTGAAGAGGTTACTGGTGAACTGCGAACCGTTGTCGGTGATGCTGCGGTTCGGCACCCCGAACCGGCTTACGATGCCCTTGATGACCTTGACCGCAGAACCTGCGGGGATGGTGCAGACGGCTTCCACTTCAGCCCACTTGGTGAACTTGTCCACGGCGGCGTAGAGGTAACGATAGCCTCCTGGCGCCCGAGGAACGGGCCCAGGATAAACAACCCAGACTGCGAATGGCCACGAGAGGGTATAGTTTGCAGACCTCCGCCCGGTGATGGATGCGCTTGGCATGGAATTGGCAGGCCTCGCAAGCCTTTACCAGTTCCACGACATCATTGAGCGCAGTGGGCCAATAGAACCCGCTGCGGAATGCCTTGCCAACGAGGGTCCGTAATGACGAATGATGCCCACAGTCTCCATCGTGTATGTCTGCCAGCAGCTCATTCCCTTGCTCCCTGGAGATGCACCGCAGGGACACATCATTTGGTCGCTTCCGGTAGAACTCTCCATGCCTGATGCAGTACGCCGTGGCTTGCCGCGCCACACGCTCTGCTTCCTCCTCTTTTTTCGGCAAGGTCCCTTGCGTTAGGTAGCTCCGGAGCTCTGTGATCCAGCATCCCTCCTGAGGCTCCAGCGTTAGGGCAGGGCAGCCTCTGAGGCCGGGCCACAGACCGGGGCTCCTGAGGCAGGTGGCTGGGGGAGCTCTTCCCGAGGTTGCACCGTGCTTGACAGCGATGGCGTTGCCGAGGGCTTGAAGAGCCGTTCCTCGAAGACGCCGGGCTCCTGAGGTAGCCGCCTAGATGCCCGTTTGGCGATGTCGTCAGCCTCCTGATTGGTGCCACAAGGCACATGCTGCAACTCCAGCCCCCAGAACTGCTTCTCCATCCTGCGGACCTCTGCGAGGTATGCTTCCATGTGCTCATCCCTTGGCTCGTACACTTTGTTAGAGAAGTTGACAAGGAGTTGTGAATCACGCTTGATGGTAAGGCGCTTCACTCCCAGGGCAGCCGCGGCCTTCAGGCCTGCTACCAGGCCCTCATATTCCGCTATTTTGTTGGAGACCTTTTCTCCATGCTGGAAACAGAGCTATACGGCGTAGTAGAGCTTGTCTTGAGTAGGAGATATAAGCACTGCGCCAGCTCCCGCGGCGTGTCTGGAGAACGCCCCGTCGAAGTACATGATCCAACCATCCGGTGCCTCGCTTCCCGGGGAGAGGGATCGATCCTTGCCAGCCTTGAGGCCTGGCGCCTCCGTCCATTCCTCCACGAAGTTCGCTAGCGCGGCTCCCTTGATGACTCGGGTGGTGCTGAATTCTAGCTGAAACGCTTGCAACTCGATGTTCCACTCAGCGACTCTTCCGGCCGAGTTGGCGCTCCTGAGCACCCTTTCCAAGGGGTACACCGAGACAACCTTGATGGGATGGCCCTGAAAATAGTGCTGCAGCTTGCGCGAAGCCACCAAGAGCGCGAGGAGGAGTTTCTGGGGCATGAGGTACCGCGCCCTCGCGTCCCGCAACACTGTGCTGATGAAGTACACAGGGTGTTCCACGAGGTTGGGAGTGTTGGTGTCGTTGGCGTCCTCCGGAGGCCGTGGCGCCTCCTGAGGCAATGGAGCCCCAAGTGGCTGGTCATCAGGGGGAGGGGTCTCTTCTGTCCCGAGTGCGCTTCCCCGCGGCGGCGGATCCTCCTCGGCTGTGGTAGTGGTCTCTGTGAGGCCCCTTGATCTGCCGCCTTGACCGGGCATTTGTCGCGGCTTTGGTCAGACGCTCCTCCCTAACCGCCACCAGGGCTCTTGTTGGCGAGTAGGGGGTGGCTGCAAGGTAGAGCACCAGGGGCTCTTGGGGGTGTGGAGCCACCATTACCGGTGGGCTGGTTAAGTACCTTTTGAGGTCTTGGAACGCCTTGTCGGCTTCTTCAGTCCATTCAAAGGGCCCTTTTTCTTCATTAGCTTGAAGAAGGGTGGCGCTTCGTTCCCCAACTTGGAGATGAAGCATCCTAGCAGTCCACGCGCCCGGTGAGCTTCTGCATTTCTCTGAGGGTCTTGGCGGGCTCATGTCCTCAACTGCCATGACCTTTTGCAGGTTAGCCTCGATGCCCCGATGGGACACGAGGAAGCCCAAGAGCTTGCCCGAGGGGACCCCAAACACACACTTCTCCGGGTTGAGCCGCAGGTTCACTGCGTCGAGGCTTGCGAAGGTTTCCTGCAGGTCTTGTATCAGGGTTTTGGCATCCCGAGACTTCACCACAATGTCATCGACGTAAGCCTCAACATTCATCCCGAGCTACGGACCCAAGGTGATGTGCATCAGCCGCTGAAAGGTCGCTCCTGCGTTGTGCAGCCCGAACGGCATGCATGTGTAGGAGTACACTCCACACGGGGTTAGGAAGGCCGTTTTTTCCACGTCTTCTACCGCCATCTTGATCTGGTGATAGCCAGAGAAGGCATCCAGAAAACATAACAGGTCGCACTCGGCGGTGGAATCGACGATCTGATCTACAAGGGAGCGGGAATGGATCCTGCGGGCAGGCTTTGTTGAGGTTGGTGAAGTTGACACACATGCGTTCCTTCCCCCCTTTCTTTGGCACGACAACCAGGTTAGCCAAACAAAATGGGTACCGGACCACGTTAATGAACCCTGCAGCTTCTAGTTTGCGGGTATATTGGACGATGAAAGCCTGCTTTTAAGTGGACTGCCGTCTCGCTTTACGCTTCACGGGCGTCACGTTGGGGCACACGTTGAGGTGGTGCTCGATTCGCCTCTCGGGATCCCCTCGCCAACTGATCTGGTTCCCATGCGAATACCTTCTTATTTGCTCGCAGGGACTTGACCAGGGCCTCCTCCTGCTCGGGCTCGAGGTTGGCGCCTATGGTGAAGGTGGCGTTAGCGGATCCGTCCTCGTTGACCAGTATCTACTTGGTTTCTGCCTTGTCTTGGGTGAACATCTGCTTCTTCTTGGCCGGCGCAGCCCCCTTGGGCTCAGGGGCGTCTGAGTCGGTGGGCTGTGCCGCCGCCGCAGTCTTGAAGACGAGCTTGAGTACTTGCAACGCATCCCCGGCGTCTCCGAACACGGTGAGGACGCCGTTGCTCCCGGGCATCTTCATGAGGTTGTACGATGGGTGAGTCGCGACCATGAATCGGGCTAGTGCTGGGTAGCCGAGGATGGTGTTGTATGGGAGGCCGATGGGGGCGATGTCGAAGTCGGTTAGCTCCGTGCGGAAGTTGTTGTAGGTTCCGAAGGTCACCGGAAGACGGATCTGCACCAGGGAGCCGGCTGAACCGCCTCCGACTCCCAAGAAGGGCCCGCTAGGCTGAAGCCGCTCCGGCGGTATGTGGAGGAGGCTGAAGGCTGGAACCGAGAGCACGCTGAGGCCCGCGCCGCCGTCGATGAGGGTCACAGTAGCAGCCACTGGCAGATGGTGGGGGTGCACAACATTGGGAGCGCGCCCGAGCAGGCTGAGTTGGTGGGGTGGTCCTCCGAGCTGAAGGCCAGATCGACCTTGGGCGCCGACCGACCTGGGGGAGCCCCCTGCCGCGCGGAGGCAGCGCCGATCTGGCGGACGAATGGCTTGATGTGGCGGCCTGAAGGTGGCGCCTGCGAGCCACCCAGGAGAGCTGCGACGACCGGGAGCGCCATGACATCTTTGGGCGAGGAAGAGGTTCTTGTGACTCCTCCCAGAGGCCACAGGAAGCGGTTGGCAGGTGGAGTAGCCACATGCGCGGGCGCCGGTGAGGGCCATGGGGAGCCCGATTAGCCATGACCTCGTCGCCTCCTGCCGAGGGCGGCCTCCTCGTGCATGGCAGGAAGGCGATGGATCGATCGTGCCGTTGTAACGCGGTGGCGTCTCCGGCTTGAACTTGTTCGGCCACCGCACCTGTCGCAAGGCTGGGGCCAAGGCTCGGAGCCCCCTGGCCCCCGCGCCGGCGCTGGCGACCGGAGTGGGCGGCGCACTGCTCATCGTAGGGCGAGTTGCAATGTCGGCGGAGAGCGGGCCGACGGAAGGAAACTCGGCGCACCCTACAGCGCGCCAAATGTTGGATTTCGGGTTCAGCAGACCCTCTAGGTTCGAACTCTGGGGTGCACGCGGAGATCTCACCCCCTACCTACCTGCACCTCGTCGCCTCGTAAGGATCTAAACTACATGAAGAGCAACACAAGGGACACAAGGTTTATACTGGTTCGGTCCACCATTGTGGTGTAACACCCTACTCCAATGTGTGGTGTGGTGGATTGCCTCAGGGACTGATGATGAATAATACAAGGAAGAACAGCTTCGCGAGGGTCTGTTCTTGGTCGGTGCGACGAACTGCTAGGAGGAGTTCGGTCGCTCTCTCTCTCTCTAGACTGCTTGATCTCTAGCTCTGTTCTGGACTCCGGATCCTTCCTCGATCCTCCAAGATGCCTCTACCCTGTGGGTGGCTAGTCCTATTTATAAGCAGAGGCCCTGGGCCTCTTCCCAAATATTGAGCGGGAAGGATGCCAACAATTGGCCATTTTGAAGGGGAACATCTAGTACACTTATCCTGACTAAAGTTGGTCCTTGCCTGTCAAAGGCTCTGGTGGTGACGCCGAATTGGGCTCCACGATGACCTCCTTCCTGCCGTTGTGATGGTCTTGGTCTTGTTGCACCAAAATGGTTGCCTTTGCTTGATGCTCTCGCCTGCGCTTGCCTCCTTTGCACCAAAGAGGAAATGAGGACACTGCGTGGGCTTGCGTCATGGGCACCTCGCGAGGTACCCCGCCTTGATTTCTCCGCCTCCTCGCGAGCCAGCCTGGCAAGACCGTGCCTGAGGAAGCTTCCTGTCGTCCGCCCCGCGAGGCTTGGCCCCTCGCGAGGGTCTGGAGCTTGTGCTGATGAAGATGGGTCGCACTGGGCCACCCCTTGAGCCACGCCGCAGGCCGCATGCAGGCAAGTCTGGGTACCCCCGTTCCCAGAACACCGACAACAGCGCGAGGAGAGGAGGCGGCCGGAAGTGAAGTGTTGTTCACATCCGACGAACCCAGGGAACCGCTCGATGAAGCGTCGAGCCCGGCCTTGGGCAGTCTATATGATTATATTCGGCGTCAGAAGGTACTGTGCAAGTAAGAAGCACCATGAGTTACTCTGGTATCCGGATACTTACGATTTCGCCAGGGGCTTGGCGCTGGGTGGCCACTCTTCCTCGCCGTCGTCGGTGTTGGTGGAGTAGTCCGGAGGGAGGGTCCTTCCCTTCTTGGACCCTCCGCCCCCCCCCCCCAGTTGGGGCAGCCTTCTTTTTCTTCTCTCCCCCTGCTGGGGGAGAGACCTCTCCTTCCTCCTCCTCGTCTTCACGGGAGGAGTCCGCCTTGGAGTCATCGGACGATGAGTCCGACACCACCTGGCGCCGGGAACTCCTTCGAGTTCCTGTGGCCTACTTCTTGGCCTTCTTCTCCGGCACCACGTAAGGTGCCGGAACCAGCAGCCCCGTGAAGCGGGCGTCCGCTGGGTCTTCTGGCAAAGGAGCCGGACAGCCAATCTGGCCGGACATCCTGTGCCAATCCCGTCAAAGGTAAGGGAGTTTAGATCCCGCATAGAGTCAAACTATGAAAAACAAGTGTCCTGTAAAGGGCAAAATAGCTTACCACGTTGGCTTGATGCTGCGTGCTGAATCCGCGATCCTCGGTAGCGGATGTGAGAGCCTCGGCGCCCTTGAACAACACCTTCCAGGCATCTTCGTACGTAGTGTCGAAGAGCATGCTCAGGGTTTGATGCTGTGCCGGATCAAACTCCCACAAGCTGAAAGCCCGTTGTTGGCACGGGAGGATCCGGCGGATGAGCATGACTGGACTATGTTGTGAGCTTGAGCTTCTTGTTCACCAGGTTTTGGACACAGGTTTGGAGTCCGGTCAGCTCTTCCGAATTACCCCATGACAGGCCCGTCTCTTTCCAGGAGGTGAGCCGTGTAGGGAAGCCAAATCGGAATTCGGGGGCCGCTGCCCATTTAGGGTCACGCGGCTCGGTGACGTAGAACCACCCCGATTACCACCCATTTATGGTCTCCAGGAAGGAGCCCTCGAGCCATGTAACATTGGGCATCTTGCCCACCATGGCACCTCCGCACTCCGCTTGGCGGCCGCCCACTACCTTCGGCTTGACATTGAAGGTCTTCAGCCATAAGCCGAAGTGGGGCTGGATGCAGAGGAAGGCCTCGCACACGACGATGAACGCCAAGATATTGAGGATGAAGTTCGGGGCCAGATCATGGAAATCCAGGCCGTAGTAGAACATGAGCCCCCGGACAAATGGGTGAAGTGGAAAACCTAGTCCACAAAGGAAGTGGGTGAGGAACACCACCCTCTCATGGGGCCTGGGGGTGGGGACGAGCTGCCCTTGTCCGGGAGCCGGTCTTGGCGATGTCATTGGACAAGTATCCGGCCTTCCTTAGCTTTTTGATGTGCCCCTCCGTGACGGAGGAGGCCATCCACTTGCCTCCCGCTCCGGACATGACTGGAGAAGGTTGAGGCGGGATGTGCGGACTTGGGCGCTGGAGCTCGAGTGCGCGAAAATGGATAAGCAAAGGAGGAAGAAGGCGTAGATGGAAAAGGTGGATCCTTATCCCCTTATATGGGCGGACGAAACTATGTGCCCCCACCAGCCTGGTAAAACTCGCTTATGTCCCAAGCGCCGTAAATTAATGGCACGATTGGGTAACCCACGCCCGTATTGATGAGAATCCCGGAATAAGGGGACACGATCTCTGCTTCAACAAGACGTGCCAAGGAAACAGCCTCGCTAAGTGCGCTGAGGTGGGACAGTAAAAATGATTCGAATAAAGGCTTGGCCATGGTGTGATGTCACGCTGCGGAATATGTCAGCAGGTTGAATTTGTGTAAATATTATTCTCTCTACGGTGGTATGTGGAAATTATTTTGCAGAGCCGGACACTATCCTTGTGTTCAAAATCTTCTATGAAGTATTTGGAGGAGGAACCCGCCTTGCAATGCCGAAGACAATGCATGCGCCCGGACTCGTCATCATTGAAGCCTGGTTCGGGAGACTCTTGAGGGAGTCTGGATTAGGGGTGTCCGGATGGCGGACTATGACCTTTGGCGGACTCTGGACTATGTAGATACAAGATTGAAGACTTCGTCCCGTGTCCGGATGGGACTTTCCTTGGCGTGGAAGGCAAGATTGGCGATACGGATATGTAGATCTCCTCCCATTGTAACCGACTCTATGTAACCCTAACCCTCTCCGGTGTCTATATAAGCTGGAGGGTTTTAGTCCGTAGGACAAACACCATTCATACCATAGGCTAGCTTCTAGGGTTTAGCCTCTCTGATCTCATGGTAGATCTACTCTTGTACTACCCATATCATCAATATTAATCAAGCAGGAGTAGGGTTTTACCTTCATCGAGAGGGCCCGAACCTGGGTAAAAACATCGTGTCCCTTGTCTCCTGTTACCATCCGCCTAGACGCACAGTTCAGGACCCCCTACCCGAGATCCGCCGGTTTTGACACCGACAACGGGACACATCAAAGCTGTACTAGTACTACTCCCTCCGTCTAGGTGGGTTGTGCACCGTGACCAAGGAGAAGGGGAAAACAAGAGACATTAATGTTTATTTTCTAATTAATAGCATTGCATGCAATGAACTAACCATTGCATGTCGTGTTTTGTAGTCTCAAGTCATTAAAAGCATGCACACCCCTCATCTCTTATTGGTTCATATGTCAAGAAACAAGAAACAACATAGAAGTTAATGCACCGCGCCTTAGTGTTTTGGGATTATTTGGTTTTCGTAAGATGACTTACACACCTAGATGGAGGGAGTAGTAGTAGTCCATACTGCGTCCTTTCCGATTAATATGGCTTAATTTGAAACGAGAAAAATACACTGGCGGTCAACGTATGTGACAATACGCTCTTTACGGTCACTGTATATAGTTTTGCGTCAATTATACGATCACTAGCTCATCGTAGAGCACCGTATTGCACCCTACTGACCGGCCACATAGTCGACGTGGCACTTTGTTGACTGGTTAAATTGTCACCTAGTTTACGGGTCCCACACGCCGGTTGGCAGAGCAAAGAAATCAGTTAAACAAAACTTTACGCAGGCGCGACACGAGTCCAACCCTTGCGCCCGAACCACCCTGGCTGTGTATGGGAGTGCATGCACGTGTCCTCCCTCGGTCTTCCAACAAAGAGTGTACATCGTCTATAAAAGATGATGTAGTAGTATATGATGTACATCTACACTTCCAATGCATTTAGCCTTTAATCTAAATCGATATTGATTGACTAATGCACCAACTTATGCTGTAGGTATAGGCTACGTGTCTATCCTTAATTACAGCATGCAACAGCCTTCATTTAATCTTCTTATCTCAATGGTCGCATGCACACATAAGTCTGCTACTTTTGGGCGTTAATTATACCCTGGTCAATGTGTAAATCTCTAAATGTCCAGTCTTTCACGGACGTGGCGATAGGTTGAGCACTTGGCGTGGCGTGTGTGTTGCGTCGTGTCTTGTGTGCCGCATGGAGTGCGTGAGTGTTGCGTGCGTCCATGTGGAGTGCGTGTGAGTGTTGCATGTTGCATGCATGCATGCATGCATGGGGCTTACTCCCTCCCATTGACATGTTCATATTTCAAGCTTCCTCTGTTCCCTCCATATGGTGATACTCCTCTGTTCCCAAATAGTACGGAGTAAAAGCCTCCCTCTGTTCCCAAATACGGAGTATTTGTCTTTCTACAGATTTCAACAAGTGACTAGGTACGGAGCAAAATGAGTGAAGTGAGCATAGAGGCATAGGGATACTGTAGAAAGGAAGTCCTCGTGATCCATTATTCCCCATCTCGGTTAGAGAGAACTATTCAACTAGTCTTTGCAGTGAAGTGACAATACACGCTGCAGCAGATGGGACACGTAATTAATAAGCTGAACCAGCGTGTTGGTGTTACTAAATTAGCCTTACCCAGTACTGCCATCATGTTTGCCAGTAGAGCACGCTTCCACAAATACGCATATGCACCTCTGTCCTCCATTAACTGACATATGGGCCCTCTTGTGGTAGACCCACATGTCATCGGTGTAACTATTTACACTCCGAAGGACGGTGCCTATATCCTGGTAGTAGTACTAGTAGAATTGAGATTTAATGCACTTGCTTCCCCGTCTTCCACTCTTCTTCCTCCTCTCTTCTTCTTCCTCTTCTCTTCCCCATCGTCGGCCGCACACCATTTAACCCCGCTCCTTTGCTCGCCCGCGCCATCTTCCTTGGTAGCTTCGCACGTACCATATACCCCGCTCCTTTGCTTTCGACCACCACGAGGAGAAGCTTCTTCGCTCGCCCGCCCGAATCCACTTCCCCGCTGGCTCGCAAGCACCGAAAACCCCAATGGCAGAACCGACTGACACGCAGAGCCGCGATTGGAATTCCCTCCCCGATGTTCTCTTGGAGCAGATCTGTAGTCGTATGGACCTACTCAGCACCGTCTGTCTGGCCGCATGCTCTGTGTCTTTGTACCGTCTACTCGTCTTGAACCGGCCGGCTCTTTTCAAGACACCCTGCTTGCTGATGCCCGATCCTCACAGGTGGCCCAGACACCGACTTGACGATCCTACGGAGGTTGCCGTGGTGCCCCTCGACATGCTACCAATACCCGTCCACATGTCATTCATGCGCGGCCACTAATGGGCGGGCATGAAGGCCAACTGGATCGTTCTCATCCACCACACGATGGTCCGTGGAGTCTCGTGGATATCTACACCCAGCGAGAGATCACCCTTCCATCGTTGGATACCGCCGCCATCGAGCCTCGCGGCCCGCCGGACACTCCTGCCTACTACGCACGAGACGCGTCTAGCTTTTGGCTCGACCTTTGTTTGCAGAAAGTTGTAATCTGCGAAGTGCCCACACCATCAGAAGACTACATGGATTACAAGCTCATTGCCTTGTTCAACATGGGATTAGTCTATTTGGAATCCGGTCGCCATACATGGTTATGGCTCATCATCAATCCTGTTGAGGCAACATTTCTGTCTGCTGCTACAGTGCATGATGGCATCGTTTACGCGGTCGACGCACATATTTGCTGCCTATACTGGTGGAATCTATCGTCGTGTAATTTTTCTATCTCATCTCATCTTTACCTTATGAATACGACTACCTATTCATTTGTTACAAATTTAGAATGCATAGCATGTCTATAACCACATCATTGCTATATGTTCCTCTCATTTCCTAGATTTTTATGACCACACATGTTATTGTTAGAGTTTTTTGAAAAGGGGTCTCCCGGCCTCTGCATCAGAGCGATGCATACGGCCTATTGTTAGAGTTGATATGAGAAAAATTGGCATCTAATAATTGTTAGAATACATATTATGAGCATAACATCATGATTGCTATATGTTACTCTTGTTTACAGGATTTTTATAACAAAGCATGTTATTGCTTAGAGTTGATATGAGAATAGTAGTAGTAAGTGCTATGGTAGAATCTGAGTAGGCGCTGTCATAGCTGTTTTCCTCTAATTGTTACATGATGTTTGAACCATGACATGTTGCTAGAATATGAAAGCCATTGGCTTATTTTTTAACTTGGGGTATGATTATGACCACGGCATTGCAATTCTCTGTCTATGATATGTGTCACTGTTATAATAATCTTAATTCCACACATACTTTGAACATGATTGTTTATTTTTGTTCTTTTGGTCTCCAATTTGAATTGTTGCAGCAGACGCAAATGCGCTGGCCTTCATGATTCCAGGACCTAGAATCATACCAGCCGATGGGTGTTGGTTTATCGCTCGTTCAGCTGACGACGGTCATTTGATGCTCATTCGCACGTACCAAATTGACGAAACCATTACATCAAACCACATGCAGTACAATGCGTGGGGCGTTCGTGACATTGATGGCTATGGCTGCTTCGTGTTCGAGAAAGATCCCAGCTCCGTTGGGCCAGGCGTATTCAACTGGAGGCGGGTTTACAGCCTCGGCAACCACACCTTGTTCCTCGGGCTCAATTATCCGATCATCCAACCAATCATCGATCATATCACCGGCGATGATTACTGTGCTATGCAACTTCCATTCGCGAGAGGGGGCTGTGTTTACACATCATACCATGGGTTTCACGAATCACCATATCCAGAGATTCGTCGACACAGCTTGTTGCCAGATAATCTTCAGTGTGTGAAAGGCATCAAGCTTCCATGCGATGGATGGCTTTTGAAACCCGACATGCGGCGATGTGGTTCATGCCAACAGCAAATATGCACAACTTGATTCGCGGCTGATATCTAGATCGAGCCATGTGATTCGCTGTCATATACGACCCTCTTTTGTTGGATATTATGTACGTTGTTAGTTTGAAGCACTCCTCTCGTTTGAAGGATAGATACCTTCCGGGATCAAGTGCATCCTAACTCCCCTGTTTAGGATGTACCGATAATGATGATGGAGATCTTTGCGAGAAGCCATATATATATATATATATATATATATATATATATCGATTAGGCTTCAAGTGCGTACTTGTTAGTTAAACCTATGTATAAATTGTGACACTAAATCGACTAGTAAGTAGTATAGTAGCGATACTAGTATACGTCGGTCAAATTATTCATCATGTCCACACATTGAATTAGCGTGACAACACGCTGCGCGTGGTGACACAAGAATCCTACTTGGCGTGTTCATGTATTCTGGACTTCAGATTTGGAGTACCACTTATCTGTCGAAATCTTTCATCATTCACTTAAAACAGTCGATTGATCATACATTGAGTACCATATAACTGGAATTACCGATGCAAGTCGAAGAAGGATTGGTCGGTGCTGCCGGCTGGCGTCAAGTTCGATCCCATGGATCAGGAGCTGATCGAGCACCTTGAGGCCAAAGTGAGTGCTGATAGCGCGAGATTTCAGTCTCTCATCGATTTGTTCATACCAACCATCGACAGCGAGCACGACATATGCTACACCCAACCCGAGAAACTTCCAGGTAAGACACCGATCGGCCGTCTACTTGCACAAACTTATTCCTTTCTTTATAGCTCTATTTTTCTTTTTAGACGCAGACACAGCAAAGCAATTACAATTTGACAGTTAATAAAAAGTGAAACAAGTGACCGCAACATGCCAAAGATGTTATGAAAATGCCAACTAGGTACACTAAAACCTGTATGCCACAATCTGCAGGTATCACAATCGAGTGGCCTAAGGAAGCATTTCTTCCAGCGCAATTCCAGGGCGTTCAAAAGGGGCACGTGGACACGTTGCAAGATACAGTCGGAGTGCGGCATGCATGCGATGTGGCACAAGACCGGCAATACCTTGCCGGTGATGGTCAACAGCCGGCAGACAGGAAGCAAAGAAGGTTCTGGTGCTGCACACCAACAAGAACTTCGACCAGCAGAGGACCAACTGGGTGATGCACCAGTACCACCTCGGGGACCTGGAGCAAGAGAAGGAGCGGGAGCTGGCCCTCTGCAAGATTTTCTACCGCATTTAACACTAGGGCCAGGAGTAAAAAGATTATAAGTTAGTTTGGTATTGGTAGTTGTACTACGTTGTCGTCCGCAAGTTGGTATTGTTGTTAACGATCTTTTGGTATGAACTTGCATTTGCTTCCAACCATCATGCCGAGGGTCGACGTGGATATAAAGCTGAATCATTTGTTTCGAAACGAATTCTCAGGCACCTGATTTTTATTTGATGGGTAGCATAAGCACCCACCGTTTGAATTCCCAGTTCTGCAGTTTTTTCGAAACAAGTGCATGCACTTATTATCATGATAAAAAAACAATATCCGTGGCCGCATCCCGATTATCGATGCGTGCTTGCAGAATTCTCTCATTTATTGAGCACGTATATTGTTTTTTAAGGTCGAGCAAGTTTCAACTAGGCTATAGACTGCCCAGGGTTGGTTTTGTTTTTAACAGGCCCAGCACATGACGACAACGGGGCACAAAGATCCAGCAGGTATCTACTGGCCTCTGGCCTGCCAGCATTAGTTATATTTTGTCTTACAACATCCGCAGGCAGTTTTTTTTACTGAATCAAGCACACAGCCCAGTTCTATTTTCCTCTTGAAACGCATGTCCTACATCCGTTTTCTAATCTCTACTTATAGTTTTACTAGTTCATATACACGTATAATTATATTGAAAACACATAAAATTCCCTTTTCATATTTACATCCTTATTTTTGTTGTTTTTTCCCACCCAGTGCTGTTTTTTTTACCACTGGTTTTCCCTTAAACCAACTCAATTGTCCCACGTCTTATTTTCTTACAAAAACAAAACGATTTTTTTGACAAATCAATAAGTTCTTAAAAAAATGTTTATCATTTCGGGTTACAACAGTTTGGACTCCACAGAAATATGCAAAATAAGGTTGAACTTTTTGACCGTGGTCCTGGGCAGAAAATGGGCTGTAATAAATTACTTAAGAATTAGCAAATGGGCTGCAAATTATAAAAAATAGCAAATGTGCTGCAAATTATGAATAATAGCAAGTGGGCTTTATGTTTATGCGCCACGGATTTGGAGGCTGACTTGTGGGGCCTACAAGGTTTCTTAAAAAGAAACTTAGTCAACAATCGACTCTACCAGCGTCGAATCGTTAGATGTCAATCTAACGGCAATCGTGCTTCTTCAAGATCTCGATCTTCCCGCCCGAGCCGCCCAAACCAAAGGTCTGCCGGAACCGCTTTGCTCCCACCTTCCCGTGGCCGGGCAAGGTCAGCCGAAGCAGCCTCACGGCCCCATCATACTCGCATCACCGGCCTGTCTATCCCTCTACTCACCCACACCTCATGTTATTTTCCTGACGGCAGCCTGCATCCAACCCTCGTACTGTCCACCGCGTGGGCAGCCACTGCCGTGTCTTCGCCGGCTCCGTGTCGTTCCCTTCATAGGCCTCGCCGTCGTCCACCGCCCTGGTGCTCTCGATGCGGCATGGTCAATGTGGTCAACGACCGACTTCCATCGGAAGAGTACTGTACGTGGAGAGGCTGACAGCTAGGTCCACAGCAGCCGCAAGGAAGTGCCTCCTTACTACGTGCAAAATAATTATTCCTCCACCTGACAGTAGGGACCCACTGGACGGGCCACCAGTATTTAACGGAAAAAACGTTTTCCCCCTGACTGTTGTGACCCACCGGACAGGCCACTGTATTTCGCGAAAAAAATGTTTGCCCCTGACTGCTGGGACCCACCGGACGGACCACCGTATTTCGCGAAAAAACGCCCCCATTGCCGGCTCGGACCAACCGAAAGTGCCTCCTTATTACACACAGAAAAATGAATACTCCCCCTGCTAGCTGGAACCCACCATGGTGGGAAGCTGACTTGTGGGCCTACTAAGTTGACGGGGACCGAGGGCTTTGTCAACTTAGTCAATATGAACGATTCTAGCTCTAGTGACCGTACGTTGTCCATCCAACGGCCGTCGTGCTTCTTCAATCTCTGCTCTTCCTGTTCCAGCCGATCAAACAAGCGCCGGCGAGACTGCCTGCTCCCTCCTCCCCGCGGCCGGCTGTGCTGCCGCGCAGGCCTCACCGCCCCACCGTAGTCCCATCGCTGGCCTAGCCATCCCTCTACTCACCCACACTGCTTTGTTATTCTCCGGCGAGGCGGGCAGAACCAGTAAACCCTCAGACAGATCGTACTCCTCTCCGCGTGGGAAACAACTGCCGAGTCTTCCCTGCCTCCGTGTCGTTCCCTTCCTAGGCCTCGCCGTCGTCCACCTCCCTGGTGCTCTCGGCGCGGCATGGTGAACATGGTCAAGGAACAGCTTCCATCGGACGTGGACTGTACGTGGAGAGGCTGACAGCTGGGTCCACGGCCGCAGCAAGGAAGTGCCTCCTTATTACGCGCAAACTAATTATTCCTCCACCTGACATCTGGGACCCACCGGAAGGGCCTCTGTATTTCGTGAAAAACACGTGCCCCCCGCTGACATGTCGGACCCACCGGCTATCTTCGCACGCAAGGAAGTGCCTCCTTATTACGCACAAAAAAAATGAAAACTCCGCCTGTTAGCTGGGACCCAGTATAGTTGCATGCTGACTTGTGGGGCCTACTAAGTTGACGGGGACGGAGGGCTTTGTCAACTTAGTCAATATGCATGATTCTAGCTCCAGTGACCGTACGATGTCCATCCAACGGCCGTAGTGCTTCTTCAACCTCTGGTCTTCTTGCTCCGGCCGCCCAAACCAGCGCCGGTTGTGCCTCGTGTTCCTGCCTCCCGTGGACGGCTGCGATGCGGCGGAGGCCTCACCGCCCCCTACTACTCCCACCGCTGGCCAGGCCATCCCTCTACTCACCCACACCCCCTGTTATTCTGCGGCGACGGCAGCCTCACCCTCGTACTCCTCTTCGCATGGGCATCCACTGCTGCGTCTTCCCCGGCTCCGCGTCGTCCCCTTCCTAGGCCTCGCCGTCGTCCACCGCCGTGGTGCTCCCGGCGCGGCGTGGTCAATGTGGTCAACGACCGACTTCCATCGGAAGAGTACTGTGCGTGGAGAGGCTGACAATTGGTTCCACGGCGGCCGCAAGGAAGTGCCTCCTTATTACGAAGTGCCTCCTTATTACGCGCAAAATAATTATTCCTCCACCTGACAGCAGGGACCCACCGGACGGGCCACCGTATTTCACAAAAAAAACGTTCCCCCCTGACTGCTAGGACCCACCAGCTACATCTTCGCATGCAAGGAAGTGCGTCCGGGCAAAAAAACAAACGATTCGCCCCCCTGATTGCTGGGACCCACCAGCTACATCTTCGCAGGCAAGGAAGTGCCTGATAGTCGGGACCCACCTGGTCGAAGCGTACGCAGCTTTGTCATTCTGGTCGCGAATGTGTACGTACATATATACTGGTCGATGTAGAGGCGCGCACGTGTCGTAGTAGAGGCGCGCATGTAGCATGTACACGTACGTACAGCGGCCAGGGTGCAAGAAAGAAAATACGGCCACATATGTGTACATTTGGCCGGGGTCTCAAACGCCTACTCGCGCATACGTGCGGCCAGGGCTCGTGTACATGGCTGGGTCAGAATGGATAAACAACGTCGTCGTCGTGTTCATGGGGAGGCAACGGAGTGCGTCGTGTTCATGGGGAGGCAACGGAATGCGTCGTCTTCATCGGGAGGCAACGGAACGCGTGGGAGCCAACCGGCTTGGACGGAACAGGCGATGGAAACGAGGCCTGGCGTACCGCACAATGGAGGAAACGGACCTCCTACGTTCGGAACGGGGTCCTGTTGATCGGGAGGGGTGTGGCGTACCGCAAAACGGAGGAAACGGACCTCCTACGGTCGAAACGGGGGTCCTGTTGATCGGGAGGGGTGTGGCATACCGCAAAACGGACGAAACGGACCTCCTACGGTCGAAACGGGGGTCCTGTTGATCGGGAAGGGTGTGGCTACCACAAAACGGACGAATCGGACTTGTGTTGGAGCGCTACGGTCGAAACGGGGGTTCTGTTCATCGAGAGGGGTGTGGCGTACCGCAAAACGGGAATCCACGGGATACTGTTCATCTCCACCGTCGACCTCCTCCAGCCTCCATGGGCTATCGTCGACCTCCTCCTCCAAGGGCTCCTGTTCATCCAGCCTCCACCGCGCGCTACTCCACCGACTACTGTTCAACCACCGCTCCACGGGCACCCCTCCACCGTCTACTGTTCATCCAGCCCTCCACACCATGGGGTCCTGTTCAACCACCCCACCACGGCCACCCCTCCACCGTCTACTGTTCATCTAGCCCTCCACACCACGGGGTCCTGTTCATCCAGAGGCAACGCCACCGCTCACTGTTCATCCAAACCCCGCGACGCCATCGCTCATCCAATCGATTGGCTTGATTAGCAGCAATAGCGAAGAATCGCTCCATCGGGTTCGATTAACAGCCATCGATCGTCGCTTCGGAGTTCGATGTAACGCGTAGCCTGCAGTGCAATCGCTCGGGTTCAGTTAGAGCTCAACGCCTCACTCGGGTTCAGTTAGAGCCAACGCCTCGCACACACGCGCTTATGTGTACGAGAGAAAAGTGCATCGCTCGGCCCCCGACCTCCCACCGTAACCGGCAACTCCCTGAAATTTTCCTCCCCCTCGCTTCTACCACGGTTTTGTCCGTCATGGATGGCCCAAAGAATGTCATGCAGCTGTGTCTCCGGCCCGCCTAGGATGAAAAGCCCATTTTCTGTCATGATTTTTTGTCATAGAAGTAGGAGCCCACCACATCTATGATGATACCGGGTTTTTTTCACAATTATCGTCATAGAAGTGTCATATGTATGACAGAATTTTTTTTCGTTCGGCCCAAAATGTCACGGATGTGTCTTTTTTTTGTAGTGTTGTGTGCCATCAAACGTCACAATGTAAATGGGTGATTATAAAGATGCTCTACAGGTGTCTCCGAAGGTGTTTGTTGGGTTGGCATAGATAAATAATAGGATTTCTCACTCTGTGTATCGGAGAGGTATCTCAGGGCCATCTCGGTAATGCACATCACTATAAGCTGTGCAAGCAATGTGACTAATGAGTTAGTTGCGGGATGATGCATTACGGAACAAGTAAAGAGACTTGCCGGTAACGAGATTCAACTAGGTATGTGATGTCTACTATGCAACCTTCTTCTTGTAGACGTTGTTGGGCCGCCAAGTGCAGAGGTTTGTAGGACAGTAGCAAATTTCTCTCAAGTGGATGACCTAAGGTTTATCAATCTGTGGGAGGCGTAGGATGAAGATGGTCTCTCTCAAACAACCTTACAACCAAATAACAAAGAGTCTCTCGTATCCCCAACACACCCAATACAATGGTAAATTGTATAGGTGCACTAGTTTGGCGAAGAGATGGTGATACAGGTGCAATATGGATAGTAGATATAGGTTTTTGTAATCTGAAAATATAAAAACAGCAAGGTAACTAATGATAAAAGTGAGCACAAACGATATTGCAATGCTTCGAAACAAGGCCTAGGGTTCATAATTTCACTAGTGCAAGTTCTCTAAACAATAATAACATAACTGGATCATATCCGATAAGATAATTTCAAAGGGAAAACTCGATCGATTACAAGAGAGTAGAGGGGGAGAAATATCATAAGATCCAACTATAATAGCAAAGCTCGCGATACATCAAGATCGTATCACCTCATGAACACGAGAGAGAGAGAGAGAGAGAGAGAGAGAGAGAGAGAGAGATCAAACACATAGCTACTGGTACATACCCTCAGCCCCGAGGGTGAACTACTCCCTCCTCATCATGGAGAGCGCCGAGATGATGAAGATGGCCACCGGTGAGGGTTCCCCCCCTCCGGCAGGGTGCCGAACAGGGTCCCGATTGGTTTTTGGTGGCTACAGAGGCTTGCGGCGGCGGAACTCCCGGTCTATTATGTTCCCCGATGTTTTTAGGGTATATCGATATATATAGGCGAAAGAAGTCGGTCAAGGGAGCCACGAGGGGCCCACGAGGGTGGAGGGCGCGCCCCCTGCCTCGTGCTCTCCTCGTCGATCCCCTGACGTGCACTCCAAGTCTCCTGGATTGCTTCTCTTCCAAAAATTACTCTCCCGAAGGTTTCATTCCGTTTGGACTCCGTTTGA
Source organism: Aegilops bicornis (assembly GCA_021605145.1). Lineage (NCBI taxonomy): Eukaryota > Viridiplantae > Streptophyta > Magnoliopsida > Poales > Poaceae > Aegilops > Aegilops bicornis. The sequence goes on along the minus strand of CM038669.1, from coordinate 421,589,755 downwards.
TATTCCTTTTTTGCGAAACACTGAAACAAGGGAAAAAACAGAAACTGGCACTGGGCTCTGGGTCAATAGGTTAGTCCCAAAAGTAATAAGAAAGTGCATAATAAAGCCCATAAACATCCAAGATGGATAATATAATAGCATGAATACTTCATAAATTATAGATACGTTGGAGAAGTATCAGTATGATGATACCGACTATCGAATCTCGGGCAAGTAACATACCGATGACAAAGGGAACAATGTATGTTGTTATTGCGGTTTGACCGATAAAGATCTTTGTAGAATATGTAGGAACCAATATGAGCATCCAGGTTTCGCTATTGGTTATTGACCGGAGATGTGTCTCGGTCATGTCTACGTAGTTATCGAACCCGTAGGGTCCGCACGCTTAACGTTCGATGACGATTTGTATTATGAGTTATGTGATTTGATGACCGAAGTTTGTTCGGAGTCTCGGATGAGATCACAAACATGACGAGGAGTCTCGAAATGGTCAAGACATAAAGAATGATATATTGGACAATGTTATTCGGACAGCGGATGAGTTCCGGGAGGTATCGGGTGATTATGGGAGTGCCGGAAGGGTTACGGGAACCCCTTGGGGAACTGATGGGCCTTCATGGTCCTTAGTGGAGCTAGAGGAGGGCCACAAGGGGCTGGCCACCCCCCCCCCTTGGCAGTCCGAATTGGACTAGGGGAAGGGGGCGCCGCCCCCTTTCCTTCCCCTCTCCCTCTCCCTTCCTTCTCCCCCTTCCACCAAGTGGAATCCTACTAGGACTTGGAGTCCTAGTCGGACTCCTCTCTCTGGCGTTCCCTACATGGGCCAGCTGGCCTCCCCCTCCTGCTTTATATACGGAAGCAGAGGGGTACCCTAGAACATAGAAGATCAATTCTCTTAGTCGTGTGCGGTGTCGCCCTCCACAGTTTACCACCTCGGTCATATCGTCGTAGTGCTTAGGCGAAGCCCTGCGCCGGTAACTTCATCATCACTGTTGCCACGCCGTCGTGCTGACAGAACTCTCCCTCGTCCTCAACTGGATCTAGAGCTCGAGGGACGTCATTGTGTTGAACGTGTGCTGAACACGGAGGTGCCATATGTTCGTTACTTGGATCAGTTGAATTGTGAAGACGTTCGACTACATCAACTGCGTTACTAAACACTTCCGCTTTCGGTCTACGAGGGTATGTGGACACACTGTCCCGTCTCATTTCTATGCATCTCCTGATAGATCTTGCTTGATTGTAGGATTTTTTTTGAAATACCGCGTTCCCCAACACTAAACACCACAACCAATGAACCAAACGTTAACTAAGCGCCACATTGCACAAAATAACATACTCCTATAGAAGATCATATAGTTAACCAAACCAAGCATGCTTAACAACCTGGAAATATAGCAATTGTATTTGTTTCTCATGTATTTAGTACAACCAAATTCGATTTATTTCTCACATGGTATACAATAACAGAATGCACCCACAACAATTGAACATCGCATTGCAGAATTGAACCAACCAATTAACTAAACACCACAACAAATGAACTAAACATTAACTAAGCACCACATTGCACAATATAACATACTCCTAATAGAAGATCAGACAGTTAACCAAACCAAGCATGCTTGACAACTTGGAAAATTGCACCTGAAGAATTGAACATCACATTTGCAGAATTGAACCAAACAGTTAACTGAACACCACATTGCACGACATATAGAACATATACTCTAGAGAAGAAGATTGCATGGTAAAAGCAGATAACACAATCCACTAGAATTTGTTAAGGAAATGCAGTAGCTAGCAAACTGAACATGGGTCCTTATAGTGAGCTAATAAGACACGCTACTCCTCATTGTCGGAAATATCGATGACGATTGGCTCCTTGGACATGGAAGAGGGCGAGGCCTCCACATCGTGGGTGCCCTCGTCGTAGTGGTGAGTTGTCTGAGCCACTCCGGGCACCAACCCGCTGGCTCTCGAGATGAGGTAAACACGTGCATGATGAGAAAACACCTCGTAGTATTCATCGAAGGCACTGCCGGCGGCCTCGAGAAAATGCCACGAACTATCGTTTAAAGTAGCCAACCGCGCTGCGGCGTCGGTGCGCGAGGCGTTGACGGTGGCCTCGACAGCGAGGTGCTCCTCCAAGATCTGGGGGTCGGCACGGATGGCAGCCATCGTGACCTCATCCGCGCGTGAGGCCGCGATTTGCTTCTCCGCAGCCAAATGCTCCTTGAGATCCTGGCTATACTGTGTGCACCATGGCTGAGGGAGGCGCTTATTTGGTGGAGGGTCGGTGATTTAGGTGGAAGGTTGTCGGTGCCAAAACCGGCGGATCTCGGGTAGGGGGTCCTGAACTGTGCGTCTAGGGGATGGTAACAAGAGACAAGGGACACAATGTTTTTACCCAGGTTCGGGCCCTCTCAATGGAGGTAAAACCCTACTCCTGCTTGATTAATATTGATGATATGGGTAGTACAAGAGTAGATCTACCACGAGATCAGAGATGCTAAACCCTAGAAGCTAGCCTATGGTATGATTGTTGTATATCTCTATCGACTAGCCTGGCCTCGGTTTATATAATGCACCAGAGGCCTAGGATAACAAGAGTCCTAGCCGAATACGCCGGTGGGGGAGGAGTCCTTGTCTTGATCGCCAAGTCTTGCGGAATCTTCCTTGTATGCGGCAGCTGTCCGGACTGGCCCATGAGTATACGGCCATGGGGGTCCTCGGCCCAATCTAACAGATCGGGAGATGGCGTGGTGAGTACCCCCTAGTCCAGGACACCGTCAGTAGCCCCCTGAACCGGTCTTCAAGTTTAGGGACGCTCCTCGATTCTTCCGAACCGTTCTTCATCTTTAGTCGTCGGTCTTGTAAACTGGTTCAACAAATCTTCTCATCTTCGATCTTGAGGATCGCCGAAATGCATTCGACGAGTTTACATGTCGGGTATCCAAGGAGCCCCTTTAAGTTTCCGGCCTTTATCAATGCCTTGTTATTTTTATGCCATACCTCGGGTTTGAAGTTGTTCCCGGGCGGCAGCGTCCTCTTGCGTCCGAGCTCCAACGCCGGACTGCATTCAAGGTATCTTTTGCAGCCGAGCACCAATGTTGGACTGCTTCCCAGTTCTAACGCCAGACTATGTATCCGAGCTCCAACGCCGGACTGTATCCGAGCTCCAATGCCGGACTATGTATCCAAGCTCCAACGCCGGACTGTATCCGAGGTGTCGTAAATCACCTTGGTTCAAAGAAGTTTGAAGGAGTTTAGCCAAGCTTAATGCCGGAAATGCCCTCTATGGAGCCAGCCACTAGCGCCCAAGCTTTATCTTGGGACTGCTTCCGAGGTGGTGCACCACCACGAATGTGGGCCGATTTTTGTCAATATTTTTTATTGGTGCAATTTATTCTCTGCCGAGATACATAGCCAGTAGCCCTCAAGGTGGGTATCGGTCTAAAACCCGAGATGCACATGAAGGATGACATAAGACCAATGATCCCCGTAGCTGCTGAGACTCAGGTTGATTTGCAAAATCGGTCTGAGGATCAAGTCCTAGCTCGGCAGAATACTTCGGGACACAAAAAGCAGCGTGCTCAATCCTCAAGACTCAGGTTGGGTGCGGTCGACCAACCTGAGGATCAAAATCTCCTCGGAGACTGTATTACACTTCAAATTTTCTGCATTGGACAGGCAATGCAGTAGTCCCTCATGACGCTGGTCGGGTGGCAACACCGCATCGGGGATCGATGTGCCTTTAATATTTGTAAATAATAAGCCCGAAGCCCAGTAGCCCCCGAGCCTTAATGCGGGCATGGGTGGCCGAATTAAGGATTGATATCCATAGTAAAATCACAAATTATGTGTATTGACTCTATGTATCCAAGTACTTTACGTCATTAATGCTCGGATCCGCATTGTACAAAACTTTGTTGACCGACCATCGGCTTCCACCTCCTCGGCCAATAGCCGAGGAGTGTTTGTCCTACTTTATAAAGCCTTTATGAGGGCAAAGATTTACAGCAAACAAGGCAATCTGGCCATACGGTTTTATAAACAAAGGTACGCAGAGAGATATGTTATATTACTGTTTAACAGAAGAAATGTCTTCCAAAGAAAATAGTCCCGCTATTGGTTCCTTACTTTGGGTTGTCATGCTAAGCATGATCATGAAACCTCAGCTCCAATGTAAGAGCAAAATATCAAGGATTTAGTTTGGGAGGCCAGTTAATAGCCCCCGGTAGTGTTCGGCGACAGTCGAGGTCAAGCCGTAAACACTTCGGCCATTGTTATGAATGGCCCGTCGTTTAACACCGTCATCGGATTGCTGACCAGTTTACGCTTATTGTGAAAGTCAGTTTTCGGCTTTCTCCACTGAGGTGCTTAACCATGTGAGCTGGAAGCACAATCGCAGTGGTTCTCCCTTTGCACACCTAGCCGAACAAAGCGGAACGTAGGAGGCAAGCGCAGGAGCCGGGCAACCCAACTATTGACCGAAGGCACAATTCGAAACCGATGCATATATAGCAATATCCCAGAATGTTTTTGCCGAATCTCTAAAGGTGTCCGGCGTTGCACTGTGAGACTTGTGCTGAAAACACACAAATAGTTCAAAGGTGCCATAAGCTTGGAAAGGCAAAAAACGTCAGTAAAAACTTGACGTCCGAACGAGATCAAGTGTTCAGTGCCAATCCGAAAATTGGCCTTAGCAAAAGAAGTGCTTCTGTCGTGCTTTAACATGATACATCTTATCTCAAGACTTCAGCGGGTCAGCTTTACGGCTTCAACCTCCTATCCCGAGGGCGGAGTACTTCTTATTAGGCCAATTTAGCAAACAAAACTCTAGCGGCTTTGAGAGAGAAATTAGGCTCCCCGGCTAGTGACCACACGCTCGTGTCGAAAAAAAGGAGTGATAGATAATAATAATAAAACTTTGCAACGACTAAGAAGAAGAACACTTATCATAAAACGGCCCATACAAATTTAAGAGCCCCCAAGTGACTTGGGTAAAAGAATGATTGCATGTACCGAAGTACTTATATCATATCTATGTTCAACCGAACTTTAAACGCGTCTTAACCGACCGTCGGCTTCTCCCTCTTCGGTCAAGGACCAAAAAGTGTTATGTACTCCATCTGTCGAGAATATCGACGGTGTTTCCAATAACCAGGCAATCAGGCCATAAGGCTGTAACAGACAAAGCACGCTCAGGGAACTTATGCTATATTACTGCGAAGTGTAAGAAGCATCTTCGAAGAAAATTGTACCCCCACCGATACCTTTCTTTGGTGCTCATTGTTATGATGAGACTTGTGCAATAGATTTTTTGTACTCATGAGTTCCGTTGTGTGCCGACCATCATTGAAAACTATAAGAGCGCTAGCTTTCGGCTTCACCAGTCGAGGTCCGGCTCGGATGACCCGATCGTGACAATCGCGGAGGTGCTCCCTTTACTCCCTAGCCGAACAATCAGGAGCGAGGGGTAAACACAGGAGCGAGGCAACCCAGCTTGCAAATCGCTTAAGTCAATATGGTGCATATTGTGGCGTAATACGAACAAGGAATGAAGCCGTACAAGTATAATCATATGCAAGAGGAAAAGCTTCATGAAGGAAGCCCCCAAATGAATTGGGTATTTGAATTTATGTGTCACAAACAAAGTTTGGACAAGAATTTTTTTTACAAGCAACATTTTCCAAAAAAGTGTAATGCTTGGTCGAACCGAACACAAGTTAGAAATTAAAGCTTTGAGCATGAAAGCGACTTAGCTGGTTAATGTGTTCGGTATTGATGACGCGGTCCGAGCTTGATACGGGACAAGGTTCCATCCCCCAAGCCGGTCCCGAGGTGGCGGAGCGGAGAGCTCGACACGCCGAAGTGGTGACATAGCACGGTCAATGCAGACCGGCAGAGTGACGCCGAAGTCCGGATCATTTTACTGTGAACAAAAAATGGTGCAAACCGTAGATAATTTTAATAATGATAATAAAAAAATTGTTGCATAATAAATAATTTATGCAAAGTGAGTAATAAAAGAAATATGGCTGGCGCCAAGTCAATGTCGATGCAGGCGTCGGCGTGGTGCGGTAAAGGCGTGTAAAGCCTGAATTCACTGGTCGGTCCGAGCTCCGGATGCAGCGTCAGCGGACTATGTCTGGCCCGACCGAACCACCATGCGACTGTTGTTAATGCGGCCATCATTGATAGACCTGTGTACATATGATGGACAAACCAGAGTAATAATTCATTGGAAAAAATGAACCCAAACAAGCAAAAAATACTGGGGGTTAATAGCACCTGGTTTATTTGTTGTAGCAATCCGAAGGAAGGTGATTCCCAAAATTGGGACTCGATCCGCGCACCCATTGCCTGATGGGCGATAAAACGATGGCATGGCAATGCTAACAAAGGTTGGCTCGCCGAGGCAAAGCCATTAGTCCAGTTAATGTGACGGAGCTGGTCGGCTAGTGACGCCGAAGTGTCCGGAGTAGGTTGATGAAGAGATGGACACCAGCTTGAAGAAGCAATAGTGCGGCCCTGCCGATGCAGGTCGTGACGTGGTCGATGCTGGCTTGATGAAGCGACCGTGCGGCGATGCCGGTATGCCCGCTCCGTGTAATCCGTGGGGCGGCGATGTTGGTGATGAGTTATCCTTCGCGATGCCGGACTCTTGTTCGGCTTGCTGATATGATAATCCGAAGAAGTTGAGCTCGGCTCAACAAAGTGACGACGTGTCTAGCGCAGGTCGGCAGCCGTGGAGCAATATTGCCGGACTGGTTTGACACCAGCATGATGTTGAAGATCATGTTACAAAAGATTTTAAAGTTAGTGGGATGTGTTCGGGAACAAAGCACAATACCCCATACAAAACTTCCTTCAAAAAGGATATTCAAAATCCCGTTCGTAAAAAGGACGAACTTGGGTCAGATTTGTTTTCGCGCAGAAAATAGATCCGAAAAGTGATGCACTAATCGGAAGGTTCCCGGAGTTTGGACGATCGGATCGAGCTGAAATTTTGAGGGGTGGTAGATATAGGAATTCCGCAGTCGATCAACGGTTGGATCTTCCAAAGGAGGTCCGAGCTAGAAGCTGGACACCACGCCGTAAACTCGTCCAGATTCTCGTCCAGATTTGACAGGGCTCCGGTATATCGTATATTGTCGGAGATTCCTCAATCGGAACTCGACAAAATTTAGCGTGGTTGTTGTAGACGTAATTCCGCACTATTCCACCAAAGCAATCGTCAAACCGACGCTCGAGGAGGCGGTGACGGTGGATACAAGTTTGCAGTCCAGAAAAACAGCACAGTCGCCCGAGGGCAATGTTGACGTTGAGCCCCGGGCTCCGTGGATGATTCCTCCATGATCTTGATAGAGATCGGAGCTGATGTTGATGAAGGCCCTCATCCGAACATGACGATCGGAGATAGGGCGTAGTCCTTGGTCGAACCAAGGTGACCAGTCGAGCTGGTGACGAAGATGCCGAAGTCGCAGTTGATCTGCAGGCAAGCCATCGACCTTTTGCCGAACACATAGCATAACTCTCAATGAAAGCACCAATGTTGGTGTCAAAACCGGCGGATCTCGGATAGGGGGTCCCGAACTGTGCGTCTAGGCGGATGGTAACAGGAGACAAGGGACACGATGTTTTTACCCAGGTTCGGGCCCTCTCGATGGAGGTAAAACCCTACTCCTGCTTGATTAATATTGATGATATGGGTAGTACAAGAGTAGATCTACCACGAGATCAGAGAGGCTAAACCCTAGAAGCTATCCTATGGTATGATTGTTGTATATCTCTATCGACTAGCCTGGCCTCAGTTTATATAATGCACCAGAGTCCTAGGATAACAAGAGTCCTAGCCGAATACGCCGGTGGGGGAGGAGTCCTTGTCTTGATCGCCAAGTCTTGCGGAATCTTCCTTGTATGCGGCAGCTGTCCGGACTGGCCCATGAGTATACGGCCATGGGGGTCCTCGGCCCAATCTAACAGATTGGGAGATGACGTGGTGAGTACCCCCTAGTCTAGGACACCGTCAAAGGTGTCGCGCTCGCGCCGGCGGTCGGGGCATGTGGGATGTGGAAGGAGGAGAAGGATGGGGGTCGGGTGTGGATTCCCTGCCTGGATAGGCGAGGCCGAGCTGCGTGAAGGAGGGTCGTCGGCGAGGAGGCAACGCTGCAAGCAAGGAGTGAAGGTTTGAACTTGGAAAGGAAGGCATAAACAGGGGACATGTGGCTTTTGTAATGGGGAGGGGGCGGGAAGGTAGATATTTCCGCAGAAGCCGAAAATTTGGAATCGCTTTAGCGAAAAAACTAGCGCGCAAAGTGTCATCAGACACGGTCCCTAATTCAGAGCGCAAAATTTGGAATCGCTTTAGCGAAAATTCTTGCGTAAGCCGTATGCATACTATATTCCGACGGTGCTCCAAGATATTTTGTGCTGCATCTCAAACGGTTGGTTATAATAAACTGTGTGGGATCTACTTGATTTTTCGTCTTGATTTGAATTACATAATGGGGTCACAACGGCAATGGACGGTGTTTGAATTGCTAACCTTTTATCTGCAGTGAACATCCAACTATATGTGTGTCGTAAAAGAATTGGAATTATTCAGGGCTCGTTCGGACATTTTTATGCATTAACTAAGTTTTCAATGCATTTATGTGCATAATTCAAATTTGAACAACATGCACATGCTCCAGTGCATATAAATTGGTTGAAAAATCAAATCTTTGTCATTGGGTGCATGCTTAGGTCCCATGCAAGAAATGGGAATGAATGTCAAACACCCTGCCACCGTCACTCGACCGCAAACATTGAGATACCTGGTTTTTAAATTCTAGTAAATTCAAAACTCGTCTGAAATTCATGAAACTTGGCATGCTATCATGGAGCGGCATCAACATGCCGTGCTAATTTTTTGTCCCATTTGTGGCAAGTTTGGGTATATGCTTCTCACAAACCAGTGCTTCTCACAGCAAGCATGATGGTTTCGGTACAGAACGTCCCACCTTTGGGGACGAAACAGTATCCATTGCCTCTTATTGATTTCAAAAAATTTCTCATGTTAACATAGAACAATAGGAGTGTTGTGTCAATTTTTGTGATTTTTCGGGGTTCGTTTGGACATTTTTATGCATTAACTGAGTTTTCAATGCATTTATGTGCATAATTCAAATTTGAACTACATGCACATGCTCCAGTGCATATAAATTGGTTTAAAATCAAATCTTTGTCCTTGGATGCATGCTTAGGTCCCATGCAGGAAACGGGAATGAATGTCAAACACATGCCATCGCCACTCGGCGACAAACATTGAGATACCTGGTTTTTAAATTCTAGTAAATCCAAAACTCATCTGAAATTCATGAAACTTGGCATGCTATCATGGAGCAGCATCAACATGCCGTGGTAATTTTTTTGTCCTATTTGGGACATGTTTGGGTATATGCTTCTCATAAACCAGAGCTTCTCACAACAAGCATGATACTTTCGGTAGGGAACGTCCCACCTTTGGGGACAAAACGATATCCATTGCCTCTTATTGCTTTCAAATTTTTTCTCGTGTCAACATAGAACAACAGGAGTGTTGTGTCAATTTTTGTGATTTTTCGGGGTTCGTTTGGACATTTTTATGCATTAACTAATTTTTCAATGCATTTATGTGCATAATTCAAATTTGAACAACATGCACATGCTCCAATGCATATAAATTGGTTGAAAAATCAAATATTTTTCATTGGGTGCATGCTTAGGTCCCATGCAAGAAATGGGAATGAATGTCAAACACCCTGCCATCGTCACTCGACCGCAAACATTGAGATACCTGGTTTTTAAATTCTAGTAAATTCAAAACTCGTCTGAAATTCATGAAACTTGGCATGCTATCATGGAGCGGCATCAACATGCCGTGCTAATTTTTTGTCCCATTTGGGGCAAGTTTGGGTATATGCTTCTCACAAACCAGAGCTTCTCACAGCAAGCATGATGATTTCAGTACAGAATGTCCCACCTTTGGGGACGAAACAGTATCCATTGCCTCTTATTGATTTCAAAAAATCTCTCGTGTCAACATAGAACAATAGGAGTGTTGTGTCAATTTTTGTGATTTTTCGGGGTTCGTTTGGACATTTTTATGCATTAGCTGAGTTTTCAATGCATTTATGTGCATAATTCAAATTTGAACTACATGCACATGCTCCAGTGCATATAAATTGGTTTAAAATCAAATCTTTGTCCTTGGATGCATGCTTAGGTCCCATGCAGGAAATGGGAATGAATGTCAAACACCATGCCATCGCCACCCGGCGGCAAACATTGAGATACCTGGTTTTTAAATTCTAGTAAATCCAAAACTCATCTGAAATTCATGAAACTTGGCATGCTATCATGGAGCGGCATCAACATGCCGTGGTAATTCTTTTGTCCCATTTGGGACATGTTTGGGTATATGCTTCTCACAAACCAGAGCTTCTCACAACAAGCATGATACTTACGGTAGGGAACGTCCCACCTTTGGGGACAAAACAATATCCATTGCCTCTTATTGCTTTCAAATTTTTTTCTCGTGTCAACATAGAACAACAGGAGTGTTGTGTCAATTTTTGTGATTTTTCGGGGTTCGTTTGGACATTTTTATGCATTAACTGATTTTTCAATGCATTTATGTGCATAATTCAAATTTGAACAACATGCACATGCTCCAGTGCATATAAATTGGTTGAAAAATCAAATATTTGTCCTTGGGTGCATGCTTAGGTCCCATGCAAGAAATGGGAATGAATGTCAAACACCGCCACCGCCACTCGGCCGCAAACATTGAGATACCTGGTTTTAAATTCTAGTAAATCCAAAACTCGTCTGAAATTCATGAAACTTGGCATGCTATCATGGAGCGGCATCAACATGCCATGTGTCGGTGTGGAACGACACCTATGGGATCACAAGAATCCCTTCTATGGTTGCCGGGGTGCAGGGTTGCGAGAAGAGCAGGATTAGTAATCAGCACATGGATCGTTTACCCAGGTTCGGGCCGTGAGGATGCGTAAAACCCTAGTCCTACTTTGGTGGATGTATTGAGTGTTCTTGAGCCCTCGAACTAGCTACGATGGCTGGGTAGTTCCAAAGAGCCGAATCCTTCTCCAGTACGCCATGGGCCTCGTTTTATAGTCGAAAGGGGCTGCCACAGTGGCACACAGGAGGTGGAAAGGAGTATAGTGCTACGAGCTTATCGCTCGTACTACAGGACAAGACACATTTAAAGCGCCGCTGAGGTGTCCTCTAGGTTTATCGTGGACGGGAGCGAGGCCCGTCCCATCCGTCGCCGCTCCTCCTTGCTTCGACACGCGCCTTAGCCAGCGATGCATGCGGCGCCATGTAGGCAGGCAGGCAGCTGAGGTGGCGCGGTGGTAGGGTCTTCACGAAGATCTGCATGCCACCACACACGCGCTTTCCAATCTGGCCTGGAAGCTGCATGTTGCCACGCAGCTGCTAGCCCAGTTGGTTGAGCTGGCAGCTGCATGCGAACGGCGGTGGAGACTTGGCTGGTGCGGGCCTGGCAGTGGCCCTACTGGCGTTCTCGGTGAGGGCCTTGCCGGGCGGCCCGGCAAGGGTCTTGCCGTTGCGCTGTCGTCCCCGGCAAGGATTTTTCCGGGGGTCTTGTGGCTCTCCTCGGCAAGGATCTTGCTGAGGACCTTTCTTTGTCGATTACTTCTCCTGTGGGCTTTGTCCTCCCTTCTCCGACTTCTTCAGCGACATCATGCACACCTTTGGCTTCCGCCTCTTGGATTTTACCCCAAATGCTGTGGCGTGCATGGCCCTTTTTGCGCACCTCTGTGAAGGTTTTGCCGGGGTGCACCCCAACACGGCTCTTTTCCGTCACTACTTCTTCCCTCAGATTTAAACAGGGGGCGCCATCTCCGGTCGCGTCACCTGGATCCCAAGGTCCAAGGGAGCGTACCCATATGGCACCATGAAGGAGAGGTGGGAAGAGTGGCGGGGCCGGTGGTGCTGGATTGAAGAGAAGGACCCGCCAGCGTTCTACGAAGTTCGCCGGGCGCCGCCTGTCCGCAGAGGCGATTGGAGTGACGTCGATTCCGACGACAAGAAGCTCACGATCGCCACCACCAGGATCCTTCGGCTCACCGAGGCCGGGCTCACCCTTGAGATGATCGGGGCAGACTTCATCCGCCACTGGATCACTCCGCTGCACAACAAGAGGAGGCCGGCCTGGCTCTTCACGAACGCCGCCGATATCATGCGGCTTCGCCCCGGCCTCGATCACAACTTCGTAGTGATGGGGCATGCCCACTTCTGCCAGCGGATTTTCCAGGTCGATGTGGGTCGTGACGGCGAAGTCGAGCGGACCGGCAAGGTCGCGAGGGCCACCGCGAAAGCCGGCAAGGTCGTCAAGGGGCCCCTGTTCAGGTTGCCGGAGGGAGTGGTCCCGCTGAGCAACAAATCGCGTCGGACCGACATCATCGCCATGATGCCGGACTGCAACGCGCACGACCCTGACCCGAGCTAGGTTTAGCCGGAGGACATCCGGGTGCAGCAGTTCTTCAACACCCTGCACGAGGGGTACATCACCGACGAGCCACGGCTCATCCAGGACACCACCCAGGCGGAGTTGGACTACATTGCCGCCAGGGCGATGGAGGCACGGCTTGCCGAGGAGGCCGGCAGCGCTGGTAGCATGGAGGACTAGGTTGCAGAGGCCGCGGAGGAGGAGGAGCTAGCCCGGTGGGCGGAGGCCGCTGGGGAGGCCAGCAGTGCTGGCACCGGGGCTCCACTTGTCGAAGGCGCGACAGACGAGTCGTCGGAGGAAGAGGCCGAGGAGGAGGAGGAGGTCGTGGCCATCGATCCTCCAGCCACGGGGAGAGGACGGGTCCTGCAGCGGGCCACCTCCGGTGAGCCGGTCCAGCCTGGCAGGGCCGCACAGATGCGGCAGGCCCAGGGGATGTCTGCACGCCAGACGAGGGCCACGGCGACGAAGAAAGTGGCAACGGCCGCGACAGCGAAGGAGAAGGCATCCGCTTCTTCCTCGGCAAAGTGTATTCGTATGCCACCTCCTTCCCCTCCCCGGGAGACGTTGACACGGGGTCACCTTTGATTTTGGGTTCCTCATCCCAAGGAGGAAGAGGAAGGCAACAGAGGAGGAGATGGACGTCGAGTAAGCAACTTGCCCCTCCTCGCCATCTCTGTTTCCTCAGTCCGTGCCGCATGTCTTGACTTATTTTCATCCTTGCAGGGACGCGGAGACGCTGGCCCAAAGGGTAAAGAGGGCCAAGGGCTCGGCGGGCGGCCAGCCCCCGGCTGGTGCTTCAAGGGTGCCGCTGGTGGTGTTGAGCAGCCCGGACAGCAGCCCCCGGTGCAGCCCCCAGCGTAAGTTCACCGCTCACTCCTCGTCGACATGTGTCAGGGGTATGATACTTTGGCGCTGACCTTGTCGCGTATGCAGGAGGAGAGCAGCAGCGGGAGGAGCCACAGAGGGCTACTCCCACCACGCCGCCCCCATCAACCACACCGCCCCGAGGGGCGTCCCCGGCAAGGGCGCCAAGCACCGAGCCCACGCACATGGAGGAGGAGGAGGAGAACTTGGGCGCTGGTTGCATCGCGTCAGTGCCAGATGTTGGCGGGGAGGGCACTTCTGCTTCCTAGCCTGGGACTGGTAAGTCTCCGGCCTTTCGTCCCTGCTTTTTCTCTTGTTTTTGAATCTTTGATATTGGCTCTACCCACCCTCTTCTTGATAGCCAGATCCTCTCTCGGCGGACCGGGAGGACCTGGACACCGTCATCGAGGACGTGGCCAAGGACGCCGCGACGGAGGCCGAGAAGATCGCCGCTGGGGAGGCCGCCAGGGGCGCCGCGGAGGACGCCGCCAAAGGGCCTGTCGGGGAGGCTAGCAAGGCTACCGCCGAGGAGGCCGGCAAGGGGCCTGCCGGAGAGGCTGGCAAGGCCGCTGCCGAGGAGGAGGTGGTCGATGACCAGCCTTCCTCCTCCGCTGCCTCTGGCTCCGGCAGGTACCTGAAGGTGAGCGACGATCTCTTCGTCCACCTCCCAGGCGCGTCGAGCACCAGGGCTCCAGTGCTCGCTGCCGTCGGGCTTGAGATCGTTGACGAGCCGAGCGCTGGTGGCGACGGCTCCAAGGAAGAGCTGCTCCTCCACGCCATGGGCGCCAGCTTCCGGAAGCTCCAGGCGCTCCACCGCGCCCGCCTGGACAAGACTAAGTCCAGGATGGCGGTGGCGGAGAAGGCGGAGGCGTACCTCCAGAAGCGCGTCGCCGAGACGCAGGACTGGTTCCACCAGGCTCACGAGGAGCTGAAGGCCGCCCAGGGCGAGCTGGCCAAGCGTGATGTGGAGCTCACTATGGCGCGCCAAAGATGTCGGTGTGGAACGACACCTATGGGATCACAAGAATCCCTACTACGGTAGCCGGGGCGCAGGGTTGCGAGAAGAGTAGGATTAGTAATCAACACAAGGATCCTTTACCCAGGTTCGGGCCACCAGGATGCGTAAAACCCTAGTTCTGCTTTGGTGGATGTATTGAGTGTTCTTGAGCCCTCGAACTAGCTACGGTGGCTGGGTAGTTCCAAAGAGCCGAATCCTTCTCCAGTACGCCATGGGCCTCCTTTTATAGTCGAAAGGGGCTGCCACAGTGGCACACAGGAGGTGGAAAGGCGTACAGTGCTACGAGCTTATCGCTCGTATTACAGGACAAGACGCATTTAATGCGTCGCTGAGGTGTCCCCTAGCTTTATCGGGGACGGGAGCGAGGCCCGTCCCGTCCGTCGCCGCTCCTCCTCGCTTCGACACGCGCCCTGGCTAGCGATGCGTGTGGCGCCATGTAGGTAGGCAGGCAGCTGAGGTGGCACGATGGTAGGGTCTTCACGAAGATCTGCATGCCACCATGCAGGCGCTTGCCAATCTGGCCTAGAAGCTGAATGTTGCCACACAGGTGCCAGCCCAGCTGGTTGAGCTGGCAGCTGCATGCGAACGGCGGTGGAGACTTGGCTGGTGCGGGCCAGGCAGTGGCCCTACTGGCGTCCAAGGTGAGGGCCTTGCCGAGCGGCCCGACAAGGATCTTGCCGTGGCGTGCTGTCGTCCCCGGCAAGGATCTTCCCGGGGGTCTTGTGGCTCTCCTCAGCAAGGATCTTGCCGAGGACCGTTGTCTTCTAATCCTCATCTGATCTTGAATATTCCTTGGTCTTGACAAAGATCTGCATGCTACGATGGAGGTGCCTCCTGAGCCCTAGGTCCAACATGGTTGGTTGAGTTGGAACCCGTGGGCTCGAAGGTGGCTCACTCCGCTGGTGTGGGTGAGCTGCCCCGGCAAGGGTCTTGTCGGGGCTGCTGAGGCTATCCCGGCAAGTTGCCGGGGGAGCCTGCTTCGTCCTTCTGCTTCTTTGTGTTCTTGGCCTTGGCTGTCTTGTACTTCGGTTTTACCTTGGTTCACCTCCCCTGTTTTGCTTAGTCCGGCCGTGGGCGCGGCTCCGACTGTCCGCGCACAGGTAAAGGGGTACAAAGGTGCGCCCCTTCTTTTGTACACCGACACCATGGTAATTTTTTGTCCCATTTGGGGCACGTTTGGGTATATGCTTCTCACAAACCAGAGCTTCTCACAACAAGCATGATGGTTTCGGTATGGAACGTCCCACCTCTGGGGACGAAATGATATCCATTGCCTCTTATTGCTTTCAAATTTTTTCTCCTGTCAACATAGAACAACATGAGTGTTGTGTCAATTTTTGTGATTTTGGGGTTCGTTTGGACATTTTTATGCATTAACTGAGTTTTCAATGCATTTATGTGCATATTCAAATTTGAACTACATGCACATGCTCCAGTGCATATAAATTGGTTGAAAAATCAAATCTTTTGCCTTGGGTGCATGGTTAGGTCCAATGCAAGAAATGGGAATGGACTTCAAACACCAGGGCACCATTGATTGCCGCCAAAACATTGAGATACTTTGTTTTTAAATTCTAGTAAATCCAAAACCAATCTGAAATTCATGAAACTTGGCATGCTATCATGGAATGGCACCCGACATGCTGTGGTATTTTTCGTGTCCATTTTGAGAGAAGGCGCACTCGAATAACAGCCAACAAAGGCATTTTGAAAAAAATAGCTGCCACCTTAATATCTCAAACGTTTGTATATTTCAAACCATGTGCGTTCTATTAACCATTCACGTGATGCCACGTGTCTTACTTTTAATGGCTATAGGTTTTAATGGCTCTTGATCGCAAACGTTTTAGATAGAACACCCGTATGCAAAGTGAGAGCAGGATTTGTGCATCTCTTGAGCATAAGCGGTTCTTTTGGATGACCTGTGTGCAACCACTTACAAACAATTTGGTAAGATTTGCATCTGTCATATTGGGTATGTTGCCATTTGTCAAACTGGAAAGATTGACATTTGTTGATCTAGTAACATTTCCATTTGTCAACCTTGTTACACTGTGATTTGTCAAAATATGAAGCTAAAAATCACTAGCAGTGTCTAATTTTTGCAACTAAAATTCAGTAATTAAGCATAGATGGAGGCGAGGAGGCATGTTCAGCCGGACGTGCAGTGGGCGGTGCAGTACTATTCGATTTGACAGTGGGCGGCGCAGTTCCCGATACGGCTTTAATGCAGACGAGGGAGAGGGTAGCGGTTCCCAAAATGTTGAACGGCCAATGATGCATCCTCCTTCAATTAGCATCGTGTGAATGCATGAGGGAAGTAATGGGAGGAGGACTGGGAAAAGAGGCAGCCCGATGTGAATGCAACGCAGTTTGCACTCATATAAAGGTGCCCCTCCATTCCAATGCATCTACCACATTGTACACACCTAAGCATTTGCCTAAGCACCTACAGTAATACGCGCAAAAGTGCTCACTCCAGACCCATGGCGGCGATGCACGCGAGCGGCCAGCGGTTATGCCAGATGGTCCATGATGCCGGCCTGCGGCATGGCACCGAGGATCGTCTCCCGATGGTGTTGGCGACCGGCTGGTGGATGGCCACCGTCGATGCTAGCTACGACTCTCAGTATGACCATATGATCATTGCCACCACCAACAAGTTCTCCCTCGTCAAGAAGCTCGCGGACGACATCGCCGTACTCCTCCAGCCCGTGCGCCCGGGCTCCTCATTGCCTGCCACCCTAATCGGCCTCCATGGTCGGAACCTCTTTCAAGCAATGGTGGCCCTCCGACTGCCCGCCAACGCCACGAAGAATGTCCACCTCGAGGTCGCGCTCGCCGCGATGCGCCTCGCCCTGCAATAATTCGTCGACCTACACATCCACGTGTATGAGCGAATCGTGTACATAGGTATCTACAAGGCCAGTGAGGACGCTACGACGTTGGCCTTCCTCAACCGGCTGGAAGCCTTGGATGCCTTTACTGAGAAGCACCTTGACCTCGTCACAAAAGCCGCCGCTTCTTAGCCGCTGGTCGGTGGCCCGGTGCACTGAGTTGAGGAGGAGGAGGTCGTACGTTGATGGATGCATCTTTCTTCTTGCCTCCTGTAACCACCACTGCGGTCGCATCATCGTGGACTTAATTCTTATTGTGCTATTGCATTCTCGTTTCAGTCAATACAGACATGTGCGATCCCTTTTCTTAATTATATGCATCACTATAACTAGTACTCCATCTGTCGATTTATAAGTTGTGCTGCCAGTGTTTGGGGCCGGCGCACGATCACACACGTTCGTGTGCATGCAGTTGCGCCGGGTGCGGTGCGACGATGCAGTTACCCGCTGCAAAAACTGCCATGCGGGGGACGTGGCATTGACCATTGGGCGGCAACAGTCGGTCATCCGGGTGCCCAATAAAGGATGCAAAGAGGGATCCTACAGCAGCAAGGACCAGCTTCCCTACCGATAGCTCATCTAACAGAACTCCCAAGTTAAGCGTCGAGGCTTGAGTAGTCATCAGATGGGTGACCGGATGGGAAGTGGCCTCGATGTTAAATTAACTAATGTGATGGGTTACTGTAAACATTTAATTGCGTTGAATGTATATAGTACTCCATCATATTAGTTGAATTAACCTTGAGGTCCTTGTTTTGTAATTTTTGACATTTTTTTTGTACACATGTTGATTGGATTGAAGAAGGTCTATCTCGTTACATTTTGATAATTTTTGTTTTTTGAACACACGTTGATTGGCTTGAATGAAGGTCTATCCCGTTACTTTATGACATGTTTCCAAAACTTGGACCTCGAAGTTAATTCAACTAATAGGACGGAGCACTATATACATTCAACGCAATTAAATGTTTTCCAAAAAAGGTGATATGATTTCCGTGAAACTTATAAGTCATGTATGTCAAATTAACCTCTGTGTACTTGTTCTCGAATTAACCTCCGGACCTTTTTGCCGCGTATCACACACATCTTGTTAAGTTGAACCGTTTATGTTGTCTTCCCTGATAGAAAACAGTTCATTTGACTGAACCGTATGCCGTATATCACACACACCTTTATATGGCTAACTGTTTCTGTTGCTTTCCCTAATATCAAACAGTTCACCGGAGTGAACTGTATGCCGTATATCGCACACACATTGATATGGCTGCCCGTTTCTGTTGTTCTGTCTAATCGCAAACAATTCGTCTGGATGAACCATATGCCCTGCATCGCACATGCAACTAAAATTTGAACCGTGTTTGATGCATCCTCCATCGCAAACGTTTTGCACCTTTTTGAAGGTTTTTTCACATCCATGTTTGTGATTAATGCATTGCACACAGTTTCGTAGAAGGGTCTCTGATCGTAGTGTCGCGTTAGCAGCATCCTGCAGTAGTGCCTTGAGCCGAATGATGGAGATAGCCACTCGGTATGCAAATGGCGAAGAGGAGGACCGGCTCCGCAATGGTAAAGGGAAAGCAGTCGACCCCGACACTGGGGGCGGGAATCCCAATAGGAAGCAAAAGCGTAAGGCTGAGGCTGCAGGTCCTGCTGAACCGGCAGTTCTGAATGCTCAAGGAAAGTTTAAAGGAAAGCCCAAGGGGCCGTGGGTGCCCAAAACGGTGAAATATTAGTCAAGCCAGGATGTCCTGGATTTGTCGTGTCATATTCACACGAAGAAGGATGAAGAGGGTAACTTGATTTTGCCCAAGCATACCACTCGACAGTGTAGACTCCTGATTCAGCAGTTCCGAGAGGGTTAGCTCAGTGAGCAGGACTTTGATAAGGATGAAGAGGAAGAAAAGGATGATGGTTACCCAAGGGTCAATGCTACCTTGGTGATTTTTGCTGATGTCGAGAGCAAAATTCGACTGAAAGTCATTAACAGAGAAGTGAACATGGTTGCTCCGGCAACTACGATCTACCTGAAGTGGCCGAAAACTCCCATTACATTCGACCAGTCAGATCACGCAGCGCACGTTGCTACCCCCGGGCAGCAAGCGTTGGTGGTTTACCCAGTCGTTGGGGGCATCCGACTGACTAAATTTCTTATGGATGGTGGTAGTGGTCTGAACATTCTGTATGCTGAGACCCTCCAAGGGATGGGCATTCCGATGTCCGAACTCAGTGAAAGCAACATGCAGTTCCACGGAGTCATCCCAGGGAATAAAGCAAAGTCACGCGGACAGATTGCTCTTGATGTGGTTTTTGGAGATTCCAAGAATTTCCGCAAGGAGAAGTTGAGGTTTGAGGTAGTGGATTTCCACAGTGCCTATCATGCTATTCTGGGCAGACCTGCATATGCTCGTTTCATGGCCCATCCATGTTACGTGTACCTTAAGTTGAAGATGCCTGGGCCCAAAGGTGTGATTACAGTCACTGGGAATAGGCAGAGAGCAGAGGATTGCCTCCAGAAAGGCTCCAAGATTGCTGATGAGAAAATGGCGGTGGTGGAGCTGGAAGAGTACAAGAAAAATGCCAATCTGAGTGATTTGTTGCGAGCCAAGAAGCCTGCTTCTGAGTCTGCATTTCAGTCGGTCGGTGAGACGAAGCGAGTCGACATTCACCCGACAGACACTTCAGCCGCTCCGACCCACATCTCAACGATACTCGACAACAAACAGGAAGCCGCGCTCATCCAATTCCTCCATGAGAACTAGGACATCGTTGCATGGAAACCATCAGACATACCGGGTGTACCGAGGGGGCTGGCTGAGCACCATTTGCGTGTCGACCCGAAGGCAAAACCTATCAAAGAGCATCTCCGTCGGTCCGCCTTGGAAAAGAGGAAGGCGATTGGCGAGGAAGTGGCTCGGCTCCTGGCAGCAGAGTTCATCTACGAGATATACCACTCCGAGTGGCTCGCCAATGTCGTCATGGTCCCTAAGAAGGATGATTCACTTCGTATGTGTATCGATTTCAAGCATATCAATCGGGCCTGCCCGAAAGATCATTTTCCTCTCCCCCGCATCGATCAGATTGTCGACTCGACTGCGGGGTGTGAGCGTTTGTGTTTTTTGGATGCGTATTCCGGGTAACATCAGATCCTAATGTATGGACCCGATGAAATAAAAACGGCCTTCATCACCCCATTCAGGTGTTTTTGCTATGTCACCATGCCTTTCGGTCTCAAGAATGCTGGTGCCACATTCATGCGCATGATCCAGAAGTGCCTACTCACTCAGATTAGTTGGAGTGTGGAAGCATATATGGATGATACCGTGGTCAAGTCACACAAGAATTCTGAGCTGCTGACTGACCTCGCTGAAACCTTTGCCAATCTGAGAAGATATGACATCAAGCTGAATCCGTCTAAGTGCACATTCGGAGTTCCTAGAGGAAAGCTGCTCGGTTTTCTTGTTTCCGAGCGAGGGATAGATGCAAACCCTGAAAAGATCGGTGCAATTCTCCGAATGAAACACCCTGTGCGTGTGCATGACATTCAGAAGCTGACGGGTTGTCTTGTTGCATTAAGTCGATTCATTTCTCGTCTCGGTGAAAAGGCATTGCCTCATTACTGACTGATGAAAAAGTATGATACATTCGAGTGGACTCCTGAAGCTGAAGCAGCGTTTGTAGAGCTCAAAGCCCTACTTTCCACCCAGCAGGTGCTTGCTGCTCCTGTTAGCAAAGAGCCCCTACTATTATATATATTGCAGCCACTGGTCAGGTTGTCAGCACAGTGCCCACAGTCGAGCGAGAAGAAGAAGGCAAGGACTATAAAGTTCAACACCCAGTGTATTACATTTCTGAAGTCCAGACTCCGTCCAAGCAAAGGTATCCACATTACTAGAAGCTCTTCTATGGAATTTATTTGACTACAAAGAAAGTTGCACATTACTTCCAAGACCACTCGATTCCAGTCGTCAGCGACGCTCCGTTGTCTGAAATCTTGAACAATCGAGATGCAACTGGTCGAGTGGCTAAGTGTGAGATTGAACTTCTTCCTCTCGACATCAAGTTTGAAGCAAAGAAGGCGATCAAGTCTCAAGCAATTGCAGATTTCTTGGCCGAGTGGATTGAGCAACAGCAGCCAACCCAAGTTCACTCGGAACACAAAACCATGTTCTTTGATGGATCTAATATGTTAAATGGTATTGGTGCCGGAGTGGTCCTGGTATCCCCAAGAGGCGACAAACTCATTTACGTCCTCTAGATTCACTTTGATTCCTCCAACAATGAAGCTGAGTACGAAGCACTCCTCTACGGGTTGCGCATGGCCATCTCACTCGGCGTCCGTCGCTTGATGGTATACAGCGACTGAGACTTGGTGGTTAATCAGGTGATGAAGGTGTGGGATGTCAGGAGCCCTGCCATGACCGAATACTTCAATGCAGTAAGAAAGTTGGAAAAGAAGTTTCAAGGGTTGGAGCTCCACCACATTCCCCGACTCAAGAATCAAGCAGCCGATGACTGATGTCTACTGCGCAACCTTCTTCTTGTAGACGTTGTTGGGCCTCCAAGTGCAGAGGTTTGTAGGACAGTAGCAAATTTCCCTCAAGTGGATGACCAAAGGTTTATCAATCTGTGGGAGGCGTAGGATGAAGATGGTCTCTCTCGAACAACCCTACAACCAAATAACAAAGAGTCTCTCGTGTCCCCAACACACCCAATATAATGGTAAATTGTATAGGTGCACTAGTTTGGCGAAGAGATGGTGATACAGGTGCAATATGGATAGTAGATATAGGTTTTTGTAATCTGAAAATATAAAAACAGCAAGGTAACTAATGATAAAAGTGAGCACAAACGGTATTGCAATGCTTCGAAACAAGGCCTGGGGTTCATACTTTCACTAGCGCAAGTTCTCTCAACAATAATAACATAACTGGATCATATAACTATCCCTCAACATGCAACAAAGAGTCACTCCAAAGTCACTTATATAGGAGAAAAAACGAAGATATTATTGTAGGGTACGAAACCACCTCAAAGTTATTCTTTCTGATCGATCTATTCAAGACTCTGTAGTAAAATAACACGAAGCTATTCTTTCAGTTCGATCTATCCTAGAGTTCGTACTAGAATAACACCTTAAGACACATGATGTCTACTACGCAACCTTCTTCTTGTAGACGTTGTTGGGCCTCCAAGTGTAGAGGTTTGTAGGACAGTAGCAAATTTCCCTCAAGTGGATGACCTAAGGTTTATCAATCCGTGGGAGGCATAGGATGAAGATGGTCTCTCTCGAACAACCCTGCAACCAAATAACAAAGAGTCTCTTGTGTCCCCAACACACCTAATACAATGGTAAATTGTATAGGTGCACTAGTTCGGCGAAGAGATGGTGATACACGTGCAATATGGATGGTAGATATAGGTTTTAGTAATCTAAAAATATAAAAACAGCAAGGTAGCAAGTGATTAAAGTGAGCACAAACGGTATTGCAATGATAGGAAACAAGGCCTAGGGTTCATACTTCCACTAGTGCAAGTTCTCTCAACAATAATAACATAATTGGATCATATAACTATCCCTCAACATGCAACAAAGAGTCACTCCAAATTCACGAATAGAGGAGACAGACGAAGAGATTATGGTAGGGTATGAAACCACCTCAAAGTTATTCTTTCCAATCAATCCGTTGGCCTATTCCTATAAGTGTCACAAACAGCCCTAGAGCTCGTACTAGAATAACACCTTAAGACACAAATCAACCAAAACCCTAATGTCACCTAGATACTCCAATGTCACCTCAAGTATCCGTGGGTATGATTATACGATATGCATCACACAATCTCAGATTCATCTATTCAACCAACACATAGAACCTCAAAGAGTGCCCCAAAGTTTCTACCGGAGAATCCAGACGAAAACGTGTGCCAACCCCTATGCATAGGTTCATGGGCGGAACCCGCAAGTTGATCACCAAAACATACATCAAGTGGATCACGTGATATCCCATTGTCACCACAGATACGCACGGCAAGACATACATCAAATGTTCTCAAATCATTAAAGACTCAATCCGATAAGATTACTTCAAAGGGAAAACTCAATCCATTACAAGAGAGTAGAGGGGGAGAAGCAACATAAGATCAAACTATAATAGCAAAGCTCGCGATACATCAAGATCGTGCGAAATCAAGAACTTGAGAGAGAGAGAGATCAAACACATAGCTACTGGTACATACCCTCAGCCCCGAGGGTGAACTACTCCCTCCTCGTCATGGAGAGCGCCGGGATGATGAAGATGGCCACCGGTGAGGGTTCCCCCCTCCGGCAGGGTGCCGGAACAGGGTCCCGATTGACTTTTGGTGGCTACAGAGGCTTGCGGCGGCGGAACTCCCGATCTATTCTGTTCCCCGATCGTTTTAGGGTATATGGGTATATATAGGAGGAAGAAGTACGTCAGGGGAGCCACAAGGGGCCCATGAGGGTGGAGGGCGCGCCGTAGGGGGGTGGGTGCGCCCCCTACCTCGTGGCTACCTCGTTTCTTTCCTGACGTGCACTCCAAGTTTATCCGGTAGCTTTCCTTCCAAAAATAATTTCTCCAGTTGGTTTCTTTCCGTTTCGACTCCGTTTGATATTTCTTTTCTTCGAAACACTGAAACAAGGAAAAAAAATAGGAACTGGCACTGGGCTCTGGGTCAATAGGTTAGTCCCAAAAGTAATATAAAAGTGTTTAATAAAGCCCATAAACATCCAAAACAGATAATATAATAGCATGGAACAATCAAAAATTATAGATACGTTGGAGACGACAAGATTCTAAGCTTAATTCCTGCTCGTCCTCGAGTAGGTAAATGATAAAAAAGATAATTTTTGATGTGGAGTGCTATTTGGCATAATTTCAATGTAATTCTTCTTACTTGTGATATGAATATTCAGATCCGAAAGATTCAAGATAAAAGTTCATATTGACATAAAAATAATAATACTTCAAGCATACTAACAAAGCAATTATGTCTTCTCAAAATAACATGGCCAAAGAAAGTTATCCCTACAAAATCATATAGTCTGGCTATGCTCTATCTTCACCACACAAAGTATTTAAATCATGCAGAACCCCGATGACAAGCCAAGCAATTGTTTCATACTTTTTACATTCTCAAAACTTTTTCAATCTTCACACAATACATGAGCGTGATCCATGGATATAGCACTATATGGGTGGAATAGAAGGGTGGTTTTGGAGAAGACAAAAAGGGAGAAGATAGTCTCACATCAACTAGGCGTATCAACGGGCTATGGAGATGCCCATCAATAGATATCAATGTGAGTGATTAGGGATTGCCATGCAACGGATGCGCTAGAGCTATAAGTATGTGAAAGCTCAACAAAAGAAACTAAGTGGGTGTGCATCCAACTCGCTTGCTCATGAAGACCTAGGGCATTTTGAGGAAGCCCATCACTGGAATATACAAGCCAAGTTCTATAATGAAAAATTCCCACTAGTATATGAAAGTGACAAAATGAGAGACTCTCTATCATGAAGATCATAGTGCTACTTTGAAGCACAAGTGTGGTAAAAGGATAGTAGCATTGTCCCTTCTCTCTCTTTTTTTGTTTTTTTGTTTGGGCCTTTTCTCTTTTTTTATGGCCTCTTTTTTTCTCTCTTTTATTTATTTATTTATTTTTTCGTCCGGAGTCTCATCCCGACTTGTGGGGGAATCATGGTCTCCATCATCCTTTCCTCACTGGGATAATGCTCTAATAATGACGATCATCACACTTTTATTTACTTACAGCTCAACAATTACAACTCGATATTTAGAACAAAATATGACTCTATATGAATGCCTCCGGCAGTGTACCGGGATATGCAATGAATCAAGAGTGACATGTATGAAAGAATTATGAACGGTGGCTTTGCCACAAATACGATGTCAACTACATGATCATCCTAAGCAATATGACAATGATGGAGCGTGTCATAGTAATCAGAACGGTGGTAAGTTGCATGGCAATGTATCTCGGAATGGCTATGGAAATGCCATGATTGGTAGGTATGGTGGCTGTTTTGAGGAAGGTATATGGTGGGTGTATGATACCGGCGAAAGGTGCGCGGTACTAGAGAGGCTAGCAATGGTGGAAGGAAGAAAGTGCGTATAATCCATGGACTCAACAATAGTCATAAAGAACTCATATACTTAAGATCTACAAGTTATCAAAGCAAAGTATTAGGCGCATGCTTCTAGGGGGATAGATTGGTAGGAAAAGACCATCGCTCATCCCCGACCGCCACTCATAAGGAACACAATAAATAAATAAATCATGCTCCGACTTCATCACATAACGGTTCACCATACGTGCATGCTACGGTAATCACAAACTTTAACACAAGTGTTTCTCAAATTCACAACTACTCAAATAGCATGACTCTAATATCACCATCTTTATATCTCAAAACAATTATCAAGCATTAAACTTCTCTTAGTATGCCTAGCATATTACGATTATTTAAGAGAATTACCATGCTATTTAAGTCTCTCGAAATAATCTAAGTGAATCATGATAGATCAATAGTTTCTATAAAAAAAATCCACCACCGTGCTCTAAAATATATAAGTGAAGAACTAGAGCAAATGACAAACTACTCCGAAAGATATAAGTGAAGATCAATGAGTAGTCGAATAATTATACAACTATGTGAAGACTCTCCCATTTAAGAATTTCAGATCTTGGTATTTTATTCAAACAGCAAGCAAAGCTAAAGAAAATAAAATGACGCTCCAAGCAAAACACATATCATGTGGTGAATAAAAATATAGCTCCAAGTAAAGTTACCGATGAACGAAGAAGAAAGAGGGGATGCCTTCTGGTGCATCCCCAAGCTTAGGCTCTTGGTTATCCTTGAATATTAACTTGGGGTGCCTTGGGCATCCCCAAGCTTGGCTCTTTCCACTCCTTATTCCATAGTCCATCGAATCTTTACCCGAAACTTGAAAACTTCACAACACAAAACTTAACAGAAAACTCGTAAGCTCCGTTAGCGAAAGAAAACAAAACACCACTTCAAGGTACTGTAATGAAATCATTCTTTATTTATATTGGTGTTAAAACTACTGTATTCCAACTTCTCTATGGTTTATAAACTATTTTACTAGCCATGGAGTCATCAAAATAAGCAAACAACTCACGAAAAACAGAATCTGTCAAAAACAGAACAGTCTGTAGTAATCTGTAACTAACGCAAACTTATGGAACTCCAAAAATTCTAAAATAAATTGGTGGACCTGAGTAATTTGTCTAGTAATCATATGCAAAAAGAATCAACTAAATAACACTATCCAGTAAAAAGTTGAAGCTAATCTCGTGAGCGCTAAAGTTTCTGTTTTTTACAGCATAATCATAAAGACTTCGCCCAAGTCTTCCCAAAGGTTCTACTTGGCACAAACACTAATTAAAACATAAAACCACATCTAAACAGAAGCTAGATGGATTATTTATTACTAAACCGAACCAAAAAGCAAGAAACTAAAATAAAATTGGGTTGCCTCCCAACAAGCGCTATCGTTTAACGCCCCTAGCTAGGCATGATGATTTCAATGATGCTCACATAAAAGATAAGAATTGAAACATAAAGAGAGCATCATGAAGAATATGACTAGCACATTTAAGTCTAACCCACTTCCTATGCATAGGGATTTTGTGAGCAAACAACTTATGGGAACAATAATCAACTAGCACAGGAAGGCAAAACAAGCATAACTTCAAAACTTTAAGCACATAGAGATGAAACTTGATATTATTGCAATTCCTACAAGCATATGTTCCTCCCTCATAATAAATTTCAGTAGCATCATGAATGAATTCAACAATATAACCAGCACATAAAGCATTCTTTTCATGATCTACAAGCATTGAAAATTTACTACTCTCCGCATAAGCAAAATTATTCTCATTCGGGATAGTGGGAGTATCATAAGAGACTTGAATACTATAAATTGTTTCCACATTAAAAGAGTAATGTTCAGATAAAGGGTAATCATAATCATGACAAGTTTTATAAATATAATCATCACTACTTTTACAGCATAAGTTTCATCACAATAATCATCATAAGTAGCAACTTTGTTCTCATCATAATCAATTGAAACCTCTTCCGAAATAGTGGATACATCACTAAATAAAGTCATGACCTCTCCAAATCCACTTTCATTAATATTATAAGATTCAACATCTTCCAAAATAGTGGGATCATTACTTCCTAAAGTTGACACTCTTCCAAACCCACTTTTATTAATATAATCATCATAAGTAGGAGGCATGCTATCATTATTGCAATTTTGCATATCAAAACTTGGGAGACTAAAAATATCATATTCATTGAATGTAGCATCCCCAAGCTTGGGACAAACATTAATTTTAGCAAATATATTCTCAAAAACATCATCAAACATAGCATCCCCAATCTTGGGCCTTTTCATATCATAAGCATAATCACTCTCATCATTAATAGTATGGATAGCACCAATAGTATAGCAATTATCATATTCTTCCAAGCAAGTGCCAAAAAGATTTTCAAGATCATAAGAAGTATCTTTATCTTCCCAATCATAATCATCACAACAAGCAATAGGCATAACGAGATTATCATCAAGTGCATCATCTTCCACAATTATTTTTGATTCATTTTCATGAGGCACAACAATAATAGGAGCAACATTATTTGGGAGACATACCTTTTTACCTCTCTTCCTTTTTCTTTTCTTCTTCTTTACCACATCATGTGTGGGTTCAATCCTCTTTTTGGAGCTCCTTATTAATGAGATTGGTTGAATAGAAGGCTCCTCCTTATTACCTGATTCATCATAAGAAATAATAGGAGGATATTGGGAAGTCTCTTCCCTTTCGTTAGTATTCTCTTCATCTTCTATTTGTTTTCTTCTCTTTATGTAACTGGCAATATAAGGATTTTCAATGCAATTCACCGCACAATACATATAAATCTCTTCTTGATCAATATCGAGGAATTTCTCAAGGTTATATTCTGGAATATGCTTAGTTTGACGTTTCATTTCTTCATAACCCAAAAGCAAACTAAGTTCATTATGATGTGCAAGGGAAATCAAGTCATCACAATTTTTGGACACGATTCGATCATGAAACAATTTTCAATTAATATTTAAATGACCATGTTCATTGCAAAGTTCATAGGTACGGTAAAGATATTTTAAATTTTCAGCACACACATTTAGCCTTTCTTGCAACCATTTAGTTTCTAAGTACTTATGCCTCTTGCAATATCTATCTTCCCTATATGGTGTGTACTTGCAAACCTAATGCACTCCACAAAAATTGACATGTTTATAGGAGACATTTTCATCATAACTAGAGCAATCATCATTAGTACTATGGATATTCAAGGAGTTCATACTAACAACATCGCAATCATGCTCATCGTTCAAAGATTTAATGTCAAACATTTTAATGCATTCTTCTTCTAACACTTTGGCACAATTTTCCTTTCCATCATACTCACGAAAGATATTAAAAAGATGAAGCGTATGAGACAAACTCAATTCTATTTTTTGTAGTTTTCTTTTATAAAATAAGTTAGTGCTAAAACAAGAAAAAAAAGTTTCGATTGCAAGATCTAAAGACATACCTTCAAGCACTAACCTCCCCGGCAACGGCGCCAGAAAAGAGCTTGATGTCTACCACGCAACCTTCTTCTTGTAGACGTTGTTGGGCCTCCAAGTGCAGATGTTTGTAGGACAGTAGCAATTTTCACTCAAGTGGACGACCTAAGGTTTATCAATCCATGGGAGGCGTAGGATGAAGATGGTCTCTCTCAAACTACCCTGCAACCAAATAACAAAGAGTCTCTTGTGTCCCCAACACACCCAATACAATGGTAAATTGTCTAGGTGCACTAGTTCGGCGAAGAGATGGTGATACAAGTGCAATATGGATAGTAGATATACGTTTTTGTAATCTGAAAACATAAAAAAAGCAAGGTAACTAGTAACAAAAGTGAGCAAAAACGGTATTGCAATACTTCAAAACAAGGCCTAGGGTTCGTACTTTCACTAGTGCAAGTTCTATCAACAATGATAACATAATTAGATCATATAACAATCCCTCGACGTGCAACAAAGAGTCACTCCAAAGTCACTAATAGCAGAGAACAAACGAAGAGATTATTGTAGGGTACGAAACCACCTCAAAGTTATTCTTTCTGATCGATCTATTGGGCTATTCCTATAAGTGTCACAAACAGCCCTAGAGTTCGTACTAAAATAACACCTTAAAACACACATCAATCAAAACCCTAATGTCACCTAGATACTCCAATGTCACCACAAGTATCCATGAGGTTTGATTATGCGATATGCATCACACAATCTCAGATTCATCTATTCAAACCAACACAAAGAACTTCAAAGAGTGCCCCAAAGTTTCTACCGGAGAGTCAAGACGAAAACGTGTGCCAACCCCTATGCATAAGTTCACAAGGTCACAGACCCATAAGTTGACCACCAAAACATACATCAAGTGGATCACGTGAATATCCCATTGTCACCACAGATAAGCACATGCAAGACATACATCAAGTGTTCTCAAATCCTTAAAGACTCAATCCGATAAGATAACTTCAAAGGGAGAACTCAATCCATTACAAGAAGGTAGACTGGGAGAAACATCATAAGATCCAACTATAATAGCAAAGCTCGCGGTACATCAAGATCGTGCCAATTAAAGAACAAGAGAGAGAGAGAGAGATCAAACACATAGCTACTGGTACATACCCTCAGCCCTGAGGGTGAACTACTCCCTCCTCGTCATGGAGACCGCCAGGGTGATGAAGATGGCCACCGGTGATGATTTCCCCCTCTGGCAGGGTGCCGGAACAGGGTCTCGATTGGTTTTTCATGGCTACAGAGGCTTGCGGCGGCGAAACTCCCGATTTAGGTTTCTTTTAGGGGTTTTCTGTATTTATAAGAATTTTTGGCGTCAGTTTCAAGTCAGGGGTGTCCACGAGGAGCCCACAAGGTCGGATGGCGCACCCCAGGGGGGGGGGTAGGGCGCGCCCTCCAACCTTGTGGAGGCCTTGTGGATCTTCTGGCCCAACTCTTTTTCTTCGGGGGCTTCTTTTGGTCCATAAAAAATTACCATAAATTTTTAGGTCAATGGGACTCCGTTTGATATTCCTTTTCTGCAAAACTCAAAAACAAGGAAAAGTCATAAACTGGCACTGGGCTCTAGGTTAATAGTTTAGTCCCAAAAATCATATAAAAATCATATAAATGCATATAAAACATCCAAGATCGATAATATTATAGCATGGAACAATCAGAAATTATAGATACGTTGGAGACGTATCAAGCATCCCCAAGCTTAATTCCTGCTTGTCCTCGAGTAGGTAAATGATAAAAAAAGTATTGTTGATGTGGAATGCTACCTAACATATTTATCCATGTAATTTCTCTTTATTGTGGCATGAATGTTCAGATCCGTAAGATTCAAAACAAAAGTTTAATATTGACATAAAAACAATAGTACTTCAAGCATACTAACAAGGCAATTATGTCTTCTCAAAATAACATGGCCAAAGAAAGCTTATCCCTACAAAATCATATAGTCTGGCTATGCTCCATCTTCATCACACAAAATACTCAAATCATGCACAACCCCGATGACAAGCCAAGAAATTGTTTCATACTTTTTATGTTCTCAAACTTTTTCAACTTTCAGGCAATACATGAGCGTGAGCCATGGACATAGCACTATAGGTGGAATAGAAGGTGGTTGTGGAGAAGACAAAAATAAGGAGATAGTCTCACATCAACTAGGCGTATCAACGGGCTATGGAGATGCCCATTAGTAGATATTAATGTGAGTGAGTAGGGATTGTCATGCAACAGATGCACTAGAGCTATATATTTATGATAGCTCAAAAAGAAACTAAGTGGGTGTGCATCCAACTCGCTTGCTCATGAAGACCTAGGGCAATTTGAGGAAGCCCATCGTTGGAATATACAAGCTAAGTTCTATAATGAAAAATTCCCACTAGTATATGAAAGGGACAACATAGGAGACTCTCTATCATGAAGATCATGGTGCTACTTTGAAGCACAAGTGTGGTAAAAGGATAGTAGCATTGCCCCTTCTCTCTTTTTCTCTCATTTTTTTGGTCCTTCTCCTTTTTTATTTGGCCTTTCCAATTTTTTTATTTCCTCACATGGGACAATGCTCTAGTAATGAAGGTCATCACACTTTTATTTACTTTACAACTCAAGAATTACAACTCGATACTTAGAACAAAATATGACTCTATATGAATGCCTCCGGTGGTGTACCGGGATGTGTAATGAATAAAGAATGACATGTACGAAAGAATTATGAACGGTGGCTTTGCCACAAATACGATGTCAACTACAAGATCATGCGAAGCAATATGAAAATGATGGAATGTGTCATAATAGACGGAACGGTGGAAAGTTGCATGGCAATATATCTCGGAATGGCTATGGAAATGCCATAATAGGTAGGTATGGTGGCTGTTTTGAGGAAGGTATATGGTGGGCTTATGGTACCATTGAAAGTTGCGCGACACAAGAGAGGCTGGCAATGATGGAGGGGTGAGAGTGCGTATAATCCATGGACTCAACATTAGTCATAAAGAACTCACATACTTATTGCAAGAATCTATTAGTTATCGAAACAAAGTACTACATGCATGATCCTAGGGGGATAGATTGGTAGGAAATTACCATCGCTCGTCCCCGACCGCCATTCATATGGAAGACAATCAAAAAATATCTCATGCTCCAACTTCGTTACATAACGGTTCACCATA
The DNA here is from genome assembly GCA_021605145.1 of Aegilops bicornis. Lineage (NCBI taxonomy): Eukaryota > Viridiplantae > Streptophyta > Magnoliopsida > Poales > Poaceae > Aegilops > Aegilops bicornis. Next base: position 421,557,601 of record CM038669.1, on the reverse strand, counting down.
CGTGCATGCTACGGGACTCACAAACCTTAACACAAGTACTTCTCAAATTCACAACTACTCACTAGCATGACTCTAATATCACTATCCTCATATCTCAAAACAATCATAAGGAATCAAACTTCCCATAGTATTCAATGCACTTTATATGAAAGTTTTTATTATATCCCTCTTGGATGCCTATCATATTAGGACTACATTCATAACCTAAGCAAATTACCATGCTGTTTAGAGACTCTCAAAATGATATAATTGAAGCATGAGAGTTCAACAATTTCTTCAAAATAAAACTACCGTTATGCTCTAAAAAGATATAAGTGAAGCACTAGAGCAAACGACAAACTACTCCAAAAGATATAAGTGAAGATCAATGAGTAGTCGAATAATTATGTAACTATGTGAATACTCCTTCTCATAAATAAATTTTTAGATCTTAGGGACTTTATTCAAACAGCAAGCAAAAAAATGACATTGCAAGGATAGCACATATCATGTGAAGAAGCACAAAACTTAGGTTCAAGCAAAACTAACCGATAGTTGTTGAAGAAGAAAGGTGGGATGACAACCGGGGAATCCCCAAGCTTAGATGCTTGAGAATTCTTGAAATGTTAATTAGGGATGCCTTGGGCATCCCCAATCTTGAGCTTTTGTGTCTCCTTAATTTCTTTCATGTCGCGGTTTCCCTAAATCTTAAAAGCTTTATCCACACAAAACTCAATAAGAACTCGTGAGATAGGTTAGTATAAATCCATGCAAAACCTTATCATTCTCTATTATAGAAAATCATTAAAATTATTATTTTACATTGCATACCAAATGCCTCTGCATATTTAATACTAATATCCTCAAATAGAATCATTAAACAAGCAAACATATGCAAACATAGCAGCAATTTGTCTAAACAGAACAGTCTGTAAAGAATGCAAGAGGAATCATACTTCCCTAACTCCCAAAATTCTGAAAAATTGCCACACTGTAGATAATTTGTTGTTACTCACTGTGTAATTTTTTTTAGATTTTATCATGTTCTGACTATTCACAAATATTCAAAACATAACAACAAACTTTCTATTTTTAAAACAACAACATATAGACTTGAAAAATAAGCATGGTAAAGGCTATACTTGATCTTTTTATTGAACTAAAAGATGCAAAAAATTATTATAAATATCAGCAAGCAAATCCTAATAAAAGAAAATGACACTCCAAGCAAAACTCATATCATGTGGTGAATAAAAATAAAGCTCCAAGTAAGGTTACCGATGAACGAAGACGAAAGAGGGGATGCCATCCGGGGCATCCCCAAGCTTAGGCTCTTGGTTATCCTTGAATATTACCTTGGGGTGCCTTGGAAATCCCCAATCTTAGGTTCTTGCCACTCTTTATTCCGTAGTCCATCAAAACTTTACCCAAAACTTGAAAACTTCACAACACAAAACTGAACGGAACTTCATGAGATGGGTTAGTATGATAAAGACAAATCATTCACTTTGGTACTGTCAAGACAAGATTCAAAATTGTTCTCACACAATGCCTACTGTACGATATCATTTCTACAATTTATATTGACCAATATAAGCCATAGAAACTAGAAAACAAGCAGACTATGCATTGAAAACAGAATCTCTCAAAAATAGAACAGTCTGTAATGATCTGAATAACAACCATACTTTTGTAACTCCAAAAATCCTAAAAAATTAGGAAAATCTATGTAATTGTATATAAATATTTTGTAAAAAATTAAGATCAAAAACTCATTCCAGTTAATTTTCGAAATTCCTGGACTGGGAGGAAAAGTTTCTGATTTTGCACAGAATCAAGTCAACTATCATCCATACTATCCCAAAGGCTTTACTTGGCACTTTATTGAAAAAAAGCTATAAAACATGATTGCTATAGTATCATAATCATGTGAACACACTAAAACAATAGGTAAAGGTGTTGGATTGTCTCCCAACAAGCGCTTTTCTTTAATGCCTTTTTAGCTAGGCATGGTGATTTCAATGATGCTCACACAAAAGTAAAGAATTGAAACACAAAGAGATCATCATGAAACATATGTGGCAAGCACATTTAAGTCTAACCCACTTCCTATGCATAGGGATTTTGTGAACTAACAACTCATGGGAACAAGAATCAACTAGCATAGGAAGGCAAAACAAGCATGACTTCAAAACTTTCAACACATAGAGAGGAAACTTGGTATTATTGAGATATGTAAAAGCATATGTTCCTCTCTCATAATAATTCTTAGTGGAATCATGAATGAATTCAACAATGTAACCATCACATAAAGCACTCTTTTCATGATGCACAAGCATAGAAATTTTACTACTCTCCACATAAGCAAATTTATTCTCATGAATAGTAGTGGGAGCAAACTCAACAAAATAACTATCATGGAGGTATAATCAAATTGAAAATTAAAATCAAGATGACAAGTTTCATGGTTATAATTATTCTTTATAGCATACATGTCATCACAATAATCATCACGGATAGCAACTTTGTTCTCATAATCCATTGGAACCTCTTCTGAAATAGTGAATTCATCACTAAATAAAGTCATGACCTCTCCAAATCCACTTTTATCAATATTATGAAAAGATTCAACACCCTCCAAAATAGTGGGATCATTAATACCTAGAGTTGACACTCTTCCAAACCCACTTTCATCAATATAATCATCATAAATAGGAGGCATGCTTTCATCATAATTAATTCGCACATCAAAACTTGGGAGACTAAAAATATCACCTTCATTAAACATAGCATCCCCACCTAGTGGCATTACATATCATTAGCATCATGGATATACAAAGAATTCATACTATGAACATTGTAATCATTCTCATCATTCAAAGATTGTATGTCAAATATTTTATTGCATTCTTCCTCTAGCAATTGAACACAATTATCGGACATTAAAAAGATGAAGCATATGAGGCAACCTCAATTCTGTTTTTTTGTAGTTTTCTTTTATAGACTAAACTAGTGATAAAACAAGAAACTAAAAAATTTAATTGCAAGATCAGAAGATATACCTTCAAACACTAACCTCCCCGGCAACGGCGCCAGAAAAGAGCTTGATGTCTACTACGCAACCTTCTTCTTGTAGACGTTGTTGGGCCTCCAAGTGCAGAGGTTTGTAGGACAGTAGCAATTTTCCCTCAAGTGGATGACCTAAGGTTTATCAATCCGTGGGAGGCGTAGGATGAAGATGGTCTCTCTCAAACAACCCTGCAACAAAATAACAAAGAGTCTCTTGTGTCCCCAACACACCCAATACAATGGTAAATTGTATAGGTGCACTAGTTCGGCGAAGAGATGGTGAAACAAGTGCAATATGGATAGTAGATATAGGTTTTTGTAATATGAAAAATATAAAAACAGCAAGGTAACTAGTAACAAAAGCGAGCAAAAACGGTATTGCAATGCTTCGAAACAAGGCCTAGGGTTCATACTTTCACTAGTGCAAGTTCTCTCAATAATCATAACATAATTAGATCATATAACAATCCCTCAATGTGCAACAAAGAGTCACTCCAAAGTCACTAATAGCGGAGAACAAACGGAGATATTATTGTAGGGTATGAAACCACCTCAAAGTTATTCTTTCCGATCGATCTATTGGGCTATTCCTATAAGTGTCACAAACAGCCGTAGAGTTCATACTAAAACAACACCTTAAGACACACATCAATCAAAACCCGGATGTCACCTAGATACTCCAATGTCACCACAAGTATCCGCGGATTTGATTATACGATATGCATCACACAATCTCATATTCATCTATTCAAACGAACACAACGAATTTCCAAGAGTGCCCCAAAGTTTCTACCGGAGAGTACAACCCCTATGCATAGGATCACAAGGTCAGAGAACCCGCAAGATGATCACCAAAACATACATCAAGTGGATCGCGTGAATATCCCATTGTCACCATAGATAAGCACATGCAAGACACACATCAAGTGTTCTCAAATCCATAAAGACCCAATCCGATAAGATAACTTCAAAGGGAAAAATCAATCCGTTACAAGAAGGTAGAGGGGGAGAAACATCATAAGATCCAACTATAATAGCAAAGCTCGCGGTACATCAAGATCGTGCCAAATCAAGAACACAAGAGACAAAGATCAAACACATAGCTATTGGTACATACCCTCAACCCCGAGGGTGAACTACTCCCTCCTGGTCATAGAGACCGCCGGAATGATGAAGATGTCCACTAGTGATGATTTCCCCCTCCGGCAAGGTGCCGGAACAGGGTCCCGATTGATTTTGGTGGCTATAGAGGCTTGCGGCGGCGGAACTCCCGATCTAGGTTTCTTTTCGGGGGTTTCTGTATTTATAAGAATTTTTTGCGTCAGTTTCAAGTCAGGGGGGTCCACGAGGAGCCCACAAGGTTAGAGGGCGCGCCCTCCACCGTTGTGGAGGCCTCGTGGCTCTTCTGGCCCAACTCTTTTGCTTCATGGGCTTCCTATGGTCCATAAAAAATCACCACAAATTTTCAGGTCAATTGGACTCCGTTTGATAATCCTTTTCTGTAAAACTAACAAACAAGGAAAAACAGAAACTGGAACTGGGCTATAGGTTAATAGGTTAGTCCCAAAAATCATATAAATTAGCATATAAATGCATATATAACATCCAAGATTGATAATATAATAGCATGGAACAATTAAAAATTATAGATATGTTGGAAACGTATCACTGCGATCCCGTATTCGCCTAAGTTAAAAAACTACTCCGAGTGGAGAGAAATCCTCCCACTCGGGGGCTTAGCCTCGAACCTGTTTCGCCTAAGTTAAAAAACTACTCCAAGTGGAGAGCAATCCTCCCACTCGGGGGCTTAGCCGCGGACTTGTTTCGCCTAAGTTTCAAAACTACTCTGAGTAGAGAGCAATCCTCCCACTCGGGGGCTTAGCCGCGAACCTGTTTCGCCTAAGTTTCAAAAGCTACTCCGAGTGGAGAGCAATCCTCCCACTCGGGGGGCTTAGCTGCGATCCCGTATTCTCCTAAGTTAAAAAATTACTCCGAGTGGAGAGCAATCCTCCCACTTGGGGGCTTAGCCGCGAACCTGTTTCGCCTAAGTTTCAAAACTACTCCGAGTGGAGAGCAATCCTCCCACTCGGCACTACAAAAAGAAGACACATCCGTGACATTTTGGGCCGAACGATTTTTTTTACTATCATACTTATGACACTTCTATGATGATAATTGTGACAAAACCCGGTATCATCATAGATGTGGTGGGCTCCTACTTCTATGACAAAAAATCATGATAGAAAATGGGCTTTTCGTCCTGGGCTGGCCGGAGACACAGCTGCATGACATTCTTTGGGCCGTCCATGATGGAAAAAAATGTGGTAGAAGCGAGGGCGAGGGAAATATCGGGGTGTTCCCAATTACGGTGCGTGGTCGGGGCCGAGCGATGCGCGTTTCTCTTGTACACGCACGCGCGTGGGTGCGAGGCGTCTAACTCTAACTGAACACGAGCGAGGCGTTGGGCTCTAACTGAACCCGAGCGATTGCACTACAGGCTACGCATTACTGAACCTGAGCGATTGATCGATGGCTGTTAACTGAACCCGATTGAGCGATTCTTCGCCATCGCCGCTAATCAAGCCGATCGATGCTGCCTCTGGATGAACAGTGAGCGTTGCTAGGGGTGGTTTGGATGAACAGTTCCCGGTGGGGGTGGATGGACATGACCCCATGGTGTTGCCTCTGGATGAACAGTGAGCGTTGCTAGGGGGGGGGGGGGGGGGTTGGATGAACAGTTCCCGGTGGGGGTGGATGAACAGGGCCCCGTGATGTTGCCTCTGGATGAACAGGACCCCGATCGATCGAGTCGGTTGGGGCTGGATGAACAGGACCCCGTGGAGGGCTGGATGAATAGGACCACCCCGTGGAGGGCTGGATGAGCGATGAGCGGTGGAGGGCTGGATGAGCGATTACCCGTGGATGGGTGGTTGAACAGTAGCCCATGGAGAGGGCTGGTTGAACAGTAGCCGGTGGAGTAGCGCGTGGTGGATGCTGGATGAACAGTCGCAGGTGGAGGCTGGAGGAGGTCGACGGTGGATGAACAGTAGCCCGTGGAGGCTGGAGGGGGTCGACGATGGTGATGAACAGTATCCTGTGGAGTCCCTTTTGCGGTACGCCACACCACTCCCGATGAACAGGACCCCCGTTTTGACCGTAGCGCTCCAACACAAGTCCTTTTCCTCCGTTTTGCGTTACGCCACAACCCTCCCTATCAATAGGACCCCTGTTTCAACCGTAGGAGGTCCGTTTCCTCTGTTTTGTGGTACGCCAGACCCCTCCCGATGAACAGGATCCCGTTTCGAACGTGGCCGGTCGAACACAAGGCCGTTTCCTCCGTTCTGCGGTACGCCAGGCCTCGTTTCCATCGGCTGTTCCGTCCAAGCCGGTTGGCTCCCATGCGTTCCGTTGCCTCCCGATGAACACGACGCATTCCGTTGCCTCCCCATGAACACGACGACGACGCAGTTTCTCCGTTCCGACCCAGCCATGTACACGAGCCCTGGCCATACGTATGCGCGAGTAGGCGTTCGGGACCCTGCCCGTATGTACGTACGTGGCCGTATTTACTTTCTTGCACCTTGGCCGCTGTACGTACGTGTACATGCTACATGCGCGCCTCTACTACGACACGTGCGCGCCTCTACATCGACCCGTACGTACGTACACATTCGCGGCTAGAATGACAACGCTACGTACGCTTCAACGAGGGGTCCCGACTGTCAGACACTTCCTAGCGTGCGAAGATGTAGCTGGTGGGTCCCAAGAGTCAGGGGCGAATCATTTTTTTGGCCCGAACACACTTCCTTGCGTGCGAAGATGTCGCTGGTAGGTCCCAGCAGTCAGGGGGAAACGTTCGCGAAATACGGTTGCCCGTCCGGTGGGTGTCGGTGTCAAAACCGGCGGATCTCGGGTAGGGGGTCCCGATCTGTGCGTCTTAGGCTGATGGTAACAGGAAGCAAGGGACACGATGTTTACCCAGGTTCGGGCCCTCTCGATGGAGGTAAAACCCTACTTCCTGCTTGATTAATATTGAAGATATGGGTAGTACAAGAGTAGATCTACCACGAGATCGTAGAGGCTAAACCCTAGAAGCTAGCCTATGTTGGTATGATTGTAGTTGTGATCGGCCTTCTAAGGACCAACCTCTCCGGTTTATATAGGCACCGGAGAGGGCTAGGGTTTACATGGAGTCGGTTACAAGGAAAGAAATATAATATCCGGATCGCCAAGCTTGCCTTCCACACCAAGGAAAGTCCCATCCGGACACGGGTCGAAGTCTTGAGTCTTGTATCTTCACGCTTCAATAGTCCGGACGTTGTATATAGTCCGGCTGTCCGGATACCCCCTAATCCAGGACTCCCTCAGTAGCCCCTGACTAGGCTTCAATGACGATGAGTCCGTAGCCTGATCTTGTCTTGACATTGCAGGGCGGGTTCCTTCTCCGAGTACTCCAAAGTAATTATCGAACACTTGAACCGTGTCCGGAACCACAAAATGATCTTCACATGCCACCGTAGAGAGAACGGTATTTCACAAATGCAATCTGCTGACAACTTTTTAGGCAACGCGACGTGTCATTACGGTCGGGTCATTATTCGAACCGTTTTCCCACAACCAGCCACAGCGCATATTGCGAGGCGGTTTCCTTGACACGTCTTGTCAAAGCAGAGATCGTGTCCCCTTATCACGGGATTCTCATCAATACAGATGCACGGTAATCCCACCACATCATCAATCGTGGCGCTTGGGAAGCAAGCGATTCCCAACGGGCAAGTGGGGAGGCGCACCGCTTTCGTCGCCTCTATAAAGGGATAAGATTTCCCCATTTTTACCCATGCCTTCTTCCTCCTTTGCCCACTCTTGCCTCCTCGAGCTCCAGCGCCCAAGCCCAAGTCTTCTCCGCAAAGCTAAACATGTCTGGAGCAGGAGGCAAGTGGGTGGCTTCCACCGTCAAGGAGAAGCATATCGCAAATCTTCGGGCGGCCGGATACTTGGCCGCAGACATAGCGCACCGGCTACCGGACATTGGGCAGGTCATTCCGACCCCGGGACCCCACGAGAGGGTCGTGTTCGTCACCCACTTCGTCCGTGGACTGGGGTTTCCACTTCACCCCTTCGTCCGCGGACTCATGTTCTACTACGGGCTAGATTTCCATGATCTAGCCCCAAATTTCATCCTCAAAAACTCGGCGTTCATCGTCGTATGCGAGGCCTTCCTCCGCATCTGGCCTCACTTTGGCCTGTGGCTGCAAATCTTCTGCGTGAAGCCGAAGATTGTAAGCGGCCAGCAAGCGGAGTGCGGAGGGGCCATGGTGGGCAAGATGCCTAACGTAACCTGGCTAGACGGCTCCTTTGCAGATACCGTAAAAGGGTGGCAATCGGGGTGGTTCTACATCACCGAGCCACGCGGCGCCAACTGGGCGGCGGCCCTTGAGTTCCGATCCGGAGCCCCCATGCGGCTCACCTCCTGGGAAAAGAAGGGCCTAACTTGGGCCAAACCTACAGAGCTGAACGGACTCCAAACCTGCATCAAGAGCATGAAGGACAAGAACATCAAGCTTGTCAACGTGATCCAGGTCATGCTCGTTCGCCGGATTCTGCCGTGCCAAAGGCGGGCATTCAATCTGTGGGAGTTCGTCCCGGCCGAACACCAGAGGCTTCAGAGGCTCTATGGCATGAAGCACAAAGATGCGTGGAAGGCGTTGTTCAAGGCCTCCGAAGTACCTCCTCCCACATCCAAGGACCGTGCGCTCCACACTGCGCGGCCTCCTAGCCAGGTGAGTTTTCAGGCTCCCACCGGATTCGGTTCTTCCCAATATATTCATGGGGGAGACCTAAGTATTTGTGTATATTGGATCAGAACTATGTGGAGACAGCGGAGCAGATTGACTGTCCGGCTCCGCTGCCAGAAGATCCAGCTGATGCTCTCCTGACGGAGATGCTGATCCCGGCGCCCTACAAGGCACCGGAGAAGAAGGCTGAAAAGAAGGCCCCGTGGACCAGGAAGGGTCTCCGGCGTAAGGTTGTGCTGGAAGCCTCGTCCGAGAATGACGAGGAACACTCCTCCCCCGAAGAGGGGGAAGAAGAAGAAGAAGCCGCCCCATCCGGAAAGGATGAGGGGCCTGAGGAGACGGGCCATGGGGCCGGGAGAGGCCCTCAACACAAGGCCGTCATACCCACGTTGTTCGATGACGACGAAACAAATTCCTCCTACGGAGGCGTGGGGAAGCAAGAAGAAACTCTACCTCCCCGCGCTGGGGAGGAGAAAAAGAGGAAAGCCGCCTCGGAGGGGGAGGCTGCGACGCCCAAGAAGGGAAGGACGTCCCTTCCGGACTACTCCACCACGGTTGTTCATAGCGAGGAAGAGTGGCTGCCCAGGGGGAAGCCCCTAGCGCGATCGTAAGTGTCTGCACTCTATCGTAATTTTACTTCATAGTTGTTTAATGACACTGAACATATATGCAGTCCAGCCAGGGCTCATCCGGAGGTGTCGTCTTCGGATGGGTCTCTGAGCGCTTCAGAGATAAACTCGCTCCCGACGGCCACCACTCCTCAGCGTGCGGATGACACGGAGGTGTTGTCCCGAAGGTTCCCCGAGCAGGGGGACGTGACCCTGGAGACGCCCCAAGGCGGAGTTCCAGATGTCGGACATGCGGAGTTCAAGACCCCCGCGGATCGCGTCGATGAGAGCCGCATCAAGGCGGACTCTCGACCGAACACTGTTCGAGAACCCTTGACGGTTCCGGTTTTAGGCGGGCAGCCCCTCGTTAGGGAGGGCGAGCCGTCCATGCTGAGGACTTCCTTGTCGCCAGCGGCGTCGGATAGTCTGGTGGAAGCGCTTCGAGGCGCTTCCATGGATGACGAGCACCGTACTCTTATGAGTGCGGTGATTCAAAAGGTTCTGTCCGCCAAAAGCGGACTAGCAAAACTGCACAAGCCTCCTGGCGGGCTTCGAGGTAAGTAATAAAAATGTGTGAAATTACCACCCGATATGTAGTAGCCCCTGATACTATGTTTGGTGTTCGGAAAGAAAAGCCAAACGGAGGGTCAATTATAATCCGCAGGAGTATAATAAGCGTTTATGTGAATAAGCAGGCCGTGCTGCTTGCCGCTGCTGCCCGCACAGCCAAGGTTGCCGAACTAAAGCGGGACCTGGAGCAGGCGCAGGGAGAGCTCGACCTCACGAAGAGGCGGCTCTAAGAGAGCAAAGGTGAGTGATTCTCCGCTCTTATGTATGTAAAGATAGATAAAATTGTTTAGTCTGACAACGAAGCGTCGTGGATCAGGCGACAGGTCCACCGAAGTGGCGTCCACTGAAGAAAGCGCTATCCGAGGCCGAAGACAAGGCGGCCTTGGAATGCAAAGAGCGCGAGAAGCAAAGTGCTAGAGTGGGCGAGGTACAGCAAGAGCTCCAAGACCTCGGCAAGAAGTTCGAGTCCGTGGAGCATGATCTGGAGATGAAAAAGGTCGAGCTTGCGAAGGCCCTTGTGAGTATGAAAGACGCCAAGGCCGAAGCCGAGAAGGCACAGCAGGAGATCCAGGAGGCCAAAAAGATAGCGGCGGGTAAGAAATTCTTTGTGCAAAGAAAACATGTGGAGGAGGCGTTTCTTTTACTTACTCAATTCGGAGCTCTCCAGGCATTCGCAGATCTGCCACGCATGACATATCGAGATGTCGCGGAGTTCTACCGTGCCCAAGAGGGAGCTCAACGGAGAAGCTATTCTGGTCCCGATATCGGGGCGAACACTAACGCCTCGAGTGACCAATCAAGCAGTTGGTCGAACTCGAGAGGGCGGCCAGTGGCTATGAAAGATTTCATAGTCCGGGTGTGGCTGGTGAGCCCTCGCCCACTAGCTACTTCAGCCTGATCACGCGGATGGTAAATGCCTGTCCGCGGCTTGAAGTAATCAAGCGATCCGTTTGCATTGAGGGTGCCCGCCGGGCCTTTGCCCGTGCGAAGGTGCATTGGGGCAAGCTGGATGCGGAGAAGCTGGTGAAGGACGGGCTGCCGGAGGGCAAGGCACATCGCCATCCCGAGAAGTACTATGATGGCGTTATGAAGGGCGCTCGTCTCGTGGCCGACGAATGTACTAAGGCAAGATCTTTGACTAAATGTACCTCTGCCGCTGTTGTAATTTAAGGACGGAGTTGCCTGTGGTATGTAGCACTATTTTGATTTAAAATATTACCATCTGTGCGGCTGTTTATCAAATTCTGAAAGTAGGCCAGTCGTCGGCTTCCGCCCCCACGTACCTAGTACCGGGGTGTTCCTGGAAAAACCCGGATACTCTTTATCCAAATGTTTGGTCCCTTAAGGAGGTATCTGGCGCAGCGAACAAGGCAATCGGACTATGTGGCTTTATAACTTTCACTTAGCCATAGAAGTCTATAATTTTAAATTTCGGCGAAGCCCCTAGAATTAAATGAGGGCGAATTGGGGCGCTATATACGCCTAAATCGGACAAGGACGACTCATCGCCTAAAGCGGAAAAAATCTTTAAGGCTTTTAAGACCTCTCGAACAACGACCAGCTCTCGCCTCATCATGCCGGTCAGTTTTCGTCTTTCTCTATTGAGGTGCTCGTCCGGAAGAACCGGGACACAATCGCAGTAGTTCTCCCTGTGCTACCTTAGCCGATATAACGGAACGTTAGGTACCAAAACAAGGGAGCCGGGCTAACCCAACTGTAGACCCAAGACATGATTCGGAGCTGATGCATATAGTGCTATAAGTTCGGGGTGCCGCACTGTTCAAAGTGTTCGGACTTTATTTGCCGTAGAACGGGGCACCATAGGAAGCCCCTGGCAAACGGACCGTACCAAAGTGTACGGATGCAATATCAAAGAAACATTTGTAAGAAAAATGTTCAAATAAGAATAATGAGCTGACGCTATATATAATCTCCCATTGATGAAAATACGTTTAACCGTATGTTTGCAATGAATGCATTAAGCGGAGATAAATATGACTATTTAACATGTCCTATCCAGGGGCAGGCCGCGTGTGGATATATAAAACAGGTATAACGATCGTAAATAGATTCCACCTGGGTGTTTCCTTCTGTGCACGAAGCCTGTTGCCTCGTTGGTTTTCTCTCCTATGTAAGTCTAGCAATCCGGCTCTTCTGAAGAGGCTGCTCTAAAGCAATATCCTGAAAAAGAAGAAGGACGGGTTATGAAGGTATGTGGCGGTTATCCCGCACTGTTGACTAAGTCGTTGTTGCGCCTACGCCTACGCCCATGGTATCTTGAGTGCGTAATTGTATGCACGCGTGCACGAATGCTGCTTTGATGGGGCTTAAGCGGAGGCCCGACTGCTAGTCGCGCTCTTGGCGTGCCTGATGATCCTGTTGCGGGGTGCTCCGGACTCTCTTGACGGTGCTTGAAGTTGTTGTCGCCGGATTGGTTTGTCGGAGGAGGCCGCATTGTACTTACGCCACGAGGGCTGCAGTATGTTCTTCTATTCGGAGAGAGCGGTCCATATTTCCGTTCACTTTATTATGACCCCGCGTGGTCCCGGCATCTTGAGCTTGAGGTATGCGTAGTGTGGTACCGCATTGAATCTAGCGAATGCGGTTCGTCCAAAGCGGTCGCGGTAACCATCGCGGAAAGGGACGATATCGAAGATTAACTCTTCGCCGGAAGTTATTCGGAGATCCGAAGACCACTTCAATGTTATAGAGCCCGTGCAACGGCCTCTACTCGTGAGTCACACCTTTAAAGGTGGTTTTGGTGGCCTTGATCCTTGAAGGGTCAATGCCCATTTCTTTCTTGTGTCACGATAAAGCAGGTTCAGGCTGCTGCCACCGTCCATAAGGACGCGCGTGAGGTGGAATCCGTCGATGATTGGGTCTAGCCGAGCCGCTGTGACGGATGCTAGTAGGGTGATCCCTACGATCAAAGGTGATCAGACAAGCTGACCATGGGTTGAATTTGGGGGCGTCTGGCTCCATCGCATAGACGTCCCGTAGTTCCGCTTCCGTTCTCGCTTGGGGATGTGCGTGGTGTAAATCATGTTGACCGTTTTCACCTGGGGGGGGGGGGGAGGGATTTCTTCTGCCCCCCTGTGTTCGGACGCCGGGGCTCCTCGTCATTGTCGCTGTGCAGCCCCTTGTCCTTGTTTTCGATGGTTATTTTGCCGGCCTATTTGAACACCCAGCAATCTCTATTGGTGTGGTTGGCTGGCTTGTCCGGGGTGCCATGAATTTGGCACGAGCGCTCTAGTATGCGGTCCAGAATGGACGGTCCCTGATTATTTCTTTTGAACGGCTTCTTCCGCTGACCGGGTTTGGATCCGCTGAATCCGGCGTTGACTGTCGTGTCTTCAGTGCTATCGCCATTGTTCCGTCGCTTATGTCTGTTACGCCGTGGCTTGCCGTTATTGTCGCGGCCATCCGAAGTGCCAGAATGTGGCGTAGTGCTGCTGCGAGCCAACCAGCTGTCCTTGCACGCGCAAAAGCGGGTCATTAGTGTTGTGAGAGCTGCCATGGACTTGGGTTTTTCCTGGCCGAGGTGTCGAGCGAGCCACTCGTCACGGATATTATGCTTAAAAGCCGCCAGGGCTTCGGCGTCCGGACAGTCGACTATTTGGTTCTTTTTAGTTAGGAACCGAGTCCAGAATTTCCTGGCTGACTCTCCGGGCTGTTGAGTAATGTGGCTCAAGTCATCGGCATCCGGTGCTCGCACGTATGTGCCCTGGAAGTTGTCAAGGAATGCGTCTTCTAGGTTTTCCCAACTGCCAATGGAATTTGCTGGCAGACTGTTTAGCCAGTGCCGGGCTGGTCCTTTGAGCTTAAGGGGAAGATACTTGATGGCATGTAGATCATCTCCATGGGCCATGTGAATGTGGAGAAGGAAATCTTCGATCCATACTGCGGGGTCTGTTGTGCCATCGTATGATTCGATGTTTACGGGTTTGAACCCTTACGAATTCATGATCCATTACTTACGTCGGTGAAGCGAGAGGGGTGCACGGTGCCTGCATGCGGGCTATGTGGCTACGCAGGTCAAATTGCTCTGGGTGGCTATGTTCGGCCCGGCCGGACTTGTTGAAGGTGTATCCGGCGTGACGGTCGTCGTCGCGTGCCGAGGCGCGCCCCGCGATCTGTAGATCGATCTTGGCTGTCATGTTTTGTTGCCCCGGGCCGTAGTATGTTGGCGTGGGGGTGTTGGCTAGTATGCGGACTGATATGCCGTTTTATCCCGGCCACGAGGTGGCCGGTCAGCCGTATGGCGCTCGAGTCCGTATTCCTCGGCTGCCAGGACTTGATCCATCTATACGTGAGCGAGTCTTGATCAGCTTGAGGCTGCTGCCGCTTCTTTTCAGGCTCCTCGCGGTGGCTATAAGCCGACGCCAGCGCTCTGCTCTCACGGGATCCTCGAGCACGCCCGAACTCGTCGTCGCCGAGGCTAATCTCGTCTTCGGAGGGGGGCATGTAGCTGTCCTCCTTCGGGTATTCGTCCGTCGCCTGTTCTTCTAGGATGACCTGCTCATCCTCCTGTTCGGCCTGCTCGAAGGCGGGTTCATCAGGGTTGTATTCTTCTTCGGCACCATTCGGATTGTTTTCCTGGGCCGGTATTGCTGTGGCGGGGCTTGGAGTGGCGCCGACGACGCCCATTCTTTGCTTTTTTCCCTGAGATTTCATCCTTCGTTGCCTCATCGCCATTTGTTTCCTTTGGAGTGTCGACCATATATATATATCATAGGAAGAGGTGGCTGTCCACCGCCCAGTGAGCGGTGGTTCATGTTCTTCTCCTGCATCGTCGTCCATACCGTCGATGTCTTCGGAGTCGAAGTCGATACCTCGGTTAAATCATCGACCGTGGCAATGAAGTGGGTGGTGGGTGGGCAACGAATTCCTTCATCGCGTGCCTCCCACTCGAGCTGGACATAGTTCGGCCAAGAGCCTCCTGACAAAGAGAGAGACTTTAATGAGTCTAGCATGTCGCCAAAGGGCGAGTGCTGGAAGATATCCGCAGCGGTGAACTCCATTACCGGAGCCCAACCTGGCTCGACTGGCTCGGGAGTGCACGGACTGGTACTAGCGTCCGGATACGAATCCGGGGGTCGGGAGTCACAGGCCACCACAGAGGTAAGACCCGTGTTCGGCTCCACCGCCGATGAGTGTGCGACTGCGGGCGGGGTCCATCCTCCGCCCCTTAGGGCAGCGCAACCTGCTCCGCATTTAGGTCCGGGGGTACTGCGGGGGTGATACCCCGAGCTTCGTCCGACAGCAGGTCTAAGCCGTGCTCGTCCTGACTGTCTGGTGCTCCTGGCATAAGCCCGAATCCATCAAAGATCAAGTCTCCGCGAATGTCCGTCGTGTAGTTCAGGTTTCCGAACCTGATCTGGTGGCCAGGGGCGTAGCTGTCGATCTGCTCCAGATGGCCAAGCGAGTTGGCCCGCAGGGCGAAGCCGCCGAACACGAAGATCTGTCTGGGGAGAAAGGTCTCACCCGAGATCATGTTGTTGACGATGACTAGAGGAGCCATCGAGCCCTGTAGCGACGACACAAAGGAACTCACCAATGTCGGTGTCAAAACCGGCGGATCTCGGGTAGGGGGCCCGATCTGTGCGTCTTAGGCTGATGGTAATAGGAAGCAAGGGAAACGATGTTCACCCAGGTTCGGGCCCTCTCGATGGAGGTAAAACCCTACTTCCTGCTTGATTAATATTGAAGATATGGGTAGTACAAGAGTAGATCTACCACGAGATCATAGAGGCTAAACCCTAGAAGCTTGCCTATGTTGGTATGATTGTAATTGTGATCGGCCTTCTAAGGACCAACCTCTCCGGTTTATATAGGCACCGGAGAGGGCTAGGGTTTACATGGAGTCGGTTACAAGGAAACAAATATAATATCCGGATCGCCAAGATTGCCTTCCACGCCAAGGAAAGTCCCATCCGGACATGGGTCGAAGTCTTGAGTCTTGTATCTTCACGCTTCAATAGTCCGGACGTTGTATACAGTCCAGCTGTCCGGATACCCCCTAATCCAGGACTCCCTCAGTGGGTCCCTGCTGTCAGGTGGTGGAATCATTATTTTCCGCGTAATAAGGAGGCACTTCCTTGCTGCGGACGTGGACCCAGTTGTCAGCCTCTCCATGTACAGTCCATGACCGATGGAAGCTGTTCCTTGACCACGTTGACCACGCCGCGCCAAGAGCACCAGGGCGGTGGACGACGGCGAGGCCTAGGAAGAGGACGACGTGGAGCCAGGGAAGACGCGGCCGTGGATGCCCATGCGTAGAGGAGTATGAGGGTTCACTGGTTCGCTACGGTGTGAGGCTGCCATTGCTGCAGAATAACAGGGGGTGTGGGTGAGTAGAGGGATGGCCTGGCCAGCGGTGGGAGTAGTAGGGGCGGTGAGGCCTCCGGCATCATGACCCGACCCGCAGCGGCGAGGAGCACAAGGCACGACCGGCGCTGCTTTGGGCGGCTAGAGCAAGAAGACCAGAGGTTGAAGAAGCACTACGGCCGTTGGATGGACATCGTACAGTAACTAGAGCGAGAATCGTCCATATTGACTAAGTTGACAAAGCCCTTCGTTCCGGTCAACTTAGTTGGCCCACAAGTCAGCCTCCCACTATTGTGGGTCCCAACTAGCAGGGGGTATTCATTTTTTGTGCGTAATAAGGAGGCACTTCCTTGCGTGCGAAGATAGAGCTGGTGGGTCCGACCTGTCAGCGGTGGGAACGTTTTTCGCGAAATACAGAGGCCCTTCCGATGGGTCCCAGCTGTCAGGTGGAGGAATCATTATTTTGCGCGTAATAAGGAGCCATTTCCTTGCGTGCGGCCGTGGACCCAGCTGTCAGCCTCTCCACGCACAGTCTACTTCCGATGGTGTCGTTCATTGACCATGTTGACCACTCCGCCCGGCGCATCCAAGGTGGTGGACGACGGCGAGGCCGGACAACAACGAGTCGAAGATGGGAAGACGCAGGAGTAGAGTCGTGAGAGAGAGGTGTCTGAGGTTAATCGGTTACAGTGCGGTGTGGTTCGGCGATCGGTGGAGAAGAACATGAGGTGTGGAGGGTGGAGGTATGGCACAGCCAGCGGTGGAGTAGGCTTAACAAATAAGCGTGTTAAGCAGCTGCTAGCAGCAGGAGGCGGAAGCAGTGGTCCCGGCGGCGCTGGAGGAAGAAGACGAGAGATTGAAGATGGATGCGGTCGTTGGATGTAAATCCAATGGCTAACGATGTCAGAATCATTTGTTGACTAAGTTGACAACGACTTGCATTGGCTTTGACCTATTGGCCCACATTTCAGCCTCCAAAAATGTGGCACGTATTCAACCCATTTTTTCAGAATTTACAGTCTTTTTTTGCGGGGTAGAATTTGCAGTCCATCTGATCTTTTTTTATACAGTCCATTAGCTGGGCTGGGTGAACAAATAATGTAGCGTCCATGCAGCCCATTTATGTTTTTCCTAAAAAATTACAGGCCATTTGCACTTTCTCGAAATACACGATTTTGTTGGGCTTATTCTAATTATAATGTCGGGGTGGGCGCAACAATGTTATCAAAAAGTAAACAGGGGCTGAGCATTTTGTTATATATGTATATATATATATATATATATATATATATATATATATAAATAATAAGTGATTTATTATTGCATTGGTCCTTAAATCTTACCAAGATTTTGTACACAATCACCAGGATTTTCGTTGCCAAAAAAATCCAGGATTTTATTGTTAAGAAATTATTTTTATAAGTTAATAAGATATGGGATATTGTTTTTCTTACATATGTAAGTATCTGTTAAATATATGATGACAATAACAATAATATATAATAACATATAAAATAATTTAAATATATATAATATAGTTAGAAGGGAAACATAAGTTGGACCAGGTGTTCCTATTCTTATCTATAATACCTAAATAGTTGATCCCCACTATCTGATTTCTCTGCCCTCTCGTGTGTCCACGTCATCTTAATTCTTTTCGACCATTTGATTAACCATGTGTGGACAAGATCTGCGGCGAAGAGTTGGCCCCCGTGTTCGCTCCACGCCCCACCCGCAGAAGCGGAAGCGAATCTTTTCTCCAACCGAAACGTTGGAACCCCTCCTCAAAATCTGGCCGCCTCAATTCCCACCCGCATCTCTCTCCCCTCAAACGACACAAACACCACGAGGTGATGGACGCAACTAAGCCCAGTCTCTACTAGGGTTTGCGTCCGCCATCGGGATGAGAATCGGCGGCTACGGCGGAAATGGCGGCTTGCGGGGCAAAGGCATCGATCTAGAGGATGGGTCGAACTTTATGCAGAGGGGTGTGAACATGCTCATCAACATCCTCAAGGGCCAGAGCCCGAGGACAACTCCGAGGACTACATGATGCAGCTGATCACGTAAGTCGCCTTCGTCCCCGCCTCCCCCCGTCCATGCCTGGCCTAGGCCGGTTCGGTTCAATCCAGTGCTGATATAGGGTTTCCGCCCCTGTTTTTCCTTCGTCCCCATCTCCCTCCATCCATGCCAATGCCGACTCGATCCAATCCGGTTCTGACATAGGGTTTCTGGCCTGCTGTTTGTCTCTTTTCTGAAGCAACATGATATACAACATGTGCACACAAAATCCTCGGCACGAATATTCGCAGCAGCTCTACGATAGGTACTGTCCTTTGAGGACTACATCCCGGCCACCGTTAGATGATTTGCCTGCTCTCGCTAATACGTACATCTGTGTTGTCTATACAGATTATCTCCCATTTTGTGTGTGTGTGTGTGCCGTTGTAGTTTGTTTTCTGGTCCAATGAGTCAAGGATATGCTGACTGCGTTTCCAACATGCACTAATGTCTTTGCATTCATGTATTTTTATTGGGTACAGGTGGAGCGTGACGTTGGGTTGTCTTGCTGGCTTTGAATGATTACATTCTCATCTTACTATGTGCTAACGCATAATCAGATCCTCTCTTGAATTATTTTGTTCCTTGGCAATTTGAAACAAACCTTCCTATTTGGATTCCAGAATAGTATCTTTATGTAGTAGCTAGGTACAGCCCGATTAAATACCCCGTAATTTAGAGAAGTGCATTGGTTAGTTTGCTTTTTCCGGTGACAATGTGGTTTAGGTCAATTTATATACTCTTCATCTTGACATTGGACACATACATAGTTCTTGATTGAATATTTTTTGTTTCGTCTGTCTTTTCATTTGTGCTATACTGCTATACACTAGTTCACATCTTAGTAATGTTATTTGGTTGTTCTTGAGACTTTTGCAGGTTAGTGGTTGATGGCTTTGCTATGTTGGTTGATTTTAAATTCAGTTAAACAAGGTGACATCCCTCTGCAAGTTTTGTTCTATACGTGGCAACAGTTTTTTTGTCTCCTATAGTAATATTTTCTAGAAATAGTTAATGAATTACTTGCGTTTTGACGATACTCAAAAATAAGAATAGTTAACCAACTCAGGGAGCAAGATAATCACACATACATGGATCCAACATTGAAATTTATTCCGTTTACATTCAGCTATAACTATGCTGATTCTTATGCACTCTTTTCATGTATATAACATATAAGTGTTATCATTGAAAGGCTTCTTTGTTTCCAATCTTTGTATTAACACTACTGTTTCCAATCTATGCACGTAATGCTGTATTGCTTTTGTATGCACGAACACTTCGAGGCAAGTGGCATTCCTGACACTTCTCAAATTGTTTTTAACCTTTGAGTCGTTATCTAAGGGCTATCTTACTATTTTCATCTTAAAAGCTCTTTTCCGTTGAGATGTGTTTCCATTGTTGCAGATAGTATGACTTTCGGAGACGTGTGCTTGCATGGGTTTGTTACCTCCCTTTATACCTGATTGCATTAGAAAACAAGGTCAGAGTATAATTCTGCTGCTACACTTCCTTGGCATTAGCGCTTGGGGTCAACAGATTCATCAATTGTGCTTATACTTTTGGTATGCTCCATTCAGTCCTCATTGCAAGAATTTGTGTACACAGGGATATACGATGCAAGATGACGAAGAAAATAAAACGGCATTTTGTTCAGAACTTTAGGCTGTAGTCCGTGTTTCCATGTAGCTCCTTTGTAGTACTATTGACTAAGTGGTATTTTTTTCCCAGAAATTTTTATGGCTTTGTAGTAGCAGATAAACTAATAAATGGAGTTAGGGGATACAGACATATCAGCCACAACGGGTGACCTTCAGAAGTTCAGATAATACTTACTTTTCTAACCCAATCTATGCAAGTAATGCTTTATTGCTTTTGTACACATAAATACAACTGAGTTAAGTAATCACATCAACGACATTTAACATTACTTCCACAACCTTCTCGACTCAATATCTTTTCTAAAAAAAGAAGTCTTTTGGTGAGCACAATGTCTCTTTATTGACTCAAAATTCCAATGAGTGTTTTCCTTGTGATTAAGTGTAATAATGCTCAAAACAATTATTTTTAGCATACAATCCTGCAGCAAAACGCGGGGCATCATCTAGTATAGAAAAATAGAACAGACCTCTATGTTTTCTTCAAAAAAATACATAAATTGGGCTGCCGATGTTTCAGGAAAAATAAAACCTCGGATGGGAGGTCCATAGGCCGGTCGATACATGACGGCCCTCAAGAAAATACAAACAGGCCTATGGACCTCCCATCCGAGATCGTGGGCTGCGCATGTTAAAAAAGAAAGCCTAGACGAGGCAACCTAAAACCCAACTGATAGTTGCTGCCCCAGTGATAATAAATGATACCTGCCAGCTCCCCGGCTTCGTTGTGAATTTATCTCCTATAGTAACTACGTTGAAGCACCTAAAAAATGTAACTATGTTGACAAACCCGTGGGCCCCAACGTCAGTATAGCATTAGGAGGAAGTATTTTTTCGATGAGGCACTTGCTTGCGTACGGCCATAGACCTGGTGGGTCCCGACTGTCCGCCTCTCCACGTACAGTCCTCTCCAGATTCCTCTCGTTTGTTCAGCATGTTCACAACGGCAGACAGCGGCGTCGCGGCGAGCGCACAAAGGCGCAGGAGGAGATCCGACCACCTGAGGAAGTGCCTTATTAGTAACGAAACAACTGAACTAGCCTAGTGGCCGAGTGACACTACCCGACAGCTGTTCCGCCCGGGTTCGATTCCACCTGTGCAGAGAAAATATCTCCAAATTTTTTGCCTCTGCCTTTATTGACATGTGGGTCCCAATTGTCATCTACGCACACCACGTCCAACACTTGCCAAAACTTCGTCCCTCGTTTTCTCTGTTTTTTGCACACTCGACATTGTGTGGGCATCTTGAAAATAGTATATCTTTTTGACTGTGCATCATATGAAGATGTGCTATGCATGAATGTTGATCAGCATGATGTTAACTGGCTGGTAGTTCCAGTTTCGACCATGAATAAAACTTCCAGCATGATGTTAACACTGTTTGAAAAGGCCGTGTTAATATAAATGCTCTGCCTCTGAAAGTTGCAGTTTCTTATCTGGCCCGAACTTGGAGTTTCTTATCTGGCCCGAAACTTGCAGTTTCTTCTCTGAGAATCACATTGTATGCACTTTTATACTCCTATGAAACTACATTGTTTTAAGTGCTAAAAATAGATCTCTAGAATTCATAAAATACTTCATATGCTCAATACTGCAAATCTGAAATTCAAAAGACATTCATATATGAAAGTACTCTCAAAATACACAACACAAAACACAATTCACAACCTGCAAATACTAACAACCCTAAGGTCCGCCTGACAATTCACAACCTGCCAGACTGTTGGTCTGGGGGGCAATCCCTCCTATTCCTCGGCGGCAGACAGCTGCCCCGTGAAACGATGTGAATGGCGAGGGAGAGGATGGTGGGGAAGCGTCGTCGGGCCAACTGTTTTTCTCCTCTTGTAGTTGGGTTCGGTCGACGAACTCCACCGGCTCGCTCTGGCATGACACCCTCTCAAACGGCACCCTGTAGATGCTCGATTCTTCAATCTCTGGTGGATGCTCCATCTGGGATCGATACTCCCACCACCGCTCCCTCACGATCGGATTCGGTGAATCTGTTTGCTCCATGGCCCAGAGGAGCAGCTCTATGTACTCCCGCGCGAATCCCGCCGGGAGTATCGCCGCCTTTTCGCTCTGTTGCAGATATTTGGCCATGGATGTCGCCGCGCCGCTAGTTGGTCCTTGTTGTCAAACCAAGACTGTATCTCCAACATCCAAGCTAGCTTCACAGGGTCGCCGTCTGCGATCCTCACGTATCATTTGTACTCCTCCATCGATCTACTTCTCCACAACACCTTCACTCGCCGGCGGTGGTTTTTGAATGGAAGAGGAGAGGAGCAGTGTTGGTTTTGGTTTAGAAAGGGAGAGGAGCGACGCTGGTTTTGGATTAGAACAGGAGAGGAGGAGCGGTGGTTTTGAAATGGAAGAGGAGAGGAGCGGCGCTGGATTTAGATTGGAACAGGAGAGGAGCGGCGGTGGTTTAAGAGGAGAAGAGCGGAAGAGCGGCGCTGGTCTTGGAAGTATTTTTTTTGTTTTGCGTATTTTGGGTCAAAGTTTGACCACGTACTGTATTTGACAAGCAAAATGTGAATGCATGTCACCAAAAATTGTATCGTTTGGTTCGTATCTGAATGTACTTTCAAATTATATTATTTTTGCAATGTATAACATATATTTTATTTGCGAAAATCATGGTCAATTATGACCGAGAATAAAAGGGAGACTAGTTAATGTGGGGTCGCTTTCTTAATTGAAGGGTAAATTGATTTTGATTTTGATCCAGTCACAGCGCGTCGGCCCTCTCGTCCAATCCTAAATCGCTGCCGCACGCTCCTCTCCCTCTTCTCCATTGCAAAACCACCTCCTCTCCTCTCCATCATCTCCATTCCAAAACCACCGTGTCGCCTCTCCCTCTTCTCCATTGCAAAAACACCTCCTCTCCTCTCCTCTCCATCATTTCCATTACAAAACCACCGTCTCGCCTCTCCCTCTTCTCTATTGCAAGAGCATCGTCTCTCCTCCCATGTTCCAAAGCTAGCACCGAATCAGGTAGATCGCCGGCGGTGACCAGGCAAAGGTAGCCAAGTTGAAGGAGATCCTTACTTGGTTTGACAATGAGTGGGAGATTTCGAGGACGGTAGGGTTTAAGGTAAGCTTCGCACTAACCTAATCTTCCACCTGCTCATGCTTACAATCAGTGCGACAACTAATGAAAATCATGGTTACAATTAGTCTCTGAGTACTACGCCAATCACCCTTAAATAGCTCTGGACCTTTGGGTCAAAGTTGTGACAATGTGTACAAATAAAGAAAAATAGATTGGTGCTTCTTTCAGAAAAGAGTACTACCTAGAAAACTGCCAATATAAGCTACTAGTATTTGGTTAGAGGATTTGCTGCCGAGAAAGATCCATCCACAGAGAGCACCACACATCCCACTGGTGGTGGTGGATGCCAATGCGTGCATGGAGCATGGTTGGTGTCGGTAATTTATACTTGGCACACCTCGCACTCTGCATATATGCCGGTTCCATCCGTACATTTGTGCAGTTCCACCAAAATGCAGGTGAATAACCCTGTTTGCACGAGATAATGAAAAAGCGTGATTACATTATAGTGGCACTAGTTGATGAAACACACAAAATAAATAGAAGAAAATATTGCGATAGTATCATAGTATGCCATGCTTTGCGAGGCGAGATGGGCCTACTTGACGCCTCATACGGTACGCCACGCCTCATACTGGAAATCGTCCCAAGTCTCCCCGATACACCTTCTGCGAGTGATGAACATCAGTGTACAGCGGTAGTACAAGGAGGGGCCTTGAGACATTCAAATCTCTATTTTTGTGTAGATAAACTAAAATTAAGCACCCCAGTTTGCAGAAACGCTTAAACATTAACAATCAGACTAGTTGATGAAACATACATTAACAAAGAGAAGCACTTTCTTTATCTACATTGGAAATAAAATGATAGCGAGGACACTCGCTCTATTTTAACTATACTATTACTTCATTTTATCAGTGACACTAGGGTCGAGCAGGTGGCAAACGAGGTGTACCGTGCGTCGCAAGGATGAAGGTCGGGGTTGCTTAGGCGGGATCTTTGGCTGGCTCTTTCAGCCCCTATCTTCCCCCTGATGTTTTTGTGGTAGCATTTGGGTTGTAATCCAAACTTGGTCGAGCTGGTACTGCGTCCCCCTACCTGCCTAGTTTATGTGGCGAACTTATCTCCTGCTAGTACTCAGTCCGTTCTAGTAGTAGTTGCATAACTGCCCGTTTACACTGAGATGTTGTCGGATAATGGTTCTCTATGGTTGGGTTTCTTTAATGAAATCGGAGGGAACCCCCTCTTTCGATATATATAAAAAAACAGTGGCACTAGCGGTGCCAAAATATTGCCTCAATTTAATAGTGCCACTAGATTAAGGTGCAAAATAATAACATTACTGGTTTATCATGGCAGTGCCAAAACAGTAGCACAAGAGCAGGATCAACATGCAGGATCTTTGGCAAATGGTCAGACCAAAAAGGAACATACCTCGTGATGGGAACTATATCTGCAGTCAATGCCATCATAGAAGGGATGACACCAGTCACCAACATGGATGATTCAATTCATGGGACCTTTTGGTGCAGTTCACCTAAAATGAAGCAATGTCCCATGAGCTAGCAGCTTCTTCTTCTTCTTTTTTTAAGAGAAGGGCTCCAGCCCTGGTTCCATTTCCATCAGAAAATGAAACCCACAGAGCTTCTTCTTCATTAGTTGCAATAAAATTGAGCAACATCAAGGTTGGTCGTGAAGCTCCTGGAGAGTAGGCTTATTTTAGGGTGCTTAGTTTTGTCAAAGAATTCCAGGGTGCTTAGTTTTATTTGAGGGGTGTGTTGTGCTGGACACCATTAACTTATCATTGTGAGAATCGGCTTATTTTTGTCATGTAACATGGTCAACGGGTTTGGTGTGAAAATAACAATGTCTAATGGCATTTCTAAGCAAACATCTAACTTAACGATGACATTTTTTAGATATGTTATTGCATTTTGAGCAGGCATCTCACGGAACGATGGCATTTTTTGAGTAGTTGTAACTTCTAATGGGAAAACTAAGTAGTGATACACAACTAGTGGCCTAAATAATAGGAACCCAAGAATTAAATAGGTATGCTAATTTCTTTATTTCTTACCTTTGTGTGCGAAACAATATACGCTGCCTCCCCCCAGATTTTCTTTACAGAGGCAACATAGAACTATATGAGTCCCCTGTTAAATTTTGGAATTGTTTCGGGTTTGTTTGGCCTTTTTATACATTAATTGAGTTTCTAGTCATTTAATGTGCATAATTCAAATTTGAACTACAAGCACATGCTCCCGTGCACCAAAGTTGACTGAAAAATCACATGTGTATCCTCGGGTGAATTTCTAGGTCCCATGCAAGAAATGGGAATGAAATTCAAACATCTGGGCATCGTGGTTCGGCCGAGAACATTGAGAAGCTTGGTTTTAAAATTCTTGTAAATCCAAAACACGCCTAAAAATCATGAAACTTGGCATGGTGTCATGTCATGGTACTACCATGCTGTGGTAAAAAAATTTGCAGAATAGGAACAAGTTTTGGCATAAGTTTCTTACAAACCGGAGCTTCTCTCAAGAAGGCTCGTGGTTCTGAGAGGGAATGTGTCACCTTTGTGTGCATAATTAAAGTTTTAAATACAAGCACATGCTCCAGTGCACCAAGTTTGGTTGAAAAATCACATGTGTGTCCTCAGGTAAATTTCTAGGTCCCATGTCAGAAATGGGAATGAAATTCAAACATCTGGGCGTCATGGCTCGACTAGAAACATTAAGAAACTTGGTTTTTTAATTCCTGTAAATCCGAAACACGCATGAAAATCATGAAACTTGGCTTGGTGTCATGACATGGCACCAACATGCTACGGTAACTTTGCTGTCCGATTTGCGAAGGCGCACACATTAACAATCAACAAAGTCATTGTGGAACAAGTGCTGTCACGTTACAATCGGAAACACAAGTATTATTGAAACCGTGGGTGTTGTATTTACCATTTACGTGCCGCCACACGTCCCTTTTTTTATTAGCTAGGAGGCGCCGTGCAGGGTAGCTATTGGAGTACGGGAGGCGTGCAATCAGACCCCTGCGCGTGCTTATCGGGAGGAGGGCCCTTTGACCTCCATCTGCCGTCCACCTCTCTCCCAAGGTCTCCATTAATGGCGCCCGAGCCTCTATTTAATGGCGTGGCAATGTCTCACTCGACTGAGATTTAAGAGAGAAAAAAGAAAATCTGAAAAGAAAATTTTGCACGGATCTTGATGTAAGATCCGACGGACCTATATACCATCTAGTGCGACTTATAGCAAGACTGATGAATATATATAAGGACGACGAGAGTGTATAATAATTGTCTTACATAATTAGGAAGATAATTAAAAAATCCACATGCGGCTACGCCCGAAATACAAAAGGGCAAAAGAAGAAGGAAGACGCATACAACGATCTGGCTCGCTGTTCTCTACTTTCTTTATGCGCTGCAGGTCGCAGAGACTAGTTCTCGCGGTGGGCGATGATCTCTTTCATCAGTTTCATGTCCTTAATACGCTGCTTGCCAGCATCCATGGATTCCTCCACCAGCCTGTTGCGCTCGATGCGGAGCATGGCATTCTCGTCCATAAGTTTCTTGATGATGACGCCCGTCCTCTGCAACAAGGCAGCGGTCTCCTCCTCCTGCTTCGCCCTTTCGGCGATCTTCGCCCTCAGCAGGTTGCGCTCTCCCAGGAGCTTCGTATTGACCTCCCCTAGTTGCTGGATGACGCCGGTAGCCTCGTCCTGCATCCTTGCCTAGCCGGAGATCTAATCCATCTGGATATGGACTATCGCATGCATGCGCCTGTAAGATTCCTCGCCTGCCCGCGATAAATTTTCCCGAGCCGCGGTGGCTTGAGACATCTCTTTGCTTCATAGCGTGGCGGAACTAATCTGCTACATCGAAGCGGCGGGACCTCCGTGCTGCCGGTGGTGCAGCGGGACCTCTATCTGCCTCTTGCTATCTTGGCGGCTGGACAAGTCGGCTGCTTTTGCGGCGAGGCGGGACATCTCTCGTGCTTCCTCTTCCATGCTCACCTTTCCCTGGTGGAAATCTCTCGACCCAGAACTCACGCTGGCTACGGCTTGATTGACTTGATTGTTTTTTGTGGATGAGGAGTTGAGGAGGAATGTGCAGTCATCTTAGCATAGTAGTATTTATAACCGAGTACTACTAATACGCTCCTAAGTGGGAAAACGTTTAGCTTGTGATCGGTGTGAAAGGTTTGCAATTAAATATAGCGTGGTAGTAGTAGTAATTTGGAATGTGATGAGACGCGCTCAAAATTTATTGACGGTTCTAGTTTCAAAGTGCGGCACTATTCCCGGATGGCGTAACGTCAGCACGTTTTCTCGGCCGTGGTGGAGCATATGCCATGGTACAAGTCCTTTTTCTACTGCTGTGTACGTGCAAAAACTGGCATCGTCGGATACATATCTTACGCTTGGCGTTCGACGGGAATAGCCTCGTGGCGAACTATATACTAGTATTTTTTTTCAGACGCATTACACCTATCTCTCGGGACTTCTGGCATGCACCATCACTGCTCCCTAGGTCGATGCCACCTACATACAGTTGTACTCTGAGAAGAGGTGCACACACGCACTCGTCCTCTCACACACACGCATCTGTAGGTATGAATTGCAGTGTTCTCAACCATCCGATTGGCTCTATCATAGGTTTCACATTGCTCCTTGGCCTTCAGATTGAGAAGTTTAAAACACGGAGGCTAAGATGGAGGCGCGAGGTTTTGGTTAATGTGCGGACCGCACACAGCACCAACACGACACGAGCTTCGTCTGCCTGGTGCGCATGCAGTCGAGTGAGTTGTCCAAGTATACACACAACCAGGCCCTCGTTGGTATCCGCGCCTTGACTTTGGCTGGTCATAGTGGAGAGTAGCATATACTAGTTACTAGTCTATGTTACTAGTACCTTCATAGTGGGTAGTATCATATAGTATATGCATAATTTGGCGACGAGCGCTCTCTATATGTACCACCTTTTTTCTTTAATTACATCTTGTTAGTTTTGCTCCATGGCGCAACCCGTCGATACTACTACTTTACAAATGTATACATTTTTTAAAGGCTAGAGGGCGGGGCAGTCTAGCTTGGTCCTTTTCACGAGAGGCGAGGGCCTTTGTGATTTGATGACTCATTATTGCTGGAAGGCGGGGCCTTGTGATTTCACTGCTCGTATAAATGTGCCGATGACCTGAGGAGGAGCAAAGAACCGTGCGGTATACTCTAGTTTTCCACTGGAGTACGACGGAGGAGCACGAAACACGGTAGCCCAGTGCCATATCCTGTACTCTCTACTCTTGTTATATATATATTACTAGCAAGAGGCATTGTTCTATTGGCAATAAAGAATGATCTAATTTGCTAGTCATCTCATTTTTAGCATTGTTCTATTCATGCCTCGCAGAGAAGGTGACACATGCGGCGAAACACCCGAAGCAAAATAAGAAACACAGGAGCAAAAGAAGAAGGAGGATTATCACCCCCAAAAAAGAAGGAAGACACACACACACAAGTCTGGGGCGCTGCTCTCACAACATGAAGGGTTGCTGGCGGAGTCGTGAATCGCTTCTTCATCGCCTCCACGACCTCCATCTCCTTCTTGGCGTCTCTTACGCCATCTTCATCATTGTGTCCATGACGTGGGATTTCTCGACGCGAGCCTTCATCATCTGTTCCACGGCCGCATAACATACCTTGACAGCAGCCGAGTGCTCGATGCGGAGCTTCACCAACTCCTCCTTCTGTTCCATGACGAGGGCCTGCAACATCTTCATCGAGGAACTACTATTCTCATGCAGCTTCTTCCAGCTGGCGTTCTCCTCCTTCAGCAGGTTGAGCTCGTGGAAGAGCTTCGCCTTGTCCTCCTGAAGTTGCAGGATTTCACCGGTCGCCTTCTTCTCCGAGGCAATGCTCTTCTTCAGCAGCATCACCAAGTCGGCGGTCAACTCCCCCTGCTCATTGAGCTCAACGGGCATGTCGTCGAGGCTCTCCTTTAGCAGCTCCACCAGGCCGTGGATGAACTCCTTCTGCTTATTGAGGTGCTTATTGACCTGATCGGGCATGTCGTCGAGGGATAACGACTCCAGCGCCGCCAGCTCGGCATGTTCGCCTCTGCGTCTAGGGGCGCTTGTCGGTGTCAAAACCGGCGGATCTCGGGTA
Source organism: Aegilops bicornis (assembly GCA_021605145.1). NCBI lineage: Eukaryota > Viridiplantae > Streptophyta > Magnoliopsida > Poales > Poaceae > Aegilops > Aegilops bicornis. The sequence continues at coordinate 421,528,305 of CM038669.1, read as the reverse complement.
GGGGATCCTGAACTATGCGTCTAGGCGGATGGTAATAGGATACAAGGGACACGATGTTTTTACCTAGGTTCGGGCCCTCTCGATGGAGGTAATACCCTACTCCTGCTTGATTAATATTGATGATATGGGTAGTACAAGAGTAGATCTACCACGAGATCAAAGAGGCTAAACCCTAGAAGCTAGCCTATGATATGATTGTTGTTCGTCCTAGGGACTAAAACCCTCCGGTTTATATAGACACCGGATAGGGTTAGGGTTACACAGAGTCGGTTACAATGGTAGGAGATCTACATATCTGTATCGCCAAGCTTGCCTTCCACGCCAAGGAAAGTCCCATCCGGACACGGGACGAAGTCTTCAATCTTGTATCTTCATAGTCCAGGAGTCCGGCCAACTGTGATAGTTCGGCTATCCGGACACCCCCTAATCCAGGACTCCCTCAGTAGCCCCTGAACCAGGCTTCAATGACGACGAGTCTGGCGCGCATATTGTCTTCGGCAATGCAAGGCGGGTTCCCCCTCCGAATACTTTGTAGAAGATTTTGAAAACAAGGATAGTGTCCGCTCTGCAAAACAAGTTCCACATACTACCGTAGAGAGAATAATTTTTGCACAGATCTGCTGACGTATTCCGCGGCGTGACATCACACCACGGCCAGGCCTTTTATACGAATCGTTTTTTACTGTTCCACCTTAGCGCGTTTAGCGAGGCGGTTTTCTTGGCACGTCTTATCAAAGCGGAGATCGTGCCCCCTTATTCCGGGATTCCCATCAATACGGACGTGGGTAACCCATCCGCGCCATTGATTACGGCGCTTGGGAGATAAGGGAGTTTTACCGGGCTGGCGGGGACGCATAGCCCGTCCGTCCATATAAGGGATAAGGATCCACCTTTTCACCTCGCCTTCTTCCTTCTTTGCTCATCCATTTCGCTTTTCGAGCTCCAGCGCCCAAGTCCGCACATCCCACCTCAACCTTCTCCAACTATGTCCGAGGCGGGAGGCAGGTGGATGGCCTCCTCCGTCACGAAGGGCACATCAACAAGCTGCGGAAGGCGGATACTTGTCCAGCGACATCGCGCACCGGCTACCCGACGAGGGCAGCTCATTCCACCCCAGGCCCCATGAGAGGGTGGTGTTCCTCACCCACTTCCTCCATGGACTAGGTTTTCCACTTCACCCATTTGTCCGGGGCTCATGTTCTACTACGGCCTGGATTTCCACGATCTGGCCCGAACTTTATCCTCAACATCTCGGCGTTTAACGTCGTGTGCGAAACCTTCCTCTGCATCCAGCCCCACTTGGCTTATGGTGAAGATCTTCAATGTCAGGCCGAAGGTAGTGGGCGGCCGCCAAGCGGATTGCGGAGGCGCCATGGTTGGCAAGATGGCCAAAGTCCTATGGCTCGAGGGCTCCTTTGTGGAGACCATAAAGGGGTGGCAATCGGGGTGGTTCTATATCACCGAGCCGCGCAACTCTCAATGGGCGGCCCCAATTCGATCTGGTTTCCCCACACGGCTCACATCATGGAAAAAGATGGGCACGGCGTGGGGGATTCAGATGAGCTGTCCGGACTCTAACCTGCGTCCGAAAACCTGGTGGACAAGAATCTCAGGCTTGTCAACGTAATCCAGGTGATGCTCATCCGCCGGATTCTCCCATGCCAACAACGGGCCTTCAAATTGTGGGAGTTCGATCCGGCACAGCACCCAACTCTGAAAAGGCTCTTCTACACTACGTACGAAGATCGCGAATTCAACTCGCAGCGTCAAGCCAGCGAGGTAAGTTGTTTTACCCTTTATGGGACTCTTTTTTCATAGTTTGACTCTATGCGGGATCTAAAACTCCCTAACCTTTGACAGGACTGGATGAAGACGTCCGAACAGATTAACTGTCCTGCCCCCTCACCAAAAGACCCAACGGATGCCCGATTGACGGGGCTGCTGGCTCCGGCACCTCACGTGGTGCCGGAGAACAAGGCCAAGAAGAAGGCCACGGGAACTCAAAGGAGCTCCGGTGCAGTCTTGTCGGACTCATCGCCCGACGCGACCGAGGCGGAATCCTCCCACGAGGAAGAGGAGGAGAAAAAAGCCTCTCCCAGTGAAGAGAGAAGAAAGGAAGGCCGCCTGATCGGGAGGCCGGAGCGTCCAAGAAAGGAAGGACCCTTCCTCCGGACTTCTCTACCAACGCCGACAACGACGAGGAGGAGTGGACAACAAGGGCCAAGCCTCTGGCGAGATCGTAAGTGTCCGGACTCCGGAATAGTTCATGATTTTTTATTTGTCGCATAGTGTCTTCTAACGCCGAATATGACCATGTAGTCCGTCCAAGGACGAGCTTGCCGCTTCGTCGAGCGGCTCCCTGGGCTCGTCGGATGTGAATAGTACTTCACTTCCGACCGCCTCCTCTCGTCGTGTCGCCGACGACGACACATGATGGAGTCCCAAATGGGGCCCAGCCGGAGGAGGTGGTCTGAGGCGCCGCAAGGCGGCCTCCGGACTCGAGGCGTGAAGGGGCGAGACCCAGAGGGCTCTAAGTCCGGCCGATGCGGACTCCGCATCGGAACCTTCGGTGGTTCCGAAGTTCGGCAAGCGGTCCCTTCGTAAGAAGGGTAAGACTCTGACGCCCGGTGACCTCCGTCCATCCGGAGGCACCGGATAACTTCTGGAGGCGCTTAAAGGCGCCTCCATCGACGAGGAGCACCGCCTTTATGAGTGTGGTGATCCGAGAAGTTCAAGACGCCAAGGGCGGGCTGATTTGAAGCCTGTACCAGCCTTCTAACGGGCTTTGAGGTAAGTTTAGAATATGTAAAAATATTACCGCATAGACGGTAGCCCACGATGCTTAGTTCGGTGTTCGGAAAGAAAAGCTGGACTAAGGATCTAAAAAGATATACGCATGAGTCTAACATAAGTATGTCAATATGGGAATGCTGAGCTACTGCTGACCTCTGCCGCCTTGGCTGGAGGTCAATGCATTGAAGCAGAGCCTCGGCGGTCCGAGAACGAGCTCGGCCTTGCCAAGAAGCAGCTCGAGGACAAGGAAGGTAAGTAATACATTATTAAAGTAATACCTTATAGAAAGGATTTGGTTGCAAAATTGACAGGAATAACGTGAGTATTGTAGGGGCCACGAACGAGGTGGCGACCCTGAAGGAAGCGGTGTCCACGGCCGAAAGCAAAGCGGCCACGGAGCGCACCGAGCGAGAGAAGCAGGAGGCACGGGTGGCGGAGGTGCGGCAAGAGCTCCAGGTTCTCGTGGAAAAACACGAGAGTTTGGAGCGTGACTCGAAGACTCGAGAGTCTGAGCTCGCCTCGGCTCTTGAGAGTGCCAAAGCCGCTAAGGCCGAAGCCCAAAAAGCCCTCCAAGAAATTAATCATTAAAGAAGATAGCGGTGGGTAAGGCATTCTTTATGCAAAGCAAGCATGTGAAAGTGAATTATCTACTACTTACCCGAATCCGGAGCTCTCCAGGAGCATTCGCAGATCTGCTCCGTAGTGTAATACGATCTTTGCCGCGTTCTACCGCGCCAAGGAGGGGAGCTTCGATGGAGAAGGTGTTCGGTCTCGATATCTTTGAGGCCGACCGTCCGGTGCCCCTGAGCGACCAGCTGAAGCAGCTGGTCGAGCTCCAAAAGGTCACCGAACATGCCATGAAGGGCCTCATAGTTCGGCTGTGGCCATTGGAAGCCATGCACAGGAGCTACTTGGGCTAGTGCAGCGGCTGGTGGACGCCTGTCCATGGATTGAAGTCATCAAGCGCTCCGTATGCATTGAAGGTGCCCGTCGGGCCCTTGCCTGTGCTAAAGTGCACTGGGGCAAGCTGGATGCAGATAAGCTTGTGACGAACGGGCCACCGAAGGGCAAGGAACATCGCAAGCCCGAAATGTACTATGAGGGCGTCCTGAAGGGTGCCCGCCGTATAGCGGATGAGTGCTCCAAAGATGTAATATTTGAGTAGACTCGCATTTGTTATCCCGTACGCTAAAAACTTGTTCATATGCGCTAAGCAACGCTTGTGAATTTAAAATATTACCTTCTGTGCGGCCGTTTATCAAATTTGAGAGATGGCAAGTCGTTGGCTTCAGCCCCCATGCCACGAGTGATGCGGTGTTCGGGATAAACTTGAGCGCTCTTGTTACCATTCTTGGGTCCTTCGAGGGAGGCGCTCAGCATAGCGAACAAGGCAACTAGACTTATAGTGCTTGAACACTCTCACTTAGCCATAGAATTCTATAATTTTAAATTTGGTGAAGCCCCTAGTATTCGGAAGACCGAGTTAGGCGCTATCCACGCCTTGGCCGGACTCTGCCGACTCCTCGTTTTCAGCGGCATAAGTCTTTTGGGACCCTAAAAAACCTCTCAAAAAGCGACCGGCTCTCGCCCTATCATGACAGTCAGTTTTAGCTTTCTCCTTGAGGTGCTCAACCCAGCTCAACCGGGCACAATCGCGGTGGTTCTCCCGGCTACCTTAGCCGATATAACGGGCGTAAGGTACCAAAACATGGGAGCCGGGCAAACCCAACTATTGACCCAAGACATGATTCGGAGCCGATGCATATAATGCTATAAGTTCGGGGTGCCGCACTTGTGAAAGTGTTCGGACTTATCACACCATACGTTTGGGGTACTTAAGCCCCTGGTGTATTGGCTGTACCAAAGTGTACGGGTGCAACATGTCATGAAATGACCATATATAATGGGAAAGAATGCAATAATAGGCAAGAGCTATATATTGGTTATTCAAAAGAAACTGCAAACAAAAGCAGAACGATACAAATTGTGCGATAAGCAAGGTACGGGACTTTTGACATGTCCCCCTTCCAGGGGTAAGTTTGCGATGTGGTATGTAAAATAGGTATACTACTCTTAATAGAGACCACCTGGACACTCGACGCTGTTTTCTGCTTCCCTGGCTGTTGCATCGTGTCTTCGGCGTGAATGCCGGACAGGGCTTCTGGAGAACAGAGTCCTGAAAGTAAGAAAAAATAAAAAATAAAAAGAATGACACAATCGGGAGCCCCTGGTGCGGTTGAGCCGCATTTTGGGCGTGTCGTGGTCGTGCCCCTCCTCTTATGCCCATGGTATCTTCAGAGCGTAGTTATGTACGCGTAGTACTGGCTTCGCAATTTCGCGAGGGCTGGGGTTGGGGCCGGATTGCTACGCGTGCTTGGATCGTGCCAGGCGGTCTTGTTGTAGGTTACTCGGTAGCGGCTTAGCGGTGTCCGGATGTTTAGTGGCGGACTCGAGAATTGCTTTGAGGCGCCTTGCACCTCCGCCGCTAGGGCCGCCGTATGCTCCTCCGTTCGGAGAGAGCGTTCGGTGTTTCCATTGACCGTGATTACTCCTCGAGGGCCTGGTATCTTGAGCTTGAGGTATGCATAGTGCGGCACCGCATTGAACTTTGCAAATGCGGTTCGTCCAAGCAGTGCGTGATAGCCGCTGGGAACGGGACTATGTCAAAGATTAACTCTTAACCCGGAAGTTATCCGGGATCCGAAGACCACTCCGAGTGTAACCGAGCACATACAATTGGCCTCTACACTCGGTATGACGCCTTTAAAGGTCGTCTTTGTGGGTTTAATCCTTGAGGGGTCTATGCCCATTTTGCGCACTGTATCCTGATAAATCAGGTTCAGACTGCTGCCGCCGTCCATCAGGACTCTGGTGAGGTGAAATCCGTCAATAATTGGGTCAAGAACCAATGCGGCAAAACCGTCGTGACGGATGCTAGTGGGGTGGTCCCTTCGATCGAAAGTGATCGGGCAGGAAGACCATGGGTTGAACTTTGGGGCGACTGGCTCCATCGCGTATACGTCCCTTAGTGCGCGCTTCCGCTCCCTTTTGGGTATGTGGGTTGCGTATATCATGTTCACCGTCTGCACTTGTGGGGGGAAGCCCTTACATCCTCTATTGTTCGGCGGCGGGGCTCTTCCTCGTCATCGCTATGCAGCCCCTTGTCGTTGTTTTCGGCGCTTAGCTTGCACCTTGCTTGAACACCCAACAATCCCTGTTGGTGTGGTTGGCTGGTCTTCGGGGTGCCATGTATCCGGCACAAGCGATCGAGTATTTGGTCCAAGTTGGACGGGCCACTGGTATTTCTTTTGAATGGCTTCTTCCGCGACCGGGTTTAGAGCCTCGAATCCGGCATTTACTGTCGTATCTTCAGCATTATCACCGTTAATCGGCGTTTATGCTTGTTGCGACGACGACCGCCATTGCTGTCCTTGGTATCCGAACTATCGGTGTTTGGCCAAGTTGTTGCTTGAGCTAGCTACTGTCCTCTCCAGCATAAAAGCGGGTCATGAGTGTGGTGAGGGCTGTCATGGATTTCGGCTTTTCCTGTCCTAGGTGCCGGGCTAGCCACTCGTCGCGGATGTTGTGTTTGAAGGCTGCTAGCACCTCTGCATCCGAACAGTCAACAATTTGATTTTTCTTGGTTAGGAACCGTGTCCAGAATTGTCTGGCCGATTCTTCTGGCTGAATTATGTGGCTGAGGTCATCGGCGTCTGGTGGTCGCACATATGTGCCCTGGAAGTTATCAATGAATGCGGCTTCCAGGTCCTCCCAACAACCGATTCACTCTGCTGGCAAGCTGTTGAGCCAATGCCGAGCTGGTCCTTTAAGCTTGAGTGGGAGGTATTTGATGGCGTGTAGATCATCACCGCGGGCCATGTGGATATGGAGGAGGTAGTCCTCGATCCAAACCACAGGATCTGTTGTGCCACCGTATGATTCGATGTTTACGGGTTTGAAACCCTCGGGATTTGATGATCCATCACTTCGTGCATGAAGCATAGTGGGTGTCTTGGCGCCTCAGTATTGGGCTATATCACGGCGCAGCTCAAATGAGCTTTGTCTCATCGTGTTCGGCCCGGCCGGAGTTGTTGTATCCGGCGTGACGGTTATCATCACGTGTCGTGGGGCGCCCACGGGATCCGTAGATCGATCTTGTTTGCCTTTCCTTGTCCTCCAATATGTCTCGCATGTCTGGCGCGTTTCCCCGTGCCTTGGTCGAGCGGCGCCGGGGTGCGGCTTGAATGGAGGGTCTAGAGGCCTCTCTGTCGTGGCCACGGGGTGGCTGGTCGGCCGCATCATGCGCTAGTGATGTAGGTTTGGGTGCTGCTTTCTCTAATTGGGGTAGCAGCCTACGTTTTGGGTAGCTTTTGGAGTGGCGTTCGAGTTCATACTCTTCGGCTGCAAGGACTTCAGTCCATCTGTCAGCTAGCAAGTCTTGGTCAGCTCTAAGATGTTGCTGCTTTTTCTTGAGGCTGCTAGCCGTGGCCATAAGCCTGCGTTTAAAACGCTCTTGTCCGACGGGGTCCTCTGGCACGACGAATTCGTCGTCGTCGAGGCTTGCCTCGTATTCGGAGGGGGCGCATAATTATCGTCCTCTACATCTCTTTCTGCCGCACTGTTGTGCGGACTTGCTTCTCCCTCCTCCTGCGCTGAGTTCTACTGGAGGGGGTCATCTGCAGCACTGTCCGGGGTATTATTGTCTCCCGTGCCGGAATCGCCGTTTTTACTGTGGCGGGATTTAGAGCGGCAACGCTGACGTCGGCGCTTGGGTTGTTTCTTGGAGGGGTCATCCTCCGCTGTTCCATCGCCATTCCCATCTTTTGGGATGTCCACCATGTATATGTCATATGACGAGGTGGCCTTCCAGTGCCCTGTAGGCGCTGGTTCTTGGTCGTCTCCAGCATCGTCGTCCATACCGTCGATGTCTTCAGAGTCGAAGTCGAGCATGTCGGTTAAATCATCGACAGTGGCTACAAAGTGGGTGGTGGGTGGGCGTTGAATTTCTTCGTCGTCCGCATCCCAACCTTCCTGACCGTAGTCCGGCCAGGGCTCTCCAAATAAAGAGAGAGACTTTAGTGAATTTAGGATGTCGCCAAAGGGCGAGTGCTGAAAGATGTCCGCGTCAGTGAACTCCATGACCGGCGCCCAGTCGGATTCGATTGGCAGAGGCGCGGAGGGTTCAGAGTCCGGAGAGGAGTCCGACACCTTGGAGTCACGGTCTTCGCAAAGGACAGGGATAGAGTTCGGCTCAATCGCCATAGAGATCGTAGCCCCCGAGGCGGTGTCCAACCAACCGTCCTCGATCGGCGAAGCCGGCTCCGGATTTAGGGTTGGAGCGGGCACTGGTGCGGCCTCGAGCACCGCTCGCGGCAGAGCTAGATCGTACCCATCGAGAGCGGTGCGGCACGCTTCGGCGTGGCTCGAATCCGTCGAAGATCAAGTCTCCGCCGACATCGGCCGTATAGTTCAAGCTTCCAAATCTGACACGATGGCGGGGCGTAGCTTCGATCTGCTCCAGATGGCCTAGAGAATTGGCCCTTGATGCAAAGCCGCCCGAATCTGAAGTTCTGTCCGGGAGAAAAGTCTCACCACAGAATGCGTCGTTCTTGATGATTGAAGGATCCATCGGGCCTATAGGTGACAACAGGAGGAACTCTCAATGAAAGCACCAATGTCGGTGTCAAAACCGGCGGATCTCGGGTAGGGGGTCCCGAGCGTGCGTCTAGGCGGATGGTAACAGGAGACAAGGGACACGATGTTTTTACCGAGTTCGGGCCCTCTCGATGGAGGCAATACCCTACTCTCGCTTGATTAATATTGATGATATGGGTAGTACAAGAGTAGATCTACCACAAGATCGTAGAGGCTAAACCCTAGAAGCTAGCCTATGGTATGATTGTTGTTAGATCCTACGGACTAAAACACTCCGGTTTATATAGACACCGGATAGGGTTAGGGTTACACAGAGTCGGTTACAATGGTAGGAGGTCTACATATCTGTATTGCCAAGCTTGCCTTCCACGCCAAGGAAAGTCCCATCCGGACACGGGACGAAGTCTTCAATCTTGTATCTTCATAGTCTAGGAGTCCGGCCAACGGTGATAGTTCGGCTATCCGGACACCCCCTAATCCAGGACTCCCTCAGCGCTCTTGGGAGCCATCACCTGCCCGTGAGAGATCATTCGAGGTCTGTGCGTGGCGGCGAGCCCTCTCTTTTTTTCCGCAGCCTTGGTTGCCGCTCCCTTGTTACGAGTAGTTCTCGACCTAGAGCTCTGCACACCGGCCATGGCAAGGACCAGACGAAGAAGGAGGACTTATGAGGAGGAAGGTAGAGTAATTATCGGTTAGGTAGTTCCCCTTTTTATAACCTAAGTACTAGCACTAGTACTAAAACCTGCATAGTGGGAACACATTCAGGTTTGTTACGTACTGGTAGGTATGAGCAGGCTTGCACTTAATTGTAGCACTAGTACTTTCGAATGTGATGGGAACAAGGAAAAGATTAATTGATGGATTTTGGTTTCGAGGCCCAAAACGGCTCCCGATGAGTTTAGTGGAACATAAATTTCAAGTAGACTACACTGCTCAGATGCGTAAATATTATGTTAATGTCAAAAATTGGCACAAAATATGAAGGAGACCAATGGAAGTACTACTAGCAACCCATGATTTAACTACTCGCATGCGCCTTGATGGAGTAGTAATGTCTTTCTTCTGCCCTCACGTCCACTCAATTTGCATGCACTGTATTAATTGACCATCAATGAAGTGAAGGACTTTATACGCGTCAAATTATCAGATGGGGTGGATCTTTGTAGCGACCCGACCTCAGACGGTCAAGCCTACGTATTCTTGTGCCATCCACAGATCGGTATCTTTGGCACACACAAAGACATCAATGTATATATCAAAGTGCAATCACATGTATAAATAACGTAAAATGATATATACCTCATAATACTCAGCGGAAACAATCAAATGGGTGTGGAGTCCCATCAACGCCATCGGCAGGTTGAGTGTAGACCGTAACCCTGTATCGTAACTCTTACTCGTCGAGGAAATATCTGCAACATGATACGTTGCAGCCGTGTGAAATCGATACATTGAATGTACCGGCAAGATCACAATATGAGAAAACAGATAATAAAACTATACTATATGCAATATGGCTTTATGGCTCTGTATCTGAGTTTTGTTTGCGTAAAAGCGGATTTATTTTCCCTACATCAAAGGAATAAATGAAGTCTGTACTATGGAGTTTTCTATCATGACATGGTTCCGCCAACCGATGTCTCATAGCCCAAATTCATCATAAGTTGCCCACAATTAAGTTATCAGTCCGGTGTTGAGAGTTCGAGATAGATCCAAGTCCAGATGCTCAAATTGTCCGTAGCAGGGACACGGCTAATCGATTAGGTTATAACCCTCTGCAGAGGTTTGTACACTTTACCCGCAAGATTCGATCCCTCTCTTTACGTTCTCGCACTTCAGAGTGTTTGAGAACAAGATGACCAAACATGGTCTTCCAAAGAGTTCCTCGACCACCGTCCGGTACTCCATCCAATCCTACCGTCCTTCTACATCTGCTAGTACCGTCCCGGCCAGAGTCACAACTAAGGTCAACCAAGCGGGCGCATAATGACTTGCGGTTGCACAGGTAAGCTTCGGGCGTGAAGTATTCTTCCGTCTCTTTGAGTCTGGGTGAAGCTTTCCGCAAGATGTCATGGCGCTTCTCCATGCATCCCGGCCAACCACTTTGGGTTCTCCAGGGTGCCCGTCGGCAAATCCTTCACCCAAAGAGTGTGTATTGAAAATCCTGTCTCGAGTCTTGAAGTCTTGAGGTCTTGAAGATGCACGATCCTTGCAGATTCCATCATGGAGTTGTCGTCATTGACGTAGAGTTCTCCTTCTTCACACCACTAGTGCACTCATACCAAACCCGTCTACTATAGCGTAGCATTAAAATAAAATATCGTCCGGGCTTGGTAACAGGGTGATGGGTTCCTACCTCATGCATACTACTCAACTACAAGAATTTCAATATCACTCTTGAGGGGTGGTTGCAAGGATGCCACTAAATGCAATAAAACATAGGTAAGAAAAGCATGGTCAAAGTGAACTTGCTCGGTAATACTTGATGAAGATAACAACGCTGTCAGGAAAATGACTTGGTAGAACTAATCGTCACTCCGTTGAAAATCTATATAGTCAAACATAGCATTCACATAAGCAAACATCCTAGCAAACAATTTTAGCACTCGAAATAACAATCAAAACAGCAAGGAAAATCGATAATAAAACTCAAACAAAATCAAAAGAAACTTCAAATAAAACTACAAAGAAAAACTACTAACGAAGATCTATGACTTTGCTACTAACATCTAATATAGTTTTGCCGTAAGTAAAAACTTAACAACAATTAAAATACTAAACTAATAAATTAACAGAAAATAAAATGTAAAATAACTAATTTAACAGAAAGTATTTTTTTCCATAAAATTTTATTTGCAAAAAGAAACAAATAAAAAGCTTTTATAAAACTCTAACTATGACCTATAGAAGGTTTCATACAAAACTAAGGAAAATAATTTTTTAAAGTAAAATAAATTTTCTCCTGTTGTCTAACAGAAACACAACTAATTTTGTCAAAAGTGACAAAAAGAAATAATTTAAAACTAATAAAAACAATAAATAAAAAGCTAAAACAGAACTAATATTAAAACAGTACTGTTTTGCTAAAAACCTAATTTAAATTAACCTGAAAATAAAATACTAAATACTACTGGATAAACAAAGGTCCTAGAGACCAGGAGCAAAAAGAATTAATTAAAACCTATTTTAAACTCCCGGAATAAGCAAAACAAGCTTTAATTCAAATCTGATCTAACTCAATTTTTATAAATCCAAACATAGACAAATAATATATTTTTGGAAACTACAAGAAAATTGTGATCTAACGCAAAAAGAATCAGCATCATTGGGCTTCTAGATCAAAAGTTATAAGCTAAACAAGAACGGAACTAAATCTGTTACGGAAATAAATCTGAAAAACGAGAACGGAGTTACCTGTACGTGAGGCAGAGATGGCAGGAAGGAGGCAGCGATGTGGAGGGCTGCTCGGCGAGGGGCGTGGGCGCGGGGGAGGGGGGGGGGGGCGGAGGAGGGGGTCGGCGGGTGGGGCGGTTCCAGGCGAGCTCCTGGTGGGCGTGTCTAGGTGGGTAAAGGAGGACGGTGGCGGGAGGGCTACGGGCAGGGAGGGGGCGGGGTGATGGGAAAAATGGACCGAGGAGAGGGAGGCGGTCTTATAGGCGGTCTCGGGAGGCGCTGGGATGGAAAGACGAGGGAGATCGGGAAGGTGGAGATTCCTGTCTCCATGGATATGGAAAGCTTCTGTAACGTGAGGGGAAACAGAGGAAGGAGATGATCTCTTGTTGGGCTAGAATAGGAAAGTGCTTAATGGGCCAGCAGGTTTTTCCTAATAAAAGCGATTCCATTGCTATTTTTAAAATTAGGAAACTAAAACAATAAAAAGGAAATCAAATCAATTCGGAATAAAGAGTTTTTATATACTAAAATTATCAGAAAAATAAAATGTAGATGATGAGCATTATTCCACGGCCAAAATAAAAACTAAAAAATGTTTTTCAGAAAATCCCTAAAGGCTTTATTTCTTTTTGCAAATAATTTTAAATAAAACTTTGGTTTTATTGGCTCAAATATTTTCAAAAATGCCCCTGATTTTGGAGGGTCATTTTCCTCCGCTCTTTCTTGCTTGCAAGAATTTATTTTTCGGGGTATTTCTCGGGAAGAAAAATAGAGAAGCAAGTGCAAATATTTGAAAGAATTAAATTGCAAAACTCCGTTCAAATTCTTTATAGTTGAAGAAGTCATGTCATCTTCTCTCATTGATTTTAATAGGATGAAATTGAATTTACCGGAGAAGGGAAAGTCATTTTATTCCCTCTCATTCAAAAGTTTTTGAAAAGGTTCAAATTTCACTCAAGTTTAATTCACTCAAGCAAACAAACAAACAATTCAATTAATTATATTAACATTCCAAAATTTGGGATGTTACAAACCTACCACACTTAAAATGAATCTAGTCCTCGAGATTCAAGAAACTAACAAGAAAAGGTTAGGGGTTGGGGTCTTCTAGCAAATGTCTTGGTCGAGAAAGGACAGGGTGCTACCACACTTAAAAACAAGGTCATGGTTCCAATAAACTCAGATACTTCCTGCGGAGTGTTGACAATGTATGTCTCTTCACATATCTTACAATAGCTCCTTCATTAGCGCTCTTCATCCGGAAGCATAGAGTTTTCCTCAAAATCTTGGGTCGGTTTATCAAAGTTGAAGTTCGTCTGAGACCGGATCTGCTTAGGTGATAGGTGCATGTCCATTCTAGACAACTATCGAAACACTCATGGTGGTCGACCATTAATGGTTTCTCCTGCAGAGAACGGGTGCAGGTTGAACTTCACCGTATATCCTACGATTGGCAACGGTTGCTGTAAAGGGTTCCATCATACTACCATTCTATGTTTTTATGGCTTATCGTGTCGACACTCTTCTAAGGTTTTCAAGGCTCTATGATTTTCCATCAACATATGATAGTTCATGATAGAAGTCTTCGGTATGGGGGCCAATCCATCCCGTACTTGAATCATTACCACATACGTAAATATCGAATCACGTATTCTAACACTTGGGCATACTCACAAGCATTGCAGAATTTCTCTTGTTCTCGAACTGGGTTCGAGTTATTCCATGGTTTCTGCAAGCCAAACAAAACATCTATCGTTACTTCACCACTCTTAGGTTTTTGCGTAACCTTCTGGGTGTGTCCTATTTCTCCGCAAATCTTGTAGGCACAAGGTTTCTTCTTCGGGTTATCATGGTGCCTCCGGATGAGACGTGATCCCAACAGGGTCTTCTTGAATTCCTCCCAAGTCTTTGCTCCATTCCATCCCTGTATAGCTTGATGCATCTGCCACCATGTTGCAGCACTTCCTTCAAAGTACGGAAGAGCGTACGATACTTCATTCTTCCTTGAAACCAAATTGTTCCTGAAGTGATTCTCCATGTTCTGCATCCATAGCTCTGCCTCCGGCTGAGTCTTCGGTTCAGAGAATATCACCCAACTTCCTTCATCATCTATGGGGTTCAAGGGTTTTAGGGTGAGATGAGAGAGAGGTGGGGAGGGATATACACACAATACAAACAATAGTTTTTGAAGAAACAAGTTTTACTTTGTGGCTGTCGGAAAACATCAAACAAATGACAGCTCACAATTCATCGCATCTAACGTAGGTGTAATACATGGATTTGGTCCTCTAACGGTCAAATAATTCTTCTGATTCTTCAAGTCGTCTGAGTCTTCAACTGGTGTAGCTTCAACTCTTCTAATGCATGGTCAAATCCTCTTTACTCTGAAGAGGCCATCAGTTATCCGATATCTTGTCCTTCTTGGAGCGGCTTCAGTTGATTCTTCATGTGATCAAAAGGGAAAAGGGGTATATTCTAACTATTTGAGGTGAGAGTGTCTATTTGATAAAATCAGAAGAGATGAGAAGTAAGGGTATTTTTGAAAACCAAGTTTTAGAGGTATCCTGTCCAAGGGCTTTCCGATTTCTAGGGTCACGTTCTACAGTCAACATGTGCTCTGATACCATCTCTGTAGCGACCCGACCTCAGACGGTCAAGCCTACGTATTCTTGTGCCATCCTCGGATCAAGATATGGGCACACACAAGACATCAATGTATATATCAAAGTGCAATCACATGTATAAATAACGTAAATGATATATACCTCATAATACTCAGCGGAAACAATCAAACGGGTGTGGAGTCCCATCAACGCCATCGGCAGGTTGAGTGTAGACCGTAACCTGTATCGTAACTCTTACTCGTCGAGGAAATATACGCAACATGATACGTTGCAGCCGTGTAGGTCAAGACATTGAATGTCTAAGCAAGATCACAATATGAGAAAACAGATGATAAAACTATACTATATGCAATATGGCTTTATGGCTCTGTATCTGAGTTTTGTTTGCGTAAAAGCGGATTTATTTTCCCTACATCAAAGGAATAAATGAAGTCTGTACTATGGAGTTTTCTATCATGACATGGTTCCGCCAACCGATGTCTCATAGCCCAAATTCATCATAAGTTGCCCACAATTAAGTTATCAATCCGGTGTTGAGAGTTAGAGATAGATCCAAGTCCGGATGCTCAAATTGTCCAGAATCGGGGACACGGCTAATCGATTAGGTTATAACCCTCTGCAGAGGTTTGTACACTTTACCCGCAAGATTCGATCCCTCTCTTTACGTTCTCGCACTTGAGTGTTTGAGAACAAGATGACCAAACATGGTCTTCCAAAGAGTTCCTCGACCACTGTCCGGTACCCATCCAATCCTACCGTCCTTCTACATCTGCTAGTACCGCCCCACCAGAGTCACAACTAAGGTCAACCAAGCGAGCCCATAATGACTTGCGGTTGCACGGGTAAGCTTCCGGCGTGAAGTATTCTTCCGTCTCTTTGAGTCTGGGTGAAGCTTTCCGCAAGATGTCATGGCGCTTCTCCATGCATCCCGGCCAACCACTGGGTTCTCCAGGGTGCCCGTCAACCGTCCTTCACCCAGTAGTGTGTATTGAAAATCCTGTCTCGAGTCTTGAAGTCTTGAGGTCTTGAAGATGCAGTCCTTGCAGATTCCATCATGGAGTTGTCGTCATTGACGTAGAGTTCTCCTTCTTCACACCACTCTCGTGCACTCATACCAAACCCGTCTACTATAGCGTAGCATTAAAATAAAATATCGTCCGGGCTTGGTAACAGGGTGATGGGTTCCTACCTCATGCATACTACTCAACTACAAGAATTTCAATATCACTACTGAGGGGTGGTTGCAAGGATGCCACTAAATGCAATAAAACATAGGTAAGAAAAGCATGGTCAAAGTGAACTTGCCTGGTAATACTTGATGAAGATAACAACGCTGTCAGAAAATGACTTGGTAGAACTAATCGTCACTCCGTTGAAAATCTATATAGTCAAACATAGCATTCACATAAGCAAACATCCTAGCAAACAATTTTAGCACTTCGAAATAACAATCAAAACAGCAAGGAAAATCGATAATAAAACTCAAACAAAATCAAAAGAAACTTCAAATAAAACTACAAAGAAAAACTACTAACGAAGATCTATGACTTTGCTACAAACATCTAATATAGTTTTGCCGTAAGTAAAAACTTAACAACAATTAAAATACTAAACTAATAAATTAACAGAAAATAAAATGTAAAATAACTAATTTAACAGAAAGTATTTTTTCCATAAAATTTTATTTGCAAAAAGAAACAAATAAAAAGCTTTTATAAAACTCTAACTATGACCTATAGAAGGTTTCATACAAAACTAAGGAAAATAATTTTTTAAAGTAAAAATAAATTTTCTCCTGTTGTCTAACAGAAACACAACTAATTTTGTCAAAAGTGACAAAAAGAAATAATTTAAAACTAATAAAAACAATAAATAAAAAGCTAAAACAGAACTAATATTAAAACAGTACTGTTTTGCTAAAAACCTAATTTAAATTAACCTGAAAATAAAATACTAAATACTACTGGATAAACAAAGGTCCTAGAGACCAGGAGCAAAAGAATTAATTAAAAACCTATTTTTAAACTCCCGGAATAAGCAAAACAAGCTTTAATTCAAATCTGATCTAACTCAATTTTTATAAATCCAAACATAGACAAATAATATATTTTTGGAAACTACAAGAAAATTGTGATCTAACGCAAAAAGAATCAGCATCATTGGGCTTCTAGATCAAAAGTTATAAGCTAAACAAGAACGGAACTAAATCTGTTACGGAAATAAATCTGAAAAACGAGAACGGAGTTACCTGTACGTGAGGCAGAGATGGCAGGAAGGAGACGGCGATGTGGAGGGCTGCTCCGGCGAGGGGGCGAGGTCGCCGGTGAGGGTGGGGGTGGCGGAGGAGGGGGTCGGCGCTGGGGGAGGTTCCAGGAGAGCTCTGGTGAGCGTTCTAGGTAGGAAAAGGAGGACGGTGGCGAGAAGGCTACGGGCAGGAGGGGCGTGGTGATGGGAAAAATGGAGCGAGGAGAGGGAGGGGTTTTATAGGCGGTCTCGGGAGGCGCTGGGATGGAAAGACGAGGGAGATCGGGAAGGTGGAGATTCTGTCTCCATGGATATGGAAAGCTTCAGTAACGTGAGAGGAAACAGAGGAAGGAGATGATCTCTTGTTGGGCTAGAATAGGAAAGTGCTTAATGGGCCAGCAGGTTTTTCCTAATAAAAGCGATTCCATTCCTATTTTTAAAATTAGGAAACTAAAACAATAAAAAGGAAATCAAATCAATTGGAATAAAGAGTTTTTATATACTAAAATTATCAGAAAAATAAAATGTAGATGATGAGCATTATTCCACGGCCAAAATAAAAACTAAAAAAATGTTTTTCAGAAAATCCCTAAAGGCTTTATTTCTTTTTGCAAATAATTTTAAATAAAAACTTTGGTTTTCTTGGCTCAAATATTTTCAAAAATGCCCCTGATTTTGGAGGGTCATTTTCCTCCGCTCTTTCTTGCTTGCAAGAATTTATTTTTCGAGGTATTTCTCGGGAAGAAAAATAGAGAAGCAAGTGCAAATATTTGAAAGAATTAAATTGCAAAACTCCGTTCAAATTCTTTATAGTTGAAGAAGTCATGTCATCTTCTCTCATTGATTTTAATAGGATGAAATTGAATTTACGGAGAAGGGAAAGTCATTTTATTCCTCTCATTCAAAAGTTTTTGAAAAGGTTCAAATTTCACTCAAGTTTAATTCACTCAAGCAAACAAACAAACAATTCAATTAATTATATTAACATTCCAAAATTTGGGATGTTACAAACCTACCACTTAAAATGAATCTAGTCCTCGAGATTCAAGAAACTAACAAGAAAAGGTTAGGGTTGGGGTCTTCTAGCAAATGTCTTGGTCAGAAAGGACAGGGGTGCTACCACACTTAAAAACAAGGTCATGGTTCCAATAAACTCAGATACTTCCTCTGGAGTGTTGACAATGTATGTCTCTTCACATATCTTACAATAGGTGGTTCATTAGCGCTCTTCTGTCAGAAGCATAGAGTTTTCCTCAAAATCTTGGGTCGGTTTATCAAAGTAGAATTTCGACCGAGACTGGATCTGCTTAGGCGATAGGTGCATGTCCATTCTAGACAACTATCGAAACACTCATGGTGGTGGACCATTAATGGTTTCTCCTGCAGAGAACGGGTCTGGGTTTAACTTCACCGTATATCCTACGGTTGGCAACGGTTGCCTGTAAAGGGTTCCATCATACTACCATTCTATGGTTTTATGGCTTATCGTGTCGACACTCTTCTAAGGTTTTCAAGGCTCTCCGATTTTCCATCAACATATGATAGTTCATGATAGAAGTCTTCGGTATGGGGGCCAATCCATCCCGTACTTGAATCATTACCACATACGTAAATATCGAATCACGTATTCTAACACTTGGGCATACTCACAAGCATTGCAGAATTTCTCTTGTTCTCGAACTGGGTTCGAGTTATTCCATGGTTTCTGCAAGCCAAACAAAACATCTATCGTTACTTCACCACTCTTAGGTTTTTGCGTAACCTTCTGGGTGTGTCCTATTTCTCCGCAAATCTTGTAGGCACAAGGTTTCTTCTTCGGGTATCATGGTGCCTCCGGATGAGACGTGATCCCAACAGGGTCTTCTTGAATTCCTCCCAAGTCTTTGCTCCATTCCATCCCTGTATAGCTTGATGCATCTGCCACCATGTTGCAGCACTTCCTTCAAAGTACTGAAGAGCGTACGATACTTCATTCTTCCTTGAAACCAAATTGTTCCCGAAGTGATTCTCCATGTTCTGCATCCATAGCTACGCCTCCATTTGAGTCTTGATTCGAAGAATATCACCCAACTTCATTCATCATCTATGGGGTTCAAGGGTTTTAGGGTGAGATGAGAGAGAGGTGGGGAGGATATACACACAATACAAACAATAGTTTTTGAAGAAACAAGTTTTACTTTGTGGCTGTCGGAAAACATCAAACAAATGACAGCTCACAATTCATCGCATCTAACGTAGGTGTAATACATGGATTTGGTCCTCTAACGATCAAATAATTCTTCTGATTCTTCAAGTCGTCTGAGTCTTCAACTGGTGTAGCTTCAACTCTTCTAATGCATGGTCAAATCCTCTTTACTCTGAAGAGGCCATCAGTTATCCGATATCATGTCCTTCTTGGAGCGGCTTGATTGATTCTTCATGTGATCAAAAGGAAAAGGGTATATTCTAACTATTTGAGGTGAGAGTGTCTATTTGATAAAATCAGAAGAGATGAGAAGTAAGGGTATTTTTGAAAACCAAGTTTTAGAGGTATCCTGTCCAAGGGCTTTCCGATTTCTAGGGTCACGTTCTCTGATCAACATGTGCTCGATACCATCTCAGAGCGACCCGACCTCGGACGGTCAAGCCTACGTATTCTTGTGCCATCCTCGGATCAAGATCTTTGGCACACACAGTACATCAATGTATATATCAAAGTGCAATCACATGTATAAATAACGTAAAATGATATATACCTCATAATACTCAGCGGAAACAATCAAGCGGGTGTGGAGTCCCATCAACGCCATCGGCAGGTTGAGTGTAGACCGTAAACCTGTATCGTAACTCTTACTCGTCGAGGAAATATCTGCAACATGATACGTTGCAGCCGTGTAGGTCAGTACATTGAATGTACTGGCAAGATCACAATATGAGAAAGCAGATAATAAAACTATACTATATGCAATATGGCTTTATGGCTCAGATTCGAGTTTTGTTTGCGTAAAAGCGGATTTATTTTCCCTACATCAAAGGAATAAATGAAGTCTGTACTATGGAGTTTTCTATCATGACATGGTTCCGCCAACCGATGTCTCATAGCCCAAATTCATCATAAGTTGCCCACAATTAAGTTATCAATCCGGTGTTGAGAGTTCCGAGATAGATCCAAGTCCAGATGCTCAAATTGTCCGTAATCGGGGACACGGCTAATCGATTAGGTTATAACCCTCTGCGCAGAGGTTTGTACACTTTACCCGCAAGATTCGATCCCTCTCTTTACGTTCTCGCACTCGAGTGTTTGAGAACAAGATGACCAAACATGGTCTTCCAAAGAGTTCCTCGACCACCGTCCGGTACCCATCCAATCCTACCGTCCTTCTACATCTGCTAGTACCGTCCCAGCCAGAGTCACAACTAAGGTCAACCAAGCGAGCCCATAATGACTTGCGGTTGCAGGTAAGCTTCCGGCGTGAAGTATTCTTCCGTCTCTTTGAGTGCAGGTGAAGCTTTCCAAGATGTCATGGCGCTTCTCCATGCATCCCGGCCAACCACTGGGTTCTCCAGGTGCCCGTCCAACCGCCCTTCACCCAAAGAGTGTGTATTGAAAATCCTGTCTCGAGTCTTGAAGTCTTGAGGTCTTGAAGATGCAGTCCTTGCAGATTCCATCATGGAGTTGTCGTCATTGACGTAGAGTTCTCCTTCTTCACACCACTCTCGTGCACTCATACCAAACCCCGTCTACTATAGCGTAGCATTAAAATAAAATATCGTCCCGGGCTTGGTAACAGGGTGATGGGTTCCTACCTCATGCATACTACTCAACTACAAGAATTTCAATATCACTACTGAGGGGTGGTTGCAAGGATGCCACTAAATGCAATAAAACATAGGTAAGAAAAGCATGGTCAAAGTGAACTTGCACGGTAATACTTGATGAAGATAACAACGCTGTCGAGAAAATGACTTGGTAGAACTAATCGTCACTCCGTTGAAAATCTATATAGTCAAACATAGCATTCACATAAGCAAACATCCTAGCAAACAATTTTAGCACTTCGAAATAACAATCAAAACAGCAAGGAAAATCGATAATAAAACTCAAACAAAATCAAAAGAAACTTCAAATAAAACTACAAAGAAAAACTACTAACGAAGATCTATGACTTTGCTACAAACATCTAATATAGTTTTGCCGTAAGTAAAAACTTAACAACAATTAAAATACTAAACTAATAAATTAACAGAAAATAAAATGTAAAATAACTAATTTAACAGAAAGTATTTTTTCCATAAAATTTTATTTGCAAAAAGAAACAAATAAAAAGCTTTTATAAAACTCTAACTATGACCTATAGAAGGTTTCATACAAAACTAAGGAAAATAATTTTTTAAAGTAAAATAAATTTTCTCCTGTTGTCTAACAGAAACACAACTAATTTTGTCAAAAGTGACAAAAAGAAATAATTTAAAACTAATAAAACAATAAATAAAAAGCTAAAACAGAACTAATATTAAAACAGTACTGTTTTGCTAAAAACCTAATTTAAATTAACCTGAAAATAAAATACTAAATACTACTGGATAAACAAAGGTCCTAGAGACCAGGAGCAAAAAGAATTAATTAAAAACCTATTTTTAAACTCCCGGAATAAGCAAAACAAGCTTTAATTCAAATCTGATCTAACTCAATTTTTATAAATCCAAACATAGACAAATAATATATTTTTGGAAACTACAAGAAAATTGTGATCTAACGCAAAAAGAATCAGCATCATTGGGCTTCTAGATCAAAAGTTATAAGCTAAACAAGAACGGAACTAAATCTGTTACGGAAATAAATCTGAAAAACGAGAACGGAGTTACCTGTACGTGAGGCAGAGATGGCAGGAAGGAGACGGCGATGTGGAGGGCTGCTCCGGCGAGGGGGCGAGGTCGCCGGTGAGGGTGGGGGTGGCGGAGGAGGGGGTCGGCGCTTGGGGAGGTTCCAGGAGAGCTCCTGGTGAGCGTTTCTAGGTAGGAAAAGGAGGACGGTGGCGAGAAGGCTACGGGCAGGGAGGCGTGGTGATGGGAAAAATGGAGCGAGGAGAGGGAGGGGTTTTATAGGCGGTCTCGGGAGGCGCTGGGATGGAAAGACGAGGGAGATCGGGAAGGTGGAGATTCTGTCTCCATGGATATGGAAAGCTTCTGTAACGTGAGAGGAAACAGAGGAAGGAGATGATCTCTTGTTGGGCTAGAATAGGAAAGTGCTTAATGGGCCAGCAGGTTTTTCCTAATAAAACGATTCCATTCCTATTTTTAAAATTAGGAAACTAAAACAATAAAAAGGAAATCAAATCAATTGAATAAAGAGTTTTTATATACTAAAATTATCAGAAAAATAAAATGTAGATGATGAGCATTATTCCACGGCCAAAATAAAAACTAAAAAATGTTTTTCAGAAAATCCCTAAAGGCTTTATTTCTTTTTGCAAATAATTTTTAAATAAAAACTTTGGTTTTTCTTGGCTCAAATATTTTCAAAAATGCCCCTGATTTTGGAGGGTCATTTTCCTCCGCTCTTTCTTGCTTGCAAGAATTTATTTTTCGGGGTATTTCTCGGGGAAGAAAAATAGAGAAGCAAGTGCAAATATTTGAAAGAATTAAATTGCAAAACTCCGTTCAAATTCTTTATAGTTGAAGAAGTCATGTCATCTTCTCTCATTGATTTTAATAGGATGAAATTGAATTTACCGGAGAAGGGGAAAGTCATTTTATTCCCTCTCATTCAAAAGTTTTTGAAAAGGTTCAAATTTCACTCAAGTTTAATTCACTCAAGCAAACAAACAAACAATTCAATTAATTATATTAACATTCCAAAATTTGGGATGTTACAATCTTGGTACAAAATTGCGTCCGCCCGTGTACCCGCGTGTGCGTGCGAGGGAATGAGTGCGTGCGTGGCCTGCGTGCACATCTTCGCTTCGTGCATGTATAGCCAGTGCGGCTCAGGGAGGACGAGTACATTCTTCTGGAACCAGCAGCACGTCACTATAATCAATCCACACAAGGATGTTGCGACAACGCCTCCACATGTGCCACGTGGCTTCATGAACTGTAAGAGAGAGACACTGTGTAGCGTGCCATTGTGTTTTGCACATACTCGAAGTACTAGTAAGGTACACGTGCATTGCACGCGTCAGATTTTGCAACCAAATTATGAATAAATACCACACTGTAGCATGTAAGCTCTGAGTCATATATGCCTGATGTAGACCTTTGTTTAATTCTTATAGTTCATCTCATTCAAAATCAATTAGTTTTTATAAAAAACCTAGGGCCTCTTTGATTCGTAGGATTTCCAAAACGCGGGAATAGGAAGAACATGGGATTAGAGTGGAATGTTGTCTTTAATCCTACAGGATGGTACGAGTGTTTGATTGTGCATAGAAAAACGCAAAAAAATTTCAAAGAGGTTTGAGTGGATGGGAGGTTTCCTATGAAATCTAGTGCAAATGAATCATATGGAAAAATTCCTATGGTTTACAATCCTACGAATCAAACAACCAATATAGGAAAAATTCCTAAGTATTAGAATCCTCCAAAAATTCCTTCGAGAATCCTTTGAATCAAAGAAGCCCTTAATCTATTTTATGATTCATGGAATTGTGTGTTGTAAAGCATAAAGTAAAAACAAATAATGGCAATTCAAATAGAAAAAAAACTTTGGGAAGTTATGATACGGAAGATTCTAGAACAAAGGAGAACCACTGTTGTTTTGAGATTTGTGCATTATGCTTAAGTTCAACCATGGAGTCTGCTAGATTGTACATGTGGAAAAATCCAGTGGGGGGCTAGAAGATGGTGCGAGGGGCCGAGTGGAGGGAGACTATGAAGGAGTGCACAACTGCGAGATTGATATTTAGAGAGAGGGGGCGAGAACGTGCACTGTTGTGCGCAGTGGCAGAGCCATGAAAAATGTCCCATGAGCTAGGGGCCAAGCATTGCTAATCCTTTACAAGGAGGGCCAATTCATCAACTTAAACCATTTTTACCAGCAATTGTCTAATGATCACATTCATATTAGCCTCGATATATAGTGATGTTAGGGGGCAGGGGCCCTTGTTGCCCCTGTCTTCGCCATTGTTCGCGTCGAGAGATGAAGCGGAAGGCATGGATGAGAGAGGGGCGTTGGATATATAATTAATGTGGGTGTATTAGCTATATATGTAATCCTATATAGAGAGGTATAGATTGATCGATGTGGACGTGGGAAAGAGGGTGAGACCTCACTAGATATATAGATTGATCGGTTTATGTGGAAAACTATGAAATACCTAGCTATACACACACACACACACACACACATAATAGAGGAACATCGATTGTTGCGCATGCACGTGAGAGATAAAGAATGCCCGATATGATGGAGAGGGGGATGTGTATGTGTGTGCCTTCATGGGAGACCGACCTGAAGAAAAAGATTGCATGTGTGCGATGGATAATGCCGACTGGTAGTGTGTGTGCATGCATGCACGAGAGAAAGTTAGTGGTACAATTATAAAGAGAAGACCAATGTGTGGGTGTAAAAGACTAGGTGTGGTCATAATCAATGTAAAGTTGAATTCAAATATTTGAATAAGAGATCACGATGTTTGAAACCCATGCATGCATGAATATAACAGAGATCTGCGCGGTGTGGTTTGGAAACAAGCATGTTGTAATGTATACACATTGAACAAGGTCAGACTGGTCTGAATTTGAGATACCGATGGCAGACATCGTTTGGCCACATTGCATCCGTGCATGGACACACTATTTTAATTGGAGATGATGGGTGGCTTTCGCATCACACATCTATATCTATACCCCTATATATCTTATATTTTATATTTTTTATATAGTGTGCGGATAACTTCAACTTTGAAAGATGGTCGTTGGATGAGGCCAATCCGATGGTGCGGAGCTGGCAAATTTGAGCACTACTGGCCGTTGGATATCATCTAGATTCCACCAGATTTTGCCACTTGTACAATCTAGAAGACTCTATGGTTGACTTAAGCATAATGCACAAACCTCAAAACACAAGAACTTCTTCTTTGTTCTAGAATCTTCCGTATCAGAATTGCCCAAATGTTTTTCTACATGATTTGTTTTTACTTTATGCCTTACAACGCACAATTCCATGAATCTTAAAATAGATTAGCTTTCTTATAAAAACTAGATGATTTTGAATGAAATGAACTATAAGAATTAAACGAACATCTACGCCATGCATATATGACTCAAAGCTTACATGCTATAATGTGGTATTTATTCATAATTTGGTTGCCAAATCTCATGCATGCAATGCACGTGTACCTTACTAGTCTAAATGGTGTCTGTATGTGTGTTGTGCGTGTTAAACACATTGTACGTAGTATATCATACTAGTCTAAATTGTCTTTTTTTGTACACGTTAAGCTTATTCTCCCGAAATTTCAAGCCGCGCCTTGTTATGCCGAAATTTCAAGCTAGCGTCTCTATCTATCGTGCTGCGAAACTCGCGCCTCTTCAACCCGCGCCTTGTTACCCCAAAATATTTAAGATAAATC
The DNA here is from genome assembly GCA_021605145.1 of Aegilops bicornis. Lineage (NCBI taxonomy): Eukaryota > Viridiplantae > Streptophyta > Magnoliopsida > Poales > Poaceae > Aegilops > Aegilops bicornis. The sequence goes on along the minus strand of CM038669.1, from coordinate 421,503,044 downwards.
TCTGTATCGTTGTGCTCCGACAACTCCCTACATCTCAACCCGCGCCTTGCTATTCCAAAATTACAACACGCGCGAAAATTCCCACCTCCTGTGAAATCCCGACACGTGAAATGCCCGTGATACCCCTGAACCGAAAGAACCGCCTCAAATCGGTGGGGGTACTTTTGTAACTTACCCCACATTTTGGACAAGCGCGTCCCTAAGCCATGGTTCCCCACTCCCATCCAATCTGCCCACCCATTCGTACATCGAGGCCGGGTAAACTCGCAAAGCCCCACACCCTCCTCCGTCTGCCACCCAGCCGGAGCCTCTTCCCCGACAACGTCGTCCACAGCAACACCTCGACGTCCCTCATCCACCATACCAGATGAGGATCCGTCGTTGATCTGGTCGTCCTGCCGGTTCGGCCACCCCGTCCTCCACCTCCTAGGAGTTGCCCCGACGTTCCCCTCGTCTTTCGCGCCACCTCCATTCCCGCACCACCGTCTTCACCTGCACCACCGGAAGAGCATCATCACCACCGTTTCCTCGGATGAAGCCGCGGCCTAATCGGCGCCACCAAAGAGGTTGTACATTAATCCCCGCATTTTCTTCTTGATTCGATCTCACGGTGTTGCCGGCGCTCGGTTCGGAGCCTACACGACGCGGCTCCATCCACGACGGCGCCGCCGACCACTTCGTCCACGGTGTCGCTCCCTCGGCGGCGACGTCCACATCAGTAGGTGCTGCAGCTGCTTTAGCTCTCGCTTGGACCGCTGCTCTGCCCTTGCTCTCGGTCCCCTGCCTGGTCTGCTCTTGCTTGCGCTGCTGCTCTCGCTCTTGCTCTTGCTTGTGATGCTGCTCCGATTTAGCTACACTTCAGTCGACTGAATCGACTTTTGGGTCAGTCGATTTTCAGGGGGTGGGGGGGGGGGGCTCGCCGGAGTTAAGGAAGAACCAGCCACAGCGGGGAGGGGGCTTGCTGGAGAGGTACCCCACTATCTATCTTAGGGTTCAGGGTGGGGGCGGTGGTTGCCGGAGGTGGTGGGGCGGTGGCGTGGGGATCACCGGAGAAAAAGCTCAGCACGGGGGGCAAAGAGGGATGGCCGGGGCAGCGCACCGCCGGCCGCGGGCGGTGGGGGGTGGCTGTTTGGCCAGTGGTGGCTTGCGGCTCAGGGGGTGGAGGTTGCAGATGAACTGCAGGTCCTTGATTTGATATCCAACGGCTGCAAAATCGACTGACCAGAGATGAAAAAGTCAGTCGACTAACGTGTAGCCTCACCTCTAGTGTGTTCAGTTTCGACAGTAAAATTCAGTTTTGAAGCTAAGTTCAGTTTTGATAGTTAAATTCAGTTTCGACAGTTAAGTTCAGAGATGAGCGGCTGATGTATACATCTAGCACTTTGTGATAATGTATTTTACGTCATCTATTGGAGATGCTATTAGAATTCCACTCAGGTTAACATTGTCTCTCTTGTCCTGCTTCAGCCTCGGCGTCGTACAACTCACCGGAGCTGCTCCACCGACAAAACCCTCCATCACAGCGGAGCATTACCTCGGGCTCCATCTCCAGAGGCCTAAGATCTTCTTCCCCTCCTCCGACAGCCAAGTCAGGCGGAGCATCCTCACCGGCCAACCCAATCATGCTGAGATCGACATGGCTTCGCCAAACAAGTTGTACACTTCTTGTGGTTTGACTTAATCCACCATGCTTCTTTGCATCCTGTGATCTTCCAATTCTTGTGAACCAAACACCCAGATTGGCAGAAATCATGTGTTTTTAAATTCTCTGTTTTGCACGTGCATTCCTATCCTATTCATGTCTATTTCCTATCCCTGCATTGTTAGAATCCTCAAATTCAAAAAAGCCCTTGCACAATTACTTACATTACTGAGATATGTGTCAAAGAAAACCTTGTGTGGTTTGTCACTGCTCTGCGGTGCTGTGTTCCACCCCAGCTCACCTGCTCCAATGACGGAAGGGTTCACCACGGCGAGGATCCGCTCTCCAGATCTGTCTTTCGCCGCCTCGGATCTTCCCCGCCACCGGCAGCCATGACAACTGCATTACCATCATCAACTGAGCAGATGACCTTGAGGACTACACGGGTCCGCAAGAGAGGTCACACTCTTCCGTGTCTGCTTACGTTATGCATCGCTTAATATGATGACATGCTACTTTATCGTCGTTTTCACCTATTAGACTTCGACTCAGGTCCAAACTTATGCTGAAACTTGAATTTTTAAATGGTTGTGGGGTACATATTGGGGCAGCAATCAGTACTATCTGTCTACTATTTGGTTAATCTCGGGCGTCTACTATGAGCTTCATGTTGGGTGCAAACAAATATTAAAGGAGCCATTATCTGTATTTTTTAACTAAAGCTATTATCTGCCTGCTATCATTTGTTTTGGGTCTATCCACAGTTTGCTACCATCACTCTGGATTTGTGCATGCACTCCTTACATAATCTCACTATGTTTTATTCCTATGCATGTCAGTTATTGTACACAATGGAACTGAACATGTAGAGCAAAAGACACGAGCCTTGCATGGCAATAAAATTTCATGCAGACGTCGCTCCATGGTGGGCGCAAAGGCAGCCCCCCTCAACCCATTTCAGATCGTAATCAAGAGGAAGATAACTGTTCTGAGGGGGATTCAGAAGCAGAAGACCACTCCTATTTACCCCATGAGGTCTTCGCTCTAACTTGCCATGCTGATGTTGGTAATATCATGCATATGGTGCCTTGCATTGCTTACTGTATACATCAAAGATGTCATCTGCTTAGTTTAGACATGCTTTGTGTCAATGCCATCTATTTAGTTTCTTTATTGTATATGTGAATCATGCAATGCCATCTTGTTTAGCGAGGCATCATATATGTGAATTTTGCAATGCCACCCTGGTTAGCCAGTCATCTTATATGTTAATTATATCATGACATCATTTTTTATTACATGTTAAATTTTTCAAAATTTTTAGTACATTCAATTACTCTTCCTGTGCATCAGCCATTCGACACGGTCATGGAAAAATCTGGAGTGGAAACAAGGTCTTCAGAGCAGACAATGCTATCTGACGAAGGGCATGTCTTGCTGGTTACAGATAGCTCCTCAAAGGAGGATTCAGAGACAGATGACCAGTCCTATCCTCCCCCCCCCCCCCCCGAGGTGCATGCTCTAACTTGGCAGGGTTATGTTGCTCATATCAGGAGATACAATCAATGAAGGAGGGTTGCAGAGTCTTTCTAGGGTGAAAGGAGGAAGGCCGGTTGACTGACCAGGAGTCGGGACATCTTTGTAGTAGAACCAAGTCGACTGCCACCCTCTAACCGACTCGGGAAAAGTCATAGGAAGGAAAGTGCTCCTACCCCTCATTTGGATTCCTAAACCCCCGCACATCTGGATCACATGTGTCCTCTCATCATTCGGATTAGCTTTGTTCACCAACTGAGATCGGCAAGTGAAGATGTGCTTAAACAATCCCCAGTGCGGATGACACCCCAAGAAGTTTTCGCACATTGAAATGAATGCCGCAAGATATGTGATGGTGTTGGGAGGAAAATGATGGATCTGGACGCCGAAGAAATTCAGAAAACCTCGGAAGAATGGATGAGGGGGAGAAACCTCGCTCGACATGCGTCGTGAGGAGAGAGACTTCTCTGCAACCAGGCCATCGGCGATGAGGTTCTCCACATCTTCCTCCATGACAGACGAATGGATCCAATCCCCCTGGATCCAACCAGGAGGCAGACCGGACCGCGACGCCGACCCCTTCACCGTCTTTTTGCCTTTGGCCGTCGCCTTCTTTGCACGCTCCAGGGCCGCGGTCCTGTCCTTTACCATTGGAGCAGAGCTAGAGAAGAGTGGACTGAAGGGGGCGGTGGTGGAGAAGGCGGAGCGAAGAAGCAGAGGAAGAAGGAGGGGAATGGCGAGCACTGTTCCACCCACCAGCGGCAGCGCCTTTTATGGTCACACTTCCGAGTGGCTGACCCATGGGCCCGTGCAATCCTCGCACATACCGTAATAGACGCCGGCCAGATACGTGGCGAAAAAAGCGGTGCGAGGATAGTGGAGTCCCTATCCACCTTCCCCGCTTACTGATGTCTGCTAGAACTACGTCGGTATTTCCCCAAAGAGGAAGGGACGATGCAGCACAACAACGGTAGGTATTTCCCTTAGTGATGAGACCAAGGATATCGAACCAGTAGGATAATCACGCAACACTACGTGAACAACACCTGCACACAAAGAACAAATACTTGCAACCTGATGTAAGAGAGGGGTTGTCAATCCCTCGAGGGTAAAAAGATAGATAAAATTGTAGTAGCTTGGATAAATAGATCTGGCGCGAACGCGCGATAAAATAAATAGGAATAAATTGCAGCAGGGTATTTTTGTATTTTTGGTTTAATGGATCTGAAAATAAAAGAAAATAAAAATAGATCGCAAAGGCAAATATAATAAGGAAGAGACCCGGGGGCCGTAGATTTCACTAGTGGCTTCTCTCGAGAAAAATAGTAAACAATGGGTAAATGAATTACTGTTGGGCAATTGATAAAACTTCAAATAATCATGACGATATCCAGGCAATGATCATTATATAGGTATCACGTCCAATATTAGTAGACCGACTCCTGCCTGCATCTACTACTATTACTCCACACATCGACCGCTATCCAGCATGCATCTAGTGTATTAAGTTCATGAAGAAACAGAGTAATGCAATAAGAACGATGACATGATGTAGACAAGATCTATTTATGTAGAAATAGACCCCATCTTTTTATCCTTAATAGCAACGATACATACGTGTCGGTTCTCCTTCTGTCACTGGGATCAAGCACCGTAAGATCGAACCCATCACAAAGCACTTCTTCCCATTGCAAGATAAATAGATCAAGTTGGCCAAACAAAACCCAAATATCGGAGAAGAAATACGAGGCTATAAGCAATCATGCATATAAGAGATCAAAGAAGACTCAAATAACTTTCATGGATAAACAGATAGATCTGATCATAAACGCAATGTTCATCAAATCATAACAAACACACCGCAAAAGAGTTACATCATATGGATCTCCAAGAGACCATTGTATTGAGAATCAAAAGAGAGAGAGGAAGCCATGTAACTACTAACTACGGACCCGTAGGTCTACAAAGAACTACTCACGCATCATAGGAGAGGCACCAATGGACATAATGAACCCCTCCGTGATGGTGTCTAAATTGGATCTGGTGGTTCTGGAACTTGCAGCGGCTGGAATTGATTTTCGCCGACTCCTTTAGGGTTTCTGAAATATTGGGGTATTTATAGAGCAAAGAGGCGGTTCGGGAGGCCACTGAGGTGGGCACAACCCACCTGGGCGCGCCCCTCGGGGCACCCCGGGTGCTTCTCCGGCCCACTAGATGTCTTCTGGTCTAGAAAACCCACAAAAAGTTTAGCTGCGTTCGGACTCCGTTTGGTATTGATTTCCTGCAATGTAAAAAACATGCAGAAAACAACAACTGACACTTGGCACTATATCAATAGGTTAGTAGTAGAAAATGATATAAAATGACTATAAAATGATTGTAAAACATCCAAGAATGATAATATAACAGCATGGAACAATAAAAACTTATAGATACGTTGGAGACGTATCACTTATCGCGCCGCGTCCCGTCCCGCGCGCTTCTCCAAATTTTGAATCCCGCGAGATCCGGGAACCGCAGAGCAGTCGATCGCACCAAAGATATCCTATTCCAATCTACTCGAAGATATGCAACATAATTCACTCGGAAATTCCATAAGCAAGAATCGATCAAGGTGACTGACGAAGAGTTAAAGTACCAGCATGCTTTCGGGCCCCTGAGGAAATGTCTCCGAGGCATTGAATTGGTCAGAACCAACTTCAACCCTTCTTCACTCAGTCCTCAATCCATTCAGGGGCTAATGAAGATGTCATATACTTAGGGTAGGGTCTTACGCCTGACCTAAACAGCCTACCTAAGGACACTACCCTAGAGTCAAAGACCTATAAGGTTCAAGAGAAGATACCGACTGAAATCGTCCTGAGTGCAATCCACTCGACGGAAGATTCCACTCGGATATCCCAATTCCACTCGACCATGACGATTTCACTCGACCATACAAGAATCCACTCGGAGTACAGAAGGCCTAAAGACATCCCAGGATGGCAACGGTCAGGCATTCACTCCGTCGTCATAAAGACCATTTATTGCGGGCGTTACCAGTAATGTTCAGGACATAACTCTCATTGAACCCTTTGGTAACTGAGGGCTGCGAGGGGCCAGGTGCACTCTATATAAGCCGCCCCTCCCCTCTGGCACAAGGGTTCGCACCCCCTGTTACTATTACACACATCCAATCGACAAGCCTCCGTGGCACCAAGACGTAGAGCTGTTACCTCCTCCGAGAGGGGGCTGAACTCGTAAATCTGTGCGTACAACCTCGCCGTTGCTAGGACTATGCCCTCTCCTACGTACCCCGTACTCTTACTGTCAGACTCATTCCCACGACATATGCAGTGGTGAACTTGAGGACAGAATACACCAACACCTCGGCACTCGGCAGAATCAATCGGTAGATAGAGCTTTCGATACAAATACAGTGACCAAAGTGAGCTTTTGATACAAATACAATGACCAACAATGTATTTTACTCGAGCAGTCATGACTAACACCATGGCACGCTAGCACCCAGGTAGCCGGAAGTGTGAGCCGGCAGTGTACGTATCTTCTACAGCTCGGCGACTGGCGTAAAATCGATGGACAATGGCGGCGGCCAGTCATGGGCAAAACCACTAAGTCGATCATCCGATCCATCTGATAGGACACGCGGTGCTAGTTCACGGGCAACGAGATGGATTTTTTTGGTTGAGGTGAACGAGATGGAAAAATATGTTGAGCCATCCACGATGGCCTACATGGGCTATTTTAGTTGGGCTTTGGTTCATACATACGCCGAAGTAGCTGCATTATTTGCGGCCATTAACTGTATAACTTAGTGCGACCAGTTGCGGGGGGCGAACCATTAGGGGGTGACTAGCTCCTGCTCACCCCCCTTGTATCCGCCCCTGCCCGAAGGTGCACAGCCGTCATTGCACCTCCCTCGTCAGAGCCGAAGAAAACTTGTTATAGTAGACATTCGAGAAGTCATTGTGATAAGTCCCCAGCACACCAGAACGACAACCACCGCCGATGAAGAGTAGCTTAGATAAGAAGCATCCAATCTGAAAACAGACGAACGTAGACATTTTTTCTATTTTTCTTTTAACTTATGTTCTTCGTTCTAGTTCTAGCTAGATTCACGTGCAAACAATATGGATAAAAAGTTTTTTATCTGTATAGCTAGTTCTTTTTTTATTGTTATTGCGGAAAACCTTCCAAACTATTGATTTTCAATCATGGTAGTACAACGAACATAAAAAACAATAAAAATCATATCCAGATTTGTAGACGATCTAGCGATGACTATAAGTAGTGAAGTGACCCGAAGGCGCACCACCGTCATTGCACCTCCCTTGCCAGAGCCGGAGAAAACTTGTTATAGTAGACAATTGGGAAGTCGTCATGGTAAGTCTCCAGCGCACCAGAAAGGCAACCACCGCCCATGAAGAGTATCTTAGATAAGAAGCATCCAATCTGGAAACACACGGACGTAGAAATTTTTTCTGTTTTTCTTTTAACTTCTGTTCTTACCTTCCAATTCTAGCTAGATTCACGAGCAAAAAATATGAATAATAAGTTTTTTTATCTGCATAGCTAGTTCTATTTTTTGTTGTTGTTGCGGAAAACCTTCCAAACTATTGATTTTCAATCGTGGCAGTACAATGAACACAAAAAACAATAAAAATCATATCCAGATTTCTAGACGATCTAGCGATGACTATAAGCAGTGAAGTGACCTGAAGGCGCACCACCGTCATTGCACCTCCCTCGCCAGAGCCGAAGAAAACTTTTTATAGTAGACAGTCGCGAAGTCATCGTGGTAAGTCCCCAGCGCACCAGAACGGCAACCACCGCCGATGAGCAGTAGCTTAGATAAGAAGCACCCAATCTGAAAACACACGGACGCCGACATTTTTCTGTTTTCCTTTTAACTTCTATTCTTACGTTCTATTTCTATCTAGATTCACGTGCAAACAATATGGATAATTTTTTTTATTGTATAGCTAGTTCTGTTTATTGTTGTTGTTGCGGAAAACCTTCCAAACTATTGATTTTCAATCATGGCAGTACAACGAACACAAAAAACAATGAAAATAATATCCATATTTGTAGACGATCTAGCGATGACTATAAGCAGTGAAGCGACCCGAAGGCGCACCGCCGTCATTGCACCTCCCTCGCCAGAGATGGAGAAAACTTGTTATAGTAGATAGTCGGGAAGTCATCGTGGCAAGTCCCAGCGCACCAGAACGGCAACCGCCAGCGATGAAGAGTAGCTTAGATAAGAATCATCCAATCTGAAAATACACGGACGTTGACATTTTTCTGTTTTTCTTTTAACTTATGTTCTTACGTTCCAATTCTAGCTAGATTCACGTGCAAACAATATGGATAAAAAGTTTTTTTATCTGTTTAGCTAGTTCTGCTTTTTGTTGTTGCAGAAAACCTTCCAAACTATTGATTTTCAATCATGGCAGTACAACGAACACAAAAAACAATAAAAATCATATCCAGATTTGTAGACAATCTAGCGATGACTATAAGCAGTGAAGCGACCCGAAGGCGCACCGCCGGTATTGCACCTCGCTCGCCAGAGCCGGAGAAAACTTGTTATAGTAGAAAGTCGGGAGGTCGTCGTGGTAAGTCCCCAGCGCACCAGAACGACAACCTCTGCCAATGAAGAGTAGCTTAGATAAGAAAGATCCAATCTAAAAACACACTGACGTAGATGAACGACGATCAGATCCGAGCAAATCAACCAAAGACAGATTTGCCGGAGACACACCTCCACACGCCCAGCAACGATGCTAGAGGCACCACTGGGATGAGGGCTAGGTGGGGAGATCCTTATTCTATTTTTAGGGAGCCACCACCGTCTTGCCACCTGAGCAGGACACAAACCACAAAAAACTCAAACAAACATCTAAAAACCGAGCTCTTCCCGCCCTCATAGCCCTAAGGACACCGAAGACGAGGCGGACCGGCCGCCGGCAGAGGAATCCTAAGCTATTTTTTAGAGAGGAGGCGGCTAGAGATAACACGAGAATAGCTAGTGCCCGTTGAGAACCTTATATCCATGTTGATGGTTGGGCACCTCACATACATGTTGATGGTTCAGAAGAGGGGCAATGATCCACTCCATAACTTAGGAAACACGCTCCATCTGAAAATGAATTCCATCAAACTATTTTTCATTTTGCGTACAACATTGGGAACAGTCAGCCATTAGGTTGCTGGCTAGGAAAGGAGGCATAGACTCCAACCAACTCTCAGTCACCTCGAACTAACAAACTCATTTGGCACAAAGGTGGGACAGGAAGTTGGAGGAGCCAGGAACATGTTGAATAGTGAAAGAATTAGATTCGAAGACAAGTCCCCTATTTCTAGGATAAGCAGAGTCACAAGTAAATGCGAGTTATGGTGCGAATTCGAAAGGCACGACCTCCAAGCAGTCCAACTCTGTGATTACATCTCTAAAACCTCTGATCTTAGCAAGCAGGAGGCCACGCCATCACGAAGAGCCAAAGGTTCAACAATCATCGAGTCTATGACCCCATCATGAGGTTTGTACCATACTCCCAATAAACATGTAGCGGAACGAGACACCCTCTAGCCTCTTGGACATGTCTGATCTTATTGATGTGTCCGTGTTAAACTTCCATCCCAATCAGAGTTATGGATCTTCGCATATTTAAGAAACGGTGAAAGGCCAGAAAACAAGAACGCAGAAACAGAAAGATAGATCCAATCTCAGAGGGGCTCTCGCCCCTCCGCCGCCATGGAGGCCATGGACCATAGGGGAAACCCTCCTCCCATCTAGGAGGGAGGCCAAGGAGGAAGGAGGAGGGGGGGCTCTCCCCTCTCTCTCCCGGTGGCGCGGGAGTGCCGCCAGGGTTAGGATCGTGACGACGATCTACACCAACAACCTCGCTACCGTCAACACCAACTCTCTCCCCCTTTATGCAGCGGCGTAACCTCTCTTTTACCCGTTGTAATCTCTACTTAAACATGGTGCTCAATGCTATATATTATTATCCAATGATATGTGGCTATCCTATGATGTTTGAGTAGATCCGTTTTGTCCTATGGGTTGATTGACGATCGTGATTGGTTTGAGTTGCTTGTTTTATTATTGGTGTTGTCCTATGGTGCTCTCCGTGTCGCGCAAGCGTGAGGGATCCCCGTTGTAGGGTGTTGCAACATGTTCATGATTCTCTTATGGTGGGTGGCGTGAGTGACATAAGCACAAACCCGATTAAGTGGGTTGTTGCGTATGGGAGTAAAGAGGACTTGATACTTTAATGCTATCGTTGGGTTTTACCTTAATGATCTTTAGTAGTTGTGGATGCTTGGTAGAGTTCCAATCATAAGTGCATATGATCCAAGTAGAGAAAGTATGCGAGCTTATGCCTCTCCCTAATATAAAATTGCAATAATGATTACTGGTCTAGTTGCCGATTGCCTAGGGACAAATAACTTTCTTGTGACAAAAAGCTCTCTACTAAACAACTAACTTTATTATCTTGCAATTTACTCGTAGTTTTATTCTCGCGAAGTACTTCTAGTTTTATTCTTGCAAACCTACCCTATCACACCTACAAACTAGTTTTATACTTGTTCTAGGCAAAGCGAACATTAAGAGCGCGTAGAGTTGTATCGGTGGTTGATAGAACTTGAAGGGAATATAAATTCTACCTTTAGCTCCTCGTTGGGTTCGACACTCTTATTTATCAAGAAAGGCTACAACTGATCCCCTATACTTGTGGGTTATCAAGACCTATTTCTGATGCCGTTACCGGGAGCAATAGCGTGGGGTGAATATTCTCGTGTGTGCTTGTTTGGTTTTGTTGGGGCACATAGCATGAAATTTCAAAAAAAAATTCCTACGCTCATGCAAGATCTATCTAGAAGATGCATAGAAACGAGAGGGGGAGAGTGTGTCCATGTACCCTCGTAGACCGAAAGCAGAAGCGTTTTGACAACGCGGTTGATGTAGTCGAACTTCTTCTTGTTCCGACCGATCAAGCACCGAACGTACGACACCTCCGAGTTCTACACACGTCCAACTCGAAGATGTCCCTTGAACTCTTGATCCAGCAAAGTGTCGAGGGAGAGTTCTGTCAGCACGACGGCTTGGTGGCGTTGATGGTGAAGTGATCCGCGCAGGGCTTCGCCTAAGCACTACATGAATATGAGCGGAGGCGTAAACCGTGGAGGGGGGCGCCGCACATGGCTAGGAATCAATGTTGTGTGTTCCAGCGGTGCCCTCCCCTCATATATATATATATATATATATATATATATATATATATATATATATATATATATATATATATATATATATATATATATATATATATATATATATATATATATATATAGGTTGGAGGGGAGGATAGGCAGCCAAGGGGGCGCCCCAAGTAGGAGGAATCCTACTTGGGCGCCTCCCAATTCGCCCCCCCCCCCTTCCATATTCGTCCGGAGGGGGAAGGAAGGAGGAGGGAGGAGAGAAGGAAGGGGGAGGCCGAATCCCTCCCCTTCCTCTCTCTCTCTCTCTCTTCCCCTCTTTCCTCCCCCTTATTTTGGCCTACATGGGGCGCACCAGCCCCCTAGGGGCTGGTCTGTCCCCTTCTTGGCCCATTAGGCCCATGTAGTTGCCGAGGGGATGCCTGGAACCACTTCCGGTGACCCGATATGTACCTGGTACCCCAGGAACACTTTCGGGGTCCGAATACTATTGTCCTATATATGAATATTTACCTCTCGACCATTTCGAGACTCCTCGTCATGTCCGTGATCTTATCTGGGACTCCGAACAACATTCGGTCACCAAATCACATAACTCATATAATACAAAATTGTCATTGAACGTTAAGCGTGCGGACCCTACGGGTTCGAGAACTATGTAGACATGACCAAGACACCTCTCTGGTCAATAACCAACAGCAGAACCTGGATGCTCATATTGGTTCCTACATATTCTACGAAGATCTTTATCGGTCATTACGCAATGACAACATACATTATTCCCTTTGTCATATGTATGTTACTTGCCTGAGATTCGATCGTCGGTATCTTCATACCTAGTTCAATATCGTTACCGGCAAGTCTCTTTACTCGTTTCGTAATACATCATCCCGCAACTAACTCATTAGAAACATTGCTTGCAAGGCTTATTATGATGTGCATTACCGAGAGGGCCCAGAGATACCTCTCTGATACTCGGAGTGATAAATCCTAATCTCGATCTATGCCAACCCAACAAACACCTTTAGAGATACCTGTAGAGCATCTTTATAATCACCCAGTTACGTTGTGACGTTTGATAGCACACAAGGTATTCCTCCGATATCCGGGAGTTGCATAATCTCATAGTCAAAGGAATATGTATATGACATGAATAAAGCAATAGCAATAAAACTTAACGATCATTATGCTAAGCTAACGAATGGGTCTTGTCCATCACATCATCCTCCTAATGATGTGATCCCGTTCATCAAATGACAACACATGTTTATGGTTAGGAAACTTAACCATCTTTAATTAACGAGCTAGTCTAGTAGAGGTTTACTAGGGACACTATGATTTGTCTATGTATCTACACATGTATCAAGTTTCTAGTTAATACAATTCTAGCATGAATGATAAACATTTATCATGATAAGGAAATATAAATAACAACTTTATTATTGCCTCTAGGGCATATTTCCTTCACTCTCCCACTTGCACTAGAGTCAATAATCTAGTTCACATCGTCATGTGATTTAACACCAATAGTTCACATTGCCATGTGACTAACACCCAAAGGGTTTACAAGACTCAATAATCTAGTTCACATTGCTATGTGATTAACACCCAAAGAGTACTAAGGTGTGATCATGTTTTGCTTGTGAGAGAAGTTTAGTCAACGGGTCTGCCACATTCAGAGCTGTATGTATTTTGCAAATTTTCTATGTCTACAATGCTCTGCATGGAGCTACTCTAGCTAATTGCTCCCACTTTCAATATGTATCCAGATTGAGACTTAGAGTCATCCGGATCGGTGTAAAAGCTTGCATCGACGTAACTCTTTACGGCGAACTCTTTATCACCTCCATAACCGAGAAATATTTCCTTAGTCCTCTTAGGTAACTACGGATAACTTTGACCACTGTCCAGTGATCCACTCCTGGATCACTATCATATCCCCTTGCCAAACTCATGGCAAGGTACACAATAGGTCTGGTACACATCATAGCATACTTTATATAACCTATGGCTGAGGCATAGGGAATGACTTTCATTCTCTTTCTATTTTCTGGCATGCCCGGGTTTTGAGACTTACTCAACTTTACACCTTGCAATATAGGCAAGAACTCCTTCTTTGACTGTTCCATTTTGAACTACTTCAAAATCGTGTCAAGGTATGTACTCATTGAAAAATCTTATCAAGCGTCTTGATCTATCTCTATAGATCTTGATGCATAATATGTAAGCAGCTTCACTGAGGTCTTTCTTTTAAAAACTCCTTTCAAACACTCCTTTGTGCTTCTAGAAAATTCTACATTAATTTTGATCAACAATATGCCATTCACATATACTTATCAGAAAGGCTGGAGTGCTCCCACTCACTTTCTTGTAAATACAGACTTCACCATAAGTCTGTATAAAACCATATGCTTTGATAACCTCATCAAAGCATATATTCCAACTCTGAGATGCTTGCACCAGTCCATAGAAGGATTGCTGGAGCTTGCACACTTTGTTAGCACCTTTAGGATGGACAAAACCTTCTGGTTGCATCATATACAACTCTTCTTTGAGATATCCATTAAGGAATGCAGTTTTGATGTCCATTTGCCAGATTTCATAATGTGGCAATTGCTAACATGATTCGAACGGACTTAAGCATCGCTACAGCTGAGAAAGTCTAATCGTAGTCAACTCCTTGAATTTGTCAAAAACCTTTTGCGACAAGTCAAGCTTTTGTGGACAGTAACATTACCATCAGTGTCAGTCTTCCTCTTGAAGATCCATTTATTCTCTATGGCTTGCCGATCATCGGGCAAGCCCATCAAAGTCCACACTTTGTTCTCATACATGGATCCTATCTCAGATTTCATGGCATCAAGCCATTTTGTGGAATCTGGGCTCATCATCGCTTCCTCATAGTTCGTAGGTTCGTCATAGTCTAGTAACATGAGTTCGAGTATAGGATTACCATACCACTGGTGCGGAACGTGCTCTGGTTGACCTACGCGGTTCGGTAGTAACTTGATCTGAAGCTTCATGATCATTATCATTAACTTCCTCTCTAGTTGATGTAGGCATCACGGGAATGGTTTTCTGTGATGAGCTACTTTCCAATTCGTGAGAAGGTACAATTACCTCATCAAGTTCTACTTTCCTCCCACTCAATTCTTTGGAGAGAAACTCCTTCTCTAGAAAGGATCCATTCTTAGCAACAAAAATCTTGCCTTCGGATCTGTGATAGAAGGTGTACCCAACACTTTCTTTTCGGTATCCTATGAAGACGCACTTCTCCGAATTGGGTTCGAGCTTATCAGGTTGAAGCTTTTTCACATAAGCATCGCAACCCCAAACTTTAAGAAACGACAGCTTAGGTTTCTTGCCAAACCATAGTTCATACAGTGTCGTCTCAACGGATTTAGATGGTGCCCTATTTAAAGTGAATGCAGTTGTCTCTAATGCATAACCCCAAAACGATAATGGTAAATCGGTAAGAGACATCATAGATTGCACCATATCTAATAAAGTACGGTTATGACGTTCGAACATACCATTACGCTGTGGTGTTCCAGGTGGCGTGAGTTGTGAAACTATTGCGTATTGTTTTAAATGAAGGCCAAACTCATAACTCAAATATTCGCCTCCGTGATTAGATCGCAGAAACTTTGTTTTCTTGTTATGATGATTCTCCACTTCACTCTGAAATTCTTTGAACTTTTGAAATGTTTCAGATTTGTGTTTCATTAAATAGTGTCGGTGTACAAAAAGAGGGGCACGTTTTTGTACCCTTTTACCTGTGCACGGGCAGTCAGAGTCGCGCCCACGACCACACCAAGCAGAGCACGGGAGGTGAGCCAAGGTAAGACCAAAGCCCAAGATAATCAGAGCAACGCCAAGGCCACAAAGAGCAGAGGGAAGAGGCAGGTTCCCCCGGCAAGACCGTTGCCGGGGCGACCTCAGCGGTCCCGGCAAGATCCTTGCCGGGACTGCTCGCCCCACACCAACAGAGCGAGCCGTCCTTGAGCCCACGGTCCCCAACGCCGTCATCCACGTAGGGTCAGGGCTCGGGAAGGCACCCCTATGGTGGCATGCAGATATTTGTGAAGACATGTTGAAGATCATATGAGGATTAGAAGACGATGATCCTCGGCAAGATCTTTGCCGAGGAAGGCCACCAGACCCCCGGCAAGGGCATTACCGGGGACGACCGCACGCCATGGCAGGACCCTTGCCGGGCCGCCTGGCAAGACCCTTGCCGAGCCACTCGGCAAGGCCCTCGCCGAGGACGCCGGCAGGGCCACCGCCAGGTCCACACCGCCCAAGCTTCCACCGCCGTTCACCCACAGCTGCCAGCCCAACCAGCTGGGCAGGCACTTGCGTGGCAACATGCAGCTCCCAGGCCAACTCGTCAAGCACCTACGTGGCGGCATGCAGATCTTCGTGAAGACTCCACCACCACGCCAACTCAGCTGCCTGCCTGCCTACATGGCGCCGCACACATCGCTGGCCAGGGCGCGTGTCGAAGCAAGGAGGAGCGGCGACGGACGGGACGGGCCTCGCCCCCGTCCCCCAATAAAGCAAGGGGACACCTAAGCTACGCATTTAATGTGTCTTGTCCTGTAATACGAGCGATAAGCTCAGGGCACTGTACGCCTTTCCACCTCCTGTGTGCCACTGTGGCAGCCCCTTCAGACTATAAAAGGAGGGCCCTGGCATACTGGAGAAGGATTCGGCTCTTTCGAACCACACACCGACGTCTTTGGCGCGCCAGGTAGGGGGCGCAATTGTGAGAATCTGGTCTGGTAGTTAGCCTAGCAGTTCTTCGTCGCCATGTCCCCTAAGAAGAAGACGGCCACGGCGATCGGCTCATTGGGAGCCGAACGGCCCGTGCCGGTGCGGACGAGCAGCGGACCAGTCGCAGACAGGACCCGGGTCGCGGCCCGCGAGCACCAGCATCGCCCAAGCAGCCGGAGCTTGGCGAGCGGCGTCGTTCGTGCGCCAGACGACCGGCTACACGTCGCCGGATCCAAAGACGGAGTTGGGACCCCCGCAGTCAGCGTAGGGACCTCCGGGGGTGTTGTTGTGCCGACTCCGGGCGGCGCGGCGACCTCCAGGACGCATACACCGGCGGCCACCGCGCATTCTTCCCATGGTGTTCGCGCCGAACAGCGTCATGACGTTGGTGACCCTGGGCACCGCCGTGGGAAGAGCCCTGTGCGTCGTCAGCAAGATGAAGGGGTTCAGCACGCTCGCCGAGGTGCTGGCAAAAATAGCACGCAGCCGCTGGGTCGTGACGGAGCTCCTTCTAACATAGTAAGAAGTCGAAGCGCGCCGCGATCCACGCAGCTGTTGCCGCCGCCCACGCCAGCGGAAGCTTTGGCGCGTGCGCAGCTGCTCCTCGACTTCCCTCCTACTGCAGAGAAGCTCGATGAGTGGAGGGCCACCAACCGGAGCCTCGTCGCCATCGCAAACAAAGACGATCCGCGACTGGTGGGGCCCTCGGGTCAGCGCTCCACCGAGCCACCACATGCTGGCGCTGGGAGGACCGGGCGAGCTGCAGCCATGGTGCACTCTCCTCCTCCTCGCCAGCCGCTGCAGGCGTCGGCCCGTCGCGACGATGCTTGTGATAAAATATCCATAGCGTCGTCCGACCCGCGGACCCTCCGCGACCAGCGCCAGGTCCTTAGGGAGCGAGCTCACGAAGACGCTCGAACCACCGTCGAGCAGCCGTGGCAAAGCAGCTGCCCGGTCGGACCAGCGGCGAGACCCGCTATGGACCACCCGGCACCGGGGCCCCGGCGCCTACCTTCACGAGGTGGGCTGCCCGGCCTTTACCCGTGAGCTGAGGCAGTTCAGTACGCCCCACCGCACGTTCAGGCCCGACGTCGGCGAGAAGTACACTGGCAAGACCGATCCGTCCGAGTTCCTTAGCATCTACACCATCGCGATGCAGGCCGCTGGGGCTCGCGACGACAAGGTGCTTGCCAACTATTTTCCGCTGGCGCTCAAGCCCAATGTGATGTCTTGGTTGATGCACTTGCCGGTGGACTCCATTTCTTCTTGGTCAGATCTGTGCCATGAGTTCGTTGGCGCCTTCACAGGAGGACACCAATCTCATGGCCAGGCCAGTGATCTACATATCATTCCCCAGAAGGAAGGGGAGACCCTGCGCAAGTACATACAGAGATTCAGCCGGGTGCAGTACAACATCCCCGACGTTCATCCCGCCGCTGTGGTTAGCGTGTTCCACCAGAACGTGTGCAATCGCAAGATGCACGAGGAGCTGGCGATGACCAAGGTTAAGGATGTGGCCGAGCTCTACGTTCTGGCCGATAGGTGCGCCCGGGCTACAGAGGGAAAAAAGTACCCCGGCGAAGACACCGGCGCGGAAACTGACTCTACCGATGAAGACGCCGCCACTCCAACGAAGAAGAGCCGGCGTCGCAACAGGAAATGCAAGGGCAAGGTGAAAGCACAAGTGCTCCCTAGGTGGTTTTGATAATTAATGACAACATATCTCCTGTTGGACTAGCACCTTTATCTAGTATGTTTCAGATAAGTTCAACAATGGAGTGACATGGACTAAAGGATGTGGGAACTCCTTCAAGATGCTAAGGACAAAGGATTGGCTCAAGCTTCAAGCTCAAGACTCTTCATTTTGCATTTTAGTGATCCAAGATCACATTGAGTCTATAGGAAAAGCCAATACTATCAAGGAGGAATGAGGTGTTGCTTAATGAGCCTCTTGCTTCATGTGCTTCGTGATATGCTCCAAAACCGTCAACTACTTTACCACTTCCACACATATGTCCTAAACCTAAAGTCAAACTCGGCCCCACTAATTCTTTCGATCCGGCGCCACCGAGTTTGGATGTCTTAGCCACTGCCACAAACCCTAGGCAAATCGGTCTCATCGATAGGGATCTCAGTCTCACCGAGATGGGATTGTAATCTCTCTGTGTATGTCCATTATCAAAATCGGTCTCACCGAAGTTTGAGCAATCGGTACTACCGAGATTACAATGCAAACTCTCTCGTTAACTTATTATCAAAATCGGTCCCACCGAGTTTGATAATCGGTCAAACCGAGTTTGCACGACCAACTCCCCGAAAGCTTATTACCAAAATCGGTCCCACCGAAGTTTGTGTAATCGGTCTTACCGAGATTACGTTATGCCCTAACCCTAACCGAATCGGTCCTACCGAGTTGCATTACGGTCCCACCGAAAACCCTAACGGTCACATTATTTGCTAAATCGGTCCGGACCGAGTTTAATGATTCGGTCCCACCGAGTTTGGTAGATTGTGTGTAATGGTTAGATTTTGTGTGGAGGCTATATATACCCCTCCACCTCCTCTTCATTCGTGGAGAGAGCCATCAGACTGAACCTACACTTCCAGCATCCTATTTCTAAGAGAGAACTACCTACTCATGTGTTGTGGCCAAGATATTCCATTCCTACCTTATGAATCTTGATCTCTAGCCTTCCCCAAGTTGCTTTTCACTCAAACCCTCTTTCCACCAGATCCAAATCCTATGATAGAGAGTTGAGTGTTGGGGAGACTATCATTTGAAGCACAAGAGCAAGGAGTTCATCATCAACACACCATTTGTTACTTCTTGGAGAGTGGTGTCTCCTAGATTGGCTAGGTGTCACTTGGGAGCCTCCGACAAGATTGTGGAGTTGAACCAAGGTGTTTGTAAGGGCAAGGAGATCGCCTACTTCCTGAAGATCTACCGCTAGTGAGGCAAGTCCTTCGTGGGCAACGGCCATGGTGGGATAGACAAGGTTGCTTCTTCGTGGACCCTTCGTGGGTGGAGCCCTCCGTGGACTCACAAGAACTGCTACCCTTCGTGGGTTGAAGTCTCCACCAACGTGGAAGTACGATAGCACCACCTATCGGAACCACGCCAAAAACATCCATGTCTCCAATTGCGTTTGAATCCTCTAATCCCTTCCCTTTACATTCTTGCAAGTTGCATGCTTTATTTTCCGCTGCTCATATACTCTTTGCATGCTTGCTTGCTATATGTTGTGAATGTTAAACTTGTGCCTAAACTCCACTCAAACTTTAAAGAAACTTAATAACTGCAACTTCGGTACTTAGTGTCTAATCACCCCCCCCCCTCTAGACACCTCTTCTCAAGGTCCTACAAGTGGTATCAGAGCATTGGTCTCCATTGCCTTGGTTTAATCACCATTGGAGGAAGATGGATGAGTCTACTTTGGGGAGTCTTAGACATAGTGCCTATTCTTGATGGAGAGTATTTTCGTGAGTGGAAAAATGAGATGCTTGTTATTTTCAATCAATATCATTTTAACAAAGCTAGTCCTTGTGCACCATATGTTGATCCTATGCATCCTACCCTTGATGAGCTATTGACATGACTAGAAATCTTAGAACTGTTAATCTTATCACTAGAGGCTTGCCTAGAAACTTGATTAGAATCTTGCCTACTTTTGAGTGTGCCTACACTATATGGAAATTTCTTGAGGAACGATTTCCAAATTATTCCTTGAAAAATCTAGATGAGAATCTCTATAAGTCTATTGCCTTGAGTAAGATGAATACTAGTGATCCTATGTTTGGTGATCGTCTATTTGAGCTTACAAACCTTATGCGTGCCAAAGGAAATGTTGGTATTATTAGTGACATTATTTCCGAAGCTATAAGAATTCATAGACAAGATTATTGTCAAACTCATTCTAATGAATCACCCTCTCTAGGATTTGATCCACCACATGACGATGTTGAACATGGATACTATGATGAGGATGATGATAGTGACTTCGATCTTGATGATGCAATGAGACATTTTGGTCTTATGGCAAATCTTCGGGGATATATGTCAGGAGGAAAGGAATGGGTTCTTGATAGTGGATGTACCGATCACATGACCGGAGATAAAGACATGTTTCATGAGCTTGCTGAAAATGATGGTCCTCGAAAGTTTGTCACTTTCGGTGACAACTCAAAGGGTAAGGTGGTTGGCCTTGGTAAGGTGGCCATCTCCCATGATAGCTCCATACAAAATGTCATGCTCGTTGAATCTCTTGGTTACAACTTACTTTCAGTATCTAGACTTGCTGATTTCGGTTTCAATGTTCTATTTACTGAAGTAGATTGCCAAGTGTTTCATCGAGATAATCATAAAATGGTCTTTATCGGCATACGTAGAGGTGATCTATACATTGTTGATTTCACTAAAAAGGCTCAACCTAAAACTTTCTTCATTGCTAAATCCTCAAAAGGCTGGTTATGGCATAGACGATTAGGTCATGTTGGTATGCGAAACCTTGACAAACTTACTAAGGGAAATCATATCCTTGGAGTTAATTATGTCATATTTGATAAGCATAGACTTTGCAGTGCTTGTCAAGCAGGTAAACAGGTTGGAGGAAGGCATCCCGTGAAGAACATCATGACCACGAAGAGGCCCCTCGAGCTACTTCACATGGATCTCTTTGGTCCCAACTCTTACAAGAGTCTCGGTGGAAATCCTTTTGGTCTAGTTATAGTTGATGATTTTTCCAGATTTACGTGGGTGTTCTTTCTCGATGATAAATCGTAGGTCCAAAAGATCATCAAAAACTTCGCTAGGAAGGCCCAAAACCAATTTGAAGAGAAGATCAAGAAGGTTCGCAGCGACAACGGAACGGAGTTCAAGAACGCAAATGTGGACACCTTTCTTGACGAAGAAGGGATTTCACACGAGTTCTCGTCTACGTACACACCTCAACAAAATGGAGTTGTTGAGAGGAAGAACCGGACGCTCATCAAAATGGCGAGAACGATGCTTGATGAGTACAAGACGCCAAAGCACTTTTGGGCAGAAGCGGTTGAGACAGCTTGTCATGCAACAAATCGCTTGTATCTTCACAAGCTACTCGGCAAGACGGCGTACGAGCTACTCACCTGTAACAAACTCCAAGTTGGATACTTTCGAGTATTCGGCTCAAAGTGCTACATTCTTGATAAGCATCGTCGTTCTAAATTTGCTCCTAAGTCTCATGAAGGTTTCCTACTAGGTTATGGCTCAAACTCTCACACTTACCGTGTCTACAACAATTTCACCCGAAAGGTTGAAGAGACGGTAGATGTGAAGTTTGATGAATCTAACGACTCGCAAGTAGAGCAATTGCCAATTGATGTAGGAGACAAAGACCCTTCTAAGCAATCCAAGACTTGTCTATTGGCAAGGTCCGTCCAACGGAGGTGAAGGAGAGTACCTCGTCCGTCCAAGTGGAAGCTTCTACTTCACGACAAGGTGAACCAAGAGTTGATACGGAAGCATCCACAAGTGGGACACACCAAGATGAAGAAAGCGAGGAAGTGCATCAAGATGAACGTCAACAACCTCCTTCTCCACCACGACAAGAGAACGACAACGCCAACAATGAAGAAGGCCAAGAAGAAGAACAAGATGAAGAAGATGTTCAACGAAGACCCAAGCAAAAGCTTTCACGAGTTCGAGCAAGAATTGCTAAAGACCATCCCGTCGAGCAAATCTATAATGATATTCAAACCGGGAGAATCACTCGCTCTAAAACTCGTTTAGCTAACTTTTGTGAAAACTATTCTTTCATCTCTAGCATTGAACCTATGAAGGTCGAAGAAGCATTGGAAGATCCGGATTGGATAAATGCTATGCATGAAGAGCTACACAACTTTGAGAGGAACCAAGTTTGGACATTGGTTGAGAAGCCCGACAACAACCACAACATCATCGGTACCAAATGGGTGTTTCGCAACAAGCAAGATGAAGATGGACAAATAGTTCGCAACAAAGCACGCCTCGTCCGCCCAAGGCTACACACAAGTCGAAGGTATGGACTATGGTGAGACTTACGCCTGCTGCTAGACTCGAGTCCATTCAAGCATCTTACTTGCCTATGCTAATCACCATGATATCACCTTGTACCAAATGGACATTAAAAGTGCTTTTCTAAATGGTGAAATAGAGGAGGAAGTTTATGTTAAACAACCTCCCGTCTTTATCAATCCTAAGAAACCCAATCATGTTTACAAACTTCACAAAGCTCTTTATGGACTTAAACAAGCTCCTAGAGCATGGTATAAATGCTTGACCAAGTTCCTTATTGACAAAGGCTTTGAAATTGGGAAAATTGATTCTACTCTTTTTACTAAAAGGGTTAAAGGTGAACTCTTTGTGTGCCAAATTTATGTTGATGATATTATATTTGGTTCAACTAACCCTCATTTTAGTGAAAAGTTTGGGAAGCTAATGTCGGAGAAGTTTGAGATGTCTATGATGAGTGAACTCAAATTCTTTCTTGGTTTGCAAATCAAGCAAATTAAGGAAGGTACTTTTGTTTCTCAAACAAAGTACACCAAGGACTTATTCAAGAAATTCAATATGCAAGAATGCAAAGGTATGACTACACCCATGCCTACTAGTGGACATCTTGACTTTACCAAAGATGGTGAACCGGTTGATCAAAAGGTTTATCGCTCTATGATTGGTTCATTGTTATATCTATGTGCTTCACGTCCCGATATTATGCTAAGTGTGTGCATGTGTGCACGATATCAAACTGCCCCTGAAGAATGTCATCTTAAGGCCGTGAAAAGGATAGTGAGATACTTAATCCATACACCAAATTTTGGCATTTGGTATCCTAAGAGGGCCTCTTTCAATCTTGTTGGCTATTCCGACTCGGACTATGCCGGAGACAAGGTTGATAGAAAGTCCACTTCGGGTACTTGTCAATTTCTTGGTAGATCTCTTGTGTCTTGGTCCTCCAAGAAACAAAACTTCGTATCCTTATCCACCGCAAGCTGAATATATTGTCACCGGTTCATGTTGTGCTCAATTACTTTGGATGACCCAAACTCTTAAAGATTATGGGATATATGTGAGACATGTTCCATTGCTTTGTGATAATGAAAGTGCTATCAAAATTGGTCATAATCATGTGCAACATTCTCGAAATAAGCATATTGAAGTTCGTCATCATTTCATTCGAGATCATGTTGCTAAGGGTGACATTGATCTTAAGCATGTTCGCACCGAAAAGCAATTAGCGGATATATTCACTAAACCTCTTGATGAGAAAGTGTTTTGCAGGTTAAGAGGAGAATTGAACATCATTGATGCTTCAAACTTGGAGTAGAAACTCCATTGGATACATGCAAGACATGAGCTTATGACTAATCCTTGATATTTCTCTTATGATGAAGAACTTATGTCTTGGATATATTTGTATCTTGCATGTTATCTAACCCTTGTAGGTACTTGGTTGAATCAAATTCCATGAGGTTGAAACCTACTCATATCTTGAGCAATCTCTACATCACCAAGACTCTACACAAGGTGGTTGAAGGCAAGGAAGCACGAAACCATTCAACCATATCCTTTGACAAATTCTATGTTGAGTTTCATGATTGTCATTTTTGGATATACAAGTGCTCTTACTTGCAAGAACTAACCCATGTAGGTAGATGGACTCAAATTCCAAGTGGTGCTCCAAATTCTTGATGAGTTGCATCAACCTTGAGCAACCCACGCAAGTTCAACTACATGGACAACACCACCAACCAAGGTATGTTATTCCATCTTAGAGAAGCTTTACTCCGAGTCATGAGTTAAAGCAACTTGACAAGATGTGAATACATCAATATGCTTAAACGAAAAATGGCAACCCCATTTTGAGCTTAAACTATGAGTATGGCATATGATCAAGTGATCTCACTTGACTCCTAAGTCAATATACTCTAACATAGGTGACTTTGTCGCCGACCATCTCTAGATGAAGTTCTCCTGTGTTCTTTTCTGAGTGTTTGCATTTATCTCATGCATTTGTGTTTCCCCTTTCAAAAAAACTTCATCTAGATTTCTTTCTGTTTTCTCTACATTTTCTGCATCTAATTCCTTGCATATCTTTCAGTTAATTCCTTGCAAATCTTTGTGAGATCTTACTAGTCTGTGAGCTGAGGTGACAAGTGTTTTCTCTGCGATGAACTCGGTTACACCGATTTGTTATTTTCGGTCCAACCGAATCTTTTCGGTACGATCGAAGCATACCACTCGGTGCCACCGATTACATAACAGGAAAAACTCTTTGCCACATATTCTATGTTTCTTCTGATCGAGCTCCACTCAATGAATCTTGTCCTCTACAAGCATCACATTTTTATCATTGCTTTATGTTGTGACTCAAGCATCAAACCCATTCACGACAAATTCCAGAGGGGGAGAGAGAGATTACATCTTTATCAAGCCCTTCTTGGAAATTGATGTCAAAGGGGAAGAGAGAGATCACATCAAAGCTTATCATTTAGAGATAGAGATCACATCAGAGAAGGAGAGAGAGTTCCTTCAGGGGGAGAGAGAGATCTCCAGGGGGAGATAATACTAGTAGAAAGTATTTCACAAGGATCCCAGATGCTTGGTGTTCAAGAGGAGAGATGTCCACATGTCTTCTTGAGGGGAGAGACATGTTCATATGATCTTTTGTGCTTAATTTTGCATTAGCATACATTAGCTCTGAACTTTAGCTATGATCATCATTCATATCTTTCAGCTCTGTTTTCCTTCAGCTCTGATTTTCTGTTCCTATCTTCTCCCAGTATCCCATGTTAGATTCAGGGGGAGCAAGACATCTAAGGGAAAGAGATCATTTAAATTCGTTGCATATCTTTACTCTTGGGGACATGTCTAATCCAATGTGGTACTCGGTACTCACTCTCTACATGTCATCCAGTCTTGGTATTCTTGTTTCTTACATTTGCTCTGGCTAGTAGATGCATCGTGTTATCTAACCTTGTTTACGCAGGTTCATTCCATCCTAAGCCAACTCAAGACCACAAGGTAAGTATATGCATCACAATCATGTGTATGAGGAATTCTTGCTGATGTACATACTGTTTGCAAGAAGGACTCATGTGCATGAAGGTATTCTGTTTAATACGTTTTGCTCTGATGCATATAGTCAAGATACATGTAACACATTGCCTGCTCTATCATGGTTATGCTATCACATGCTTCTATATTTCATATTCACATGATTGCATACATGTTGGGGGAGCCTATGCTTGTTACATGTCTTTCCAAAGCTTTACTTGCTATTCTTTATATCTTTATCTAAAGCTTTGATGTATGTTGCCATCAATTACCAAAAAGGGGGAGATTTAAAGCACAAGTGCTCCCTAGGTGGTTTTGGTAATTAATGACAACATATCTCCTGTTGGACTAACACCTTTATCTAGTATGTTTCAAATAAGTTCAACAATGGAGTGGCATGGACTAAAGGATGTGGGAACTCCTTCAAGATGCTAAGGACAAAGGATTGGCTCAAGCTTCAAGCTCAATACTATTCATTTTGCATTTTAGTGATCCAAGATCACATTGAGTCTATAGGAAAAGCCAATACTATCAAGGAGGGATGAGGTGTTGCTTAATGAGCCTCTTGCTTCATGTGCTTAGTGATATGCTCCAAAACCCTCAACTACTTTCCCACTTCCACACATATGTCCTAAACCTAAAGTCAAACTCGGCCCCATTGATTCTTACGATCCGGCGCCACCGAGTTTGGATGTCTTAGCCACTGCCACAAACTCTAGGCAAATCGGTCTCATCGATAGGGATCTCGGTCTCACCGAGATGGGATTGTAATCTCTCTGTGTATGTCCATTATCAAAATCGGTCTCACCGAATTTGAGCAATCGGTACTACCGAGATTACAATGCAAACTCTCTGGTTAACTTATTATCAAAATCGGTCCCACCGAGTTTGATAATCGGTCAAACCGAGTTTGCCTGACCAACTCTATGGAAAGCTTATTACCAAAATCGGTCCCACCGAGTTTGTGTAATCGGTCTTACCGAGATTACGTTATGCCCTAACCCTAACCGAATCGGTCCTACCGAGTTGCATTCCGGTCCCACCGAAAACCCTAACGGTCACATTATTTGCTAAATCGGTCTGACCGAGTTTAACGATTCGGTCCCATCGAGTTTGGTAGATTGTGTGTAACGGTTAGATTTTGTGTGGAGGCTATATATACCCCTCCACCTCCTCTTCATTCGTGGAGAGAGCCATCAGACTGAACCTACACTTCCAGCATCCTATTTCTGAGAGAGAACTACCTACTCATGTGTTGAGGCCAAGATATTCCATTCCTGCCATATGAATCTTGATCTCTAGCCTTCCCCAAGTTGCTTTCCACTCAAACCCTCTTTCCACCAGATCCAAATCCTATGAGAGAGAGTTGAGTGTTGGGGAGACTATCATTTGAAGTACAAGAGCAAGGAGTTCATCATCAACACACCATTTTTTACTTCTTGGAGAGTGGTGTCTCCTAAATTGGCTAGGTGTCACTTGGGAGCCTCCGACAAGATTGTGGAGTTGAACCAAGGAGTTTGTAAGGGCAAGGAGATCACGTACTTCGTGAAGATCTACCGCTAGTGAGGCAAGTCCTTCGTGGGCGACGGCCATGGTGGGATAGACAAGGTTTCTTCTTCGTGGACCCTTCGTGGGTGGAGTCCTCCGTGGACTCGCGCAACCGTTACCCTTCGTCGGTTGAAGTCTCCACCAACGTGGAAGTACGATAGCACCACCTATCGGAACCACGCCAAAAACATCCGTGTCTCCAATTGCATTTGAATCCTCTAATCCCTTCCATTTACATTCTTGCAAGTTGCATGCTTTATTTTCCGCTGCTCATATACTCTTTGCATGCTTGCTTGCTATATGTTGTGAATGTTAAACTTGTGCCTAAACTCCACTCAAACTTTAAAGAAACTTAAAAACTGCAACTTTGGTACTTAGTGTCTAATCACC
This sequence comes from Aegilops bicornis, assembly GCA_021605145.1. NCBI lineage: Eukaryota > Viridiplantae > Streptophyta > Magnoliopsida > Poales > Poaceae > Aegilops > Aegilops bicornis. The sequence goes on along the minus strand of CM038669.1, from coordinate 421,475,853 downwards.
CCCCTCTAGACACCTCTTCTCAAGGTCCTAAACAAGGCCGTGCTTGCCGTTGAGGGATCTGATGATACCGGTGACGGCAAGAAGGTCAAGGCAGACGCCCCCGGCAAGGAGGTTGCCGGGCGCGCTGCCTGCCGAGCCTTGGTGCCTACCGACAAGCCAGGAAGCTCCGGCAAGCAATACTGCAAGATCCACCGCACTAAGGGCCACAACCTCTAGAACTGCGGACAAGTCGAGCTGCTTGCTGTGAAGCAAAAGGCTGAGTACAAGCGGCGGGACAAGGAGAAGGACCAGGACGGTGCTGAGGGATCTGGCAAGAAGCGTGGCGGCCAAGGAGGCCGCCCCGGCAAGGACAACCAGCAAGAGAGTCCCGCCCGGGGCCGCGACTAGAAACAAGAAGACGACGATCACGATGAGGACGACGAGTCTGGTGAGCAAGGGTTCCAGAAGGCTACGGAGGCCATGTGCGTCGATGGCGGTGCCTCGCTGCATACCTCTCACTGCCAGCTCAAGCAGTGGGCGCGTGAGATTACAGCAGGAGAGCCGTTGTTCGACGCTCAGAAGCCGCTAAAATGGTCCAGCACGCCCCTCATCTTTGACGCCGAGGACCACCCTGACCGCACTACCGCGGTCGGGTGTTTGCTATTGTTGGTCTCACCAATGATACGCAACCTCAGGGTGAACAAGATGTTGGTTGACAGCGGGGCCGGCCAGAACCTGATCTCGCCCGTCGTGGTCAAAAGGTTGCAAATCCCTGATGGAAACCTCGAGGAAACGGGCACGTTTCAAGGGGTCAATCCGGGGAGGAGCCAGCCGAAGGGAAAGGTCACACTGCCCGTGACATTTGGAGGAGAGTTGAACTACAGGATGGAGAGGATCATCTTCGACGTGGCCGAGATCCCCTTGCCCTACAACAGGATCCTCGGCCCCCCGGCACTAGCCAAGTTCATGGCGGCGTCACATTACGCCTACAACATGCTAAAGATGCCCGGGCTGTTGACCATCATCTCCGTCCCCTCCGACAAGAAGGACGCGCTGATCTGCGCCGACCAACTCTACCGAGAAGCAGTTGCAGCAGCTGCTATCAAGGCATCTGCTCCTGCTGCTGAAGGCCCGGGAGGGAAGAAGGAGCCCGGCAAGACCTCTCACACCCACTCCGGCAAGCGCACCTCCTCAGAGTGTTGTGCTACCGTTGAGGACGTGCCAGAGAGCTCTACCGACAAGAGCAAGAGATCCAGAGTCGAGCTGCCGCAGACCAAGAAGGTGCCCATCAGGGAGGATGGCACGGGAGGGGCCTTCATCATAGGCTCCACCCTCGACATCAAATAGGAAGGCGCGCTCATCACCTTCCTGCGGGCAAATGTCGACGTGTTTGCATGGCAAGCGTCCGACATCCCCGGTGTTCCCAGGGAGGTGATTGAGCACCACCTAGCTGTCTGCCCAGCGGCCCGTCAAGCGAAGGTCGAAGCAGGCTCGAAAGGCAGGAGTCATCACAGAGGAGATCAGGAAGTTGGAAGCGACAGGTTTGGTGAGAGCGGTGCTCCACCCGACGTGGTTGGCCAATCCGGTAGTGGTGCGCAAGGCGAATGGGAAATGGAGGTTGTGTATTGATTACACAGATATTAATAAGGCTTGTCCTAAGGACCCCTTCCCGTTGCACAAGATCGACCAGATTGTTGACTCCACAGCCGGGTGTGATCTGTTATCATTCCTCGATGCCTACTCAGGCTACCACCAAATCTTCATGACAAGACAGGATGAAGAGAAGACAACATGCATCACCCCATGTGGTACGTATTGCTTATTACGGATGCCTTTCGGGTTGAAGAGTGCTGGCTCAACATGTGCAAGGGCAGTCCAAATTGGTTTTGAACCTCAGCTCCATAGAAATATGGAGGCCTACATGGATGACATAGTGGTCAAAACCAAGGACGGGCCAACTCTTGTGCAAGATCTGGAAGAGACATTTGCTAACCTGCACAAGATCAACCTCAAGCTGGACCCTGAGAAGTGCATCTTTGGCGTCCCGTCCGGCAAGCTTCTCGGGTTCTTTGTGTCGCAGCGCGGGATTGAGGCAAACCCAGACAAGATCAAGGCTATTGACCAGATCGAAGCGCCCAAGCGGATCAAGGATGTGCGTCGGCTCACCGGCTGCGTTGCCGCCATGAGCCGATTCATCTCCAAGTCCGCCGAGCGCGCCCTTCCCTTCTTCAAAATCTTGAAGAAGGAAGGCCCAATAGAGTGGACCCCATAAGCCGAGGGACCACTGCAGGATCTGAAGAAATACCTTTCCTCCACGCCAATACTAGTTGCGCCTAAACCACAAGAGCCGTTGCTGCTATATCTGGCGGCGATGAATCAAGTGGTCAGCGCCGCACTGGTGGCGCAGAGGGAGGTCGACGAGGAGGCAGCAACGGCGGAGAACCAGCGGATGACATGCCAAAGATTCCCCCGGCAGGGCCTAACGCCGACAAGGCACGGCCCCCGGCAGAGTGCGGTGCCACCAAGGCAATGCCAGCGCGGGCAAGTGAAGTGGTGCCAAAGAAGAAGATGATGCAGCACCCGGTTTACTTTGTCAGCTCCCTCTTGCAGGGGGCTAGGTCGAGGTATTCCGGCGTGCAAAAATTGCTCTTCGGCCTCCTTATGGCCTCGAGGAAGCTCGGTAACTACTTTCAGGCCCACGAGATTACTGTCGTCACCCGCCTCCCGTTGCAACGGATACTGCACAACCCGGACGCAACCGGAAGGATTGTGGAATGGGCCTTGGAGCTGTCAAGCTTCGGTTTAAAGTTTGAAAGTACCTCGACAATTCAGAGCAGAGTCTTGGCGGAGTTCATCGCAGAATGGACCTCGGCGCCCGTCGAAGAAATCCAGGAGACCACTCTCCCCGGCAAGGAAGCAGACCGCGACTGGATCATGTACTTTGATGGGGCTTTCTCGCTGCAAGGCACCGGTGCGGTGTGCTTCGTCGCACCCATCGGAGAACACCTCAAGCACGTGATCCGGATGCACTTCCCGAGGAGATGTCCACCAACAACACCGCTGAGTACGAGGGATTGCTTGCGGTCTCGGGATCGCGGCAGACCTCGGGTTAAGAAGCTCATCGTCAGGGGTGACTCGCAGCTCGTTGTCAGGCAGGTCAACAAGGATTATCAGAGCCCATTGATGGAAGCATACGTAGATGAGGTGAGGAAGCTGGAGGAACGCTTTGACGGTATCTAGGCGGAGCACGTCCCCCGAGCGGAGAACGACATCGCCGATTACCTGTCAAAGCGTGCCGCATTCAAGCTACCTGTGGAACCAGGTACCTTTTTGCTCCGGCTAACTCAACCATCTGTCGAACCATCAGTGGGGCAGAACAAGTGGAGGAAATCAGGTCCCGGCAAGTACTTTCCTACCGAACCCCCTGGGGCTGCCGGCAAGTCTTTGCCATGACGCTGAAACCGCCTAAGAGCAATCGGCTCGACAGGCGTCAAGCCACGCCATAGAGACAGCCGCTCCCAAGGCGGAAGAGATGACTTTGGTCCTTGCCGCCGAGCCCAGGCTCGGCATGGGCGCAACATACCGCCCACTTCCTCCAACAGGGAGCTTCGAGGAGCAGGAAGAAGCAGAGAAAGTAGCCCGTCCGGTTCGCCTGCATGCGGTTCGTCGATGACGTCCTATACCGGAGGAGGCCAAACAGTGTGAAACTCAAATGCATCCCCCGGGAGGAAGGACTAGAGTTGTTGGCGGAGATACATGGAGGTATATGTGGCTCCCACATAGGGTCAAGGGCCCTTGCCGGGAAGGCGTTCCGGCAAGGTTTCTTCTGGCCCACCGTCCTCCAAGATGCGACGGCACTAGTAACCAAGTGTGAAGCATGCCGGTTCCATTCAAAGAAGCTTCATCAGCCAACTCAAGCCCTTCAAACAATCCCTCTCTCCTGGCCATTCTCGGTCTGGGGGCTCGATATACTGGGCCCTTTCCCCCGCGCTGTCGGGGGCTTTGAGTACTTGTACGTTGCAATCGACAAGTTCAGAAAGTGGCCGGAGGTGGAAGCAGTGAGGAAGGTGACTGCTCAGTCAGCCGTCAAGTTCTTCAAAGGACTGGTCTACCGTTTTGGTGTGCCAAACAAAATCATCACCGACAACGGCACGCAGTTCACAAGCCACACCTTCATGCAGTACATCCAAGACCTCGACGGCAAGGTCTGTTTTGCTTCCGTGGCACATCCACGGAGCAACGGCCAAGCTGAAGTGTTGTGAGGCCTGAGAACGAAGACCTTTGACAAGCTGCACAAGAGCGAAAGGCGCTGGGTTGATGAGTTGTCGGCGGTTCTTTGGTCGATCAGGACAACGCCAAATCGAGCCACCGGCCAGACACCTTTTGCCCTGGTATATGGGTCAGAAGCAGTTCTCCCCATGGAACTCATATACGGGTCAACTTGAGTGCTCGCTTATGATGAGCTTGAGCAAGAGCTGTTGCGCCAAGATGACGCGACGCTCCTTGAGGAAGATCGTATTCGGGCGGCTGTGAGAGCGGCACGCTACCAGCAAGCCTTGCGCCGCTATCATAGCCGCAAGGTTCATGCCCGAAGCTTTGAGGAAGGCGACCTTTTTCTTCGGCGCGTTCAGTCGGCCAAGAATTCCAACAAGTTGACGCTGAAGTGGGAAGTCCCTTATCGGGTAATACGAGTCACCAGGCCTGGTGCAGTCCGCCTGGAGACCGAAGATGCCGTCCCAGTGAGCAACTCCTGGAACATCGAGCATCTTCGCAAGTTTTACCCATAAGGCGCGGCTTGCCGGGCCTCCCCGCAAGCCACCTTTTGTACAAGCTTTGCCTACAAGGCATGTGACACTTTGTACAAAGCCAGACGCACACCCTAAGCATAAATAAACGAAGCGTTGGCGCCCTAAGTTATAGCATGCATGCTAAGTCGAGTCTCTTTCTTGGTTAGGGTTGATAGTGCTTGGCGACGACTAACCCCTAGCCTAGAGGTCGAGTGTGCATCTATCTGTTCCTTTTCTGTCCTCCTTTGGTTCGCAGGGCACATGAGCACTTCTGCTGAGCTACTCAGAAAGAAGGAAACAAACCGGCGCCCCGACCCCGGCAAACCAGAGTTGCCGTGGGCTACAAGCACAAGGATCCAACCGCGGCAAGATGAAATTACCGGGGGCCGCAGATCCAGATAAGTCTTTTATCCTCTGTCATGCATTTCGGACCCAGACTGGGGTATGTGAAACCTCGTTTTTATCTCTAGGCTGTCGTGCTCCCCTTTTTCCTACACCTAAGGATTATTTCTTGGGTCCGGATTTGGTCGTAGCCGCGGCAACAAGGAGGTGGGACGAGGCGCCTGAAGCCCACTTCATCCTGCCTCCGCCAAGAGCGCGAGAACAGTCGAGTGGAGTGGGGGGACGGCAAGGCATGTTGCCGGGCGAAAAACGTTTATATTAAACAATAACAAGGATTCTCTCCTTGTCGCGGGATTTACCCGCGAACGAAAAACTCGGCAAGCATCCCTTTTTCATTAAAAACATCCCATACAGGTGCAGTTCGTGCTAGATGAAAAACATGAGCAAGGGGATTACAAGTTGTAAATTTAACAAAGGCCCGCAGGCTTACAAACTAAAAAAGAGATAAGATGCCCGTAATCCCTTTCTTGTACCTCTCCTAAGGAGGCAGGTCAAGGAGGCGAAAGGGCAAAAGGGGCGTTGTCGGTGTCAAAACCGGCGGATCTCGGGTAGGGGGTCCCGAACTGTGCGTCTAGGCGGATGGTAACAGGAGACAAGGGACACGATGTTTTACCTGTGTTCGGGCCCTCTCGATGGAGGTAAACCCTACTCTTGCTTGATTAATATTGATGATGTGGGTAGTACAAGAGTAGATCTACCACGGGATCAGAGAGGCTAAACCCTAGAAGCTAGCCTATGGTATGATTGTTGTTCGTCCTACGGACTAAAACCCTCCGGTTTATATAGACACCGGAGAGGGCTAGGGTTACACGTAGTCGGTTACAATGGGAGGAGATCTACATATCCAGATCGCCAAGCTTGCCTTCCACGCCAAGGAAAGTCCCATCCGGACACGGGACGAAGTCTTCAATCTCGTATCTTCATAGTCCAGAGTCCGCCGAAGGTTATAGTCCGCCATCCGGACACCCCTAATCCAGACTCCTCGGTAGCCTGAACCAGGCTTCAATGACGACGAGTCCAGCGCGTAGATTGTCTTCGGCATTGCAAGACGGGTTCCTCCTCCGAATACTTCATAGAAGATTTTGAACACAAGGATAGTGTCCGGCTCTGCAAAATAAGTTCCACATACCACCGTAGAGAGAATAACATTTGCACAAATCTAATCTGCTGACGTATTCCATAGCATGACATCACGCCACAGCCAAGTCTTTATTCGAATCGTTTTACTGTCCCACCTCAGCGTGTTTATCGAGGCGGTTTCCTTGGCACGTCTTGTCGAAGCAGATCGTGTCCCCTTATTCCGGGATTCTCATCAATACGGGCGTGGGTAACCCAATCGTGCCCGTTGGTATGTCTCCTCAATCGAAGGCGAGTCCCAAACTATCACGGGGAGGGCTCTTGGTATTCAACCTCTTTATAAAGAGACCAAGGCTCTACTCCTTTCTTTCAATCTCAATCGAATCCGCCTCTCGCCTCGAGTTCCAACACCCAAAGCTCCAGATTCAGGTGCTTTGGACCTTCGATGATGTCCGGCTCCGACCTTCAAGGCCGGTGGATGCCTTCCTCCGTTACGGAAGAAGACGTGCTAAAGCTAAGAGATGCCAGGTATCTAACCGGCGAAATCACGCATAGGCTGCCTGCTCAACGGCAGGTTATCCCCACTCCCAAGCCTGGTGAGAGCGTGGTGTTCGCGTCTCTCTTCCTTCGGGGGCTTGGTTTCCCAACGGACCCCTTTGTGAGGGGGCTCATGTTTTATTACGGGCTGGAATTTCACGACCTGGCTCCGGAGTCCATCCTCCACATCTCATCGTTCATCGTCGTGTGCGAAGCCTTCCTCCGTATTACTCCTCACTTCAGATTGTGGATTAAGACCTTCAAAGTAGAGCCGAAGATGATCAAGGGGCGGCACGTAGAGTGCGGAGGTGCTGTTATAAGCAAGAATGCTGACGCTCCATGGCCCGAGGGCTCTTTTCAAGAGGAGTTTAGCTTATGGCAACGAGAGTGGTTTTATATCACAGCTCCCAGGGGCACCAAGTGGGTGGCGCCACCTGCCTTTCGCTCGGGTCCCCCGCCACAACTAGCGTCATGGTTCAATAAAGGGTTTAACTGGGGGCCATCCAAGGATGTGCCCTTGTTGCAGGGCCGCATTCGAGACCTCCTAGAGAGAGAGATCAATCTGGTCGTAGTGACGCAGGTCATGTTGATTCGCCGCACCTTGCCCTGCAAACGTCGACCCCTCCGCCTGTGGGAGTTTAATCCGGAGGGACCACGAGCTCTCCAACATTTTACAGGCGCGATGCCCGTGGAGATGTACAAATTGTTCTTCGGATCACAAGCAATGTGTCCGGACTCGACCGAGGACGCAGGTCTGAGCTGCAATCGCTCGGATACTCAAGTAAGTAGCCCTGTACCCGGACACGCTAACCGTACATTTATCAAAAAATTTCACTTAAAAGAGTTGACCCTAAACAGGAGTGGAAAGCGAAAGCAAAGCTAAACAGTGTTCGGCCCCCTCCACGAGACCACGCCGATCCCGTGTTAACCAGGATCTTGGAGGTTGCGCCTTTGGAAGAAGGCGAAGGGGGGAACAAGGAAGCTACCGCCTCCCCGAAGGAGGCTGTCAGGAAAGGAGGAATCGAGAATTCCTCTATCCAGGGGAAGAAGAGGACCGGCTCTGAAGACCCGGAGACAATGGTCTCAAAGCGGGGGAAGAAATCTTCGTCAGAGGGTCCTGCGTCGGGGGATGCCTCGGCCGCACTGTGCCCCCAAGCGGATTAGCCCTCCACCGAGCCGTAAGTAGAGAGGGGAGTTTTTAAATAAGAGACATTCCTGTTCTATTTCTGAGGAAGATAACCGAAATTTTACCTTGTAGTTCGGATCTCAGCCCTTCTCAGCAGAGCTCATCTTTAGGGGATCTTCGTCCGGAGATGATGGAGAGCGGAATGCCTCCCCCTGTCGTACTGCCTTGCGAGGCGGGCGACCCTGAGGTGTCGTCACGGAGGGTTTCTCTGAATCCGGCAGGGCTGGAAGGCAGTCGTATGGCCCCCCAAAGCCCTCCGTGTCCGACCTTCGAAAAAGGCCATCGGACGAGTCCGGCACCGTCCGGTGCATGGTCAGAGGAGCTGAAGGATCTGCTCGGGCGAGCGTCTATCTCAGAAGAGCATCGTGCGTTGATGGGTATGGTGATTGAAAGGATTTCATCCGCGGAGAGCGGGTTGTACGAGGCCGTCAGGATTTTATCGATGTGCTTTGAGGTCTGTGAAATGATGTACCTTTTGACAGTTCCGCATATATAAGATGTGCCCTGTATAGATAGTAGCCCTTGAGACTCTGTGCGTTGTCAAAAATGACGGCACGCCGAGGATCATAATCCCAGGTATGATATGTCGCCTTTCCTATGTAGGTGGCGGAGTGTCCCGTGGCTAGCCGGACTGATGAATTTTCTGAGCTAAAGCGGCAACTTGACGTGGCAGATGCCGAAGTCGCGCTTGTCAACAAGCAGCTTGACGAGTCACAAGGTATGTAATTTCTCCGCAGACACCTGGTAAGAGGAGCTTGATGCCCGTATCTTACAACATGTATGCTTGACGCAGATGGTGCCGCTGCCATGGAGAACCTTCGGGCGGAACTCGCCCGAGCCAAGGAGCAGGCCAAGAAAAGTGATGCGGCTGCCTTAAAGGCGGCTGAAGAGCTGAAAGTCGAACAGGCTGCTCACTGCCGAAGCAAGAAGGAAATGGCCGAGATGGCTGTGAAGGTAAAGAATGCTGCCGACCGCTGCAAGCTTCTTGAAAAAGAAGATCGGGCAGAACAAAGGGACCTGGAGAAGGCCACTACCGAGGCCAAGGATGCTCGCTCTGCAATGAGAGCTATGAAGGAGGAGCTACGTCAGGCCGGAGATATCGCGGCTGGAAAGCCCTTTATGCTGTGGATGAAGTTCGAGGATCCTAAATATGCTCAGTTGGACCGGTTGTGGAGTGTGGTGGATACTTATCTGGACTTGGCGGCGAGTGCCGCGGACGCGGCCGAACACTTCCGAGATCAAAAGGATCACGAAGTGGAAAAGCTTTTTTGGTCGCAGTTCCACAATCCAGAGCGCCCACTTCCATTAACCGATCGTTTGGCCGCATGGGCGGAGCTGAATAGGTTATCCGGACTCGCCATGAAGTATGTCGTGAGTCATCTGTGGCCGGAAAGGCCCGAGCCGAAGAGTTATTTTAGCTTGGTGCAGCAGTTCCTTGGTGTGGTGCCGCATATCAATGCAATGAAGAGGTCAGCGTGCATAGAGGGTGCGCGGATGGCTCTTGCCCGTGTCAAGACATACTGGGCGGAGATGAAGGCCACCGCTATTGCATCCCAAGATTCGGACGGGAGCCGAGTACCTGTCGAGCACTATTTTCAGGAAGTTCTGCAGGGCGATCATTTAATAGAAACGCGGTGCTCGAAGGATATTATGTTCAAATAACATGTATTATTGTAAAACAATGTTTCGAGGGAGTATAAAAGCTTTTTATACTTGTTCCTTCAAGAACTAAAATACCTCCTGTGCGGCCGTTAATGTATATGTGTATATAACCTGAAAGATGGCAGTTCGCTTGACCCCCATGCATATAATGCGGGGTGTTCGCAGAAGCGCATTTTCACACTTGATCCAACGTCTTGGTCCTATTAAGGAGGTGATAGCGCATTAACTAGGCAACCGGACTATAATGCTTTATCACTTTCACTTAGCCATAGGAGTTTGACAGTGGGGCTACTATATAGCCCCTAGGGGCACCGCGCTCACCCGAATTCGGTGCGCGTGTGTGCCTATTCGGGAAACGGCCCTTTGTTAATGCGGAGGAATTCTAAAGATTCCGACGGGTCATCGAGTGGTTGACCAGTCTCATGCTATATCATGACAGTCAGTTTTCGGCTTTCTCTACTGAGGTGCTCGCTTTGGCGAACGGGGCACAATCGCAGTAGTTCTCCTGGTGCCGCCTTAGTCGATAGAGCGGAACGTAAGGCAGCAAAACACAGGAGCCGAGCAAACCCAACATTTGACCAGAGACATAATTCAGAGCTGATGCATATAAGGCCAAACTCGCGACGCCGAACACTCCCTAAGGTATTCGGCTTTATGAAAACGGGCTGAACAACGCCCTTGGTAATAAGCCCTTGGTGTTCAGGTACGCGCAAAATTCTGACGTGGCCACATGGCAAGACGCCAGCCTCCTCCTTGGTTATAGCAAGAAACCGGGGGATGTGTATCAACAAGAGACGGTAAAAAAGGTTTACGCAGGGTCTTAATCTGAAAAGAATCCTTGGAACGGGTCCCTGCTGCACTTCTACGCATGTGTCTCCGTTGTGCCGTATCCTAGACGGTTGTAGCACGGTGTTCATCTATAAAAGAGAGGAACTTAGTTGAAAAAGATCGTGCTAAAATGTATGTTATATTAAATAAACAAAGTACAATTCAAAAAATGAATAAAATTGAGCTTTATTGTCTCTTGTTGTACATGCGCGGAGCCCCTTGTACGGGGGTATGCGGCTAGTAAGCCCTTGTATGTTTACGCCGGACTCGTCTAGCAATGTCCGGGGTCTGAACAACCTGTTTAGGTGCTTTGATTAGTGAAGCCGGTTTAGTGTGTGGTTGTCAAGGCAGCCGCACAATCTTCCGCGCTCGAGGAACACTCGATATTTCCCTTTAATGAGATGATGCCTCGCGGACCGGTCATCTTAAGTGTAAGAGATGCATAACGCGGTATTGCATTAAAGCGGGCGAAAGCTTCACGTCCCAGTAGTGCTTGATAGCTACTTCTAAATGGGGCGATGTGGAAGGTTAGCTTTTCGCGGCGGAAGTAGTCGGGGGAGCCGAACATAACTTCTAGCAGGAGAGAGCCCGTACAATGGGCATCTGGGCCTGGCATTACCCCTTGAAAGGAAGTGCTGCTATGGCGAATTTTTGATGGGTCTATCCCCATTTTGCGGATTGTGTCCTGATATAGCAGGTTTAAATCACTACCGCCGTCCATTAGGACTTGTGTGAAGTGGAGTCCGTCAATTATCGGATCTAATATCAAGGCAGTCCAGCCTGCATTCCGGATACTTCTAGAGTAATCGATGGTGAAGGTGATTGGTTTTAACAACCCGGTGGTGGGACTCCTCTGGGATAGGCCGTATGGCGCGTATCTCTATGGGCGCCACTCTGTTTTTCCCTTTTGTCACGTGAAGTGAGTTTACTGTTTTGACTTCTTGTGGGAAATTCTTTTGTTTTCCGGTGCTCTGCTTGTGGGGTTCGTCATCGTCCTTGCTTGGTGTGTCGAGCCCCTTGTGTTCGGCGTTGAGTTTGCCGGATTGCTTGAAGACCAACAATCTCTGTGGGTATGGTTTGCAGGCTTCCCGGAAGTACTGTGGATTTGGCATATCTTGGGCAAGATTTTGTTTAGGTTAGATAGCTCATCCCTATTATCCTTGAGGGGCTGCTTTTTCTGATTCTGCCGAGAGCTTTTGAATCCGGCGCTGACTGATGTGCTCTTCGGGCTGTTTCCCTTGGTCCGGCGCTGGTCCTTGCTGCGTCGCGGTTTCCCGTTTCCATCTCTAACTTCGGATGTACTTGGGTCGCTAATACTGCATCTTGCCAACCAGCTATCCTCTCCTGCGCAAAAGCGGGTCATGAGGCTTGTTAATGCGGCCATTGTTCGTGGCTTTTCTTGGCCGAGGTGTCTGGCGAGCCATTCGTCTCGGACGATGTGTTTGAAAGCTGCTAAGGCTTCGGCGTCCAGACAGTCGACTATCTGGTTCATTTTAGTAAGGAATATGTTCCAGAATTTCCGGGCTGACTCTACGGGTTGTTGAGTTATGTGACTTAAATCGTCTGCATCCGGAGGTCGGACATAGGTCCCTTGAAAATTTACCCGAAAAGCATCCTCGAGCTCTTCCCAACTTCCAATGGTGTTTTAGGGAAGGCTTTTAAGCCAATGCCGGGCTGGCCCTTTGAGCTTGAGGGTTAAGTATTTTATGGCGTGGAGGTCATCTCCTCTAGCCATGTGTATGTGGAGGATGTAATCCTCAATCCAGACTCCAGGGTCTGTTGTTCCGTCGTATGTCTCTATGTTTACGGGCTTGAATCCCGCTGGAAATTCATGATCCAGCACCTCATCGGTGAAACATAGGGGGCGTGCGGCACCCCTATATTTGGGTGTACCATGATGTGCGGATACTTGATGCGTTGCATTGCTTACTAGAGCTTGATTTCCTGGCCCATAGATAGATCTGGCTGGGCCATCTTTTTGATGCGAATCCTTGTCCGGATCGCGTGCCGGCTTGTGTGCGGCGCCCTTTGCCGCTCTATGTTGGCCATGGGGTTGTTTACCCGACCGGGTGGCTTCCTTATTTTTTGATTGCGGGGGCTCTAAGGCCTCCTCATCAAATTCCGGTAGTAATTTTCGCTTCGGATAGCTCTTTGTGTGGCGACAATCGCCGTATTTGTCTGCGGTGTTGAGTACTTTGCTCCATCTAATTCTGAGTGCATCTTCCGCTTCTGGTTTTTCAGGCTACGCGTAGTGGCGACGAGCCTTTTGTGGAGGTTCTTCTGCTCCAGTAACTTGTCCGGCGTGAGGTCGTCTGGACTGTTATTTTCGCCGGGGACGGGTTTTTTGGTTTGTTCATCCAAGTTGCCCTGTTCGGACGGTTGCTCGATCGCATGTTCGTTGTCCGTTGGTTCGCCCTGCTCTGTGGCTGGGTCTGTATGGCTGTTGTCTCTGTCGAGGTGGGGTTTGGAGTGGAGCTTACGTCGCCGCCTTGACTGCCTTTTGAGGGAACGATCCCTCATAGCGTCCCTTTGTTCCTCGTCTTCGTTTCGTTTAGGTGTGTCCACCATGTATACATCGTGAGATGAGGTAGTTGTCCAGTGCCCTATAGGCGCTGGTTCCTGTTCGTCTGCTACATCGTTGTCCATACCGTCGATGTCTTCGGAGTCGAAGTCGAGCATGTCAGTTAAATCATCGACAGTGGCTACGAAGTGGGTTGTGGGTGGGCTCTGAATTTCTTCGTCATCTGTATCCCAACCTTGCTGACCATAGTCCGGCCAGGGCTCTCCTGATAAAGAGAGAGACTTTAGTGAATTCAGAATGTCGCCGAAGGGCGAGTGCTGAAAGATGTCCGCGGCAGCGAACTCCATGACTGGCGCCCAATCGGATTCAATCGGCGGGGGCGCGGAAGGTTCGGAGTCCGGAGAGGAGTCCGGCACCTTGGAGTCACGAGCTTCGCAGAGGACAAAGCTTGTGTTACGCTCGATCGCTATAGAGATTGCAGCCCCCGAGGCGGTGTCTAGCCACCCGTCCTCGATTGGCGCAATCGGCTCCGAGCTAAGGGTCGGAGCGGACACGGGTGCGCCCTCCAGGGCACTGTTCGGTGGCAGAGCTAAATCATACCCATCGAGACAGTGCGGATCGCTCGGCTTTGGCTCGGATTCGTCGAAGATCAAGTCTCCGCGGACGTCAGCCGTGCAGTTTATACTTCCAAATCTGACCTGATGGCCAGGGGCGTAGCTTTCGATCTGCTCCAGATGGCCAAGCGATTTGGCCCGCAGTGCAAAGCTGCCGAGTACGAAGATCTGTTCGGGGAGAAAAGTCTCACCCTGGACCACATCATTGTCGATGATTGAAAGAGCCATCGGGCCTAAAGATGACGACACAGAGGAACTCTCAATGAAAGCACCAATGTCGGTGTCAAAACCGGCGGATCTCGGGTATGGGGTCCCGAACTGTGCATCTAGGCGGATGGTAACAGGAGACAAGGGACACGATGTTTTTACCTAGGTTCGGGCCCTCTCGATGGAGGTAAAACCCTACTCCTGCTTGATTAATATTGATGATATGAGTAGTACAAGAGTAGATCTACCACGAGATTAGAGAGGCTAAACCCTAGAAGCTAGCCTATGGTATGATTTTTGTTCGTCCTACGGACTAAAACCCTCCGGTTTATATAGACACCGGAGAGGGCTAGGGTTACACAGAGTCGGTTACAATGGGAGGAGATCTACATATCCGTATCGCCAAGCTTGCCTTCCACGCTAAGGAAAGTCCCATTCGGACACGGGACGAAGTCTTCAATCTTGTATCTTCATAGTCCAGGAGTCCGGCCGAAGGTTATAGTCCGGCCATCCGGACACCCCCTAATCCAGGACTCCCTCAGACGCCTAGGCGAGCTACGAGCAGCAGGAAGCACCAAGAGAACACATCGGTCGCCGCCCACGGGTGGGCCGGGGATGACGGTGCCGGGAAAGGAGCTGGAAGACGAGGCGGCAGGACCGGCAATACGCGATGAAGGTGGCTGTGCCGGCGTACTCCGAGTTGACGGCCTTGCCGCCCGCCCTCTTCCTCTTCCGCAGCCTCTCGATGCCAGCCGCCCAAGGAGACAGCCCCGAGAAGTTCAAGGAGCTGGCCCCGCCCCGGAAAACCTCTGTTGGAGGAGCGGCCAGGTGCAGATGTTGCTGCTGCCGCACCCACCCAGGCGCAGGGCGTCCGACGCCTAGTCGGACTCGTCCCCACTATCTGCCCCGCTGTCCTCCTCGTCACTTTCACTCGAGGAAGAGCTTCCATCGTCAGAATCTCCATCGGAGGATCTCTCCACGCAGCACTTCAGGTGAGTCCCGAACTCTCCGAAGACCTTGACGGAGAGTAGGCCGTCCTCCATTAATTTGAGTAGAGGACGAGCCCCGCCGCCAGGCTGTGGATGCGAGCGAACGTCTTCCACTCACGACGGAGGTACATGACTCGAGGAGCCGGGAATTCGACGTCGACCCGCGTGCCCCCGTTCCCGCAACCCCTCATGTGCAATCTGAGGGATTGGGGTCGGTCACGCTCCATCTCCCGAGCAAACGGGGCAGGAAGACAAAGACGGCGACGCGGAGGCCGGCGCAGCCTGATGAAGAACTCATGGGGCTGGTCTCCGACATGGCCTTCCATCAGGAAAGGCATCATTGGCAGGGCTGAAGCCGACGCGCCGCCCCGTCCTCCTCTTCCCCGAGCACTTCGACCTCTGCCCCAGCCTCGCCCACGGCCTCGCCCCCTCCCCCTTCCCCTCGCGGCCGGCTCCACCACCACGGGCTCAGGAGGAGGAGGGACGCGTTGTCGAGCGGTGACCCTCGCCGCTACCGTCGAAGGACCATGATTCCCTTTCTCCATGGCGAGTGGAAGGAAGAAGCAGAAGCAAGAGGAGATAGATGACAGAAGAGTGCGGGACGCCATCCCCCCTTCCCCCTCCTTATAAAGGAGCAGGGTCGGGGCTAGGCCGCCCCGTCCGGCCAATCCAGCCACCAGAGGCGCGCGGAATCGGGACCGACCCGCTGCCCGAACCAGCGATGGCCCGGATTCCCGCCCCCGCCGCTTGCTACCTCAAGTGCATGGGGGATGCGTGGCGGACGTGCAGAACCGAGGGGATAGGCGAAGCAACCTCTCCCCACCCCGTGATCGTGGGGAGTGGACGCCTTGAAGACCATGCCCAGGCCCCGTTCAGTAAATGAGTCGCGCCTCCACGCCTCCCTCTTTTTACGGGGAAGGCGCGAGCCGCCTCTTTACTATGATGTGACGCATGCGTGTGGAAACCGCCCCACGTATGCCGCCCACGTCACGCACACCCCTCCACGCCACGCCAAGCGGACGGGTCGTGGGAGGCGGAGCGCGCGAAGAATCTTACCACGGTAAAAACCGCCCCACCTGCCCGCGCACTGTTTTGGGCCTGGCCCAACAACGTGTCGTGCTTATGTATGGCCCATGCCCGGGGGCTCCTGTCGGTGTACAAAAAGAGGGGCACATTTTTGTACCCCTTTACCTGTGCACGGGCAGTCAGAGTCGCGCCCACGACCACACCAAGCAGAGCAAGGGAGGTGAGCCAAGGTAAGATCAAAGCCCAAGATAATCAGAGCAACGCCAAGGCCACAAAGAGCAGAGGGACGAGGCAGGTTCGCCCGGCAAGACCCTTGCCGGGGCGACCTCAGCAGCCCCGGCAAGATCCTTGCCGGATCGCTGCCCACACCAACAGAGCGAGCCGCCCTTGAGCCCACGGTCCCCAACGCTGTCATCCACGTAGGGCCAGGGCTCGGGAAGGCACCCCTGTGGTGGCATGCAGATATTTGTGAAGACATGTTCAAGATCATATGAGGATTAGAAGACGATGATCCTCGGCAAGATCTTTGCTGAGGAAGGCCACCAGACCCCCGGCAAGGGCATTGCCGGGGACGACAGCACGCCATGGCAGGACCCTTGCCGGGCCGCCTGGCAAGACCCTTGCCGAGCCACTCGGCAAGGCCCTCGCCAAGGACGTCGGCAGGGCCACCGCCAGGTCCACGCCGCCCAAGCTTCCACCGCCATTCACCCGCAGCTGCCAGCCCAACCAGCTGGGCAGGCACCTGCGAGGCAACATGCAGCTCTCAGGGCAACTCGTCAAGCGCCTGCGTGGTGGCATGCAGATCTTCGTGAAGACTCCACCACCGCGCCACCTCAGCTGCCAGCCTGCCTACATGGCGCCGCACGCATCGCTGGCCAGGGCGCGTGTCGAAGCGGGGAGGAGCGGCGACGGACGGGACAGGCCTAGCCCCCGTCCCCCAATAAAGCAAGGGGACACCTCAGCTACGCATTTAATGCATCTTGTCCTGTAATACGAGCGATAAGCTCAGGGCACTGTACGCCTTTCCACCTCCTGTGTGCCACTGTGGCATCCCCTTCAGACTACAAAAGGAGGCCCTTGGCATACTGGAGAAGGATTCGGCTCGTTCGAACCACACATCGACAAATAGATATACCCATATCTGCTCAAATCATCTGTGAAGGTCAAAAAATAATGATACCTGCCGCGAGCCTCAACACTCATCGGACCGCATACATCGGTATGTATTATTTCCAATAAGTCAGTAGCTCGTCCCATTGTTCCGGAGAACGGAGTTTTAGTCATCTTGCCCATGAGGCATGGTTTGCAAGCATCAAATGATTCATAATCAAGTGATTCCTAAAGAACATCCGCATGGAATTTCTTCATGTGCTTTACACCAATATGACCTAAACGGCAGTGCTACAAATATGTTGCACTATCATTATCAACTTTGCATATTTTGGCATCAATATTATGAATATGTGTATCACCACGATCGAGATTCAATAAACCATTTATATTGAGTGTATGACCATAGAAGGTTTTATTCATGTAAATAGAACAACAATTATTCTTTGACTTAAATGAATAACCGTATTGCAATAAACATGATCCAATCATATTCATGCTCAACGCAAACACCAAATAACATTTATTTTAAGTTCAACACTAATCCCGAAGGTAAAGGGAGTGTGCGATGGTGATCTTATCAACCTTGGAATCACTTCCAACACACATCGTCACCTCGCCCTTAACTAGTCTTTGTTTATTTTGCAACTCCTGTTTCGAGTTACTACTCTTAGCAACTGAACCAGTATCAAATACCGAGGGGTTGCTATAAACACTAGTAAAGTACACATCAATAACATGTATATCAAATATACCTTTGTTCACTTTGCCATCCTTCTTATCCGCCAAGTATCTAGGGCAGTTCCACTTCCAGTGACCATTTCCTTTGCAGTAGAAGCAATCAGTTTCAGGCTTGGGTCTAGCTTTGGGCTTCTTCATGGGAGTGGCAACTTTCTTGTCATTCTTTTTGAAGTTTCCCTTTCTTTCCCTTGCCCTTTTTCTTGAAACTAGTGGTCTTGTTAACCATCAACACTTGATGCTATTTCTTGATTTCTACCTTTGCTGATTTCAAAGATCGCTGAAGAGCTTGGGAATCGTTTTCGTCATCCCTTGCATATTATAGTTCATCACGAGTTCTAGTAACTTGGTGATAGTGACTACAGAACTTTTTTAATCACTATCTTATCAGGAAGATTAACTCCCACTTGATTCAAGCGATTGTAGTACCCAGACATTCTGAGCACATGCTCTCTAGCTCAACCATTCTCCTCCATCTTGTAGGCAAAGTACTTGTCATAGGTCTCATACCTCTCGACATGGGCATGAGTCTAAAATAACAATTTCAGTTCTTTGAACGTCTCATATGCTCCATGGAGTTCAAAATATTTTTGAAGTCCCGGTTCTAAGCCATAAAGCATGGTGCACTAAACTATCAAATAGTCATCATACTGAGCTTGCAAAACGTTCATAACGTCTGCATATGCTCCTACCACAGGTTCGTCAACTAGTGGTGCATCAAGGACATAATTCTTCTGTGCAGCAATGACGATAATCCTCAGATCATGGACCCAGTCCACATCATTGCTATTATCATCTTTCAACTTAGTTTTCTCTAGGAACATATCAAAAATAAAACAGGGGAGCTATTCGCCAGCTATTGATTTACAACACAGATATGCTAATACTATCAAGACTAAGTTCCTGATAAATTAAGTTCAATTAATCATATTACTTAAGAACTCCCACTTAGATAGACATCCCTCGAGTCATCTAAATGATCACGTGATCCATATCAACTAAACCATGTCCGATCATCACGTGAGATGGAGTAGTCTTCAATGGTGAACATCTCTATGTTGGTCATATCTACTATATGATTCACGTTCGACCTTTCGGTCTCCAGTGTTCCGAGGCCATGTCTGTACATGCTAGGCTCGTCAAGTTTAACCCTAGTATTCCGCATGTGCAAAACTGTCTTGCACCCATTGTATGTGAACATAGAGCCTATCACACCCGATCATCACGTGTTGTCTCAGCACGACGAATTGTCGCAATGGTGCATACTCAGGGAGAACACTTATACCTTGAAATTTTAGTAAGGGATCATCTTATAATGCAACCGCTGTAGTAGGCAAAATAAGATGCATTAAAGATAAACATCACATGCAATCAAAATATGTGACATGATATGGCCATATCATCTTGTTCCTTTGATCTCCATCTCCAAAGCATCGTCATGATTTCCATCATCACCGGCTTTACACCTTGATCTCCATCATAGCGTCGTTGTCGTCTCACCAACTATTGCTTCTACAACTATCGCTAACGCATAATGATAAAGTAAAGCAATTACATGGCATTTACATTTCATACAATAAAGCGACAACCATAGGGCTCCTGCTAGTTGCCGATTACTTTTACAAAACATGATCATCTCATACAGTAACGTATATCACATCATGTCTTGACCATATCACATCACAACATGCCCTGCAAGAACAAGTTAGACGTCCTCTACTTTGTTGTTGCAAGTTTTGCGTGGCTGCTACATGCTTCTAGTAAGAACCGTTCTTAACTACGCATCAAAACCACAACGGTGATTTATCAAGTTTGTTGTTTTAACCTTCAACAAGGACCGGCCGCAGAAAAATTCGATTCAACTAAAGTTGGAGAAACAGACACCCGCCATCTTGAGTATCGGGTACTGTAGGACCTTGATAAGAGGTGTCTAGACGGGTGGTGATTAGACACTAAGTACCAAAGTTGCAGTTTTTAAGTTTCTTTAAAGTTTGAGTGGAGTTTAGGCACAAGTTTAACATTCACAACATATAGCAAGCAAGCATGCAAGGAGTATATGAGCAGTGGAAAATAAAGCATGCAACTTGCAAGAATGTAAAGGGAAGGGATTGGAGGATTCAAACGCAATTTGGAGACACGGATGTTTTTGGCGTGGTTCCGATAGGTGGTGCTATCGTACATCCACGTTGATGGAGACTTCAACCCACGAAGGGTAGCAGTTGCCTTGAGTCCACGGAGGGCTCCACCCACAAAGGGTCCACGAAGAAGCAACCTTGTCTATCCCACCATGGTCGTCGCCCACGAAGGACTTGCCTCACTAGCGGTAGATCTTCACGAAGTAGGCGATCTGCTTGCCCTTACAAACTCCTTGGTTCAACTCCACAATCTTTTGGAGGCTCCCAAGTGACACCTAGCCAATCTAGGAGACACCACTCTCCAAGAAGTAACAAATGGTGCGTTGATGATGAACTCCTTGCTCTTGTGCTTCAAATGATAGTCTCCCCAACACTCAACTCTCTCTCATAGGATTTGGATCTGGTGGAAAGAGGGTTTGAGTGTAAAGCAACTTGGGGAAGGCTAGACATCAAGATTCATATGGTAGGAATGGAATATCTTGGCCTCAACACATGAGTAGGTAGTTCTCTCTCAGAAATAGGATCTTTGGAAGTGTAGGTTCGGTCGATGGCTCTCTCCACGAATGAAGAGGAGGTGGAGGGGTATATATAGCCTCCACACAAAATCTAACCGTTACACACAATCTACCTAACTCGGTGGGACCGAATCGTTAAACTCGGTCAGACCGATTTAGCAAATAATGTGACCGTTAGGGTTTTCGGTGGGACCGGAATGCAACTCGGTGGGACCGATTCGGTTAGGGTTAGGGCACAACGTAATCTCGGTAAGACCGATTACACAAACTCGGTGGGACCGATTTTGGTAAAAAGCTTTCGGAGAGTTGGTCGGGCAAACTCGGTTTGACCGATTATCAAACTTCGGTGGAACCGATTTTGATAATAAGTTAACGAGAGTTTGCATTGTAATCTCGGTAGTACCGATTGCTCAAACTCGGTGAGACCGATTTTGATAATGGACATACACAGAGAGATTACAATCCCATCTCAGTGAGACCGAGATCCCTATCATTGAGACCGATTTACCTAGGGTTTGTGGTAGTGGCTAAGACATCCAAACTCGGTGGCACCGGATAGAAAGAATCAGTGGGGCCGAGTTTGACTTTAGGTTTAGGACAAATGTGTGGAAGTGGGAAAGTAGTTGAGGGTATTTTGAGCATATCACTAAGCACTTTGAAGCAAGAGGCTCATTAAGCAACACCTCATTCCTCCTTGATAGTATTGGCTTTTCCTATAGACTCAATGTGATCTTGGATCACTAAAATGTAAAATGAAGAGTGAGGGAGTCCTGGACTAGGGGGTGTCCAGATAGCCGAACTATCATCACGGTCGGACTCCAAGACTATGAAGATACAAGATTGAAGACTTCGTCCCGTGTCCGGATGGGACTTTTCCTTGGCGTGGAAGGCAAGCTTGGCGTCTGGATATGTAGATCTCCTACCATTGTAACCGACTCTGTGTAACCCTAACCTATCCGATGTCTATATAAACCGGAGGGTTTTAGTCCATAGGACGAACAACAATCATACCATAGGCTAGCTTCTAGGGTTTAGCCTCTACGATCTCGTGGTAGATCTACTCTTGTACTGCCCATATCATCAATATTAATCAAGCAGAGTAGGGTATTACCTCCATCGAGAGGGCCCGAACACAGGTAAAAACATCGTGTCCCTTGTCTCCTGTTACCATCCGCCTAGACGCACAGTTCGGGACCCCCTACCGAGATCCGCCGGTTTGACACCGACATTGGTGCTTTCATTGAGAGTTCCTCCGTGTCGCCACCGATAGGCCCGATGGCTCCTTCGATCATCAACAACGACGCAGTCGGTGAGACCTTTCTCCCGGACAGATCTTCAGATTCGGTGGCTTTGCTGCGGGCAATTAAGCAGCCATCCGGAGCAGATCGAAGCTACGCCCGCCATCAGGTCAGATTTGGAAGTTTGAACTATACGGCTGATATCCGCGGAGACTTGATCTTCGACGGATTCGAGCCGCAGCCAAGCGTCCGCACTGTCTCAATGGGCATGATCTAGCTCTGCAGCCGAACAGTGCCCTGGAGGCCGCACCAGCATCCGCTCCGGCCCTCAATCCGGAGTCAGAATCCCTAATCGAGGACGAGTGATTGGACACCGCCTCGGGGGCTGCGATCTCTACGGCGATGGAGCCGAACTCTATCCCTGTCCTTTGCGAAGACCTCGACTCCAGGGTGCCGGACTCCTCTCTAGACTCCGAACCCTCCGCGCCCCTGCCAATCAAATCCGATTTGGCGCCGGTTATGGAGTTCACTGCCGCGGACATCTTTCGGCACTCGCCCTTTGGCGACATCCTGAATTCACTACGGTCAGGAAGGTTGGGATGCGGACGACGAAGAAATTCAACGCCCACCCACCACCCACTTCGTAGCCACTATCGAAAGCTTACACGACGTGCTCGATTTCGACTCCGAAGACATCGACGGTATGGACGATGATGTAGGAGACAACCTTGAACCAGCGCCTATAGGATGCTGGACAACCACTTCATCCCATGATGTATACATGGTGGATACACCTAAAGGAAATGAAGACGAGGAACAACGGGATGCTACGAAGGATAAATCCCTCGAAAAGCTGTCAAAACGGCAAAGTAAACGCCGAACTAAGTCCCGCCTCAACAGAGACCCAGCCATAGAGCAGGGCGAACCGGTGGACAACGAACATGCTATCGAGCAATCGTCCGAACAAGACAACTTGGATAAACAACCCGTCCCCGGCGAAGACAACAGTCCGGACGATCTCACGCCGGACAAATTGTTGGAGCAAGATAACCTCGAGAAAGGCTGCGCCATCGCGGAGCCTGAAAAAGCAGAAGCAGAAGCTCAAAACAGCAGAAGATGCACTCAGGATCAGATGGAGCAAAGTATTCAACACTGCAGACAAATACGGCGACAATCGCCGAACAAAGAGCTACCCAAAAAGAAAGCTACTGCCCGAATTTGACGAGGAGGCCTTAGAGCCCCCACAATCAAAAAATAAGAAGGCCACCCGATCGGATGGACGATCCCACGGCAAAAAGAGAGCGGCAAATGGCGCCAAGACACAAGCCGGTATGCGATCCGCATAAGGATTCACAACAAAAGGATGGCCCGATTAGGTCCATCTATGGGCCAAGAAAGCAAGCTCTTCAAAGCAATGCAACACGCCAAAAATCCGAACATCACGACACACCCAAATATAGGGGCGCCAAGCACCCCTATGTTTCACCGATGAGTGCTTTGGATCATGAATTTCAGCGGATTCAAACCCGTAAACATAGAGGCATACGACGTAACAACAGACCACTGAGTGCGGATTGAGGATTACATCCTCCACATACACATGGCTAGAGGAGATGATCTCCACGCCATAAAATACTTACCCTTAAACTCAAAGGGCCAGCTCGGCATTGGCTTAAAAGCCTCCCCGAAAATACCATTGGAAGCTGGGAAGAGCTTGAGGATGCGTTTCGGGCAAATTTTCAGGGGACCTATGTCCGCCCTCCGGATGCAGACGATCTAAGTCACATAACTCAACAGCCCGAAGAGTTAGCCCGGAAATTCTGGAACAGGTTCCTTACTAAAAAGAACCAAATAGTCGATTGTCCGGACGCCGAAGCCTTAGCAGCTTTCAAACACAACGTCCGAGATGAATGGCTCGCCAGACACCTCGGCCAAGAAAAGCCAAGAACAATGGCCGCATTAACAAGCCTCATGACCCGATTTTGCGCCGGAGAGGATAGCTGGCTAGCAAGACGCAGCATCAGTGACCCAAGTACATCCGAAGTCAGGGATGGAAACGGGAAACCACGGCGCAACAAGGACCAGCGCCGGATTCAAAGGAACGGTCCAAAGAGCGCGGCAGCCAATGCCGGATTCAAAAGCTCACGGCAGAACAATAAAAAACTGCCACTTAAGGACAATAGTGATGAGCTATCCAACTTACACAAAATCTTGGACAAGATATGTCAAATCCACAGTACTCCCGGGAGGCCTGCAAACCATACCCACAGAGATTGTTGGGTCTTCAAACAGTCCGGCAGACTCAACGCCGAACACAAGGGGCTCGACACACCAAGTGAAGATGACGACGAGCACCACAAGCAGACCCCGGAAAACAAAAGAATTTCCCACAAGAGGTTAAACAGAAAACTCACTTCACGTGATCAAAGGGAAAAACAGAGCGGCGTCCACTAAAATGCGCGCCGCACACTGGTTGTCAAAACCAATCACCTTCGACCATCAGGACTATTCCGAAAGTATCCGGAGCGCAGGATGGACTGCCTTGATATTGGATCCTATAATCGACAGATTCCAATTTACACAAGTCCTCATGGATGGCGGCAGTGACATAAACCTGATATATCATGACACAATCCGCAGGATGGGGATAGACCCAACCAAAATTTGCCGTAGCAACACCTCCTTTAAAGGAGTAATGTCAGGCCCATATGCCCATTGTACGGGCTCCATACTGCTCGAAGTTGTGTCCGGTTCATCCGACAACTTCCGCCGTGAAAGGTTAATCTTCCATGTCGCCCAGTTCAAAAGTAGCCATCAAGCACTATTGGGACGTGAAGCTTTCGCCCGCTTTAACGCAATACCGCATTATGCATCTCTCACACTTAAAATGCCCGGTCCACGTGGCATCATTTCATTAAAAGGGCGTATTTAGTGTTACTTGATCCCAGAGGAACGTGAGACTGCCTTGACAGCCCCACACCTATCCGGCTCCGCTAGTCAAAGAACCGGAATTGGTGATTCAAACCCCGGACACAGCTAGACGAGTCCGGCGCCTACTAGCGGCATACCCCCATACAAGGGGCCGCATGCATATATCACAAGAGACAATAAAGCTCAATCTTATTCACTTCTTCGACTCGTACTCTGTATATTTAATATAAAGTACACCTTTCGCATGATCTTTTTTCTTTTTTAAACTAAGTTCCTCTCTTTTACAGATGAACAACGTGCTACACCCGTCCAGGATATGGCACAACGGAGACACAGGCGCAGACGTGCAGTAGGGACCCGTTGCAAGGATTATTTTCAGATTAAGACCCTGCGTAAACCTTTTTTACTGTCTCTTGTTGATATACATCCCCCGGTTTTTTACCATAACCGAGGAGGAGGCTGGCGTTTTGGCATTGGCCGCACCAGAATTTTTGCGCGTACCTGGACACCAGGGGCTTAGGGCATTATCCTGCCCGTTTTTATAAAGACCGAATACCTTAGGGAGTATTCGGTGTCTCGAGTTAGGCCTTATATGCATCAGCTCCGAATCATGTCTTTGGTCAAATGTTGGGTTTGCCCGGCTCGTGTTTTGCTGCCTTACGTTCCGTTCTATCGGCTAACACGGCACTGTGGAGAACTACTGCGATTGTGCCCGGTTCGGTCGGGCGAGCACCTCGAGAGAAAGCCGAAAACTGACTGTCATGATATAGCGAGAGACTGGTCAACCACTCGATGACTAATCGGAATGTTTATAATTCCTCCGCATTAATGAAGGACCGGTTTTCGGTCAGGCACATACGCACCCCGAATTCGAGAGAGTGCGGTGCCCCCAGGGTCTATATAGTAGCACCACCCATGAACTCCTATGGCTAAGTTAAAGAGATAAAGCATTATAGTCCGGTTGCCTAGTTTGCTACGCTACCACCTCCTTAACAGGACCAACACGTTGGATTAAGTGTGAAAAAGCGCCTTCTTTGCAAACACCCCCGCACTATGTGCGTGGGGGCTGAAGCCAAGGACTGCCATCTTTCAGTTTATATATACATATACATAAACGGCTGCACAGGGAGTAGTTTACTACTTGAACGCACAAGTATAAAAAGCTCTTATATCATATTGAAACTTTGTTTTCACAAATCATACATGTCATTTAAACATAATATCCTTCAAGCACTGCGTCTCTATTAAACGAGCGCCTGGCAGGACTTCCTCAAAGTAGTGCTCGGCAGGTACTCGGCTTCCGTCCGAATCTTGGGATGCAACGTCGGTGGCCTTCATATCTGCCCAATATGTCTTGACACGGGCCAGAGCCATCCGCACTCCCTCAATACACGCCGACCACTTTATTGCGTCGATACGCGGTACCGCACCAAGGAACTGCTGCACTAAACCAAAATAACTCTTTGGCTGGGGTCCGCCCGACCACAAATGAGTCATGACATGCTTCATGGCAAGTCTGAATAGTCGATTCAGCTCGGCCCATTCGGCCAACCGATCGTTCAACAGAAGAAGACGCTCCGGACTATGGAATTGCGACCAATATAGCTCTTCCCTTCTATGCCCCTTCTGGCCTCGGAAGTGCTCAATCGCGTCCGCAGCGCTCGCCGCTAAGTCCAGATAAGCATCCTCCGAACTCCACAAATTGTCCAATTGAGCATACTTTGGATCCGTATATTTCCTCCGCAGCAGAAACGGTTTTCCAGCCGCAATTGCCCCAGCTTGACTCAGCTCCTCCTTGGCAGCTCACAAAGCCAAACGGGCATCCTTGGATTCAGCAGCGGCCTTTTTCAGGCCCTCTTGCTCCGCTTGACGTTCTTTTTCAAGAACCTCGCAGCGATCGGCAGTATTCTTCAACTTTCTGGCCATATCAGCCATTTCCTTTTTGCTTCGGCAGTGAGCAGCCCGTTCGGCTTTTAGCTCTTCGGCCGCCCTTAAAGCGGCCGCATTACTAGTTCTAGCTTGCTCTTTTGCTCGGGCGAGTTCCGCCCGCAGCTCTTCCACAGCAGCGGCACCATCTGCATTAAGCATACAAATAGTAAGACATGGGCGTCAAGCTCCCTTACCAGGTGTCCGTGTAGAAGTTGCATACCTTGTGACTCGTCAAACCGTTTATTGACCAGCGATGTCCGTGATTCGCCTCGTCAAGCTGCCGCTTTAGTTCGGCATATTCATCAGTCCCGCTGGCCGCCAGACGCCCCGCCACCTGTTTAGGAGCGGCGATATGTTATAACTAAGATTTTGATCCTCGGGACGCTGTCAATTTTGACAACATCCCGAGTCTCAGGGGCTACTATCTATACAGGGCGCATTCTATATGCATAACCGCCGAAGGTACATCATTTTTGCGTACCTCGAACCCGTCCGTAAGCTTCGACGGCTTCATGCAATCCGCTCTCGCGGATGCAATTCTTTAAATCACCGTACCCATTAGAGCACGGTGATCTTACGATATACCCGCTTCGCCCGAGCAGATCCTTGACTCCTCCGACCGCACACCACTTGGCGCCGGGACCTTCCCGGCCGCGGACTTGGGGAACCCTCGCGAAGATACCTCGGTCGTCCGCCTCGCATGAGGGTGCGACAGTGGAGGCGTCTCGCTCTCCATCATCTCCGGAAGAAGATCCTCAAGACGAGCTCTGCTGAGAAGGGCTGAGATCCGAACTACAAGGTACAATTTCGGTTATCTTCAGAAATAAATACAGGGATGTTCCTTACTTACAAACCCCTTTCTTTTTACTTACGGCTCGGTGGAGGGCTGATCCCCTTGGGGAAATAGTGCCGCTGGGTTACTTCCCAGCGTCGGACTCTCTGACGAAGATCCTTTTCCCCTCTTTGAGGCCTTGACCTCCGGATCTTCCGAAGCGGTCCTCTTCTCTCCTCGGAAGGTGGGGCTTTTAATCCCTCCTTCCTTGATAGCCTCCTTCGTAGAGGCAGTTGCTTCCCTGCTCCCCCCTTTGCCTTCTTCAAAAGGCGCGGCCTTCAACATCTTGGTCAGCATGGGATCCGGCGTGGTCTCTGGGAGGGGAGCCGGACACCTTATCAACTTTGCCTTGGCTATCCACTCCTGTTCAAGAAACGGTTCATTTAAAGTACACATATGTATCTGACGAATGAATGAGCAGCAAGTCCGGTTACCGGACTACTTACTTGAGTATCTGGGCGATTGCAGCTTAGTCCTGCGTCCTCAGTCAGGTCCGGACACTTCCCTTGTGATCCGAAGAACAGTTTATACATCTCCACGAGCGTCGTACCCATAAAAATTTGGAGAGCTCGTGGTCCCTCCGGATTAAATTCCCACAGGCGGAGGGGGTGATGTTGGCAGGGCAGAAGGCGTCGAATCAACATAACCTGCGCCACTGCCACCAGATTGATCTCTCTTTCTTGGAGGTCTCGAATACGGCCCTGCAACAAAGGAACGTCCTTGGACGGCCCCCAGTCGAGCCCCTTGTTGACCCATGACGCCCGGCCTGTGGTGGACCTGAGCGGAAGGCGGGAAGCGCCACCCATTTGGTGCCCCTAGGAGCGGTAATATAAAACCACTCCCGTTGCCACAAACCAAGCTCCTTTTGAAAAGAGCCCTCGGGCCACGGAGCATCAGCACATTTGCTTATGACCGCTCCTCCGCACTCTGCTTGCTACCCCTCGATCATCTTTGGCTCCACCTTGAAGGTCTTGAGACACAATCCAAAGTGAGGGGTAATATGGAGGAAGGCCTCACATATGACAATGAATGATGAGATATGGAGGATGGACTCCGGATTCAAGCCATGGAAATCCAGCCCATAATAAAACATGAGGCCCCGCACAAAGGGATCCGTCGGGCAGCATAAACCCCGAAGGAAGTGACACACGAACACCACGTTCTCGCCTGGCTCGGGAGTGGGAATGACCTGCCCCGGAGCAGGCAGCCTATGCGAAATCTCGCCGGTTAGATACCTGGCGTCTCGCAGCTTTAGTACGTCTTCTTCTGTGACGAAAGAAGCCATCCACCGGCCACGTTGGTCAGAGCCGGACATTGTCGAAGGTCCGGAGCGCCTAGATCTGGAGCTTTGGGTGTTGGAACTCGAAGCGCGAGGCGAACTCGATGGAGGGTGTAAAAAGAAAGAGGGCCTTGGTCTCGTTATAAAGAGGTTGAATACCAAGATCCCTCCCCGTGGTCGATTAAGACTCGCCTTTGATAGAGGAGGCGTGCCAACGGGCGCGGTTGGGTTACCCATGTCCGTATTGATGAGAATCCCGGAATAAGGGGGGCACGATCTATGCTTTGATAAGACGTGCCAGGGAAACCACCTCGCTAAACGCGCTGAGGTGGAGCAGTAAAAGTACGATTCATATAAAGGCCTGGCCGTGGTGTGATGTCACGCCGCGGAATACGTCAGCAGATCTGTGCAAAAGTTATTCTCTCTACGGTGGTATGTGGAACTTCTTTTGCAGAGCGGACACTATCTGGTGTTCAAAACCTTCTATGAAGTATTCGGAGGAGGAACCCGCCTCGCAATGTCAAGACAATCAACGCCGGACACGTCGTCATTGAAGCCTGGTTCAGGGCTCTTGAGGGAGTCCTGCCCTAGGGCGTGCCCGGATAGCCGAACTAACATCACGCCCGGACTCCAAGACTATGAAGATACAAGATTGAAGACTTCGTCCCGTGTCCGGATGGGACTTTTCCTTGGCGTGGAAGGCAAGCTTGGCGATACGGATATGTAGATCTCCTACCATTGTAACCGACTACTGTAACCCTAACCTATCCGGTGTCTATATAAACTGGAGGGTTTTAGTCCATAGGACGAACAACAATCATACCATAGTCTAGCTTCTAGGGTTTAGCCTCTAGGATCTCGTGGTAGATCTACTCTTGTACAACCCATATCATCAATATTAATCAAGCGGGAGTAGGGTATTACCTCCATCGAGAGGGCCCGAACCTGGGTAAAAACATCGTGTCCCTTGTCTCCTGTTACCATCCGCCTAGACGCACAGTTCAGGACCCCCTACCCGAGATCCGTCGGTTTTGACACCGACAAAGAGTCTTGAGCTTGAAGCTTGAGCCAATCCTTTGTCCTTAGCATCTTGAAGGAGTTCCCACATCCTTTATTCCATGCCACTCCATTGTTGAACTTATCTGAAACATACTAGATAAAAGTGTTAGTCCAACAAGAGATATGTTGTCATTAATTACCAAAACCACCTAGGGGAGGACTTGTGCTTTCAAGCTCCCCCTTTTTGGTAATTGATGGCAACATACATCAAAGATTTAGATAAAGATATAAAGAATAGCAAGTAAAACTTTGGAAAGACATGTAACAAGCATAGGCCCCCCCTACATGTATGCAATCATGTGAATATGAAATATAGAAGCATGTGATAGCATAACCATGATAGAGCAGGCAATGTGTTACATGTATCTTGGCTATATGCATGAGAGCAAAAAGTATTAAAGAGAATACCTTCATGCCCATGAGTCCTTGCAAACAGTATGTACATCAGCAAGAATTCCTCATACACATGATTGTGATGCATATACTTACCTTGTGGTCTTGAGTTGGCTTAGGATGGAATGAACCTGTGAAAAGAAGGTTAGATAACACAGATGCATCTACTATCCAGAGCAAACAGAAGAAACCACAAGAATACCAAGATGGGGATGACATGTAGAGAGTGAGTACTGAGTACCACATTGGATTAGACATGTCCCCAAGAGTAAAGATATGCAATGAATTTAAATGATCTCTTTCCCTTAGATGTATTGCTCCCCCTGAATCTAGTATGGGATACTGGGAGAAGATAGGGAACAGAAAATCAGAGCTGAAGGAAAACAGAGCTGAAAGATATGAATGATGATCAGAGCTAAAGTTCAGAGCTAATGTATGCTAATGAAAAATTTGAGCACAACAGATCATATGAACATGTCTCTCCCCTCAAGAAGACATGTGGACATCTCTCCTCTTGAACACCAAGCATCTGGGATCCTTGAGAAATACTTTCTACTTAAGTATCCTCTCCCCCTGGAGATCTCTCTCCTCTTTTGAGGGTCTCTCCCTTAAGAAGAAAGGTGATAAGTTTTGATGCTCTCTCTCTCTATCTCCAAATGATAAGCTTTGATGTTCTTTCTCTCCCCCTTTGACATCAATTTCCAAGAAGGGTCTTCTGGAGTCTGTCGAATGGGTTTGGTCCTTGAGACACAGAACAAAGCAATGATGAAAATGTGATGCTTGTAGAGGACAAGATTCGTTGAGTGGAGCTGGATAAAAATAAACACAGAATGTGTGGCAAAGAGTTTTTCCTGTTATGAACCGGTGGCACCGAGTGGTATGCTTCGGTGGTACCGAAAGTTTTCGGTTGGACCGAAAATAACAAATCGGTGTAACCGAGTTCATCGCAGAGAGAACACTTGTCACCTCAGCTCACTAGACTAGTAAGATCTCACAAAGATTTGCAAGGAATTAACTGAAAGATATGCAAGGAATTAGATGCAGAAAATGCAGAGAAAACAGAAAGAAATCTAGATGAAGTTTTTTTTAAAGGGGAAACACAAATGCATGAGACAAATGCAAAAACTCAGAAAAGAGCACAGGAGAACTTCATCTAGAGATGGTCGGCGACAAAGTCACCTATGTTAGAGTATATTGACTTAGGAGTCAAGTGAGTTCACTTGATCATAGGCCATACTCATCGTTTAAGCTCAAAATGGGGTTGCCATTTTTCGGTTAAGCATCTTGATGTATTCACATCTTGTCGAGTTGCTTTAACTCATGACTCGGAGTAAAGCTTATCTAAGATGGAATAACATACCTTGGTTGGTGGTGTTGTCCGTGTAGTTGAACTTGCGTGGGTTGCTCAAGGTTGATGTAGCTCATCAAGAATTTGGAGCACCACTTGGAATTTGAGTCCATCTACCTACATGGATTAGTTCTTGCAAGGAAGAGCACTTGTATATCCAAAAATGACAATCATGAAACTCAACATAGAATTTGTCAAAGGATATGTTTGAATGGTTTCGTGCTTCCTTGTCTTCAACCACCTTGTGTAGAGACTTGGTGATGTAGAGATTGCTCAAGATATGAGTAGGTTTCAACCTCATGGAATTTGATTCAACCAAGTACCTACATGGGTTAGATATCATGCAAGATAAAAATATATCCAAGACATAAGTTTTTCATCATAAGAGAAATATCAAGGATTAGTCATAAGCTCATGTCTTGCATGTATCCAATGGAGTTTCTACTCCAAGTTTGAAGCATCAATGATGTTCAATTCTCCTCTTAACCTGCAAAACACTTTCTCATCAAGAGGTTTAGTGAATATATCCGCTAATTGCTTTTCGGTGCGAACATGCTTAAGATCAATGTCACCCTTAGCAACATGATCTCGAATGAAATGATGACGAACTTCAATATGCTTAGTTTGAGAATGTTGCACAGGATTATGACCAATTTTGGTAGCACTTTCATTATCACAAAGCAATGGAATATGTCTCACATATATCCCATAATCTTTAAGAGTTTGGGTCATCCAAAGTAATTGAGCACAACATGAACCAGCGGAAATATATTCAGCTTCGGCGGTGGATAAGGATACCGAGTTTTGTTTCTTGGAGGACCAAGACACAAGAGATCTACAAAGAAATTGACAAGTACCCGAAGTGGACTTTCTATCAACCTTGTCTCCGGCATAGTCCGAGTCGGAATAGCCAACAAGATCGAAAGAGGCCCTCTTAGGATACCAAATGCCAAAATTTGGTGTATGGATTAAGTATCTCACTATCTGAGGGAGTCCTGGACTAGGGGGTGTCCGGTTAGCTGGACTGTCATCACGGCCGCACTCCAAGACTATGAAGATACAAGATTGAAGACTTCGTCCCGTGTCCGGATGGGACTTTCCTTGGCGTGTAAGGCAAGCTTGGTGATACGGATATGTAGATCTCCTACTATTGTAACCGACTCTGTGTAACCCTAACCTATCGGATGTCTATATAAACCGGAGGGTTTTAGTCCATAGGACGAACAACAATCATACCATAGGCTAGCTTCTAGGGTTTAGCCTCTACGATCTCGTGGTAGATCTACTCTTGTACTACCCATATCATCAATATTAATCAAGCAGAGTAGGGTATTACCTCCATCGAAAGGCCGAACACTGGTAAAAACATCGTGTCCCTTGTCTCCTGTTACCATCCGCCTAGACGCACGCGATTCGGGACCCCCTACCGAGATCCGCCGGTTTGACACCGACATTGGTGCTTTCATTGAAAGTTCCTTTGTATAAATCACCGATAGGCCCGATGGCTCCTTCGATCATCAACAACAGCGCAGTCGAGGTGAGACCTTTCTCCCGGACAGATCTTCGTGATATCGGTGGCTTTGCTGCGGGCAATTAAGCTTGGCCATCTGGAGCAGATCGAAAGCTACGCCCCTGGCCATCAGGTCAGATTTGAAAGTTTGAACTATACGACAGATATCCGCGGAGACTTGATCTTCGACGGATTCGAGCCGTAGCCTAGCATGCCGCACTGTCTCGATGGGCATGGTCTAGCTCTGCAGCCGAACAGTGCCCTAGAGGCCGCACCAGCACCCGCTCCGGCCCTTAATCCGGAGCCGGATTCCCCGATCGAGGACGAGTGGTTGGACACCGACTCGGGGGCTACAATCTCTACGGCGATTGAGCCAAACTCTATCCCTGTCCTTTGCGAAGACCTTGACTCCAGGGCGCCGGACTCCTCTCTGGACTCCGAACCCCCCGCGCCCCTGCCAATCGAATCCGATTGGGCGCCGGTCATGGAGTTCACGGTCGCGGACATCTTTCAGCACTCGCCCTTTGGCGATATCCTGAATTCACAAAAGTCTCTCTCTTTATCCGGAGAGCCCTGGCCGGACTACGGTCAGGATGGTTAGGATGCGCACGACGAAGAAATTCAACGCCCACCCACCACCCACTTCGTAGCCACCGTCGAAAGCTTACACGACGTGCTCGATTTCGACTCCGAAGAGATCGACGGTATGGACGACGATGTAGGAGACAACTGTTGGGGAACGTAGTAATTTCAAAAAAATTTCTACGCACACGCAAGATCAAGGTGATGGCATAGCAACGAGAGGGGAGAGTATTGTCCACGTACCCTCGTAGACCGTAAGCGGAAGCGTTATGACAACGCGGTTGATGTAGTCGTACGTCTTCACGATCCGACCGATCCAAGTACCGAACGTACGGCACCTCCGAGTTCAGCACACGTTCAGCATGATGATGATCCCTAGACTCCGATCCAGCAAAGTGTCGGGGATGAGTTCCGTCAGCATGACGGCGTGGTGACGATCTTGATGTTCTACCGTCGCAGGGCTTCGCCTAAGCACCGCTACAATATTATCGAGGTGGTCTATGATGGAGGGGGGCACCGCACACGGCTAAGGAACGATCACGAAGATCAACTTGTGTGTCATGGGGTGCCCCCCTGCCCTCGTATATAAAGGAGTAAGGGGGGAGGAGGCCGGCCCTAAGAGGGGGCGCGCCAAGTGTGGAGTCCTACTAGGACTCCCTAGTCCTAGTAGGATTCCACCTCCCTTGTTGGAGTAGGAGAAGGGGAAAGAGGGGAGAGGAGGAGCGAAAGAGGGCCGCACCCTTGTCCAATTCGGACCAGAGGGGGCTGCGCGCCTCCTTCCTTTGACCTTTATCCTCTATTCTGTATGGCCCAATAAGGCCCATATACTCCCCGGCGAATTCCCGTGACTCTTCGGTACTCCGAAAAATACCCGAATCACTCGGAACCTTTTCGAACTCCGAATATAGTCGTCCAATATATCGATCTTTACATCTCGACCATTTCGAGACTCCTCGTCATGTCCCGATCTCATCCGGGACTCCGAACTCCTTCGGTACATCAAAACTCATAAACTCATAATATAAGCATCGCCGAAACCTTAAGCGTGCGGACCCTACGGGTTCGACAACTATGTAAACATGACCTAGAACTATTCTTGGTCAATAACCAATAGCGGAACCTGGATGCTCATATTGGCTCCTACATATTCTACGAAGATCTTTATCGGTCAAACTGCATAACAACATACGTTGTTCCCTTTGTCATCGGTATGTTACTTGCCCGAGATTTGATCGTCGGTATCCAATACCTAGTTCAATCTTATTCTTGGCAAGTCTCTTTACTCGTTACGTAATGCATCATTCCGTAACTAACTCATTAGTTACATTGCTTGCAAGGCTTATAGTGATGTGCATTACTGAGAGGGCCCAGAGATACCTCTCCGACAATTGGAGTGACAAAACCTAACCTCGAAATACGCCAACCCAACATGTACCTTTGGAGACACCTGTAGTACTCCTTTATAATCACCCATTTACGTTGTGACGTTTGGTAGCACCCAAAGTGTTCCTCCGGTAAGCAGGAGTTGCATAATCTCACGATTCACGGGAACATGTATAAGTCATGAAGAAAGCAATAGCAATATACTAAGCGATCAAGTGCTAGGCTAACGGAATGGGTCATGTCAATCACATCATTCTCCTAATGATGTGATCCCATTAATCAAATAACAACACATGTCAATGGTTAGGAAACATAACCATCTTTGATTAATGAGCTAGTCAAGTAGAGGCATACTAGTGACTATATGTTTGTATATGTATTCACACATGTATTATGTTTCCGGTTAATACAATTCTAGCATGAATAATAAACATTTATCATGATATAAGTAAATAAATAATAACTTTATTATTGCCTCTAGGGCATTTTTCCTTCAGTCTCCCACTTGCACTAGAGTCAATAATCTAGTTCACATCGCCATGTGATTTAACACCAATATTCATATCTGTATATGATTAACACCCATAGTTCACAGCGTCATGTGACCAACACCCAAAGGGTTTACTAGAGTCAATAATCTAGTTCACATCGCTATGTGATTAACACCCAAAAGAGTACTAAGGCGTGATCATGTTTTGCTCGTGAGAGAGGCTTAGTCAACGGGTCTGTCATATTCAGAGCCGTATGTATTTTGCAAATATTCTATGTCTACAATGCTCTGCACGGAGCTACTCTAGCTAATTGCTCCCACTTTGAATATGTGTCCAGATTGAGACTTATAGTCATCTGGATCGGTGTAAAAGCTTGCACTGTTGTAACTCTTTATGACGGGATCTTTTATCACCTCCATAATCGAGAAATATTTCCTTAGTCCTCACTAAGGATATTCTTGACCGCTGTCCAGTGATCTACTATTAGATCAAAAATTGTATTCATTTGCCAAACTCAGAGCAAGGTATACAATAGAGTGCAGTACATAGCATAGCATACTTTATAGAACCTATGGTGAGGCATAGGGAATGACTTTCATTCTCTTTTCTATTTTACGCCGTGGTCGGATTTGAGTCTTACTCAATTTCACACCTTTGCAACACAGGCAAGAACTTTTCTTTGACTGTTCCATTTTGAACTACTTCAAAATCTTGACAAGGTATGTACTTATTGAAAAAACTTATCAAGCGTCTTGATCTATCTCAATAGATCTTGATGCTCAATATGTAAGTAGCTTTACTGAGGTCTTTCTTAAAAAAAACTCCTTTCAAATACTCCTTTATGCTTTCCAGAAAAATTCTACATCATTTCTGATCAACAATATGTTACTCACATATACTTATCAGAAATGCTGTAGTGCTCCCACTCACTTTCTTGTAAATACAGGCTTCACCGTAAGTGCATATAAAACTATATGCTTTGATCAACTTATCAAAGCATGTATTCTAACTCGAGATGCTTGCACCGGTCCATAGATGGATCATTTGGAGCTTGCACATTTTGTTAGCACCTTTAGGATTGACAAAACCTTACGGTTGCATCATATACAACTCTTCTTTAAGAAATCCATTAAAGAATGTAGTTTTGACATCCATTTGCCAGATTTCATAAAATGTGGCAATTGCTAACATGATTGAGACAGACTTAAGCATCGCTTCTGATTGAGAAAATCTCATTGTAGTCAACACCTTGAACTTGTCGAAAACCTTTTGTGACAAGTCGAGCTTTGTAGATAGTAACACTACTATCGATTGCCCGTCTTCCTCTTGAAGATCCATTTATTTAACATGGCTTGCTGATCATCGAGCAAGTCAATAAAAGTCCATACTTTGTTCTCATACATGGATCCTATCTCAGATTTCATGGCCTTAAGCCATTTCGCGAAATTTGGGCTCATCATCGCTTCCTCATAGTTCGTAGGTTCATCATGGTCTAGTAACATGACTTCCAGAACATGATTACCGTACCACTCTGGTGCGGATCTTACTCTGGAAGACCTATGAGGTTTGGTAGCAACTTGATCTGAAGTTTCATGATCATCATCATTAACTTCCTCACTAATTGGTGTAGGAATCACTTGAACTGATTTATGTGATGAACTACTCTCCAATAAGGGAGAAGGTACAATTACCTCATCAAGTGCTACTTTCCTCCCACTCACTTCTTTCGAGAGAAACTTCTTCTCTAGAAAGGATCCATCTTAGCAACAAATATCTTGCTTTCGGATCTGTGATAGAAGGTGTACCCAATAGTTACCTTTGGGTATTCTATGAAGACGCACTTCTCGAGCTTGGGTTCGAGCTTATCGGTGAAAACTTTTTCACATAAGCATCACAACTCCAAACTTTAAGAAAGCGACAGCTTAGGTTCTTTGCTAAACCATAGTTCATACGGTGTCATCTCAACGGATTTAGATGGTGCCCTATTAAACGTGAATGCAGCTGTCTCTAATGCATAACCCCAAAACAATAGTGGTAAATCGGTAAGATACATCATAGATCGCACCATATCCAATAAAGTGCGGTTACAACATTCGGACACACCATTATGTTGTAGTGTTCCATGTGGCGTGAGCTGTGAA
Organism: Aegilops bicornis; assembly: GCA_021605145.1. Lineage (NCBI taxonomy): Eukaryota > Viridiplantae > Streptophyta > Magnoliopsida > Poales > Poaceae > Aegilops > Aegilops bicornis. The sequence continues at coordinate 421,438,424 of CM038669.1, read as the reverse complement.
ACTCTTCCACTTTGTTTTAATTGAAGACCAAACTCGTAACTCAAATATTCATCTCCACGATCAGATCGCAGAAACTTTATTTTCTTGTTACGATGATTTTCCACTTCACTCTGAAATTCTTTGAACTTTTCAACTATTTCAGACTTATGTTTCATCAAGAAGATATACCCATATCTGCTTAAATCATCTGTGAAGGTCGAAAATAACGATACACGCCGCGAGCCTTAACACTCATCGTATCGCATACATCGGTATGTATTATTTCCAATAAGTCAGTAGCTCGTTTCATTGTTCCCGAGAAAGGAGTTTTAGTCATCTTGCCCAAAAAGCACGGTTCACAAGCATCAAATGATTCATAACCAAGTGATTCGAAAATCCATCTTTATGGAGTTTCTTCATGCGATTTACACCAATATGACCTAAACGGCGATTGCCAAAAATAAGTTGCACTATCATTATTAACTTTACATCTTTTGGTTTCAATATTATGAATATGTGTATCCTGTGATCGAGATCCAACAAACTATTTTCATTGGGTGTATAACCATCGAAGGTTTTATTCATGTAAACAGAATAACAATTATTCTTTAACTTTAAATGAATAACCGTTTTGCAATAAACATGATCAAATCATATTCATGCTCAGCATAAGCGTAAATAACATTTATTTAGGTTTAACACTAATCCCGAAAGTATAGGGAGTGTGCGATGATGATCATATCAATCTTGGAACTACTTCCAACACTCATCGTCACTTCCCTTTAACTAGTCTCTGTTTATTCTGTAACTCTGTTTGAGTTACTAATCTTAGCAACCGAACAAGTATCAAATACTCAGGGGCTACTATAAACACTAGTAAGGCACACATTAATAACCTGTATATCAAATATACTCTTGTTCACTTTTCCATCCTTCTTATCCACCAAATATTCAGGGCATTTCCGCTTCCAGTGACCATTTCCTTTGCAGTGTAAGCACTTTCGGTTTAGGGCTTTGGTCCAGCTTTGGGCTTCTTCGCAGGAGTGACAACTTACTTGTCTTTCTACTTGAAGTTCCCTTTCTTTCCTTTGCCCTTTTCTTGAAACTAGTGGTCTTGTCAATCATCAACACTTGATGCTCTTTCTTGATTTCTACCTTCGTCGATTTCAACATCACGAAGAGCTCGGGAATCGTTTTCGTCATCCCTTGCATACTATAGTTCATCACGAAGTTCTAGTAACTTAGTGATGGTGACTAGAGAATTCTGTCAATCACTATTTTATCTGGAAGATTAACTCCCACTTGATTCAAGCGATTGTAGTACCCAGATTATCTGAGCACATGCTCACTAGTTGAGAAATTCTCCTCCATCTTTTAGCTATAGAACTTGTTGGAGACATCATATCTCTCAACTCGGGTATTTGCTTGAAATATTAACTTCAATTCCTGGAACATCTCATATGGTCCATGATGTTCAAAACGTCTTAGAAGTCCCGATTGTAAGCCATTAAGTATGGTGCACTAAACTATCATGTAGTCATCATATTGAGCTAGCCAAACGTTCATAACGTCTGCATCTGCTCCTGCAATAGGTCTGTCACCTAGCGGTGCATTAAGGACATAATTCTTCTGTGCAGCAATGAGGATAAACCTCAGATCACGGATCCAATCCGCATCATTGCTACTAACATTTTCAATACAATTTTCTCTAGGAACATATGAAAATAAACATATGAAAGCAACAAACATAGGGAAGCAACAACGCGAGCTATTGATCTACAACATAATTTGCAAAATACTACCGGGACTAAGTTCATGATAAATTAAAGTTCAATTAATCATATTACTTAAGAACTCCCACTTAGATAGACATCCCTCTAATCTTCTAAGTGATTACGTGATCCATATCAACTACACCATGTCCGATCGTCACGTGAGATGGACTAGTTTCAATGGTGAACATCAATATGTTGACCATATCTACTATATGATTCACGCTCGACCTTTCGGTCTCCGTGTTCCGAGGCCATATCTGTTATATGCCAGGCTCGTCAAGTTTAACCTGTGTATTCCGCGTGCGCAACTGTTTTGCACCCGTTGTATTTGAACGTAGAGCTTATCACACCCGATCATCACGTGGTGTCTGGGCACGACGAACTTTGGCAATGGTGCATACTCAGGGAGAACACTTCTTGATAATTTTTAGTGAGAGATCATCTTAAAATGCTACCGTCAATCAAAGCAAGATAAGATGCATAAAGGATAAACATCACATGCAATCAATATAAGTGATATGATATGGCCATCATCATCTTGTGCTTGTGATCTCCATCTCCGAAGCACCGTCATGATCACCATCATCACCGGCGCGACACCTTGATCTCCATCGTAGCATCGTTGTCGTCTCACCAACTATTGCTTCTACGACTATCTCTACCGCTTAGTGATAAAGTAAAGCAATTACATGGCATTTGCATTTCATACAATAAAGCGACAACCATATGGCTCCACGCGATTGCCGATAACTTCGGTTACAAAACATGATCATCTCATACAATAAAATATAGCATCACGTCTTGACCATATCACATCACAACATGCCTGCAAAAACAAGTTAGACGTGCTCTACTTTGTTGTTGCAAATTTTATGTGGCTGCTACGGGCTGAGCAAGAACCGTTCTTACCTACGCATCAAAACCACAACGATAGTTTGTCAAGTTGGTGCTATTTTAACCTTCGCAAGGACCGGGCGTAGCCACACTCGGTTCAACTAAAGTGAGAGACACAGACACCCGCCAGTCACCTTTAAGCAACGAGTGCTCGCAGCGCTGAAACTAGTCTCGCGTAAGCGTACGCGTAATGTCGGTCCGGGCCGCTTCATCTCACAATACCGTTGAACCAAAGTATGACATGCTGGTAAGCAGTATGACTTGTATCGCCCACAACTCACTTGTGTTCTACTCGTGCATATGACATCTACGCATAAAACCTGGCTCTGATACCACTGTTGGGGAACGTAATAATTTCAAAAAATTCCTACGCACACACAAGATCATGGTGATGGCATAGCAACCAGAGGGGAGAGTATTATCCACGTACCCTCGTAGACCGTAAGCGGAAGCGTTATGACAACGTGGTTGATGTAGTCGTACGTCTTCACGATCCGACCGATCCAAGTACCGAACGTATGGCACCTCCGAGTTCAGCACACGTTCAGCTCGATGACGATCCCCGGACTCCGATCCAGCAAAGTGTCGGGGATGAGTCCCGTCGACCTGACGGCGTGGTGGCGAGCTTGATGTTCTACCGTCGCGAGGCTTCGCCTAAGCACCGCTACAATATTATCGAGGTGGTCTATGATGGAGGGGCACCGCACACGGCTAAGCGATCACGAAGATCAACTTGTGTGTCATGGGGTGCCCCCTGCCCCGTATATAAAGGAGCAAGGGGAGGAGGCCGGCCCTAGGAGGGGGCGCGCCAAGTGTGGAGTCCTACTAGGACTCCCTAGTCCTAGTAGGATTCCACCTCCCTTGTTGGAGTAGGAGAAGGGGAAAGAGGGGGAGAGGAGGAAGGAAAAGGGGGCCGCACCCCTTGTCCAATTCGGACCAGAGGGGGGCTGCGCGCCTCCTTCCGTTTGGCCTTTCTCCTCTATTCTGTATGGCCCAATAAGGCCCATATACTCCCCGGCGAATTCCCGTAACTCTCCGGTACTCCGAAAAATACCCGAATCACTCGGAACCTTTCCGAACTTTTCGACCATTTCGAGACTCCTCGTCATGTCCCCGATCTCATCCGGGACTCTGAAGTCCTTCGGTACATCAAAACACATAAACTCATAATATAACTGTCATCGACACCTTAAGCGTGCGGACCCTACGGGTTCGAGAACTATGTAGACATGACCTAGAACTATTCTTGGTCAATAACCAATAGCGGAACCTGGATGCTCATATTGGCTCCTACATATTCTACGAAGATCTTTATCGGTCAAACCGCATAACAACATCGTTGTTCCCTTTGTCATCGGTATGTTACTTGCCCGAGATTTGATCGTCGGTATCCAATACCTAGTTCAATCTCGTTACTGGCAAGTCTCTTTACTCGTTACGTAATGCATCATTCCGTAACTAACTCATTAGTTACATTGCTTGCAAGGCTTATAGTGATGTGCATTACTGAGAGGGCCCAGAGATACCTCTCCGACAATTGGAGTGACAAAACTTAATCTCGAAATACGCCAACCCAACATGTACCTTTGGAGACACCTGTAGTACTCCTTTATAATCACCCATTTACGTTGTGACGTTTGGTAGCACCCAAAGTGTTCCTCCGGTAAACGGGAGTTGCATAATCTCATAGTTACAGGAACATGTATAAGTCATGAAGAAAGCACTATCTATATACTAAACGATCAAGTGCTAGGCTAACGGAATGGGTCATGTCAATCACATCATTCTCCTAATGATGTGATCCCATTAATCAAATAACAACACATGTCAATGGTTAGGAAACATAACCATCTTTGATTAATGAGCTAGTCAAGTAGAGGCATACTAGTGACTATATGTTTGTCTATGTATTCACACATGTATTATGTTTCCGGTTAATACAATTCTAGCATGAATAATAAACATTTATCATGATATAAGGAAATAAATAATAACTTTATTATTGCCTCTAGGGCATTTTTCCTTGAGTCTCCCACTTGCACTAGAGTCAATAATCTAGTTCACATCGCCATGTGATTTAACACCAATATTCATATCTGTATATGATTAACACCCATAGTTCACAGCGTCATGTGACCAACACCCAAAGGGTTTACTAGAGTCAATAATCTAGTTCACATCGCTATGTGATTAACACCCAAAAGAGTACTAAGGAGTGATGTTGATTTTCTCGTGTGAGTGGCTTAGTCAACGGTTATGTCATATTCAGAGCCGTATGCATTTTGCAAATATTCTATGTCTACAATGCTCTGCACGGAGCTACTCTAGCTAATTGCTCCCACTTTGAATATGTGTCCAGATTGAGACTTATAGTCATCTGGATCGGTGTAAAAGCTTGCACTGTTGTAACTCTTTATGACGGGCTCTTTTATCACCTCCATAATCGAGAAATATTTCCTTAGTCCTCACTAAGGATATTCTTGACCGTTGTCCAGTGATCTACTATTAGATCAAAAATTGTATTCCTTTGCCAAACTCAGAGCAAGGTATACAATAGGGCTGGTACATAGCATAGCATACTTTATAGAACCTATGACTGAGGCATAGGGAATGACTTTCATTCTCTTTTCTATTTTCTGCCGTGGTCAGGATTTGAGTCTTACTCAATTTCACACCTTTGCAACACAGGCAAGAACTTTTCTTTGACTGTTCCATTTTGAACTACTTCAAAATCTTGACAAGGTATGTACTTATTGAAAAAACTTATCAAGCGTCTTGATCTATCTCAATAGATCTTGATGCTCAATATGTAAGTATCTTTCTTTGAGGTCTTACTTTCAAAAAACTCCTTTCAAATACTCCTTTTTGCTTCCTAGAAAAATTCTATATCATTTATGATAAACAATATGTTACTCACATATATTTATACGAAAGGCGGTAGTGCTCCCACTCACTTTATTGTAAATACAGGCTTCACCGTAAGTCTGTATAAAACTATATGCTTTGATCAACTTATCAAAGCATGTATTCCAACTCCTAGATGCTTGCACCAGTCCATAGATGGATCGCTGGAGCTTGCACATTTTGTTAGCACCTTTAGGATTGACAAAACCTTCTGGTTGCATCATATACAACTCTTCTTTAAGAAATCCATTAAAGAATGTAGTTTTGACATCCATTTGCCAGATTTCATAAAATGTGGCAATTGCTAACATGATTCAGACAGACCTAAGCATCGCTTCTGATTGAGAAAATCTCATTGTAGTCAACACCTTGAACTTGTCGAAAACCTTTTTGTGACAAGTCGAGCTTTGTAGATAGTAACACTACTATCAGTGCCCGTCTTCCTCTTGAAGATCCATTTATTTAACATGGCTTGCTGATCATCGAGCAAGTCAATAAAAGTCCATACTTTGTTCTCATACATGGATCCTATCTCAGATTTCATGGCCTTAAGCCATTTCGAAATCTGGGCTCATCATCGCTTCCTCATAGTTCGTAGGTTCATCATGGTCTAGTAACATGACTTCCGAACATGATTACCGTACCACTCTGGTGCGGATCTTACTCTGGAAGACCTATGAGGTTTGGTAGCAACTTGATCTGAAGTTTCATGATCATCATCATTAACTTCCTCACTAATTGGTGTAGGAATCACTTGAACTGATTTATGTGATGAACTACTCTCCAATAAGGGAGAAGGTACAATTACCTCATCAAGTTCTACTTTCCTCCCACTCACTTCTTTCGAGAGAAACTTCTTCTCTAGAAAGGATCCATCTTAGCAACAAATATCTTGCTTTCGGATCTGTGATAGAAGGTGTACACAATAGTTACCTTTGGGTATTCTATGAAGACGCACTTCTCCGATTTGGGTTCGAGCTTATCGGTGAAAACTTTTTCACATAAGCATCACAACTCCAAACTTTAAGAAGCGACGACTTAGGTTTCTTGCTAAACCATAGTTCATACGGTGTCATCTCAATGGATTTAGATGGTGCCCTATTAAGCGTGAATGCATTTGTCTCTAATGCATAACCCCAAAGCGGTAGTGGTAAATCGGTAAGATACATCATAGATCGCACCATATCCAATAAAGTGCTTGATTCTGACGTTCGGACACACCATTATGTTGTGGTGTTCCATGTGGCGTGAGCTGTGAAACTATTCCACTTTGTTTTAATTGAAGACCAAACTTCGTAACTCAAATATTCATCTCCATGATCAGATCGCGAAACTTTATTTTCTTGTTACGATGATTTTCCACTTCACTCTGAAATTCTTTGAACTTTTCAACTATTTCAGACTTATGTTTCATCAAGAAGATATACCCATATCTGCTTAAATCATCTGTGATGGTCAGAAAATAACGATACACGCCGCGAGCCTTAACACTCATCGGATCGCATACATCGGTATGTATTATTTCCAATAAGTCAGTAGCTCGTTTCATTGTTCCGGAGAAAGGAGTTTTAGTCATCTTTCCGAAAAAGCACGGTTCACAAGCATCAAATGATTCATAACCAAGTGATTCCGAAAATCCATCTTTATGGAGTTTCTTCATGCGATTTACACCAATATGACCTAAACGGCAGTGCCAAAAATAAGTTGCATTATCATTATTAACTTTACATCTTTTGGTTTCAATATTATGAATATGTGTATCACAACGATCGAGATCCAACAAACTATTTTCATTGGGTGTATAACCATCGAAGGTTTTATTCATGTAAACAGAATAACAATTATTCTTTAACTTTAAATGAATAACCGTTTTGCAATAAACATGATCAAATCATATTCATGCTCAGCATAAGCCAAATAACATTTATTTAGGTTTAACACTAATCCCGAAAGTATAGGGAGTGTGCGATCATGATCATATCAATCTTGGAACTACTTCCAACACTCATCGTCACTTCCCCTTTAACTAGTCTCTGTTTATTACGTAACTCTGTTTCGAGTTACTAATCTTAGCAACCGAACAAGTATCAAATACTCAGGGGCTACTATAAACACTAGTAAGGCACACATTAATAACCTGTATATCAAATATACTCTTGTTCACTTTTCCATCCTTCTTATCCACCAAATATTCAGGGCATTTCCGCTTCCAGTGACCATTTCCTTTGCGATTGTAAGCACTTTCGGTTTCAGCTTTGTTCCAGCTTTGGGCTTCTTCGCGGGAGTGACAACTTACTTGTCTTTCTACTTGAAGTTCCCTTTCTTTCCCTTTGCCCTTTTCTTGAAACTAGTGGTCTTGTCAATCATCAACACTTGATGCTCTTTCTTGATTTCTACCTTCGTCGATTTCAACATCACGAAGAGCTCGGGAATCGTTTTCGTCATCCCTTGCATACTATAGTTCATCATGAAGTTCTAGTAACTTAGTGATGGTGACTAGAGAATTATGTCAATCACTATTTTATCTGGAAGATTAACTCCCACTTGATTCAAGCGATTGTAGTACCCAGATTATCTGAGCACATGCTCACTAGTTGAGCGATTCTCCTCCATCTTTTAGCTATAGAACTTGTTGGAGACATCATATCTCTCAACTCGGGTATTTGCTTGAAATATTAATTTCAATTCCTGGAACATCTCATATGGTCCATGACGTTCAAAACGTCTTTGAAGTCCCGATTGTAAGCCGTTAAGTATGGTGCACTAAACTATCAAGTAGTCATCATATTGAGCTAGCCAAACGTTCATAACGTGCGCATACGCTCCTGCAATAGGTCTGTCACCTAGCGGTGCATTAAGGACATAATTCTTCTGTGCAGCAATGAGGATAAACCTCAGATCACGGATCCAATCCGCATCATTGTTACTAACATTTTTCAATACAATTCTCTCTAGGAACATATTAAAATAAACATATGAAAGCAACAAACATAGGGAAGCAACAACGCGAGCTATTGATCTACAACATAATTTGCAAAATACTACCAGGACTAAGTTCATGATAAATTTAAGTTCAATTAATCATATTACTTAAGAACTCCCACTTAGATAGACATCCCTCTAATCTTCTAAGTGATTCGTGATCCATATCAACTACACCATGTCCGATCATCACGTGAGATGGAGTAGTTTCAACGATGAACATCAATATGTTGATCATATCTACTATATGATTCACGCTCGACCTTTCGGTCTCCGTGTTCCGAGGCCATATCTGTTATATGCCGGGCTCGTCAAGTTTAACTTTGTGTATTCAGCGTGCGCAACTGTTTTGCACCCGTTGTATTTGAGCGTAGAGCTTATCACACCCGATCATCACGTGGTGTGCAGGCACGACGAACTTTGGCAGCGGTGCATACTCAGGGAGAACACTTCTTGATAATTTTTAGTGAGAGATCATCTTAAAATGCTACCTTCAATCAAAGCAAGATAAGATGCATAAAGGATAAACATCACATGCAATCAATATAAGTGATATGATATGGCCATCATCATCTTGTGCTTGTGATCTCCATCTCCGAAGCACCGTCATGATCACCATCATCACCGGCGCGACACCTTGATCTCCATCGTAGCATCGTTGTCGTCTCGCCAACTATTGCTTTTACGACTATCGCTACCGCTTAGTGATAAAGTAAAGCAATTACACGGCATTTGCATTTCATACAATAAAGCGACAACCATATGGCTCCTGCCAGTTGCCGATAACTTCGGTTACAAAACATGATCATCTCATACAATAAAATATAGCATCACGTCTTGACCATATCACATCACAACATGCCCTGCAAAAACAAGTTAGGCGTGCTCTACTTTGTTGTTGCAAATTTTACGTGGCTGCTACGGGCTGAGCAAGAACCGTTCTTACCTACGCATCAAAACCACAGCGATAGTTTGTCAAGTTGGTGCTATTTTAACCTTCGCAAGGACCGGGCGTAGCCTTTCAGTTCAACTAAAGTGAGAGAGGCAGACACCCGCCAGTCACCTTTAAGCAGCGAGTGCTACTTGGCGCTGAAACTAGTCTCGGCGTAAAGCGTCTGGCGTAATGTCGGTCCGGGCCACTTCATCTCACAATACCGCTGAACCAAAGTATGACATGCTGGTAAGCAGTATGACTTGTATCGCCCACAACTCACTTGTGTTCTACTCGTGCATATGACATCTACACATAAAACCTGGCTCTGATACCACTGTTGGGGAATGTAATAATTTCAAAAAATTTCCTACGCACACGCAAGATCATGGTGATGGCATAGCAACGAGAGGGGAGAGTATTATCCACGTACTCTCGTAGACCATAAGCGGAAGCGTTATGACAACGTGGTTGATGTAGTCGTACGTCTTCACGATCCGACCGGTCCAAGTACCGAACGTATGGCACCTCCGAGTTCAGCACACGTTCAGCTCGATGACGATCCCCGGACTCCGATCCAGCAAAGTGTCGGGGATGAGTTACGTCAGCACGACGGCGTGGTGACGATCTTGATGTTCTACCGTCGCAGGGCTTCGCCTAAGCACCGCTACAATATTATCGAGGTGGTCTATGATGGAGGGGGGCACCGCACACGGCTAAGGAACGATCACGAAGATCAACTTGTGTGTCATGGGGTGCCCCCCTGCCCCCGTATATAAAGGAGCAAGGGGGGAGGAGGCCGGCCCTAGGAGGGGGCGCCAAGTGTGGAGTCCTACTAGGACTCCCTAGTCCTAGTAGGATTCCACCTCCCTTGTTGGAGTAGGAGAAGGGGAAGAGGGGAGAGGAGGAAGGAAAAGGGGCGCACCCCTTGTCCAATTCGGACCAGAGGGGCTGCGCGCCTCCTTCCTTTGGCCTTTCTCCTCTATTCCCGTATGGCCCAATAAGGCCCATATACTCCCGGCGAATTCCCGTAACTCTCCGGTACTCGAAAAATACCGAATCACTCGGAACCTTTCCGAACTCCGAATATAGTCGTCCAATATATCGATCTTTACGTCTCGACCATTTCGAGACTCCTCGTCATGTCCCCGATCTCATCCGGGACTCGAACTCCTTCGGTACATCAAAACTCATAAACTCATAATATAAGCATCGCCGAAACCTTAAGCGTGCGGACCCTACGGGTTCGAGAACTATGTAGACATGACCTAGAACTATTCTTGGTCAATAACCAATAAGCGGAACCTGGATGCTCATATTGGCTCCTACATATTCTACGAAGATCTTTATCGGTCAAACTGCATAACAACATACGTTGTTCCCTTTGTCATCGGTATGTTACTTGCCGAGATTTGACCGTCGGTATCCAATACCTAGTTCAATCTAGATTCTTGGCAAGTCTCTTTACTCGTTACGTAATGCATCATTCCGTAACTAACTCATTAGTTACATTGCTTGCAAGGCTTATAGTGATGTGCATTCTTGAGAGGGCCCAGAGATACCTCTCCGAGCAATTGGAGTGACAAAACCTAATCTCGAAATACGCCAACCCAACATGTACCTTTTGAGACACCTGTAGTACTCCTTTATAATCACCCATTTACGTTGTGACGTTTGGTAGCACCAAAAGTGTTCCTCCGTTAAACGGGAGTTGCATAATCTCATAGTTACGGGAACATGTATAAGTCATGAAGAAAGCAATAGCAATATACTAAGCGATCAAGTGCTAGGCTAACGGAATGGGTCATGTCAATCACATCATTCTCCTAATGATGTGATCCCATTAATCAAATAACAACACATGTCAATGGTTAGGAAACATAACCATCTTTGATTAATGAGCTAGTCAAGTAGAGGCATACTAGTGACTATATGTTTGTCTATGTATTCACACATGTATTATGTTTCCGGTTAATACAATTCTAGCATGAATAATAAATATTTATCATGATATAAGGAAATAAATAATAACTTTATTATTGCCTCTAGGGCATTTTTCCTTCAGTCTCCCACTTGCACTAGAGTCAATAATCTAGTTCACATCGCCATGTGATTTAACACCAATATTCATATATGTATATGATTAACACCAATAGTTCACAGCGTCATTTGACCAACACACAAATGGTTTACTAGAGTCAATAATCTAGTTCACATCGCTATGTGATTAACACCCAAAAGAGTACTAAGGCGTGATCATGTTTTTGCTTTCGTGAGAGAGGCTTAGTCAACGGGTCTGTCATATTGAGCCGTATGTATTTTGCAAATATTCTATGTCTACAATGCTCGCATTTGAGCTACTCTAGCTAATTGCTCCCACTTTGAATATGTGTCCAGATTGAGACTTATAGTCATACGGATCGGTGTAAAAGCTTACCTTGTTGTAACTCTTTATGACGGGATCTTTTATCACCTCCATAATCGAGAAATATTTCCTTAGTCCTCACTAAGGATATTCTTGACCGCTGTCCAGTGATCTACTATTAGATCAAAAATTGTATTCATTTGCCAAACTCAGAGCAAGGTATACAATAGGTCTGGTACATAGCATAGCATACTTTATAGAACCTATGGTGAGGCATAGGGAATGACTTTCATTCTCTTTTCTATTTTCTGCCGTGGTCGATTTGAGTCTTACTCAATTTCACACCTTTGCAACACAGGCAAGAACTTTTCTTTGACTGTTCCATTTTGAACTACTTCAAAATCTTGACAAGGTATGTACTTATTGAAAAAACTTATCAAGCGTCTTGATCTATCTCAATAGATCTTGATGCTCAATATGTAAGTAGCTTTACCGAGGTCTTTCTTAAAAAAACTCCTTTCAAATACTCCTTTATGCTTTCTAGAAAAATTCTACATCATTACTGATCAACAATATGTTACTCACATATATTTATCAGAAAGGCAGTAGTGCTCCCACTCACTTTATTGTAAATACAGGCTTCACCGTAAGTGCAGATAAAACTATATGCTTTGATCAACTTATCAAAGCGTGTATTCCAACTCCGAGATGCTTGCACCAGTCCATAGATGGATCGCTGGAGCTTGCACATTTTGTTAGCGCCTTTAGGATTGACAAAACCTTCTGGTTGCATCATATACAACTCTTCTTTAAGAAATCCATTAAAGAATGTAGTTTTGACATCCATTTGCCAGATTTCATAAAATGTGGCAATTGCTAACATGATTCAGACAGACTTAAGCATCGCTACAGTTGAGAAAATCTCATTGTAGTCAACACCTTGAACTTGTCGAAAACCTTTTTGTGACAAGTCGAGCTTTGTAGATAGTAACACTACTATCAGTGTCCGTCTTCCTCTTGAAGATCCATTTATTTAACATGGCTTGCTGATCATCGAGCAAGTCAATAAAAGTCCATACTTTGTTCTCATACATGGATCCTATCTCAGATTTCATGGCCTTAAGCCATTTTGCGAAATCTGGGCTCATCATCGCTTCCTCATAGTTCGTAGGTTCATCATGGTCTAGTAACATGACTTCGAACATGATTACCGTACCACTCAGTGCGGATCTTACTCTGGAAGACCTATGAGGTTTGGTAGCAACTTGATCTGAAGTTTCATGATCATCATCATTAACTTCCTCACTAATTGGTGTAGGAATCACTTGAACTGATTTATGTGATGAACTACTCTCCAATAAGGGAGAAGGTACAATTACCTCATCAAGTTCTACTTTCCTCCCACTCACTTCTTTCGAGAGAAACTTCTTCTCTAGAAAGGATCCATCTTAACAACAAATATCTTGCTTTCGGATCTGTGATAGAAGGTGTACCCAATAGTTACCTTTGGGTATTCTATGAAGACGCACTTCTCCGATTTGGGTTCGAGCTTATCGGTGAAAACTTTTTCACATAAGCATCACAACTCCAAACTTTAAGAAAGCGACAACTTAGGTTTCTTTGCTAAACCATAGTTCATACGGTGTCATCTCAACGGATTTAGATGGTGCCCTATTAAGCGTGAATGCAGCTGTCTCTAATGCATAACCCCAAAACGATAGTGGTAAATCGGTAAGATACATCATAGATCGCACCATATCCAATAAAGTGCGGTTACGACGTTCAGACACACCATTATGTTGTGGTGTTCGATGTGGCGTGAGCTGTGAAACTCTTCCACTTTGGTTTAATTGAAGACCAAACTCGTAACTCAAATATTCATCTCCACGATCAGATCGCAGAAACTTTATTTTCTTGTTACGATGATTTTCCACTTCACTCTGAAATTCTTTGAACTTTTCAACTATTTCAGACTTATGTTTCATCAAGAAGATATACCCATATCTGCTTAAATCATCTGTGAAGGTCAGAAAATAACGATACACGCCGCGAGCCTTAACACTCATCGTATCGCATACATCGGTATGTATTATTTCCAATAAGTCAGTAGCTCGTTTCATTGTTCCCGAGAAAGGAGTTTTAGTCATCTTGCCCAAAAAGCACGGTTCACAAGCATCAAATGATTCATAACCAAGTGATTCCGAAAATCCATCTTTATGGAGTTTCTTCATGCGATTTACACCAATATGACCTAAACGGCAGTGCCAAAAATAAGTTGCACTATCATTATTAACTTTACATCTTTTGGTTTCAATATTATGAATATGTGTATCACAACGATCGAGATCCAACAAACTATTTTCATTGGGTGTATAACCATCGAAGGTTTTATTCATGTAAACAGAATAACAATTATTCTTTAACTTTAAATGAGTAACCGTTTTGCAATAAACATGATCAAATCATATTCATGCTCAACGCAAACGCCAAATAACATTTATTTAGGTTTAACACTAATCCCGAAAGTATAGGGAGTGTGTTATGATGATCTTATCAATCTTGGAACTACTTCCAACACTCATCGTCACTTCCCCTTTAACTACTCTCTGTTTATTCTGTAACTCCTGTTTCGAGTTACTAATCTTAGCAACCGAACAAGTATCAAATACTCAGGGGCTACTATAAACACTAGTAAGGCACACATTAATAACCTGTATATCAAATATACTCTTGTTCACTTTTCCATCCTTCTTATCCACCAAATATTCAGGGCATTTCCGCTTCCAGTGACCATTTCGCTTTGCGGTGTAAACACTCGGTTTCAGGCTTTGGTCCAGCTTTGGGCTTCTTCGCAGGAGTGACAACTTACTTGTCTTTCTACTTGAAGTTCCCTTTCTTTCCCTTTGCCCTTTTCTTGAAACTAGTGGTCTTGTCAATCATCAACACTTGATACTCTTTCTTGATTTCTACCTTCACGATTTCAACATCACGAAGAGCTCGGGAATCGTTTTCGTCATCCCTTGCATACTATAGTTCATCACGAAGTTCTAGTAACTTAGTGATGGTGACTAGAGAATTCTGTCAATCACTATTTTATCTGGAAGATTAACTCCCACTTGATTCAAGCGATTGTAGTACCCAGATTATCTGAGCACATGCTCACTAGTTGAGCGATTCTCCTCCATCTTTTAGCTATAGAACTTGTTGGAGACATCATATCTCTCAACTCGGGTATTTGCTTGAAATGTTAACTTCAATTCCTGGAACATCTCATATGGTCCATGACGTTCAAAACGTCTTTGAAGTCCCGATTGTAAGCCGTTAAGTATGGTGCACTAAACTATCAAGTAGTCATCATATTGAGCTAGCCAAACGTTCATACGTCTGCATCTGCTCCTGCAATAGGTCTGTCACCTAGCGGTGCATTAAGGACATAATTCTTCAGGCAGCAATGAGGATAAACCTCGGATCACGGATCCAATCTGCATCATTGCTACTAACATTTTTCAATACAATTTTCTCTAGGAACATATTAAAATAAACATATGAAAGCAACAAACATAGGGAAGCAACAACGCGAGCTATTGATGTACAACATAATTTGCAAAATACTACCGGGACTAAGTTCATGATAAATTAAAGTTCAATTAATCATATTACTTAAGAACTCCCACTTAGATAGACATCCCTCTAATCTTCTAAGTGATTACGTGATCCATATCAACTACTCCATGTCCGATCGTCACGTGAGATGGAGTACTTTCATCGGTGAACATCAATATGTTGATCATATCTACTATATGATTCACGCTCGACCTTCGGTCTCCGTGTTCCGAGGCCATATCTGTTATATGCCGGGCTCGTCAAGTTTAACTTTGTGTATTCCGCGTGCGCAACTGTTTTGCACCGTTGTATTTGAGCGTAGAGCTTATCACACCCGATCATCACGTGGTGTGCAGGCACGACGAACTTTGGCAATGGTGCATACTCGGGAGAACACTTCTTGATAATTTTAGTGAGAGATCATCTTAAAATGCTACCGTCAATCAAAGCAAGATAAGATGCATAAAGGATAAACATGACATGCAATCAATATAAGTGATATGATATGGCCATCATCATCTTGTGCTTGTGATCTCCATCTCCGAAGCACCGTCATGATCACCATCATCACCGGTAGCGACACCTTGATCTCCATCGTAGAATCGTTGTCGTCTCGCCAACTATTGCTTCTCGACTATCGCTACCGCTTAGTGATAAAGTAAAGCAATTACACCGCATTTGCATTTCATACAATAAGCGACAACCATATGGCTCCTGCGATTGCCGATAACTTCGGTTACAAAACATGATCATCTCATACAATAAAATATAGCATCACGTCTTGACCATATCACATCACAACATGCCCTGCAAAAACAAGTTAGACGTGCTCTACTTTGTTGTTGCAAATTTTACGTGGCTGCTACGGGCTGAGCAAGAACCGTTCTTACCTACGCATCAAAACCACAACGATAGTTTGTCAAGTTGGTGCTATTTTAACCTTCGCAAGGACCGGGCGTAGCCACACTCGGTTCAACTAAAGTGAGAGAGACAGACACCCGCCGGTCACCTTTAAGCAACGAGTGCTTGCAGCGCTGAAACTAGTCTCGCGTAAGCGTCTGGCGTAATGTCGGTCCGGGCCGCTTCATCTCACAATACCGCTGAACCAAAGTATGACATGCTGGTAAGCAGTATGACTTGTATCGCCCACAACTCACTTGTGTTCTACTCGTGCATATGACATCTACGCATAAAACCTGGGTCTGATACCACTGTTGGGGAACGTAATAATTTCAAAAAATTCCTACGCACACACAAGATCATGGTGATGGCATAGCAACCAGAGGGGAGAGTATTATCCACGTACCCTCGTGAGACCGTGGCGGGCGTTATGACAACGTGGTTGATGTAGTCGTGCGTCTTCACGATCCGACCGATCCAAGTACCGAACGTATGGCACCTCCGAGTTCAGCACACGTTCAGCTCGATGACGATCCCCGGACTCCGATCCAGCAAAGTGTCGGGGATGAGTTCCGTCAGCACGACGGCGTGGTGACGATCTTGATGTTCTACCGTCGCAGGCTTCGCCTAAACACCGCTACAGTATTATCGAGGTGGACTATGGTGGAGGGGGCACACTTTGCGGCTAAGGAACAATCACGAAGATCAACTTGTGTGTCATGGGGTGCCCCCCTGCCCCCGTATATAAAGGAGCAAGGGGGGAGGAGGCCGGCCCTAGGAGGGGGCACGCCAAGTGTGGAGTCCTACTAGGACTCCCTAGTCCTAGTAGGATTCCACCTCCCTTGTTGGAGTAGGAGAAGGGGAAGAGGGGAGAGGAGGAAGGAAAGGGGCCGCACCTTGTCCAATTCGGACCAGAGGGGGGCTCTTGGCCTCCTTCCTTTTGGCCTTTCTCCTCTATTCCCGTATGGCCCAATAAGGCCCATATACTCCCGGCGAATTCCGTAACTCTCGGTACTCGAAAAATACCGAATCACTCGGAACCTTTCCAAAGTCCGAATATAGTCGTCCAATATATCGATCTTTACGTCTCGACCATTTCGAGACTCCTCGTCATGTCCCCGATCTCATCCGGGACTCGAACTTCTTCGGTACATCAAAACTCATAAATTCATAATATAACTGTCTTGAAACCTTAAGCGTGCGGACCCTACGGGTTCGAGAACTATGTAGACATGACCTAGAACTATTCTTGGTCAATAACCAATAAGCGGAACCTGGATGCTCATATTGGCTCCTACATATTCTCTGAAGATCTTTATCGGTCAAACCGCATAACAACATCGTTGTTCCCTTTGTCATCGGTATTTTACTTGCCCGAGATTTGATCGTCGGTATCCAATACCTAGTTCAATCTCGTTACTGGCAAGTCTCTTTACTCGTTATGTAATGCATCATTCCGTAACTAACTCATTAGTTACATTGCTTGCAAGGCTTATAGTGATGTGCATTCTTGAGAGGGCCCGAAGATACCTCTCCGACAATTGGAGTGACAAAACCTAATCTCGAAATACGCCAACCCAACATGTACCTTTGGAGACACTGTAGTACTCCTTTATAATCACCCATTTACGTTGTGACGTTTGGTAGCACCAAAGTGTTCCTCCGGTGGCAGGAGTTGCATAATCTCATAGTTACGGGAACATGTATAAGTCATGAAGAAAGCAATAGCAATATACTAAACGATCAAGTGCTAGGCTAACGGAATGGGTCATGTCAATCACATCGTTCTCCTAATGATGTGATCCCATTAATCAAATAACAACACATGTCAATGGTTAGGAAACATAACCATCTTTGATTAATGAGCTAGTCAAGTAGAGGCATACTAGTGACTATATGTTTGTCTATGTATTCACACATGTATTATGTTTCCGGTTAATACAATTCTAGCATGAATAATAAACATTTATCATGATATAAGGAAATAAATAATAACTTTATTATTGCCTCTAGGGCATTTTTCCTTCAGTCTCCCACTTGCACTAGAGTCAATAATCTAGTTCACATCGCCATGTGATTTAACACCAATATTCATATCTGTATATGATTAACACCCATAGTTCACAGCGTCATGTGACCAGCACCCAAAGGGTTTACTAGAGTCAATAATCTAGTTCACATCGCTATGTGATTAACACCCAAAAGAGTACTAAGGCGTGATCATGTTTTGCTCGTGAGAGAGGCTTAGTCAACGGGTCTATCATATTCAGAGTACGTATTTTGCAAATATTCTATGTCTACAATGCTTTGCACGGAGCTACTCTTGCTAATTGCTCCCACTTTCAATATGTGTCCAGATTGAGACTTATAGTCATCTGGATCGGTGTAAAAGCTTGCACTGTTGTAACTCTTTATGACGGGCTCTTTTATCACCTCCATAATCGAGAAATATTTCCTTAGTCCTCACTAAGGATATTCTTGACCGCTGTCCGATGATCTACTATTAGATCAAAAATTGTATTCCTTTGCCAAACTCGAGCCGGTATACAATAGAGTGCGGTACATAGCATAGCATACTTTATAGAACCTATGGTGAGGCATAGGGAATGACTTTCATTCTCTTTTCTATTTTCTGCCGTGGTCAGGATTTGAGTCTTACTCAATTTCACACCTTTGCAACACAGGCAAGAACTTTTCTTTGACTGTTCCATTTTGAACTACTTCAAAATCTTGACAAGGTATGTACTTATTGAAAAAACTTATCAAGCGTCTTGATCTATCTCAATAGATCTTGATGCTCAATATGTAAGTAGCTTCTTGAGGTCTTTCTTAAAAAAACTCCTTTCAAATACTCCTTTATGCTTTCTAGAAAAATTCTACATCATTACTGATCAACAATATGTTACTCACATATATTTATCAGAAAGGCAGTAGTGCTCCCACTCACTTTATTGTAAATACAGGCTTCACCGTAAGTATGTATAAAACTATATGCTTTGATCAACTTATCAAAGCGTATATTCCAACTCTGAGATGCTTGCACCAGTCCATAGATGGATCATTTGGAGCTTGCACATTTTGTTAGCACCTTTAGGATTGACAAAACCTTCTGGTTGCATCATATACAACTCTTCTTTAAGAAATCCATTAAAGAATGTAGTTTTGACATCCATTTGCTAGATTTCATAAAATGTGGCAATTGCTAACATGATTCAGACAGACTTAAGCATCGCTACAGTTGAGAAAATCTCATTGTAGTCAACACCTTGAACTTGTCGAAAACCTTTTGTGACAAGTCGAGCTTTGTAGATAGTAACACTACTATCAGTGTCCGTCTTCCTCTTGAAGATCCATTTATTTAACATGGCTTGCTGATCATCGAGCAAGTCAATAAAAGTCCATACTTTGTTCTCATACATGGATCCTATCTCAGATTTCATGGCCTTAAGCCATTTTGCGAAATCTGGGCTCATCATCGCTTCCTCATAGTTCGTAGGTTCATCATGGTCTAGTAACATGACTTCCAGAACATGATTACCGTACCACTACAGTGCGGATCTTACTCTGGAAGACCTATGAGGTTTGGTAGCAACTTGATCTGAAGTTTCATGATCATCATCATTAACTTCCTCACTAATTGGTGTAGGAATCACTTGAACTGATTTATGTGATGAACTACTCTCCAATAAGGGAGAAGGTACAATTACCTCATCAAGTTCTACTTTCCTCCCACTCACTTCTTTCGAGAGAAACTTCTTCTCTAGAAAGGATCCATCTTAGCAACAAATATCTTGCTTTCGGATCTGTGATAGAAGGTGTACCCAATAGTTACCTTTGGGTATTCTATGAAGACGCACTTCTCGATTTGGGTTCGAGCTTATCGGTGAAAACTTTTTCACATAAGCATCACAACTCAAACTTTAAGAAACGACAGCTTAGGTTTCTTGCTAAACCATAGTTCATACGGTGTCATCTCAACGGATTTAGATGGTGCCCTATTAAGCGTGAATGCATTTGTCTCTAATGCATAACCCCAAAGCGATAGTGGTAAATCGGTAAGATACATCATAGATCGCACCATATCCAATAAAGTGCGGATTCTGAAGTTCGGGCACACCATTATGTTGTGGTGTTCCATGTGGCGTGAGCTGTGAAACTATTCCACTTTGTTTTAATTGAAGACCAAACTCGTAACTCAAATATTCATCTCCACGATCAGATCGCAGAAACTTTATTTTCTTGTTACGATGATTTTCCACTTCACTCTGAAATTCTTTGAACTTTTCAACTATTTCAGACTTATGTTTCATCAAGAAGATATACCCATATCTGCTTAAATCATCTGTGAAGGTCAGAAAATAACGATACACGCCGCGAGCCTGAACACTCATCGGATCGCATACATCGGTATGTATTATTTCCAATAAGTCAGTAGCTCGTTTCATTGTTCCCGAGAAAGGAGTTTTAGTCATCTTGCCCAAAAAGCACGGTTCACAAGCATCAAATGATTCATAACCAAGTGATTCCGAAAATCCATCTTTATGGAGTTTCTTCATGCGATTTACACCAATATGACCTAAACGGCGATTGCCAAAAATAAGTTGCACTATCATTATTAACTTTACATCTTTTGGTTTCAATATTATGAATATGTGTATCACAACGATCGAGATCCAACAAACTATTTTCATTGGGTGTATAACCATCGAAGGTTTTATTCATGTAAACAGAATAACAATTATTCTTTAACTTTAAATGAATAACCGTTTTGCAATAAACATGATCAAATCATATTCATGCTCAACATAAACGCCAAATAACATTTATTCAGGTTTAACACTAATCCCGAAAGTATAGGGAGTGTGCGATGATGATCATATCAATCTTGGAACTACTTCCAACACTCATCGTCACTTCCCCTTTAACTAGTCTCTGTTTATTCTATAACTCCTGTTTCGAGTTACTAATCTTAGCAACCGAACAAGTATCAAATACTCAGGGGCTACTATAAACACTAGTAAGGCACACATTAATAACCTGTATATCAAATATACTCTTGTTCACTTTTCCATCCTTCTTATCCACCAAATATTCAGGGCATTTCCGCTTCCAGTGACCATTTCCTTTGCAGTGTAAACACTCAGTTTCAGGCTTTGGTCCAGCTTTGGGCTTCTTCGCAGGAGTGACAACTTACTTGTCTTTCTACTTGAAGTTCCCTTTCTTTCCCTTTGCCCTTTTCTTGAAACTAGTGGTCTTGTCAATCATCAACACTTGATGCTCTTTCTTGATTTCTACCTTCGTCGATTTCAACATCACGAAGAGCTCGGGAATCGTTTTCGTCATCCCTTGCATACTATAGTTCATCACGAAGTTCTAGTAACTTAGTGATGGTGACTAGAGAATTCTGTCAATCACTATTTTATCTGGAAGATTAACTCCCACTTGATTCAAGCGATTGTAGTACCCAGATTATCTGAGCACATGCTCACTAGTTGAGCGATTATCCTCCATCTTTTAGCTATAGAACTTGTTGGAGACATCATATCTCTCAACTCGGGTATTTTCTTGAAATATTAACTTCAATTCCTGGAACATCTCATATGGTCCATGACGTTCAAAACGTCTTTGAAGTCCCGATTGTAAGCCGTTAAGTATGGTGCACTAAACTATCAAGTAGTCATCATATTGAGCTAGCCAAAGCGTTCATAACGTGCGCATACGCTCCTGCAATAGGTCTGTCACCTAGCGGTGCATTAAGGACATAATTCTTACGTGCGGCAATGAGGATAAACCTCAGATCACGGATCCAATCCGCATCATTGCTACTAACATTTTTCAATACAATTTTCTCTAGGAACATATTAAACTAAACATATGAAAGCAACAAACATAGGGAAGCAACAACGCGAGCTATTGATCTACAACATAATTTGAAAAAGAATACCAGGACTAAGTTCATGATAAATTAAAGTTCAATTAATCATATTACTTAAGAACTCCCACTTAGATAGACATCCCTCTAATCTTCTAAGTGATTACGTGATCCATATCAACTACACCATGTCCGATCGTCACGTGAGATGGAGTAGTTTCAACGGTGAACATCAATATGTTGATCATATCTACTATATGATTCACGCTCGACCTTTCGGTCTCCGTGTTCCGAGGCCATATCAGTTATATGCCGGGCTCGTCAAGTTTAACTTTGTGTATTCCGCGTGCGCAACTGTTTTGCACCCGTTGTATTTGAACGTAGAGCTTATCACACCCGATCATCACGTGGTGTCTGGGCACGACGAACTTTGGCAACGGTGCATACTCAGGGAGAACACTTCTTGATAATTTTTAGTGAGAGATCATCTTAATGCTACCGTCAATCAAAGCAAGATAAGATGCACAAAGGATAAACATCGCATGCAATCAATATAAGTGATATGATATGGCCATCATCATCTTGTGCTTGTGATCTCCATCTCCGAAGCACCGTCATGATCACCATCATCACCGGGGCGACACCTTGATCTCCATCGTAGCATCGTTGTCGTCTCGCCAACTATTGCTTCTACGACTATCACTACCGCTTAGTGATAAAGTAAAGCAATTACACGGCATTTGCATTTCATACAATAAAGCGACAACCATATGGCTCCTGCCGATTGCCGATAACTTCGGTTACAAAACATGATCATCTCATACAATAAAATATAGCATCACGTCTTGACCATATCACATCACAACATACCCTGCAAAAACAAGTTAGGCGTGCTCTACTTTGTTGTTGCAAATTTTACGTGGCTGCTACGGGCTGAGCAAGAACCGTTCTTACCTACGCATCAAAACCACAGCGATAGTTTGTCAAGTTGGTGCTGTTTTAACCTTCGCAAGGACCGGGCGTAGCCTTTTCAGTTCAACTAAAGTGAGAGAGGCAGACACCCGCCGGTCACCTTTAAGCAACGAGTGCTCGCAGCGGTGAAACCAGTCTCGCGTAAAGCGTCTGGCGTAATGTCGATGCAGGCGCTTCATCTCACAATACCTCTGAACCAATGTATGACATCTTTGGTAAGCGGTATGACTTGTATCGCCCACAACTCACTTGTGTTCTACTCGTGCATATGACATCTACGCATAAAACCTGGCTCGATACCACTTTGTTGGGGAGCGTAATAATAACAAAAATTTCCCTACGCACACGCAAGATCATGGTGATGGCATAGCAACGAGAGGGAGAGTATTATCCACGTACCCTCGTGAGACCGTAAGCGAGCGTTATGACAACGCGGTTGATGACGTCGTAAGTCTTCACGATCCGACCGATCCAAGTACCGAACATACGGCACCTCCGAGTTCAGCACACGTTCAGCTCGATGACGATCCCCGGACTCCGATCCAGCAAAGTGTCGGGGATGAGTTCCGTCAGCACGACGTCGTGGTGACGAGCTTGATGTTCTACCGTCGCAGGGCTTCGCCTAAGCACCGCTACAATATTATCGAGGTGGTCTATGGTGGAGAGGGGCACCGCACACGGTTAAGGAACGATCACGAAGATCAACTTGTGTGTCATGGGGTGCCCCCCTGCCCCCGTATATAAAGGAGCAAGGGGGAGGAGGCCGGCCCTAGGAGGGGGCGCGCCAAGTGTGGAGTCCTACTAGGACTCCCTAGTCCTAGTAGGATTCCACCTCCCTTGTTGGAGTAGGAGAAGGGGAAGAGGGGAGAGGAGGAAGGAAAAGGGGGCCGCACCCCTTGTCCAATTCGGACCAGAGGGGGGGCGCGCGCCTCCTTCCTTTTGGCCTTTCTCCTCTATTCCCGTATGGCCCAATAAGGCCCATATACTCCCCGGCGAATTCCCGTAACTCTCCGGTACTCAGAAAAATACCCGAATCACTCAGAACCTTTCCGAACTCGAATATAGTCGTCCAATATATCGATCTTTACGTCTCGACCATTTCGAGACTCCTCGTCATGTCCCCGATCTCATCCGGGACTCCGAACTCCTTCGGTACATCAAAACTCATAAACTCATAATATAAGCATCATGAAACCTTAGCGTGCGGACCCTACGAGTTCGAGAACTATGTAGACATGACCTAGAACTATTCTTGGTCAATAACCAATAGCGGAACCTGGATGCTCATATTGGCTCCTACATATTCTCTGAAGATCTTTATCGGTCAAACCGCATAACAACATCGTTGTTCCCTTTGTCATCGGTATGTTACTTGCCGAGATTTGATCGTCGGTATCCAATACCTAGTTCAATCTCATTCTTGGCAAGTCTCTTTACTCGTTACGTAATGCATCATTCCGTAACTAACTCATTAGTTACATTGCTTGCAAGGCTTATAGTGATGTGCATTCTTGAGAGGGCCCGAGATACCTCTCCGACAATTGGAGTGACAAAGCGTAATCTCGAAATCGCCAACCCAACATGTACCTTTGGAGACACCTGTAGTACTCCTTTATAATCACCCATTTACGTTGTGACGTTTGGTAGCACCAAAGTGTTCCTCCGGCAAACGGGAGTTGCATAATCTCATAGTTACAGGAACATGTATAAGTCATGAAGAAAGCAATAGCAATATACTAAACGATCAAGTGCTAGGATAACGGAATGGGTCATGTCAATCACATCATTATCCTAATGATGTGATCCCATTAATCAAATAACAACACATGTCAATGGTTAGGAAACATAACCATCTTTGATTAATGAGCTAGTCAAGTAGAGGCATACTAGTGACTATATGTTTGTCTATGTATTCACACATGTATTATGTTTCCGGTTAATACAATTCTAGCATGAATAATAAACATTTATCATGATATAAGGAAATAAATAATAACTTCATTATTGCCTCTAGGGCATATTTCCTTCAACAACAATGAACCAGCACCTATAGGACGCTGGACAACCACCTCATCTCATGATGTATATATGGTGGATACACCTAAAGGAAATGAAGACGAGGAACAATGGGACGCCACGGAAGATAAATCCCTCGACAAGAAGTCAAAACGGCAACGTAAACGCCGGACCAAGTCCCGCCTCAACAGAGACCCAGCCATAGAGCAGGGCAAACCGGTGGACAACCAACATGCTATCGAGCAATCGTCCAAACAAGACAACTTGGATAAACAACCCGTCCCCGGAGAAGACAACAGTCCGGACGATCTCACGCCGGACAAATTGTTGGAGTAACATAACCTCCAGAAAAGGCTCGTCACCACTGCGCGTAGCCTGAAAAAGCAGAAGCGGAAGCTCAAAACAGTGGAAGATGCACTCAGGATCAGATGGAGCAAAGTATTCAACACATGAGACAAATCTGGCTGACGATCGTAGAAGAAAGAGCTACCCAAAAAGAAAGCTACTGCCCGAATTCGACGAGGAGGCCTTAGAGCCCCCACAATCAAAAAGTAAGAAGGCCACCCGGTCGGATGGACCACCCCACGGCAAAAAGAGAGCGGCAAATGGCACCGCACACAAGCTGGTATGCGATCCGCATAAGGATTCACAGCAAAAGGATGGCCCGGTTAGGCCCATCTATGGGCCAAGAAGTCAAGCTCTTCAAAGCAATGCAACAGGCCAAAAATCCGAACATCACGGCACACCCAAATATAGAGGCGCCGCACACCCCCTATGTTTCACCAATGAGGTGCTAGATCATGAATTTCCAGCGGGATTCAAACCCGTAAAACATAGAGGCATACGACGGAACAACAGACCCTGAAGTCTGGATTGAGGATTACATCCTCCACATTCACATGGCTAGAGGAGATGATCTCCACGCCATAAAATACTTACCCTTAAACTCAAAGGGCCAGCTCGGCGGCTTAAAAGCCTCCCGAAAATGCCATTGGAAGTCGGGAGAGCTCGAGGATGCGTTCGGGCAAATTTTTAGGGGACCTATGTCCGCCCTCAGGATGCATACGATCTAAGTCACATAACTCAACAGCCCGGAGAGTCAGCCGGAAATTCGGAACATGTTCCTTACTAAAAGAACCAAATAGTCATTTGTCCAGGACCTTGAAGCCTTAGCAGATTCAAACACAACGTCCGAGACGAATGGCTCGCCAGACACCTCGGCCAAGAGAAGCCGAGAACCATGGCCTCATTAACAAGCCTCATGACCCGCTTTTGCGCGGGAGAGGACAGCTGGCTAGCAAGATGCAGCACCAGTGACCCAAGTACATCCGAAGTCAGGGATGGAAACGGGAAACCACGGCGCAACAAGGACCAGCGCCAGATTAAAAGGAACGGTCCAAAGAGCGAGGCAGTCAACGCCGGATTCAAAAGCTCGCGGCAGGACAGCAAAAAGTTGCCCCTTAAGGACAATAGCGATGAGCTATCCAACTTCAACAAAATCTTGGACAAGATATGTCAAATCCACAGTACCCCTGGGAGGCCTGCAAACCATACCCACAGAAATTGTTGGGTCTTCAAACAGTCCGGCAGACTCAACACCGAACACAAGGGGCTCGACACACCAAGTGAAGATGATGACGAGCACCACAAGCAGAGCCCCAGAAAACAAAAGAATTTCCCACAAAAGGTTAAAACAGTAAACTCACTTCATGTGATTAAAGGAAAAAACAGAGCGGCGCCCACTAAAATGCACGTCGCACACTGGTTGTCAAACCCAATCACCTTCGACCATCAGGACTATTCCGAAAGTATCCGAAACGCGGGATGGACTGCCTTGATATTGGATCCTATAATCAATGGATTCCAATTTACACAAGTCATCATGGATGGCGGCAGTGACATAAACCTGATATATCAGGACACTATCCGCAGGATGGGGATAAACCCAACCAAAATTCGCTGTAGCAACACCTCCTTTAAAGGAGTAATGTCTGGCCCATATGCCCATTGTACGGGCTCCATACTGCTAGAAGTTGTGTTCGGTTCATCCGACAACTTCCGTCGCGGAAGGTTAATCTTCCATGTCGCCCCGTTCAAAAGTAGCCATCAAGCACTATTGGGACGCGACGCTTTCGCCCGCTTTAACGCAATACCGCATTATGCATCTCTTACACTTAAAATGCCCAGTCCACGCGGCATCATCTCATTAAAAGGGAGTATTAAGTGTTACTTGAGCACGGATGAATGTGAGACTGCCTTGATAGCCCCACACCTATCCGGCTCTGCTAGTCAAAGAACCTGAATTGGTCTTTCAAACCCCAGACACGGCTAGACGAGTCCGGCGCCTACTAGCGGCATACCCCCATACAAGGGGCTGCATGCAAGAGACAATAAAGCTCAATCTTATCCACTTCTTCGACTCGTACTCTATTTATTTAATATAAAGTACATCTTTCGCACGATCTTTTTTTCTTTTTAAACTAAGTTCCTCTCTTCTACAGATGAACAACGTGCTACACCCGTCGAGGATACGGCTAACGGAGACAGGCAGAGGCAGCATAATAGGGACCCGTTGCAAGGATTCTTTTCAGATTAAGACCTTGCATAAACCTTTTCTTGTCTCTTGTTGATATACATCCCCGGTTTCTTACTATAACCAAGGAGGAGGCTGGCGTTTTGGCATTAGCCGCACTGCAGAATTTTTGCACGTGCACGGACACCAGGGGCTTAGGGCATTATTCGGCCCATTTTCATAAAGACCGAATACCTTAGGGAGTGTTCGGAGTCTCGAGTTAGGCCTTATATGCATCAGCTCCGAATCATGTCTTTGGTCAAATGTTGGGTTTTCCCGGCTCCTGTGTTTTGCTGCCTTACGTTCCGTTTTATCGGCTAACGCGGCACCAGGAGAACTACTTTGATTGTGCCCCGGTTCGGCCGGGCGAGCACCTCAGTAGAGAAAGCCGAAAGCTGATTGTCATGATATAGCGAGAGACTGGTCAACCACTCGATGACTCACTGGAATGTTTAGGATTCCCCCGCATTAACGAAGGACCGGTTTTCGGTCAGGCACATACGCACCCCGAATTCGGGAGAGTGCGGTGCCCCCAGGGGCTATATAGTAGCCCCACCCTCGAACTCCTATGGCTAAGTGAAAGTGATAAAGCATTATAGTCCGATTGCCTAGTTTGCTACGCTATCACCTCCTTAACATGACCAAGACATTGGGTTAAGTGTGACAAAGCGCTTTTTTTTGCAAACACCCCCGCACCATGTGCGTGGGGGCTGAAGCCAAGGACTGCCATCTTTCAGGTTATATATACATATACATAAACGGCCGCACAAGGAGTAGTTTATTACTTGAACGCACAAGTATAAAAAGCTCTTATATTATATTGAAACATTGTTTTCACAAATCATACATGTCATTTAAACATAATATCCTTCGAGCACTGCGTCTCTATTAAACGAGTGCCCTGCAGGACTTCTTCAAAGTAGTGCTCGGCAGGTACTCGGCTTCTGTCCGAATCTTGGGATGCAACGTAGGTGGCCTTCATCTCTGCCCAGTGTGTCTTGACACGGGCCAGAGCCATTGGCGCTCCCTCAATACACGACGACCGCTTCATTGCGTCGATACGCGGTACCGCACCAAGGAACTGCTGCACTAAACCAAAATAACTCTTCGGCTGGGGTCCGCCCGGCCACAAATGAGTCACGACATGCTTCATGGCAAGTCCGGATAGTCGATTCAGCTCAACCCATTCGGCCAACCGATCGGTCAACGGAAGAAGACGCTCCAGACTATGGAATTGCGACCAATATAGCTCTTCCCTTCTGTGCCCCTTCTGGCCTCGGAAGTGCTCAACTGCGTCCGCAGCGCTCGCCCACTAAGTCCAGATAAGCATCCTCCGAACTCCACAACTTTTCTAATGGAGCATAATTTGGATCTGTATATTTCCTCCACAGCAGAAACAGTTTTCCAGCCGCAATTGCCCCGGCCTGACTCAGCTCCTCCTTGGCAGCTCTCAAAGCCGAACGGGTATCCGTGGACTCGACGGTGGCCTTTTTCAGGCCCTCTTGCTCCGCTTGACGTTCTTTTTCAAGAACCTCGCAGCGATCGGCAGTATCCTTCAACTTTCTGGACATATCGGCCATTTCCTCTTTGCTTGGCGGTGCAGCCTGTTGACTTTTAGCTCTTGATGCGCCTTTAAAGCAGCTGCATTACTATTTCTGGCTTGCTCTTCGCTCGGGCGAGTTCCGCCCGAAGCTCCTCCGCAGCAGCGGCACCATCTGCATTAAGCATACAAATAGTAAGACATGGGCGTCAAGCTCCCTTAGCAGGTGTCCGCATAGAAGTCGCATACCTTGTAACTCGTCGAACCGCTTATTGACCAGCGCGATGTCCGCATCCGCCTCTTCAAGCTGCCGCTTTAGTTCGGCATATTCATCAGTCCGGCTCGCCACCGGACGCCCCGCCACCTGTTTAGGAGCGGCGATATGTTATAACTGAGATTTTGATCCTCGGCATGCTGTCAACTTTGACAACATCCCGAGTCTCGAGAACTCTTGTCTATCTGAGGCGCATTTTATAAGCATAACTGTCAGAAGGTACATCATTTTTGCGTACCTCGAACCCCGTCAGTAAGCTTCTGACGACTTCATGCAATCCGCTCTCCGCGGATGCAATTCTTTAAATCACCGTACCTATTAGAACACGGTGATCTTCTGAGATAGCCGCTCGCTCGAGCAGATCCTTCAGCTCCTCCGACCGCACACCACTTGGCGCTGGACCTTCCGGCCCCACCGGACTTGGGGGAACCCTCTGCGACGACACCTTAGGGTCATCCGCCTCGCATGAGGGTGCGACAGGTGGAGGCGTTTCGCTCTCCATCATCTCCGGAAGAAGATCCCCCGAAGACGAGCTCTGCCGAGAAGGGCTGAGATCTGAACTACAAGGTACAATTTCGGTTATCTTTAGAAATAAATACAGGGATGTTCCTTACTTACAAAACCCCTTTCTTTTTACTTACAGCTCGCTGGAGGGCTGATCCCCTTGGGAAAATTGTGCGGCTGGGTTACATCCCAGCGCCGGACTCTCTGACGAAGATCCTTTTCCCCTCTTTGAGGCCTTGACCTCCGGATCTTCCGAAGCGGTCCTCTTCTCTCCTTGGAAGGTGGGGCTTTTAATCCCTCCTTCCCTGATAGCCTCCTTCGTAAAGGCAGTTGCTTCCCCGCTCCCCCCTTTGCCTTCTTCAAAAGGTGCGGCCCTCAACATCTTGGTCAGCATGGGATCCGGCGTGGTCTCTCGGAGGGGAGCCGGACACCTTATCAAATTTGCCTTGGCTATCCACTCCTGTTCAATAAACGGCTCCTTTAAAGGG
This sequence comes from Aegilops bicornis, assembly GCA_021605145.1. Classification (NCBI taxonomy): domain Eukaryota; kingdom Viridiplantae; phylum Streptophyta; class Magnoliopsida; order Poales; family Poaceae; genus Aegilops; species Aegilops bicornis. The sequence continues at coordinate 421,407,853 of CM038669.1, read as the reverse complement.
CATGTATATATGATAAATGAATGAACAACTTGTCCGGTTACAGGACTACTTACTTGAGTATCTGGGCGATTGCAGCTTAGTCCTGCGTCCTCAGTCAGGTCCGGACACTTCTCTTGTGATCCGAAGAACAGTTTATACATCTCCACGGGTGTCGTGCCCATAAAATGTTGGAGAGCTCGTGGTCCCTCGGATTAAATTCCCACAGGCGGAGGGGGCGGCGTTCTTGAGGCGGAGGCGCGGATCAACATAACCTGCGCCATCGCAACCAGATTGATCTCTCTTTCTTGGAGGTCTCGAATCACGGCCTGCAGCAAAGGAACGTCCTTGGGCGGCCCCAGTCGAGTCCCTTGTTGACCCATGGCGCCCGGCCAGCTGTGGTGGACCTGAGCGAAAGGCGGGAAGCGCCACCCATTTGGTGCCCCTAGGAGCGGTAACGTAAAACCACTCCCGTTGCCACAAACCAAGCTCCTTTTGAAAAGAGCCCTCGGGCCACGGAGCATCAGCACATTTGCTTATAACTGCCCCTCCGCACTCTGCTTGCTACCCCTTGATCATCTTTGGCTCCACCTTGAAGGTCTTGAGCCACAATCCAAAGTGAGGGGTAATATGGAGGAAGGCCTCACATATGACAATGAATGACGAGATATGGAGGATGGACTCAGTTCAAGTCATGGAAATCAAGCCCATAATAAAACATGAGCCCCCGCACAAAGGGATCCACGGGAAGCCTAAACCCGGAAGGAAGTGGGACACGAATACCACGTTCTCGCGGGCTCGGAGTGGAATGACCTGCCTGAGCAGGGCAGCCTATGTGAGATCTCGCCGGTTAGATACCTGGCGTCTCGCAGCTTTAGCACATCTTCCTCTGTGACGGAGGAAGGCATCCACCGGCCGTGCTGGTCGGAACCGGACATCGTCGAAGGTCCGAAGCGCCAGAATTTGAAGCTTTGGGTGTTGGAACTCGAAGCGCGAGGCGAACTTCGATGGAGGTGTAAAAGAAGAGGGCCTTGGTCTCATTATAAAGAGGTTGAATACCAAGAGCCCACCCGTGGTCGATTAGGACTCGCCTTTGATAGAGGAGGCGTGCCAGCGAACGCACGGTTGGGTTACCCATGTCCGTATTGATGAGAATCCCGGAATAAGGGGGCACGATCTGTGCTTTGATAAGACGTGCCAAGGAAACCGCCTCGCTAAACGCGCTGAGGTGGAACAGTAAAAAACGATTCATATAAAGGCCTGTCCGTGGTGTGATGTCACGCCATGGAATACGTCAGCAGATCTGTGTATAAGTTATTCTCTCTACGGTGGTATGTGGAACTTGTTTTGTAGAGCCGGACACTATCCTTATGTTCAAAACCTTCTATGAAGTATTCGGAGGAGGAACCCGCCTTGCAATGCCGAAGACAATATGCGCGCCGGACTCGTCGTCATTGAAGCCTGGTTCGAGGGGAGACTCTTGAGGAGTCCTAGACTAGGGGTGTCCGGATAGCCGGACTGTCATCACGGCCGGAGTCCAAGACTATGAAGATACAAGATTGAAGACTTCGTCCCGTGTCCGGATGGGACTTTCCTTGGCGTGGAAGGCAAGCTTGGTGATACGGATATGTAGATCTCCTACTATTGTAACCAACTCTGTGTAACCCTAACTTATCCGGTGTCTATATAAACCGGAGGGTTTTAGTCCATAGGACGAACAACAATCATACCATAGGCTAGCTCCTAGGGTTTAGCCTCTACGATCTCGTGGAAGATCTACTCTTGTACTACCCATATCATCAATATTAATCAAGCAGGAGTAGGGTATTACCTCCATCGAGAGGGCCGAACACAGGTAAAAACATCGTGTCCCTTGTCTCCTGTTACCATCCGCCTAGACGCACAGCTCGGGACCCCCTACCCGAGATCTGCCGGTTTTGACACCGACACTATCCTTTTCACAGCCTTATGATGACATTCTTTAGGGGCAGCTTGATATCGTGCACACATGCACACACTTAGCATAATATCGGGATGTGAAGCACATAGATATAACAACGAACCAATCATAGATAGATAAACCTTTTGATCAACCGGTTCACCATCTTTGGTTAAGTCAAGATGTCGACTAGTAGGCATGGGAGTAGTCATACCTTTGCATTCTTGCATATTGAACTTCTTGAATAAATCATTGGTATACTTTGTTTGCGAGACGAAAGTACCTTCCTTAGTTTGCTTGATTTGCAAACCAAGAAATAATTTGAGTTCACTCATCATAGACATCTCAAACTTCTCCGACATTAGCTTCCCAAACTTTTCACTAAAATGAGGGTTAGTTGAACCAAATATAATATCATCAACATAAATTTGGCACACAAAGAGTTCACCATTAACCCTTTTAGTAAAAAGAGTATAATCAATTTTACCAATTTCAAAGCCTTTTTCAATAAGGAACTTGGTCAAGCATTTATACCATGCTCTAGGAGCTTGTTTAAGTCCATAAAGAGCTTTGTGAAGTTTGTAAACATGATTGGGTTTATTAGGATTGACAAAGCCGGGAGGTTGTTTAACATAAACTTCCTCCTCTATTTCACCATTTAGAAAAGCACTTTTAATGTCCATTTGGTACAAGGTGATATCATGGTGATTAGCATAGGCAAGTAAGATCTTGAATGGACTCAAGTCTAGCAGCAGGCGTAAGTCTCACCATAGTCCATACCTTCGACTTGTGTGTAGCCTTGGGCGACGAGGCGATGCTTTGTTGCGAACTACTTGTCCATCTTCATCTTGCTTGTTGCGAAACACCCATTTGGTACCGATGATGTTGTGGTTGTTGTCGGGCTTCTCAACCAATGTCCAAACTTGGTTCCTCTCAAAGTTGTGTAGCTCTTCATGCATAGCATTTATCCAATCCGGATCTTCCAATGCTTCTTCGACCTTCATAGGTTCAATGCTAGAGATGAAAGAATAGTTTTCACAATAGTTAGCTAAGCGAGTTTTAGGCGAGTGATTCTCCGGTTTGAATATCATTGTAGATTTACTCGACGGGATGGTCTTTAGCAATTCTTGCTCGAACTCGTGAAAGCTTTTGCTTGGGTTTCGTTGAACATCTTCTTCATCTTGTTCTTCTTCTTGGCCTTCTTCATTGTTGGCGTTGTCGTTCTCTTGTCGTGGTGGAGAAGGAGGTTGTTGACGTTCATCTTGATGCACTTCCTCGTTTTCTTCATAATGGTGTGTCCCACTTGTGGATGCTTCCGTATCAACTCTTGGTTCACCTTGTCGTGAAGTAGAAGCTTCCACTTGGACGGACGAGGTACTCTCCTTCACCTCCGTTGGACGGACCTTGCCAATAGACAAGTCTTGGATTGCTTCGAAGGATCTTTGTCTCCTACATCAATTGGCAATTGCTCTACTTGCGAGCCGTTAGATTCATCAAACTTCACATCTACCGTCTCTTCAACCTTTCGGGTGAAATTGTTGTGAACACGGTAAGTGTGAGAGTTTGAGCCATAACCTAGTAGGAAACCTTCACGAGACTTAGGAGAAAATTTAGAGCAGCGATGCTTATCAAGAATGTAGCACTTTGAGCCGAATACTCGAAAGTATCCAACTTGGGGTTTGTTACCGGTGAGTAGCTCGTATGCCGTCTTGCCGAGTAGCTTGTGAAGATACAAGCGATTTGTTGCATGACAAGCTGTCTCAAACGCTTCTGACCAAAAGTGCTTCGGCATCTTGTACTCATCAAGCATCGTTCTTGCCATTTCGTTGAGCGACCAGTTCTTCCTCTCAACAACTCAATTTTGTTGAGGTGTGTACGTAGCTGAGAACTCGTGTGAAATCCCTTCTTCATCAAGAAAGGTGTCCACATTTGCGTTCTTGAACTCCGTTTCGTTGTCGCTGCGAACCTTATTGATCTTCACCTCAAATTGGTTTTGGGCCTTCCTAGCGAAGTTTTTGAAGATCTTTTGGACCTGCGATTTATCATCAAGAAAGAACACCCACGTAAATCTGGAAAAATCATCAACTATAACTAGACCAAAAGAATTTCCACGAGACTCTTGTAAGAGTTGGGACCAAAGAGATCCATGTGAAGTAGCTCGAGTGGCCTCTTCGTGGTCATGATGTTCTTCACGGGATGCCTTCTTCCAACCTGTTTACCTGCTTGACAAGCACTGCAAAGTCTATCCTTATCAAATATGACATCATTAACTCCAAGGATATGTTTCCCCTTAATAAGCTTGTCAAGGTTTCGCATACCAACATGACCTAATCGTCTATGCCATAACCAACCTTTTGAGGATTTAGCAATGAAGCAATTTTTAGGTTGAGCCTTTTTAGTGAAATCAACAATGTATAGATCACCTCTACGCACACCGGTAAAGACCATTTTATGATTATCTCTACGAAACACTTGGCAATCTACTTGATAAATAGAACATTGAAACCGAAATCAGCAAGTCTAGATATCTTTGAAAGTAAGTTGTAACCAAGAGATTCAACGAGCATAACATTTTGTATGGAGCTATCATGTGATATGGCCACCTTACCAAGGCCAACCACCTTACCCTTTGAGTTGTCACCGAAAGTGACATACTTTCGAGGACTATCATTATCAGTAAGCTCACGAAACATGTATTTATCTCCGGTCATGTGATCGGTACATCCACTATCAAGAACCCATTCCTTTCCTCTGACATATATCCCGAAGATTTGCCATAAGACCAAAATGTCTCATTGCATCATCAAGATCGAAGTCGCTATCATCATCCTCATCATAGTATCCATGTTCAACATCGTCATGTGGTGGCTCAAATCCTAGAGAGGGTGATTCATTAGAATGAGTTTGACAAATAATCTTGTCTATGAATTCTTATAGCTTCGGAAATAATGTCACTAATAATACCAACATTTCCTTTGGCACACATAAGGTTTGTAAGCTCAAATAGACGATCACCAAACATAGGATCACTAGTATTCATTTTGCTCAAAGCAATAGACTTATGGAGAATTTCATCTAGATTTTTCAAGGAATAATCTGGAAATCGTTCCTCAAGAAATTTCCAAATGGTGTAGGCACACTTAAAAGTAGGCAAACATCCAATCAAGTTTCTAGGCAATCCTCTAATGATAAGTTCGGCAGTTCTACCATTCCTAGTCATGTCAATAGATTCATCATGGGTTGGATGCATAGGATCAACATAAGGTGCACAAGGGCTAGCAATGTACTTGTTAAAATGATATTGATTGAAAATAACAAGCATCTCATTTTTCCACTCACGAAAATACTCTCCATCAAGAATAGGCACTCTATGTCAAAGACTCCCCAAAGTAGACTCATCCATCTTCCTCCAATGGTGATTAAACCAAGACAATGGAGACCAATGCTCTGATACCACTTGTAAGACCTTGAGAAGAGGTGTCTAGAGGGGGGTGATTAGACACTAAGTACCAAAGTTGCAGTTTTTAAGTTTCTTTAAAGTTTGAGTGGAGTTTAGGCACAAGTTTAACATTCACAACATATAGCAAGCAAGCATGCAAAGAGTATATGAGCAGCGGAAAATAAAGCATGCAACTTGCAAGAATGTAAAGGGAAGGGATTGGAGGATTCAAGCGCAATTTGGAGACACGGATGTTTTTAGGCGTGGTTCCGATGGGTGGTGCTATCGTACATCCACGTTGATGGAGACTTCAACCCACGAAGGGTAGCAGTTCTTGCGAGTCCATGGAGGGCTCCACCCACGAAGGGTCCACGAAGAAGCAACCTTATCTATCCCACCATGGCCGTCGCCCATGAAGGACTTGCCTCACTAGCGGTAGATCTTCACAGTAGGCGATCTCCTTTCCCTTACAAACTCCTTGGTTCAACTCCACAATCTTGTCGGAGGCTCCCAAGTGACACCTAGCCAATCTAGGAGACACCACTCTCCAAGAAGTAACAAATGGTGCGTTGATGATGAACTCCTTGCTCTTGTGCTTCAAATGATAGTCTCCCCAACACTCAACTCTCTCTCATAGGATTTGGATCTGGTGGAAAGAGGGTTTGAGTGGAAAGCAACTTGGGGAAGGCTAGAGATCAAGATACATATGGTAGGAATGGAATATCTTGGCCTCAACACATGAGTAGGTAGTTCTCTCTCGAAATAGGATCTTTGGAAGTGTAGGTTCGGTCGATGGCTCTCTCCACGAAAGAAGAGGAGGTGGAGGGGTATATATAGCCTCCACACAAAATCTAACCGTTACACACAATCTACCAAACTCGGTGGGACGAATCGTTAAACTTCGGTCAGAGACCGATTTAGCAAATAATGTGACCGTTAGGGTTTTCGATGGGACCGGAATGCAACTCGGTGGGACCGATTCGGTTAGGGTTAGGCCATAACGTAATCTCGGTAAGACCGATTACACAAACTCGGTGGGACCGATTTTGGTAATAAGCTTTCTAGAGAATTGGTCAGGCAAACTCGGTTTGACCGATTATCAAACTCAGTGGAACCGATTTTGGTAATAAGTTAACCAGAGAGTTTGCATTGTAATCTCGGTAGTACCGATTGCTCAAACTTCAATGAGACCGATTTTGATAATGGAGATACACAGAGAGATTACAATCCCATCTCGGTGAGACCGAGATCCCTATCGGTGAGACCGATTTGCGTAGGGTTTGTGGCAGTGGCTAAGACATCCAAACTCGGTGGCGCCGGATAGAAAGAATCAGTGGGGCCGAGATTGACTTTAGGTTTAGGACAAATGTGTGGAAGTTGGAAAGTAGTTGAGGGTATTTGGAGCATATCACTAAGCACTTTGAAGCAAGAGGCTCATTAAGCAACACCTCATTCCTCCTTGATAGTATTGGCTTTTTCTATAGACTCAATGTGATCTTGGATCACTAAAATGTAAAATGAAGAGTCTTGAGCTTGAAGCTTGAGCCAATCCTTTGTCCTTAGCATCTTGAAGGAGTTCCCACATCCTTTAGTCCATGCCACTCCATTGTTGAACTTATCTGAAACATACTAGATAAAAGTGTTAGTCCAACAAGAGATATGTTGTCATTAATTACCAAAACCACCTAGGGAGCACTTGTGCTTTCAGGTACTTATTGGAGTACCGGGGGGTTACCGGAACCCCCCGGGGAAAGATATGGGCCATATGGGCCATATGAGGGGAGCACACCCCCTGGCTCAGATGCCATTGTTGTGGAACGTAGCATGCAATTTCAAAAAAAAATCCCACGCGCACGCAAGATCTATCTAGAAGATGCATAGCAACGAGAGGGAGAGAGTGTGTCCATGTACCCTCGTAGACCGAAAGCGGAAGGGTTTTGACAACACGTTTGTTGTAGTCAAACTTCTTCTCGTTATAACCGATCAAGCACCGAACGTACGGCATCTCCGAGTTCTGCACATGTTCAGCTCGATGACGTCCCTCGAACTCTTGATCCAGCAAAGTGTCAAGGAGAGTTAAAATCGGCATGGCGGCTTGGTAATGATGATGGTGAAGTTATCCGCGAGGCTTCGCCTAAGCACTACATGAATATTACTGGAGGTGTAAACCATGGCGGAGGGCGCCGCACACGGCTAGGAATCAATGTTGTGTGTTCTAGCGGTGCCCTCCCCTCATATATATATATATAGGTTGGAGGGGAGCAGAGGCAGCAAAGGGGTGCCCCAAGTAGGAGGAATCCTACTTGGGCGCCTCCCAATTCGGCCTCCTGAGGGAGTCCTGGATTATGGGGTCCTCGGGTGGCCGGGCTGTGTGATATGGGCCGGAATAATGGGCCGTTAAGATACAAGAAAGAAGGCTCTCCCTCGTGTCCGGATAGGACTCTCCTTTGCATGGATGGCAAGCTTGGCGTCCGGATGTGTAGTTTCCTTCCTTTGTAAACCGACTCTGTACAACCCTAGGCCCCTCCGGTGTCTATATAAGCCAGAGGATTTAGTCCATAGAGGCTATCAGAATTCACATAGGCTAGACAGCTAGGGTTTAGCCATTATGATCTCGAGGTAGATCGACTCTTGTAACCCCTATACTCATCAAAGTCAATCAAGCAGGAGGTAGGGTATTACCTCCATTAAGAGGGCCTGAACCTGGGTAAACATCGTGTGCCCATTGTCTCCTGTTACCTTCGATCCTAAGACGCACAGTTCGGGACCCCCTACCCGAGATCGACCAGTTTTGACACCGACATTGGTGCTTTCATTGAGAGTTCCACTGTGTCGTCGACGGCAGGATCGATGGCTCACGTTGTCATTAACGACAACATTACCTCTGGAAGGGCCCTAGTGTTGGAGATATGCCCTAGAGGCAATCATGTATGATGATATTTCCTATATGTTTATGAATAAAGATAGTCCTTGGACATTATCAATGATGTGTATCAGCAAGTACGTGACTTGTTTGTGGGACTATGCATTGTATGATAATTGTCCTAAAAGGTCCTTAGTCGAAAGGGTTGTGTGGACGCGCAGCCGACTAGGCTAGCATATGACACGGTTGATGGCTTGGTCTCTCTAGCCATGGAGCATTGGATGCTAACCGAATAATATGGACTTGGAAGGATCTGGTCGGATTCGACGTAGTCGGATCCGAGTCGAGATAAGGTCCGAGTCGGACAGACCCAACTATGAGACGCAGTGATATGTCATCTGTGAGTCTTTAGTGCAACATATGTTCTATGTCCTAAGACCTGAAATTTGGCGCATGTACTCGGGATGGTGACAGGACTTGCTTTAGGCTAACCAAAGCGCTACTCCGTGGTAGGGTAGTTACAAAGGTAGGTTCTGAGCTTGTCCAGACCCATGCGGCGAAACATGGTCGAGCAAGATGGGATTTGCCCCTCCGATCAGGAGATATATACTCTGGGCCCCTGGTGTGATCCGACCAGGATAAGCATGGCCATGCGGCAAGGATTATGAGATAGTCCGGTTTGTGGTCGGCATCACTGGAACGAGAAAGAGGTCGGGCTAGCACAAGGATGACAAACTCGCCTTGAGCCCGACAACATATATCGTGTGGTAAAAGGAATGGAAGTGTGATGTATAGGTTCGCCTAACCAGCTTCATAGTCTGCTTGGTGTTCGACATGCCTTCCTAGAGGCCGCTACTAACTATGCAGTTCGGAGGTGATCCGAACTGTGACCAAGCCGGCTTGAACCTAAGGGGTCGCGCGCTTTGGGGAAGGAACCTATGAGGTCCGATCCGGGGACATTGGTCGGATGTGATCCGAGCTGTTTCCGGATTGTGGCCGAGTAGACTTATGGGCTTTAGGGTCCGTGCGAGGCCCAAGTGTTGAGCCCGCGACGGACTCCTATATAAAGTGGGGTGTGGCACACTCATGCGTTTAGATAACTTCGGCGCTGTCACTAGGGTTTGCCTGTGTTGCGAATAGACACCTCCACTGCGCCGCCCGTGTGTGATCGGACCTAGCAGTCCGCCGCACGGTGTTCCTCCTGCACGCGAGGATACCGTTAGAGGCGGTGCATCTGCGCCGCTCCGGCGAACTTGTACGTGGGATTGGACGACAGGCTGCTCGAGGGAGATCGGACGAGGAGGAGACGATCCACGCGGACGCGCTGCCCCAACTCTTCTTCCGCTGCACGGCACTGCGCGTCTAGTGGTAACGAACTGTGATCCATCTCCCATTGCATGTTCTTGGTTGTTCTGCTCGTAGGAATTTTTTTTATTTGCAGTCGACGCACCCTACCGTAGAACCCAACACCTAGCTCGAGGACAGGTCCTCCAGCTCGGCGGTTTTACCATGGGCGCCCGCTTGGCCATTAAGCCAAAGGCAGCCCTCGAAATCGCTAAACATCGTCTTCGCATCGGCCTTGAACACCTGAAAAGATGGATCCAACAGATGGCTCGTCCTTAAATGAACTACTAGATCGCATCGCCGCCCTGGGGGTTGCAATGGACTACGATCGGATTGGGCTTAAACCCGATCAGAGGGAAATCAAGTCCCCGCTGATCACCCACCTGGTAGCGGGAACAAGCCGACAATACTTCTCCCCCTAAGTTAAAAACAAGCTATGTTCAGATTTCCTAGCCCTGAGTGCCGGATACCCATCTTCGGGAAGAGACCTCATGTCCTACGAACATAGAGCCGGGCATTGAGCCCAAAAGCCACCAGGACACTCTGGATCCTGGGTCGGTGACCTCGGAAATTCTTCAAACTCCGGATGCAATAGTGGATCAGGGTTCGGATTTTAGCCATCCCACCCACCACAAGCAATATTCCCCAAGCAATTCAGGTCCTCCCGACATATGCGACCTAATGTATGTACGGCAACAACCTGAGGAAACAGTCCATTACTCTGGGCCTGATTCCTCCTTGTTAAAAACAATATTAAAGATTGTTGCGACGGCAGCCTTGATTTCAGTATTTTATGCATGGCTATGCAGACGAGGAATCCTCAATGCCCTCAACGGCGCCGCATATCTTGCACTTTGTAGATTTGGCACACATCATACAGAAGTACTGTGCAATGGAAAGCACCTGGAAAGCCCAGACATCCCGGTGGGAACCTCCTTCCTTTAAGCAGCCCACCGGACGGACAAAAAGGATGCACCCTTACGGGGCACCCGATCATCATCTCATGGACAAAAAAAATCAAGCCCTTCACGGGACACAGAACTGTCCTGGCGACCTGCTCGACAAACCACAGTTAGATACATCGACACGAACACCGAACCAACACATAGACTTCAGGCATGTTGGGTACTCAGGCAGGTGGCTAAGAGTGGCGAGGCCATTCTCACCAACATCACTCCAGAGAGGCACTCTCCGGAGGAAGCCGATCTCAATGTTTTTAGGGTCTTCGAGACCTTCCAACAATTGGCGCAAAAGGGCATTATGTGACCTCGCCGAAGTCAACCAGGTAGCCGCAATAAATCCTTGGAACGATATGGCGATAACTTTCACCGCCAATGACGATCCAAGGGCCAGATTAATCCGAGCACCAGCAGCCTTGGTCTTAAACCCAATTGTGGATGGCTTTCGGCTCACTAAAGTGCTCATGGACGGCGCCAGCGGACTAAACCTCATCTATGAAGATACGCTCCAAAAAATGCAAATGGACAAAAGTCGCATTGAGCAAAGCAGTAACACCTTCCAAGGCATTATCCTCGGTCGAGAAGCACGAAGCTCGGGGAAGATTAAACTTGACGTTGTATTCGGCACGCAGGAGAACTACAGGTCCGAAGAGTTGCTCTTCCACGTGGAACCTTTCAACAGCGGATATCACGCTCTGTTGGGGCGAGACGCATTCACACTTTTTCAAGCCATACCCCATTACGGGTACATGAAGCTCAAAATGTCAGGGCCCAACGGAGTTATCACTATCACTAGTGATCCGGATATAGCGCTCCGCTCCAAAAACAAAACTGCATCCCTGGCCCTCAAGGCGCTATCTGAGGCCCTCGCGGCCGAGGAGCTAACCACACTACGCTCCATAGTGGACAAGGACGATGTAATCCTCGACAAGAGGCCGAAATCCACTTCCTTCAAGCCAGCAGACGAAATAGTCAAATTTCAAGTACACCCGACGGATCCTAACAAAACAGCAGCCATTGGAGCACAGCTGGATCCAATGATCGACGCCGCTCTAAGAGCGTTCCTACGCGAAAATTGGGACATCTTTGCATGGCATCCTTCAGATATGCCAGGAATCCCACGCAGATTGGCCGAACATAGCCTCAACATAATAAAGGGTTCAAACCAGTCAAGCAAACGCTGCAGTGATTTTCCGAACCCAAGCGACAAGCTATGGGGGAGGATCTAGCCAAACTACTTGAAGTCGGGTTCATCAGAGAGATCAAATACCCGGACTGGCTAGCAAACCTGGTCATGGTGCCAAAGAAGGACAAATCCTGGCGCCTTTGTGTCGATTTCAAAGACCTCAACAAGGCCTTCCCAAAGGACCCCTTCCCGCTGCCCTGCATTGAACAAATCATCGACGCGACTGCAGGACATGATTCACTGTGTTTCCTCGACACATACTCCGGATACCATCAAATTAAAATGAAGGAATCGGACCAGGCCGCAACGACATTCATTACTCCGTATGGGCCTTTGTGCTTCAACACTATGCCTTTCGGACTCTAAAACGCTGGCGCCACTTACCAACGCATGATTCAAACATGCTTGGAAAAGCAAATTGGGAAGACGGTGGAGGCATACGTGGATGATGTAGTCATCAAAACTAAACATGTCGAATCATTAGATTGGCGACTTACGTCTCACATTTGACAACCTCCGAATATATGACATACGGCTCAATCCGGAAAAATGCATTTTCGACGTTCCGGCCGGAAAGCTGCTTGGGTTCATTGTCTCCAATAGAGGAATAGAAGCAAATCCGGCCAAAATCATCCCTGTCACAAATTGGCAACACCAACAGACCTTAAACAGGTCCAAAAGCTAGATGGGTGCGTGGCAGCTTTGAGCCGCTTTATCTCCATATTGGGAGAAAAGGCACTGCCACTTTATCGCTGCTTTCAAGCGCGCCGACCACTTTGAGTGGACGGATGCGGCAACAGCCTGATTGGAAGAAATAAAAACTTTGTTAGCAAACAACCCAATCTTGTCGCACCCAACGTCGGTGAACCTATGTTGCTCTACATATCTGCAACTCCCCAGGTGGTGAGCGCGGTGCTCGCCGTCGAGCGAGAGGAAGAGGGACATAAATTCCCACTCCAAAAACCAGTATATTATGTATCGGTGGTCCTGACACCATGCAAAGCCCGATACCCACACTATCAAAAGATAGCGTATGCGGTCTTTATGGCATCCCGGAAGCTGCGACACTACTTTCAAGAGTGTTCGATCACGGTGGCTTCTGAAGTACCATTTAATGAAATCATAAACAATCCGGACGCCACTGGCCGCATTGCCAAATGGGCCATCGAGCTCTTACCATTTGAATTACATACAAGCCACACCGAGCTACCAAATCCCAGGTGTTGGCCGACTTTGTTGCCGAATGGATAGAAGCTGAGCTCCCTAAAGAGTACAACACATACTCCAACTGGGTGATGTACCTCGACGGCTCTAAAATGTTAAATTTGGATTGGGGGCTAGTGTCATCCAAACATCCCCTAGGGGACACGATCCGTTATGTATTACAAATCATGTATACAGATTCCAACAATGCTGCCGAATATGAGGCACTACTGGATGGTCTCCGGATGGTTGTTTCTATGGGCATACAACGCCTCGAGGTGCATGGGGATTCGAACCTTGCAATATTCCAAATAAATGGAGAATTCGATGCAAAAGATCCAAAGATGGCGGCCTACCGCAACGCCATACTCGAAATATCAGCTCGGCTTGAGGGACTCGAGTTCCATCACGTGGCTCGAGACAGTTGTCGGTGTCAAAACCGGCGGATCTCGGGTAGGGGGTCTCGAACTGTGCGTCTAGGCGGATGGTAACAGGAGACAAGGGACACGATGTTTTTACCCAGGTTCGGGCCCTCTCGATGGAGGTAATACCATACTCCTGCTTGATTAATATTGATGATATGGGTAGTACAAGAGTAGATCTACCACGAGATCAGAGAGGCTAAACCCTAGAAGCTAGCCTATGGTATGATTGTTGTTAGTCCTCTGGGCTAAAACCCTTCGGTTTATATAGACCTTTGAATAGGGTTAGGGTTACACCGAGTCGGTTACAATGGTAGGAAATCTACATATCCGTATCGCCAAGCTTGCCTTCCACGCCAAGGAAAGTCCTATCCGGACACAGGGGCGAAGTCTTCAATCTTGTATCTTCATAGTCCGAGTCGGCCAAAGATGATAGTTGACTATCCGGACACCCCTAGTCCAGGACTCCCTCAGTAGCCCCCGAACCAGGCTTCAATGATGATAAGTCCGGCGTGTTGATTGTCTTCGGCATTGCAAGGCGGGTTCCCCTCCGAATCCTGTGTTGAATAGTGTCCGGCTTTCTTGTGAATATCGCGCTTCTCGGCTTCCGCCCAATAATGGCCATCTTCCACGTGTGAGCGAATGTGAAAAGTCGGGGTATCTTTACATTTACCCCTTGCTTTGTGCAAATGAGCCGTCTATAAAGAGGCGGGGATCGAGATCCGGATCACACCATCCTCCCTTCGTGAGCCTTCATCAGGCGCCTTTGACAAAAACCCACTCCACCATGGGCGGTCGGCGGCTCCTCCTCTCGCGTTCCCAGCCCTCAGCCCGGAGATTGGGGGAGATGCTCAGTCCCGCACAGCGAATTGGTGGTGCTCCAAACCAAGGGATTCCTTCCCCCGGCCTTCATGGTTCCGGTGTGTTCCGGACTCGCCACTTATAAAGGCAGGAAGCAGGCGGAGAGCATCCCCGATCCCTCTAAGGGAGGCGGGTATGCTTAAATCTCTTACCTAATGAGAGGACTCGGATTTCCAATCCATCCATTTCTCCGGGGCTTACGGAGTTCTCTGACCTCATTTGCACAACCTTACGCCTGCCTCCATCTCGCATATAGCGGGCTTTGTGGCCCTTTGTGAGCTGTTTCTGGGCGTTGAGGCCCATTTCGCTCTATGGAAGAGATTGCTCTGCATTGTGCCTTGCTCTCACGAAGGGTCAATATATCAAGTGGGCGGAGCCGAACTATGGCGCATCGCCGGGACCGGATACTTATCCGGAACCCCAAAGAAGGCATCCGAGGACTGGCCCTCGGAATGGTTTTACATGGAGGACGTCCCGCTGCCGGATCCTGTTCAGATCGGCCTTCAAGAGTTTAGCAACGCTCCTCTAAAGAAGCGCCTAAGCTGGCGCCCTTGAGCCCAGGAGGGAAAATGACCGGGACGTCCTTTACTTGATGAGCCGAATAAGATTACTGGCTCATGCCGGATTGACCATGATTGGAGTTATGGCAATTTGCATTATGAGGGGAGTGCAGCCGCTCCATTATAGGGGCCACCCCATGTGGGACTTCAACGGGGAGGACGATGCCACCCGCCATGGCTGCAAAGGGCCGGGATCGGTCACCGAACTGGTGAAGACCTTGTCCGCCATGTACAAAGGGGAAGAGGTGGATTTTCCCGTGTCGATCCATCGAACAGGTTTTCTTGAATAATCCTCGAAGTTGGGTAAGAAAATATCTTTGTGGCCTGTCCGATCCATGTTCCCGTGGTTAAATATCTCATTTCATGGTTTCTCTGAGGAAGCTGCGCCGGGCCGTGGAGAAGATACAGCCCGCCCCGAGAACCCGAGGATCGGAGCGGTCCCTCGATCCGACCTCGAAGAGGGCCGGATATAAAGGTGGAGCTGATCATTGGGTGTTCCACCAACTTAGCATCGACAATGCTTTGGTTGCCATTACTGACCGACTACCCCGGATTATTTCCGGCCTCCCGAATAACCGTGACGAAGTCCGGATACCATGACCCACCGTGCTTTACTTCTAATCACCACGTATTTGATGGTGTCTCGCGGGGGTGCCTTGAGCGGAAGCCGAGCCTACGCGGCCGTCCAACAAGGGCAGCTTGGCCCAAGCGGAAAGAAGTGCGATGCGACTCGAGACGTCGCCGCAGCGGTAGATGTGCCATCGTGTTTTAAGGAGAGGTTCTGGGAGGCACTGCAGCGCTCGTGGTTTTTCGGAAAAAGCGCTCGCGGACTGAGTCCGGAGAAGTTATAATCGAACCTCCGCCAACCAGGCTCAAAAGCCGAGTCGGAAGGGGTACAAACACGAGGCGTCGTCGGATGCTCCTCCAACGGAGGATGCCAACAGAACTGTCCGCCACCAAGTCGAGGTGGAGAGCACCATGAATCATAAGCGCGCCATGGACTATTCTACGTGGCGCATGTTTCTCCCAAGAGGCGTTGGGCGCCTTTAGTTCGGGAGAAGCGCACCTCGTGCCGCTCAAGATGGCCTAGCGAGCCACGAACAATATGTGAAAGACATATGGGTAAGGAATTTTGTGATTATATATGCGGTAGCCCCGAGACTTAAAATAATTAGGATAACTGATTTAAGGATCATTTGGAATGCTGAGTTCTTACCGAAAAGAATACCCGTTTGTCGGGAGCTTGAAGAGTGCAAGGCCCAACTTGAGGCCGCCACAGCATGACAGGGAAGCCATAAAGACTCCCTCTGGTAATATATGCCCTTCAAAGTAGAAGTAGTTTCGCAAAGTGCGGCGTGTGCATAAATCTGACATTAACATTGCAGATAGCGCCGGGATGGATCCAGACAAGCAACAGCTCCTGCGCCAGCTAAAGGCCGGCGAGAGCGTGCTTACGAGGGTGCGGCAGGAGAAAAATAACCTCCAAGATGCCAACACCCAACTGGGTGAGGAACTAAAGGATGTTCGTGCCCAGTTGTCTGACTCCGTAAAGGAGAATCGATGGCTTCGTCATGGCATTTTCAGTAAGTGCTTAAATGAACTTTGAAAGAGTTCGGCAAGGAAGGCGGCTAACATAAACATGTATGTAGGTTTGCTCACAGGTCGTCCCGAGGAGGAGATGCCCAGTTCTTCGGGTGATCTTCTTCCCGAAGCTGCGTCGGTACCTGCAAACGAGTTCGGCAGGTGATGAAAAGCGTCGCCCGGGCCTTGTGGCCATCTATCTCCTGCTGAAGGCATTGGGGAGCTGGCAGAGCGGCTTCAAGGAGCACGGCGCTTCCGACTATGGAAGATATCGGCCTGCCGTCAAGGCGCCAGGGAGGCCTGGGCCATGGTAAAGACGCGGTACACGAAGACTGACCCAAACCACATGGCCGAGGTCGGACCTGTGGGGCCTGATGGGAAGGAGATCCCTGTAAGCTTAGTGTACGGCCAAGTAGAATTGGCCGCCAAGTATTCCTAGTAAGATTGTAAATTAGATAGCCTATTAGATGGCATTGAGGAGGAATACAATTAGTCGAGTTGACTATGTAATTGAATATGACATGAAAAATGTCTTCTAGCCGGATTGTAGATCGTTTGTCATAGCGAACCTTTTAACCCGACCTCGGGACCCAATAGTCCGGAGTGTGTCCGAATACCCTCGCGGTTATGTAAGAACCGGGGCATGCATGGAGACAAGGCGTAGGGGTCATTATTGCTGTATCAGACAAGTGCCCAACTAGTTATGTTATATTACATGGATAGTAAGAAACATCTTCCATGGAGAATAGTTCCGTTAAGGGTTCCTTTCCCTGGGAGGAATGCCCTAAAGTGCATGTCCAAACTGCTAAGAAAGCAGAAAATCATCACGGGGGCAGATGGATAAATAGTTAAAATCATCTTTCAGTTCACCGACCGAATATTCCCTTAAGAACGCTAGCTTTCGGCTTCACCCAGTCTGAGGTACACATCGGCTGACCCGGCACTAACAATCGCAGAGGTGCTCCCTTTACCACCTAGCCGAACAATCGGGAACATAGGGGTAAGCACAGGAGCCAGGTAACCCAGCTTGGCCAAAACTTAAGTCATATCGATGCATATAATGGCGAGTAAAAGGTACATGCGGAAGTTTGACACATGTGTTGGGCATGAAGCCCCTATAAATAAGCTTACATTAAAGAAGCCCCAGGTGTAATGAGCGCAGACAGGCGTCAAGTATGTGCGAACAAAGCGCAAAGCGAGCCTCTAAAGGCTTCAAGAAGAAGGAGGAGGAAGGAGAGAAATAAAAGACAGCAAAAATAGAAAATGTGGACGGAGGAAGGAGATGAACTTCGAAGTCCGGCGCTTAAGCGTAGAATCTTCGTGAGACGGGCTGCGTTCCATGGGTTCGGCTCGAGTCGGTTATCCGATCGTTTTGCGCAGACGGTATGTTCCGCCGGTCGAGGACCTGAGTCGATGATGAAGGGACCTTCCCATTTGGGCTTGAGTTTGTCCTTTTTCTTGTCCGTGAGCGTAGAACTAGTTCGCCATAGCGTTGTAAGCTTTGGCCCGTACTTCCTGCTTTGATATCTTCGAGCCTGTTGTTGATAAAATGCGGAGCGAGCTTTTGCCACGTCGCGCTCCTCCTCCAATGCGTCAAACTGTCCTGCCGATCGAGCTCGGCTTCTCTTTCTTCATACATGCGCCGCGCGAGGTGAGTCATGCATTATGTCATGAGGCAAGACTGCCTCTGCGCCGTACACCATAAAAATGGTGTGAATCCGGTAATACGTTTGGCGTGGTCCGCAGCCCCCAGTCTGTAGTCGAGATCCTCAACCCGGTGTGTGTTAGATTCCTTGAGGGACCGCACTAGTGCGGGTTTAATGCCGCTCATGATTAGACCGTTTGCTCGCTCGACTTGACCGTTGGTTTGAGGGTGATAGAATGAGGCGTGTCGAGCTTAATGCCCATGTTTTTGCACCATAATTTGACCTCATTGGCCGTGAAGTTGGTGCCGTTATCGATGATAATCTTGTGGGGGACACCGTAACGGTGCACTACCCACGATATGAAGTTTATCACCGGCCCGGATTCGCCGTTTTAACGAGCTTGGCCTCTATCCATTTGGTGAATTTATCCACCATGACCAATAGGTATTTTTGCTTGTGGGTTCCTCCCTTAAGGGGTCCAACCATGTCAAGCCCCAAGACCGCATGACGGCCAGGTGATGGGTATAGTTTTGAGGGCGGTGGGTGGCATGTGGCTTTAGTTAGCAAAAAGGCTGGCAACCGACACATCGTTGGACTAAATCCTGCGCATCTGCCGGGCCGTCGGCCAATAAAATCTTGTACGGAAGGCCTTGCCTACAAGGGCCGGGCTCTGGCGTGGTGCCCACCCAGTCCGGCATGAATTTCAGCCGGGAGGTTTCGCCCTTCCTCTTGAGATACACCTTTGAAGGACTCATGTTGTGCTTTTCTTATAGAGCTCTCCCTCATGGACTTTATAGGCTTTGGATCGCCGTACTATGCAGCGAGCCTTATTTTGGTCTTCTGGGAGTTCCTGCCTAGTTAGGTAGGCTAGGAATGGTTCCGTCCGCAGGCGATAACCGCCATTATTTTGTGGGCGGAGGTGTTATCTCGTTGGCGAGCCTCCGATTGTGTCGAGTGTTCGGTGTCGAGGCGGTGCGGTTGGGTCCGGATTGTTATTTCCGGACTCCTTCCCATAGTAATGCGGATGGCTTGAACAGCCATTCCGGGGAAGATGTTAGGCGGGGCGGCATCGCGTTTTGCGCCCGATCGTGCCAATCGTCCGCCGCCTGGTTGTTATCCCGGGCTATATGATGAAATTCGAGCCCTTCGAACCGTGCTGACATTTTTAGGACCGCATTGCGGTACGCTGCCATTTTCGGATCTTTGGCATCAAAGTCTCCGTTTATTTGAGATATCGCGTGGTTCAAATCCCAGCGCACTTCTAGGCGTTTAATGCCCATGGAGACTGCCATCCAGAGGCTGTGCAGAAGGGCCTCGTATTCGGCTGTGTTGTTGGAGTCCGTATACATTATCTGAAGGACGTATTGGACTGTGTCCCTGGTTGGGGACGTTAGGGCAGCCTTGACCCCAGCCGCCAACATTTTGGAGCCATCAAAGTGCATGATCCAATTGGAGTATCGCCGTACTCTTTAGGGAGTTGACGGTCCATTCGACCACGAAGTCGGCCAAAACCTGCGACTTAATAGCTCGTCGTGGCTTATAGGTTATGTCGAATGGAAGGAGCTCTATGGCCCATTTAGCAATCCGGCCCGTTGCATCGCGGTTGTTTATAATGTCGTTAAGAGGTACTTTGGAGGCTACCGTTATCGAACACTCTTGAAAGTAGTGTCACAGCTTCCGGGATGCCATGAACACCGCGTATGCTATGTTTTGATAATGTGGGTACCGGGACTTACATGGAGTTAGGACAGTGGACACATAGTAAACCGGTTTTTGAAGAGGGAACCTGTGTCCGTCCATTTCTCATTTGACGACGAGCACCGCGCTGACAACTTGATGTGTTGCGGCGATATATAATAGCATTGGTTCGTCCATGTTGGGCGCGGCCAGGACCGGATTTGTTGCCAATATGGCTTTTATTTCTTCGAGTCGGCCGTGGCGGCATCCGAATCCACTCGAAGTGTTCGGTCTTGGGGAAGCGGTAAAGGGGTAACGCCTTTTCTCCCAAGCGGGAAATAAAGCGGCTTAGAGCCGCTCGCATCGATCAATTTTTGTATTTGTTTGAGGTCTTTTGGAATATCCAATTGTGGCAGAGCTCGGATCTTGGCTGGGTTTGCTTCAATTCCTCTACCGGACACAGTGAAGCCCAAGAGCTTTCCGGCTGGAACGCCGAAGACGCATTTTTCCGGATTGAGCTTAATGTCATATTTTTGGAGATTGTCGAATGTGAGCCTCAAGTCGTCTACCGAGCATCTTCCGCGGCTTGGAGCAGAGTCTAATAGGGAAAGAATCTGAACTCGCCCAAGCTCTCCAAGCCGCGGAAGATGCTCGGTAAGAAGCCCGAGGTGCTGTGCGGGACATTCAAGAGGCCCGGAAAGTTGCGGCTGGTAAGGCCTTCTGTGTTCTTAGCCATTTGTTCATGATAATGGGAAGAATTCTAAGCAGCAAGCGGAATTCTTATTTTTCGAGGCGTATGCGGATCTTCCTCGCAGCATATCGGATGCCGCCCAATTCTACCGAACCGAGGAGAAGAAGTCTGCGGAGAGGATTTACAGTCGCAGATGTTGTCACCGAGCTATCCGGTGCCCTTTAGTGATCGGCTGAAGCGGTTGGTCGAAGCGCAGGCGGCCGAACTAGCAATGAAGGACTTGGTTGTCCATTTGTGGCAGCGGAGCCAATTCGGCGATTACCGGGCTCGTGAAGCGGATTGTGGCGCTGTCCTCGGCTTGATCTTTATTAGCGATTGGTCTGCATAGAGGGTGCGCGTATGGCATTTGCCCGTGCAAAAGTGCATTGGGGGAAGCTTGACGCGGAGAAGCTGATGACTGAGGGGCCGCCAGAGGGTAAAGAGCACTGCAAGCCCGAACTGTACTATGAAGGTGTACTGAAGGGAGCCCGCCTTGCGGTGGATAAGTGTGCCAAAGGCATTATATTTCCCTGAGGGCATTCGTGCCGCTTTTTGTAATATGGGATAATGGTATTTATATATTGCCTATTTTGTTTGAACATATGTTCTTCCTGTGCGGCTGTTTATTGTATGTAAATCCTGAGAGTTGGCGATGGTAAATACGCCCCCATGTAAAAAGAATACGGGGTGTTAGGGATATATCTGAGCGTTCTTTATCCCATAGTTGGGTCCTTTTACGGGCGTTTCTCACCACGAACCAGGCAATCGGACTATAAGGCTTTATTACTCTCACTTAGCCATAGGAATTGAGTATGGTCGGCGCAGCCCCTAGTGTTCGGAAGGCGAACTAGGGGCTCTATTGGCGCTTGATCGAAGACCGATCCGTCGCACTCTGCATTTATAATTGCGTTGTGCGGAATAAATCTTTAAGGATTTTACAACCTCTCGAACAGTGACCAGCTCTCATTTGTATCATAATGATCAGTTTCAGCTTTCTCTCTTGAGGTGCTCGTCCATTAGATCCGGGACACAATCGCGAGTAGTTCTCCTGCGCTACTTTAGCCGATATAGCGGGCGTAAGGTACCAAAACAAAGGAGCCGGAAAACCCAACCAATGACCCAAGACATGATTCGAGCTGATGCATATAGTGCTATAAGTTCGGGTGCGGCGACCGAGAAGGTGGTCGGACTTTATTGCCGTATTGTGAAGCCCCTGGCATAATCGGGCGTAACACGAGGTGTCGATGAAAATCGACGGCCGGTAAGTGTTTTTTAGGTCTACGCATTGTAGTAAGATGATATGTCTATGCATATGAGTACGATGTATGATTATGAAAAAGAGGTGTTTTTTGGCGGAACCTGTGATGGCCGGACTGGAGGGAGTTGTGAGTGGATCAAGGGTGAATCTGGACTGCCTTCTTTAGGGGGGGCCCTTGTGTGTCCTGGCCGATTCCACGTCACTAATCCTATTCTGCGTCAAAGTTAGTTTGTAAGGAAAATACTCGGAGGTAGTCGAGCATCCTCTTGTGGTTGGTCCGAGGGCTCCTGATCGGACCCTGGTAAACCCAGCCATTATACCGTTGGGTAGCGCAGACTCCTCAGTTGGTGTCCGGATAGTTGGCTGTCATATCGAAATTTTGATAGGCATGCGCGACTCGCTACTCCGGCAGCTGTATGATATCCATACGAGGGCGAGGTTAAACCTAGCCTACGGTGTGATTGCATCACATGGTGTTGGCCTGAGTGATTTACTACGTGGGATCTAGTCAACGTGGTTCGTCCCGTTAGCATACGGTAAATTACCGCATGGTGGGAAGGTGCCGAAGATTTATTCTTTGGCGTAGTATTTTTTGGTGATCCGAAGACAACCGTTTAGAGTGATGGGCCAGAAAAACTTGGCCTTTTCCCCTAGCATCTTTTAGGAGATGTTTTTTGTGATTTCACACCTGCAGGGGTTTTATGTGTTATGGGGCCCCCGGTTTGCTATGTCCAGAGGTACTGCAATTGAGTTGTTGTGGTTAATGCAGCCGGGGGCAATCGGCCATACTTTTATGCTGTGGGGGGGGGCTCTTGACCAGACGCCTCCCTTCATTGTTTCCGGCACGCGACCAACCGCTTTTTTTTAGGATCCGGCATTCTCTATTGGTATGCTTTGCCGTCCTTCTAGGAGTACCATGAATTTCACATGGTTGATCGAGTGCATGGCTCGGGCCGGATAGGTCTGAGCTGTTCTTTGTCCGCTGACCGGACTGGGAGTTGCTGGAATTAGCACCAGCCTTCCTGACTTGACGCTTATGACCATTGCGTCGAGGCTTGAGGATGCTTCTTGTTGTGTCCTTCGTATTGTTTTGGACCGTAGTGGTGTGTCGACGTCTAGGCATGTGCCTTGGGTTCTCCTGCTTAGGTTGGGGTGGCCAGTTGTGCCCCGTGTGCCCTTTATCGGGGCGGTCGGGTTTGTATCTTTCGGTGGCCAGGACCTTGGTCCATCTGTCCACCAGCAAATCTTGGTCAGCTTTAAGCTGCTGTTGCTTCCTTTGCAGGCTCTTCATCGTGGCCATGAGCCGTCGCTCGAAGCGAGCTTGTTCCTTTGGATCTTCGTGCACGCCCGAATTCGTCATTGCCGAGGCTTGACTGCCCTCGGAGGGGCGTATAGTTGTCCCTCTCCAAGTATCCCACGATGGCGATCCGCCCTTACGAAGGCAAGGCGACTAGGGTTATATTCATCTTGGCGCCATCCGGATTGTTTTCGTCTTACAGGCGGTATTCTGTGGCGGGGCTTGGGCGGCGCCGGCGACGCCCATCTTTGTGCATTTCTCCACGAGGGATTATCCTCCGCTGCCTCATCGCCATTGGTTTCCTTCGGAGTGTCCGTCATATATATATATATATATATATATATATATATATATATATATATATATATATATCATAGGGATAGGCGGCTGTCCACCGCCCAGTGAGCGGTGCTTCATGTTCTTCTCCTGCATCGTCGTCTATTCCGTCGATGTCTTCAGAGTTGAAGTCCAGTACGCCGGTTAATCATCGACTGTGGCAATGAAGTGGGTGGTGGGTGGGTAACGAATTCCTTCATCGCCTGCTTCCCACTCGGGCCGGACATAGTTCGGCCAAGAGCCTCCTGACAAAGAGAAAGACTTTAATGAGTTCAGTGTGTCGCCAAAGGGCGAGTGCTGGAAGATATCCGCAGCGGTGAACTCCATTACCGGAGCCCAACCTGGCTCGACTGGATCGGGAGTGCGCGGACCGGAACCAACATCCGAATACGAATCCAGGGGTCCGGATTCACAGTCCACCACAGAGGTAAGGCCCATGTTCGGCTCTAACGCCGATGAGTGTGTGACCTGCGGGGCGGGGTCCAGTCCCCCGTCCTTGGGCAACGCAGCTTGCTCCGGATTTAGGTCCGAGGCTACTCCGGGGGTGACGCCCCGAGCTTTGTCCGACAGCAGGTCTAAGTCGTGCTCGTCATGAGTGTCCGGTGTTCCTGGCACATGCCCGAATCCGTTGAAGATCCAGTCTCCGCGGATGTCCGTCATGCAGTTCAAATTTCTGACCCTGATCTGGTGGCTAGGGGCATGGCTATCGATCTGTTCCAGATGGCCAAGCGAATCGGCCCGCAAGGCAAAGCCGCCGGACACGAAGATCTGTCCAGGGAGAAAGGTCTCAACCGGGACCGCATTGTTGATGATGATTGAAGGAGCCATCAAGCCTGACAGCGACGACACAGAGGAACTCTCAATGAAAGCACCAATGTCGGTGTCAAAACGGGCGGATCTCGGGTAGGGGGTCCCGATCTGTGCGTCAAGGCTGATGGTAACAGGAAGCAAGGGACACAGATGTTTACCCAGGTTCGGGCCCTCTCGATGGAGGTAAACCCTACTTCCTGCTTGATTAATATTGATGATATGGGTAGTACAAGAGTAGATCTACCACGAGATCGTAGAGGCTAAACCCTAAGAGCTAGCCTATGATGGCATGATTGTAATTGTGATCGGCCTTCTAAGGACCAACCTCTCCGGTTTATATAGACACCGGAGAGGGCTAGGGTTTACGTGGAGTCGGTTACAAGAAAGGAAACACAATATCCGGATCGCCAAGCTTGCCTTCCACGCAAAGGAGAGTCCCATCCGGACACGGGCCGAAGTCTTGAGTCTTGTATCTTCACGCTTCTATAGTCCGGACGTTGTACCGCAGTGCGGCTGTCCGGATACCCCTAATCCAGGACTCCCTCAAGCGCCTCCCAGGCGTGCCCTCCACCCTCGTGGGCCCCTGTTGCTCCACCGACATACTTCTTCCTCCTATATATACCTCACGTACCCCCAAAGCGATCGACATCTGAGCCAAAACCTAATTCCACCGCGCAACCTTACATGCCCACGAGATCCCATCTTGGGGCCTGTTCGGAGCTCATGGGAGGGGGCATCCACCACGGAGGTCTTCTACATCAACACCATAGCCTCTCCCATGAAGTGTGAATAGTTTACTTCAGACCTCCGGGTCCATAGTTAGTAGCTAGATGGCTTCTTCTCTCTTTTTGGATCTCAATACAATGTTCTCCCCCTCTCTTGTGGAGATATATTCGATGTAATCTTCTTTTTGCGGTGTGTTTGTGGAGATTGATGAATTATGGGTTTATGATCAAGATTATCTATGAACAATATTTGAATCTTCTCTGAATTCTTTTATGTATGATTGGTTATCTTTGCAAGTCTCTTCGAATTATCAGTTTGGTTTGGCCTACTAGATTGGTTTTTCTTGCAATGGGAGAAGTGCTTAGTTTTGGGTTCAATCTTGCGGTGTCCTTTCCCAGTGTGATGAGGGGCAGCAAGGCACATATTGTATTGTTGCCATCGAGGATAACAAGATGGGGTTTTTAGCATATTGCATGAATTTATCCCTCTACATCATCTCATCTTGCTTAAGGCGTTACTCTGTTTTCTTGAACTTAATACTCTAGATGCATCTTTGGATAGCGGTCGATGAGTGGAGTAATAGTAGTAGATGCAGGCGGAGTCGGTCTACTTGTCTCGGACGTGATGCCTATATACATGATCATACCTAGATATTCTCATAACTATGCTCAATTCTGTCAATGGCTCAACAGTAATTCGTTCACCCATCGTAAAATACTTATGCTGTTGAGAGAAACCACTAGTGAAACCTATGGCCCCCGGGTCTATCTCCATCATATTAATCTTCCATCACTTTATTTATTGCCTTTGCTTTTACTTTTCTTTTATTTTACTTTGCATCTTTATCATAAAAATAACAAAAATATTATCCTATCATATCTATCATATCTCACTCTCGTAAGTGACCGTGAAGGGATTGACAACCCCTTATCGCGTTGGTTGCGAGGCTTTATTTGTATTGTGAAGGTGCGAGGGACTCGCGCGTAGCCTCCTACTGGATTGATAACTTGGTTCTCAAAAACTGAGGGAAATACTTACGCTACTTTGCTGCATCACCATTTCCTCTTCAAGGGAAAACCAACGCAGTGCTCAAGAGGTAGCACTTGCTCCTGTGCTTATGCCCTACGTTCCCGATTGTTCGGCTAGGGCATAAAGGGAGCACCGCTGCGATTGTTACAACCGGGTTATCTGGACATGTACCTCAGACGGGTGAGGCCGAAAGCTAGCATTCTTAAGGGAATAATTGGCCGGCAACCAAACGACAGATTGTTGCCGTATTGCAACCACTTTAAACACTGTGAGACGGTTTTTCCGTATTACGGATCACAAACCCCGGCACGTGTAATTATAGTATGGCGACCCAAGGAAAGGAACCGTTAACGGAACTATTCTCCTTGGAAGATGTTTCTTACATACATAATATAACATACATCCCGGACTCGAATTTTTGTCTGTTCGAGCATAATGACTGGGTTGCCTGGTTTCCGGATATAATAAATACTTCCTTTTCATTAAGAATAAGTATCCGGAAACACTCCACCATTTTGCACTACTGGAATCAGCTTCTTTGCCATCCGCCATGGCGGACGGCAAATAAGTCCGCTAGCGGACGGCAAACTGTCCGGATGAGCACGTGCCAGCAAAGGCTTTCTTTGTCGTCCGCTTTCTAGGAACGGACGGCAAAGGATTATGCAGTTCGCCGACTGAGGCCAACAGACGGCAAAAACGATGGGCAAGCGATCTTTGTGGCGTGAGCGCCGTTAGGGGAGTTAACGGTGCTTTTGCCGTCTGCCGGCCAGACGGCAAGAAGTCGAAGCCCTTGCCGTCGGCTGGCGGCAACAAAGCTCAACCGAGCAGCATTGGGAAGCTGCCACGTGTCCATCTATGCCGTCCGCCAGCAGATGGCAAAGAGGTTTGAATCTTTGTTGTCTGCTGGCAGACGGCATAGATGGTCACTTTGCCGTCTGCTGGCGGGCGGCAAAATGACCAAATAGGCAGCCAGTGTTCCCAGTTTGCACAGGTGACTGCATGTGTCCTCTTTGCCGTCTGCTAGCGGACAGCAAAGAGGCTATATATCCCCCGTTTTTATTTAAATCCCATTAATTAGACATGGTTTCAAACACAGATATACATGCATACATATCCAGCATGTCCAACAACATATTTCATCAAATCCAACAACATAGGTCAACAAAGTCCAACATATCCATATATACATAACCAGAAACAAGTTTCCATCAACATATCCAAACAAGTTTCCATAAACAACAAGGAAGCACCAGAAGAATAGTACACTCCATGAATCCAAGCTTCCTCGTGTAAAGCAAATCTGCAAATTGGGAAAGATAAAAGTTAGAAGAAGAAGAAGAAGAAGAAGAAGAAGAAGAAGAAGAAGAAGAAGAAGACTAGTTAGAAGAAAAAGAAGAAGAAGAAGAAGACTAGTTAGAAGAAGAAGAAGAAGATTTTTTTTCTTCTCTTTCTTTTTCTCCTCTCCTCTTCTTTATCTTCTTCTTCTTCTAAGTAAGGTAGGTAAAAATGTCATTTTATTGCTAAGCTACGTAAAAATGCTAAGTGTAGGTCATTTTAGAGCTAAGCTAGGTAAATAGGTCATTTTCGAGCTTAGTAAGGTTATTATGTCATTTTCGAGGAAAATAAGCTAAGTCTATATAATTTAGGAGCTCACAAAGATTATCATGCCATTTTTTACCTAAGTATGCTAAGTATGTCATAAATGAACTGAATAAGCTAACTTAGGTAATTATGCCATTTAGGAGGAAAATAAGCTAAGTATCCATTTGTAAAGCAAAACACTAGAGAAAACTTACCCTCATCACAACAAATGTGATGAAGATCGCAACTAAGGTAACAATTGATCCAATGGCATAATGATACCAAGCCTCATTATCAATGGCATATTTTCTAATCTTCTTAAGCTTGGTAGCGCATTGCATCCATCTTCAAGCGCATTGCATTCATCTTCATCTTGTGATCATCGATGACATCGGCAACATACAACTCCAATGTCATCTTCTCTTCTTCAATTCTTTTAGTTTTTTCTTTCAAATACTCATTTTCTTTTTCAACTAAATTTAACTTCTCAACAAGAGGGTCCGTTTCAAATTCTGGTGCACATACTTCCTAGATTAAAATATCTCTATGTCAACTTGATGGCCATAATTGTCATAAATGCGAAATGCAACAAATAGTTATGAAAGAGAATTTACCACATCCGAATCATAAAGCGGGCGAGGGCCAACCGGGACGGACATCAAGACCATGGCACTATGTATAAGAAACAATCATACAAAGTAAGAAAATTATAAATAGCAACTATATAAATCATACAATCATACAAATAACTATATAAATCAGGTACAACGTAAAAATTTGAATACCTAATAATCACTACTCGGTAATGACGTGCTCGTCATCATCATTAATAAAAGCATCATCATCATCACTATCGGTAATAGCGTGCTCATCATCATCATTAATAAATGCATCATCATGTGGAAGGCCACCTTTACGTAATCGTTCAAGCATTGACAGGTCATCTGCAGCAGTAACTTCTTCTTCTTCCGGCTCTTCTTGTTCCGGCTCAGGGGTGAAGTCGGATTCACTATCGTTGTCTACTTCAATATTCTAGGGTGGAGTAGACGGTTCTTGAAACGTTTTTTGGAAAGACGTGTTTCTTGGAAGAATTCTCCTTCGTCATATGTGTCTTGGTTAATGTGAGGTTCATAATCCTTTTCATTGTGGGGAGGTGGTCTAACACATGGCGGCACTTCATAAACGACGTCCCGACCACTGAGATTTCGATCACTTTGACAGGCCCACGGTAGATAGAAAACTTGGGTTGCCTGTTGAGCCGTAATATAGACATCGGGAACATCCAAATGGGTGCTTTGTTTGATTTCGACTAGCCCTATATGTTCATGAGTCCTTCTAGTCTCCCTCGGATGGAACCAATAACATCTGAAGACTACGACGTTTGGTGGGTTTTCACCATAGAATTGAAGTTCATAAATTGCTTCAACTCTTCCATAATACTCGATACCTCCTTCGCCGATAGTAGAGACACAACAATTTGTAGACTTTCAGTTGGCCATAGATAGCTCTTTCCCATAGATACGAAAGCGATACCCGTTGATGTCGTATTTGTCAAATGAACGGACCTTATAGTCAAAACCATTAGCTACTTGTCTCAATTCGGCATCCATAATCTCTGAATTAGCCTACAAGTTTAATACGAAAGGATTGTTGCATTAGTCGCAAATTAGCCAAAGAAAAGAAAGGGTCTAATGGTAATTACCGCTTTTTTGAACCAAGAGATGAAATCGGGATATTCGGCTCCTTGTTTTGCCAGAAGCTCATACTCTTCGACGAAATCCTTTTGGATCACCGCTCCATATGAGAATATGGAAACGTATCGACTGCATCAAATATCCTTATTGTACCCCTTGAAATATCCTGGACGCTCTGGATCTGGCTCGAGAGCGTTTAACTGATCTAGGGTGTGTTGGCCTGTCAACGCAGGTGGTGCAGAGTGTTTGACAACTCTGACTTTGATGAAGTTCTTCTTGTCTTTCCTGAACTTATGGCCAGGATGTAGAAACGGTATGTGCAAGTCGAAGCAACTATACTTGCGCCCTGCCGTCAGCCAACGAAACTCAAGAGCTCCCTTGCATGTGGGGCACAGGAACCTTCCATGCACACACCAGCCAACTAATAGCGCATACGCCGGCAAGTGATGCATCGAGGGTTAGGGTTTAGGGTTAGACTTTACGCACGCATTATGAAATTATGTTTGCTAAAGGCGTCGTATGTCTTG
The DNA here is from genome assembly GCA_021605145.1 of Aegilops bicornis. Classification (NCBI taxonomy): domain Eukaryota; kingdom Viridiplantae; phylum Streptophyta; class Magnoliopsida; order Poales; family Poaceae; genus Aegilops; species Aegilops bicornis. The sequence continues at coordinate 421,378,209 of CM038669.1, read as the reverse complement.
AACCCATTATCCCAAGCTTCTTGCAATTTCTCCTTAAGAGGATGCATGTACACATTCATATTCTTCCCCGGATAGTTGGGCCCTGGAATTATCAACGTCAGGAAAATATTATTTCTTTGCATAATCTGCCCGGGGGGGGGGGGGGGAGATTGAGTCGAATGACAAACACGGGCCAACAGCTGTATGGGGTTGCCATCTGACCAAACACACTGAACCCATCCGTGCTGACGGTGACTCGAGGATGCCTTGGATATGCCATTTTTTTCTTATGTAATGCATCGAAGCGCTTCCACGCTTCACCATCCGATGTGTGCACCATCATCACATTCCCATCTGCATCTAGTTCGGTTCTTTTGCCCGTTTTGTGCCATGTCATCTGTTTGGCCGTCTCTTCGACCATGAAAAGACGTTGAAGTCTTGGTACAATTGGCATATACCAAAGAACATTAACGGGAATTTTGGTCTGCGTCTTCTCACCCATACCGTTGTCTACCACAACATACCTGGAAGAATTGCAAATGGGACAATAATTCAAGTCCTCATACTGAAGCCTAAATAAGACACATCCTTTCTCACAGGCATGTGTCTTCTCATAGGGCATCTTAAGAGCACGGAGGATTTTGTCTGACTAGTACAGGTTTGGAGGTAGCACATGGCCTTTGAGTAGAAGTCGTCCGAATACTGTCATCATCGCGTCGTAGCATTCTCTGCCCAAGTTGAATTGAGACTTCAAAGCCATTATTTGTGAGATGGCATCCAGCTGACAAAGCTCAGTGTGCTCGTGGAGAGGATGTTTTGAGGACTCCAACATTTCAGTGAAGGCCTTTGCAGATTCCTCCATCTCCTCGTCCGAGTCCCGAGCATCGTCAAAGTCTTGCACCATGTCTGCGGTCCTGGTACCATGCTCGTCGGTGCGACGATGAACCTCGGCTCTGGCACGTTGGGCAGTCTCACCATGTAATGTCCAGACCGTGTAACCAGGCGTAAAACCAAACTTCTGCAGGTCTTTACTCATTTCAAGATCGTCCTCTTTTTATAGTTGTCACAATGGGCACAGGGGCACCAGCTAAATTCCTGGCCATTTGCAAATGCGGATCTAACAAACCCCTTGGTTTTTGTTAACCATTCCTCGGTCCAAACTTTCTGACTAGTGTAACCGGTGTACATCCATGCACGATCACTCATATTGACTTCCTACTGGACACACAAGAAATATATACATAATTAAGCAAACCATATCCATCAGTTCATGGAGTTTGTCAGTTTTATTACGTCCATGCAACCTACACGCGATAGGTCCTAATCCCACCCGAGTATGTGTAGATTGGGTTTGTTTTCCCATGCTCTGCTACGGATCCGACACAAAATTTCGACAGCACCTCCCTGTTGTTCTCCTGATACACGTCTCGACAATAAGTAGAGAGGATGTGTACCCGGAGAACAATAGGGAGGCACTGACGAAATTCTGCATCGGATCCGGAGCAGAGCATATGGGAAAACGAACCCAATCTACACATACTCAGGCTGTCCATGGATAACATTGGACAATTCGAAAGAATCACGATTATAAATATGCAAATGCATGCATATTTATAGATGTAACCCTTTCGAACGGGAGACACATAGTGGTTACGCATACTGATGATTGACACCTATAGCTAGCAAGTTTCATCGGGAGATGTCATTTGTGCTCACCAATAAACGCAGGGGCGGAGCTCGTCGAACACTAGACCCTCGCGCAGCGACGAAATAACTGCACATTTAAATCCAAAGATGAGTAACATAGCAATTTTGTTTCTTCCGTCGACCTAACTAAATATTGACAACAGGACAAGCGGGTTAGGGGGTCCTTGGCGTCGATGGAACCCTAAATAGCAAGTATCATCGGTGTGTGATACATGTGGCGCTCGGCGGTGAACACTAGATCCACATTCCACAAGTGAAGCCGGCGCCCGGTGTCCCGCAAAAATAGTTCTGGTGGCCCATGACGGTCGAACACCATCGCGAATTTGTCTGGCAGCCTCTGCGATGAGGATTAAAGCCAAGTTTTGAAATTTCAAACAACCAAACCGACTTGAGTCAGTTTGGGTGTTTCAAGTTTCAACACTTGCCTTTTAATCGTTATCGCAGAGGCTGCCAGACAAATTCGCAATGGTGTTCGACCGCCATCGACGTCGAGAACAGTTGCTTTGGGACGCCGGACATCGGCGTCACTTGTGGGACATGGATGTAGTGTTCGACACCGATGGCCACATGTATCTCGCACCGACGATACTTGCTATTTAGGGTTCCATCGACATCGAGGAACCACCCAATTAACCCGCTCGTCCCCGGGCGGCCCCTTTTCCTACTTCTTTTTTTCATCTTCAACTTCTACTTCTTTTTTTCATCATCTTCTTCTACTACTACTTATTGTTCTTTTCTATTCTTCTTCTTCTTCCTCTTCTTTTTTTTCTTTTTCTTTCATCTTTCTTGATTATTCTTAAAAACAAGAAAAAACCTAAACAAAACTATAAACTAAATGTAACCTAAAATAAATTAAATTAACCTAAACTAATAACCTAAATAACCTAAACTAACCTAATTAATCTAAACTAAACAAACATAAACTAAATCTAAAAAAACAGGAAAAAAACTCACCACGATGAGGGGCAAGGCGGCGGTGGGCGGCGGTGTGGTGTGGCAGCTGTCATGCTCGGGACGGGCGTCACGACTCAGACGGGCTGCGCGATCAAGGGCGGCACGGGTCTGGGCGGCACGGACGGGGCAACGGCTCAGCATCGGGACGGCGGCTCGAGGCATGAGGTCAGGCATGGCCAGGCGCGAGAGGCGGCGTCTGACGGGGTGGCGCGGCGGCGGTGTGAAAGGGGTGGTGGCGACGGGTGGCGCGGGCGGGTGACCGTGACAGGGTGGTGGCGTGGGCGGTCGGCGACGGGGGTGGCGGCGCGGGTTAGGGTGGCGGCAGGGGTGAGGGGTGGTGGCGGCTCGGGCAGGGGACGAACATATCAGAGAGGGCCGGGGGCACGGGCTCGGGCACGGCCCCTTTTCTACTAGCTAGCTAGTAGGGCACAGCTCTTTGCCGTCCGCTCACGGACGACAAAGAGCTTACCTAGTGGGGTGGGGCCGGGAGGAAACTGAAAGTGCAACTATCCCTAGGTGGTTTTGGTAATTCATAACAACATATAGCTCATTGAGCTAATGATATTCCAAGACAAATATTTCAGGAAAGCTCAATGAATGGCATGGCATGGATGATGAAAGTGGATCCCTCAAAATATCAAGGATAAAGGATTGGCTCAAGCTCAAAAGCTCAAGACTCTACATTTTACATTTTAGTGATCCAAGATCACATTGAGTCTATAGGAAAAGCCAATACTATCAAGGAGGGATGAGGTGTTTCTTAATGAGCCTTTTGCTTCATGTGCTTAGTGATATGCTCCAAAAAACCCACTACTTTGTCACATCCACATATGACCTAAACCTAAAGTCAAACTCAGTCCTACCGATTCTTTCTATCCGGCGCCACCGAGTTCAGATGTCTTAGCCACTGCCACAAACCCTAGGCAAATCGGTTTCACCGATAGGGATCTCGGTTTCACCGAGATGGGATTGTAATCTCTCTGTTTCCCTTTCGTAACTTTTCGGTCTCACCAAAAGAGCGAATCGGTCCCACCGAGATTACAATGTAAACTCTTTGTTTCCCTTTTATAACTTTTCGCCTCACCGAAAGAGCAAATCGGTCCCACCGACTTTACCTGACCAACTCTCTGGTTAGCTAATTACCAAATTCGGTCTCACCGAGTTTGTGTAATCGGTCTCACTGAGATTACGTTATGCCCTAACCCTAACCATATCGGTCCTACCGAGTTGCATGTCAGTCCCATCAAAAACCCTAACGGTCACTAGGTTTACTAAATCGGTCTGACCAAGTTTGATGATTCGGTCCCATCGAGTTTGGTAAATTATGTGTAACGGTTAGATTTTGTGTGGAGGCTATATATACCCCTCCACCTCCTCTTCATTCGTGGAGAGAGCCATCAGAACAAACCTACACTTCCAACTTACCAGTTCTGAGAGAGAACCACCTACTCATGTGTTCAGGCCAAGATATTCCATTCCAACCATATGGATCTTGGTCTCTAGCCTTCCCCAAGTTGCTTTCCACTCAAATCTTCTTTCCACCAGATCCAAATCCTATGAGAGAGAGTTGAGTGTTGGGGAGACTATCATTTGAAGCACAAGAGCAAGGAGTTCATCATCAACACACCATTTGTTACTTCTTGGAGAGTGGTGTCTCCTAGATTGGCTAGGTGTCACTTGGGAGCCTCAGACAAGATTGTGGAGTTGAACCAAGGAGTTTGTAAGGGCAAGGAGATCGCCTACTGTGAAGATCTACCGCTAGTGAGGCAAGTCCTTCGTGGGCGACGGCCATGGTGGGATAGACAAGGTTGCTTCTTCGTGGACCCTTCGTGGGTGGAGCCTCTCGTGGACTCACAAGCAACTGTTACTCCTTCGTGGGTTGAAGTCTCCATCAACGTGGAGGTACGATAGCACCACCTATCGGAACCATGACAAAAACATTTGTGTCTCCAATTGCGTTTGAATTCTCCAAACCCTTCCCTTTACATTCTTGCAAGTTGCATGCTTTATTTTCCACTTCCTATATACTCTTTGCATGCTTGCTTGAATTGCGTGATGATTGCTTGAATTGTTCAAAGATAGCTAAAATCTGTGAAAGTCAAAAATTGGGAAAAGGCATAGCTTTTAATTGGTCAAGTAGTCTAATCACCCCCCCCCCTCTATACATACTTTAAGGTCCTACAAGTGGTATCAGAGCTTTGGTCTCCATTTGCTTTGATTTCCATAGCTTTTGGTGGTCATAGCCTTGGTTTCACAACCTAGGAGAGTATGGCGGCTAGCGAGGGAAATTATCACCGTAGAGGTCCTTACTTTGATGGTACTAATTTTGCTAGTTGGAAGCATAAGATGAAAATGCATATTCTCGGACATAACCCTGCCATTTGAGCTATTGTGTGTATTGGCTTGCAAGGTGAATTCTTTGATGGGAGAGAACCGAACCGTGAAGCTAGTGCGGAAGAGTTGAAGATGTTGCAATACAACGCTCAAGCTTGTGATATCCTCTTCAACGGATTGTGCCCCAAAGAATTCAACAAAATCAGCCGTCTTGAGAATGCAAAGGAAATTTGGGATACTTTGATTGATATGCATGAAGGTACCGACTCCGTCAAGGAATCCAAGTTGGATGTGCTCCAAAGTCAGCTTGACAAGTTCAAAATGAAGGATGGTGAAGGTGTCGCTGAAATGAACTCTAGGCTTCCTCTTATCACAAATGAGATTGCCGGCTTAGGAAGTGAAGAGATGACCGACAGATTCATCATCAATAAGATCCTAAGAGCATTGGATGGAAAATATGATAGCGTGTGCACATTGATCCAAATGATGCCAAATTACAAAGATCTCAAGCCAACGGAAGTCATTGGAAGAATTGTTGCTCATGAGATGTCACTCAAGGATAAGGAGGAACTTCACAACAAGTCAAGTGGTGCTTACAAAGCCTCATGTGAAGCCCCCACATCATCAAGTGAGAAACAACCTTTCAATGAAGAATTGAGCTTAATGGTGAAGAACTTCAACAAATTCTACAAGAGTAGAAGCAAAGAAAGAAGCTCCAAGTCAAGGTCCTACAATGACAAAAGGTCTTCTAGTCGAGAGCGCAATTGCTACAATTGTGGGAGACCGGACACTATTCCAATGAGTGTACGTCACCCTACAAAATAAGAGAAGATTCTCCCAAGAGAAGAAGTAGAAGAGAAGAATCACCACCAAGAGAGAGAAGGAGTAGAGATGATCGTTATGAACGAAGACCCTCACGGAGAAGCAAGGATTCGGAAAGGAAGGATAATTCATCAAAGAGCTACACAAAACGAAGACATCAAGCTCATGTTGGTGAATGGGTATCCGGCTCCGACTCCGACAATCACTCCGAGAGAAGCTATCACTCCGACACCGAATACAATCAAGATTAAGGTGTAGCCGGCTTAGCACTTGTGTCAACCAACTCCCTACGACATATTTGAATCACCAAATGAAGGAATTGGAAGATGCTTCATGGCCAAAGGTCATAAGGTAACACACCCGAGTATGTTGATTTTAATAGTGATGAAGATGACTTGCTAGGTGATGATGATTTACTTATTGACAACTCTAGTGATGAATACTATGATGAAACGTCAATTAATCATGCTAATCAAGATGAAACGTGACAATGATAAGGAGAAAATTGAGCGCCTAACTAAAGAGCTAAACACTCTTAAGTTAGCTCATGAAACTATCTTCGAAGATCATCGAGAACTTTTAAGGGCTCATGAGAAGTTACGCTTTGAAAAGCTCAATCTTGAGCAAGAGCATGAGTTCCTAAAAGCGATCAATGATGATCTTCGTAAGAAAAGTACTTCTTATATTGCCAAGCGTTTACTCTTATCTACTTACATGCCTCAAGTCAAGTCTAGTAACAAGAACAAAGAGGATTCTTCTTCTAGTAGTAACAATAACAATGCTAAACCCAATATTGTTGCTTCTAGTAGTTCTCTTGATTCCACTAATGATTCTCTTAGCCAAGTTACACTTGAGCAAGAAAACAGCTTATTGAAGGGAATTATAGGGAAAGGTGTATACAAGAGCCTTGCCGGGAGTAAGCAATTTGAGGAAATTGTAAGCAAGCAAGGAAGGCACCGGAAGAATCAAGGTGTTGGTTTTGAACAAAAGTTCAATGCCAATGGAGTTGAGTGGGAAGAAGATCAATACCCCAAGACAAAGTTTGTTCATCAACAAGAGATGTATGATCCTACTTCCTTCAAGGGAACACAAGCTCAAGATGATCTTCCACCACAAGACCACAAGAACAAAGGCAAGAACAAGCTTCAAGAGGAGATTGATGCATTTGAAGAAGCACCTAAGGCCTTGGTCAAGTGGGTTCCCAAGACTACGTCAAGTTCTACTTCATCAAGCAGAACTACTACACCAAGGATTCCCATCAAGATGATGTGGATCACGAAGAACAAGAACTAGATAGTTCTTGAGGGTGACTCCGCCAACATTTTTCACTCATATCATTATGGCAAGGACAAGTGCAATCAACTTCCATATCTTGCACTAGTTCAAGGAGTCACAAACCCTCATGTTGGTAAGGCAAGGGACAAGGTAACCTAATGTTTTCATGGACATCATTTTGTGTGTGCATCACTCTATGTCTATGGATATTCTTGCTTGTTCCTTGTGGGACTAACCCGTGTAGGTATTGAAAGTGCAACTCACTCCAAAGGATTGCTCCAAAAGATCTACATCAACATCGAGCATCCACATCTTCAACACCTACATGAAGTCATCAACGACAACCCAAGGTTAGTTTATCCCTCTAAGGGGGGATCTCACATCTAGGGGAGCTTAACTCTAAGAATTGAGTGAAAGCAACTATAATGATGTGAACACATAAATGCTTTATGTAAAAGTGGTAACCCCACTTGAGCTTAAACGATGAGTATGACCTATGATCAAATGTTCTCATTTCACTCCTAAGTCAATATACTCATATATAGATGACCTAGTAAATCCGCCAATTGTTTGATAGATGCTAGAATTGGTTGTGCATGCTTTGTCACATATTTCATTTGTCATTTTATTGTGTGAGCATGTTGGTTGCATATTTTACTCATTCGAGGACATCCACTTGTTGTTTGATTGATTGGTTTCTTTTCTTTTGCCAAGTGGATGGACAAGAATGCCTAAGAACCTTCTCTAGCTATCTATGCTTTTCTCGTCTCAAACTCTATTCATGCTACATCACAAAATTTGATCAAGTCAGATTCGAACCACTCTGTGTGAGGAGCACTCGGAGTCCCCGATTCGTCATAGACTTAAACTTCCAAAACTTCTTTGTGATTTTTGGTCTGACCGATTCCTCCATTTCGGTCATATCGAGATTACTAGGTCGATCTAGGTTTTCAATCTCGGTGCAACCGATTTTAACTTTTCGGTCACACCGAGTTGTCAGAATCATATCAGTTATGCATCTTGGTGCCACCGAGTTGTTCAACTCGGTCACACCAACAGTGTCGGGCTATATGTATCACACGGGCAAATTTTGGAAAATTTTCTCCGAAACTTGTCGCTCGCGCATAGCTCGCTCTGCCTACTTGGTCTACGGATCGTCGACTTCGTTGCCAGCCGCCTCCTGTCGCTGGTCTCCGCCGCCGTCAACGGAATTCTCCTCCGCCGTTGCCGCCGTAGCAAGTTCACCGCCGAACTAGGGTATGAACTTGATCACTGTGCTATCCTCGTCCGATTCTCAGCACATTGTATTCGTAATGCATCTTGCCACGATTGAAACACTTCTATCCATTCAAAACAATCCTTAGAATAGGTATGATTCGAAAATTTAGGATTAGGTTTCCGCCGAAACCATCTCGGACCCACCGAGTTGAAAAACTCAGTCCCACCAATTTGGCTAACGCCATTGCACTTGTAAGTCTCAGTCTGACCGAGAATTACAAATCGGTGTGACCGATTTTAAAACTTTGTGAAACCCTAGGAGTCTCGGTGCCACCGAACTGTGACTCGGTCTGACCGAGTTCACTAGTTTAGGTTCCAAAACAGCTTCGGTATCACCGAGTTTGAAAATCGGTAGATCCAAAATGCTTTCTGTGGAAACTAAAGCTAAGTTTTTTGAATCATTCTTTTGCAAAAATCTCTGCATTTTGTGATGCTCATCCACTCTACCTCATCTATAACTATTCACATGGTCAGGTCAGTCGAGGCATATGGGACCAAAGTGACGAGAGCAGTCGGAGGAGCAAATTCAAATGAGTGAGGGCACTAGTCCCTCAAGCAGCTCGAGATGAGGGGAGCGAAGCACTCCCGATAATTTTCCCAAGGCTGCCACGGGACAAGGTAGAAGAAGACCTCAGAGTCCGAGGATGAAGATTATGTGGCAGCTGAGGATGAGGCCAGCCCAAGAAGAAAGTGCTCAAGAAAGAGTCTGACTCGACAATGATTAAGCTGGAATGAAGATCAAAAGGCCAGCAGGTAGACAACCTATGTCCAAAGCCGAGTCTCCACTCAAGCTTCTTTGGAATCCCAACCCAAAGAACCCGCCTGCTGAAGGAAAGAAAAGGAAGGAAAGGGTCAAGAAGACCATGGCCAGAGTGATTGGGAAACCATCTATGATGGAAGAAGAGGAAGAAGAAGAGGTTGTTGAGCCTGCACCCAAGGCACAAAAGCTGATGGGTGATGCCATAAAGTCAGGGGCTGCTACTTCAAAGCCCAAAGCTGCCCTCAAGCCCAAGAGTGCACCAAAGAGGAATACCAGGAGTATACCAAAGAATCGAGAAGAACAAGGCTCCAATGCCTGAGGTTGATGCTGAAGAAGATGAAGAAGGGCAGGTCCTAAGGAAGCTCAAACCCAAGATCCCAGACCACAATGATGCTCATCATGTGGCTGAAAACATGAAGATCAGGAGAGATCAAGGATTGAGGCTATGGAGAGAGTCAGATCCATATGCCACCAGGAGAAGGACTGCTGTGGATTACAGATTCCACACCAAGGAACAGCAGGACTTCTATGAGACTATCTTGTTGGATAAGAAGCCCATAGTTTGTGATATGAGGTGGGTCGACTGGACCTATATTCAAGAGAATGAAGAACACTACCCTGGAGTGTATGACAGCTTCAGTGCTTCTGGAGTTGCAGATTTTGTTGGGTAGAAGCTCACAAATTGGAATGACAAGCTCATTATGCAATTCTACTCCACAGCACATTTCTATCCAGATGGCAGGACAGTGTGGATGTCAGAAGGAACACGATATCAGTCAACCATAGAGGAATGGGCAAGTCTGATCAATGCCCCAAAGGAAGATGAAGATGACTTGGACATTTATGCCAAGAAGAATATGGGTCACAACTCGATGTCACACATGTACAAGGAACTCCCAGATGATGCACTTGAGTCCTTCAAGTTTGGATCAGTTCATTATCTTCTGTCAGGGCTGCCTACAATCAACTGGATTCTAAGGCACACTCTTTTTCCCAAATCAGGTGACCACAACATGATTAGAGGGCATGCAATAAATTTGCTTCATGTTTTTTATGTGCCTCAAAAATTCAAGGTCATGAGCCTCATAGTTGAAACTATCAAGAGGACTGCAGCAGACCAGAAGAGGAGCTGTGGATATGCCCCACAGATTCAGGAGTTGATAAACTCAAAGATGGGCACAGGAAAGTATCTGTTGGATAAGGAACACATGGTTCTCTATCGACTTTGAGGACAATCAGGTTGTCATGGTGAGAATGAACCAACATCAGTACAAGCGCAAGAGAAGAAGGAGAAAGCTAGGAAAGAGAAGGCTGCCAAGATGCCAACTCAAGCAGAGGCATCTGAATACTTACTGAAGAACAAGCAGGAGCAGCTTGGTTACTTGATAGCATCAACTCTGCGGATTGAGAAGGGGTTGGCCACCCTAACTCAAAACCAGGAGAGCCTGGAAAGAATCATGGAACAAAAATTCTATGATATTGATGTCAAAGTAACCGAGATTGATCCACTGTGGAGCAGCTACTGAGGATGACATGCAGGAGAGGAAGGGCAGGACAATGACTGATGCATTTGCAGAGTGCCACGAGCTCGTAGATCAGGCTGCAGAGCCAGTTCAAGACACGAGTCACTTCATCAGCTCGGCTATAGCTCCAAAGACCACCAGCTCCAGCACCAACTCCTTCAGCTCCTTCTACATTGACTGAAGCCTTCGTTCTTGGAGTTCTCCGGACACCACCACCACCAGAAGACCAAGCCTGAGAGACGATATAGTCCTATGCATTTTCTAGGAACTTTTTGGTAACTTGTTGCCAAAGGGGGAGAAAAATGTATAGATCATAGGCTTCGAGAGAGAGAGATTTGCTTTTGTTCTCTCTTGTCTTTTTGGTTGAACTTTATTTGCTTTTGATTGGTTGAGATACTATGCAATTACCCGTGAGACATTGATGATCATGTGTTTGATCATAAGCTACACTTATGCTCGTTATGATATTATCTTACTTATCCTTATATGATCATTCACTTTGCTTGGTGATGAGTGCATGTATTCAATCTTTGTTATTTTGAGTGCTCCACCAAGATGTATGTGACATGGAAGAGTAACCCATGAGCCTAATTCCTTGTGCATTTGCAGTCCAAAGCAAATATTACTATGCACAAATTTAGGGGGAGCTCTTTCTTATCACATACTTCTCAAAGCGGCGATGTTTTTCAAATTTTATTATCATTTATTGAAGCTTTGATCTATATGTTGTCATCCATTACCAAAAAGGGGGAGATTGAAAGTGCAACTATCCCTAGGTGGTTTTGGTAATTCATAACAACATATAGCTCATTGAGCTAATGATATTCCAAGACAAATATTTCAGGAAAGCTCAATGAATGGCATGGCTTGGATGATGAAAGTGGATCCTCAAAATATCAAGGACAAAGGATTGGCTCAAGCTCAAAAGCTCAAGACTCTACATTTTACATTTTAGTGACCCAAGATCACATTGAGTCTATAGGAAAAGCCAATACTATCAAGGAGGGATGAGGTGTTGCTTAATGAGCCTTTTGCTTCATGTGCTTAGTGATATGCTCCAAAACCCTCCACTACTTTCTCACATCCACACATGACCTAAACCAAAAGTCAAACTCGGTCCTACCGATTCTTTTTATCCGGCGCCACCGAGTTCACATGTCTTAGCCACTGCCACAAACCCTAGGCAAATCGGTTTCACCGATAGGGATCTCGGTTTCATCGAGATGGGATTGTAATCTCTCTGTTTCCCTTTCGTAACTTTTCGATCTCACCGAAAGAGCGAATCGGTCCCACCGAGATTACAATGTAAACTCTCTGTTTCCCTTTTGTAACTTTTCGGTCTCACCGAAAGAGCAAATCGGTCCCACCGAGTTTACCTGACCAACTCTCTGGTTAGCTAATTACCAAATTCGGTCTCACCGAGTTTGTGTAATCGGTCTCACCGAGATTACATTATGCCCTAACCCTAACCATATCGGTCCTACCGAGTTGCATGTCGGTCCCCGAAAACCCTAACGGTCACTAGGTTTACTAAATCGGTCTGACCGAGTATGATGATTCGGTCCCACCGAGTTTGGTAAATTGTGTGTAATGGTTAGATTTTGTGTGGAGGCTATATATACCCCTCCACCTCCTCTTCATTCGTGGATAGAGCCATCGGAACAAACCTACACTTCCAACTTACCAGTTCTGAGAGAGAACCACCTACTCATGTGTTGAGGTCAAGATATTCCATTTCAACCATATGAATCTTGATCTCTAGCCTTCCCCAAGTTGCTTTCCACTCAAATCTTCTTTCCACCAGATCCAAATCCTATGAGAGAGAGTTGAGTGTTGGGGAGACTATCATTTGAAGCACAAGAGCAAGGAGTTCATCATCAACACACCATTTGTTACTTCTTAGAGAGTGGTGTCTCCTAGATTGGCTAGGTGTCACTTGGGAGCCTCCGACAAGATTGTGGAGTTGAACCAAGGAGTTTGTAAGGGCAAGGAGATCGCCTACTTCGTGAAGATCTACCGCTAGTGAGGCAAGTCCTTCGTGGGCGACGGCCATGGTGGGATAGACAAGGTTGCTTCTTTGTGGACCCTTCGTGGCTGGAGCCCTCCGTGGACTCGCGCAACCGTTACCCTTCGTGGGTTGAAGTCTCCATTAACATGGAGGTGCGATAGCACCACCTATCGGAACCACGACAAAAACATCCGTGTCTCCAATTGTGTTTGAATTCTCCAAACCCTTCCCTTTACATTCTTGCAAGTTGCATGCTTTATTTTCCGCTGCCTATATACTCTTTGCATGCTTGCTTGAATTGCGTGATGATTGCTTGAATTGTTCAAAGATAGCTAAAATCTACCAAAGTCTAAAATTGGGAAAAGGCATAGCTTTTAATTGGTCAAGTAGTCTAATCACCCCCCCTCTAGACATACTTCAAGGTCCTACAGAAACGGATGACCTAACGGCCACTTTCTTTGTCATCCGCTGGCTGACGGCAAAGAACTTTTGCCATCTGTCAGCAGACAGCAAAGAAAATGGCCGTTAGGTCATCCTCGTAAGCCCACCACCCATCCTCTTTGCCGTCAGCTAGCGGACGGCAAAGATATGCTGATGGCAAAGCCTTCCGTTGCCGTCCGCTGCTTCTTTGCCGTCCGTTTTACGGTGGCTGATGGCAAAGCCTTTCTTTGTCGTCAGCTAGCTGACGGCAAAGAAGTTGATTCCAGTAGTGTTGGTTTGGAGGTTAAAGCCGAAAGCCTGCGATGACAAATCATTTCACATGTCCGGATAAAAAAAAGGTTGATCATACATGTACATTGATACATTAAGTCAAAAACCTATTGATTATCTATTCCATCTATAAGACTGTCTAACCTACAGTCTTACTGCGAATATTTCACAGCTATCATTACTTGATCATACACCAAATTTAATGAGATTTCTTTCCCATCTGGTCCCTGTGGTTCTACTCGGGCCATATGATTTGGGTCCAGTTTAGTGAAGCATGTCTTCACCATGGCCAAGGCTTCTCGTGCGCCTTCACGGCAGGCTGATGTCTTCCATAGCTCGAACCGGCGCCAGGCACCTTTGAACAGGTTGGCCAGGCCCTCCATACATTCTGGAGGGGTATCATACGACCATAACGCCTTCACCATACTCTTTATGGCTTTCCGGGCCCGAGCATGCACCGCGGACAACTCCTTTAGCACGTCGCCTTGAAATCCGGATACTTCCTCTTCCAGCCAACCAGTTAACAGACCTACAGCAACAGAGTCATGATATCCCGCATTATTGTCTAAACATGAGCACCTAGGGTGGTTCTAAATAGGAGTGGAAGACATACCGAACATGCTGCCCTTCAGTTTCTCATTCTCCTTCTGAACGGCCGATAACTGAGCCTTCAAGCTCTCTATCTCTTCAGATTTTTTGTCCTTTCCCTCCTCAAGATTTTTCTCCCTAGATGCGCCCGTCGCGATCTTTTTCAATTCTGCCAGTTCGGCGGTGACCGCATTCAGTTGCGTCTAGTTTGTGTTCAGCTCCTGGGCTAGCATAGTGTTCTTTTCTTTCAGAACCTGCAAAATATTATCGATCCTTAAATCGGTTTTCTTCACCGCTTCAAGTCTCGGGGGCTACTGGCATATGACCATTTAAATTGCATAAAATTTTACCTGTATGTCCTTCAAGAACAACTGACTGACTCCTAGCAAGTCCGTCTCGAGCGGCTCCGATATATGCATCCACCGAACTAAGTACAGTGAACTCTTGTTCGAAAAAGGCCGAAGAACGCATAGACTCTTTTAATCAACGATGATTCATCACGCTCTCCACTTCAGAATTCGTGATTGATACGTCATCCGAATCCTCTTGAGGAGGCGGAACTGGCATTGCATTGGCTCACATCCTAGTTGGCGAGTCCGGCACCAGATCAGTGGACATTTGGCTAATCGGGCGTTTTCCCACCGTCTGCCGTGTACTCCTCCTAATGTCAAGGATAAAAGGAGACTTTTAAATCCAGACTCATGCCTAGGCATGTATTAAAGTACACGTACCTCTTGGAAGACCGTGAAGTCTCCGCAGTACTCCCGGTCCCTTTTCGTTTTGAACGACGACCTTGTGTAGGGGCCGCCCTTGAGGAGATACGGTCCCTGGAGCACCGATCCTATTAAAATTCGGATCAGTACAAACGGTAAAGATGCAGATAAGGATTTCCTTTTAAGAATCATCCGGAAACTCACGATGCAAAAAGGATAGAGGCGGGGGTAGTCGGCGGTGATAGCCACTTCCGGGCCATCAAGGCTCGCTTGATAGAATACCCCATCGTCGAACTCTATATATATGTCCGGATCCTCGCAAAAGCTAGGATCTTTATCACGGTTATGATCCTCTGGCTGGGGAGCAGGACAGTGGACGTCCTCGGTCATCTTCCTCCATGACTGTTGGTGGCAATAAAGGGCAAATTTGATTAGTGTCTCAGAAGCGCGATAAAATAAACACAGTATTTATCAAGATCTTACCCATTCAATAGGGGTGTACATAGAATAACCCTCCCGGCAATTTAACCAGAGAAAATCTTCTTTCTCGCCCTTATACAGATCGGCCAAAATTGAGGCCAGTTCGGCTGGGGTATCCGGACCCTTCCGTCTGTAGTGGGACGCGTCGTCTTCTCCGTTGTAGCACCATAAGGGAGTTACTTTGGATTGAAGAGGCTAGACACACCTCTTTATTGCAATAGCCATGACCTCAACTATCGAGAGCTCGGTATGGGCTAGCAACCTGACCTTGCTGACCAACCTCTTTATCTCCGCATTGTACTCTTCCTTGGGACTTCCGGGACGCCAGTTGAGGCGCTTCTTTAAAGGAGCACTAGAAAATTCAGGGAGACCACGTCGAAATGGGTCTTGCAGCGGGACGTCATCCATGTAAAGCCATTCCAAAGACCATTGTGGGTATAGCTCTTTGGGAGTCCCTATGAGGTATCTGGATCCGACTATACGCCATACTTTGGCACCACCCACTTCAAATATGGAACCTCCTTGATGGCGGGGAACGAGGCAAAAGAACTTCCTCCATAATTCAAAATGGGCCAATGCCTAAGAATAGCTCGCAGAGGGCAACGAAACCTGAGATGTGCAGAATCGAACCTGGGTGAGGTTGTGTAGTTGGATGCCGTAAAATTCCAATAACCCCCTGAGAAAGGGACGGATTGGAAATCCTAGACCCCGCAACAGGAATGGGATGAAGCACACCCTCTCCTCCTTATTGGGGTTAGGGAAGTTCTCAGCCATCACGTAGTTGCCGATTGAGGCCAATCCCGCTCGAACAGAGACTAGATCCGTGAGGGGAAGGTAGCCCTGCGTCTGGAGACGGTTCAACTGAAGATGAGGAATAGAACAGCTCTGCCAATCGCCCTCTTGAGGGCCATGGGGGTGTGAAGAGAAGCTTGGGGCACCGGCCATGCTGGAAGGCCTTGTTCGTGGCTAATCTTGGCGATTTTCCTTTTGCACAATACGAGATGGCATTTGGGGATCTACATCTCCTTATATAGATGTCGCCCAAGCGTGGTGAGGGGCTTATTTGCAAAAAAGCATGGACCGTTCGTATTCGCCCGGCGCGCGGAAATCGAAGCATCGACAGGGGGGAATCGTAAAAGAGAAAACATTGAGGTTATCGCTGGATTGTCGTTGGTCCAAATTATGGTGAAGAACCCACCTTGCAAACCCGAAGGCATGAGCCGGATACTACGTCGTCATTGAAGGCAAGTTTGGGGGCTACTGAGGGAGTCCTGGATTATGGGGTCCTCAGGTGGCTGGGCTATGTGATATGGGCCGGACTAATGGGCCGTCAAGATACAAGAAAGAAGGCTCTCCCCCGTGTCCGAACAGGACTCTCCTTTGCGTGGATGGCAAGCTTGGCGTCCGGATGTGTAGTTTCCTTCCTTTGTAAACCGACTCTGTACAATCCTAGGCCCCTCCGGTGTCTATATAAGCCGGAGAGTTTAGTCCGTAGAGGCTATCAGAATTCACATAGGCTAGACAACTAGGGTTTATCCATTACGACTTCGAGGTAGATCGACTCTTGTAACCCATATACAAATCAAAGTCAATCAAGCAGGAAGTAGGGTATTACCTCCATTAAGAGGGCCCGAACCTGGGTAAACATCGTGTGCCCATTGTCTCCTGTTACCTTCGATCCTCAAACGCACAGTTCGGGACCCCCTACCCGAGATCGGCCGGTTTTGACACCGACACTCCCCCCTTCCATATTCATCCGGAGGTCACCTTTGCCTCTATCAGGAGGGGGAAGGAAGGAGGAGGGAGGAGAGAAGGAAGGGGGAGGCCGAATCCCTCCCCTTCCTTTCTATCTTCCCCTCTTTCCTTCCCCCTTATTTTGGCCTACATGGGGTGCACCAGCCCCCTAGGGGCAGGTCTGTCCCCTTCTTGGCCCATTAGGCCCATGTAGTTGCCGGGGGGATGCCCGGAACCCCTTCCGGTGACCCGATATGTACCCGGTACCCCCGAAACACTTCTGGTGTCCGAATACTATCGTCCTATATATGAATCTTTACCTCTCGACCATTTCGAGACTCCTTGTCATGTCCATGATCTCATCCGGGACTCCGAACAACATTCAGTCACCAAATCACATAACTCATATAATACAAAATTGTCATCGAACGTTAAGCGTGCGGACCCTCCGAGTTCGAGAACTATGTAGACATGACCGAGACACCTCTCCAGTCAATAACCAATAACGGAACCTGGATGCTCATATTGGTTCCTACATATTCTATGAAGATCTTTATCAGTCGTACCGCAATGACAACATACGTTATTCCCTTTGTCATCGGTATGTTATTTGCCCGAGATTCGATCGTCAGTATCTTCATACCTAGTTCAATCTTGTTACTGGCAAGTCTCTTTACTCATTTTATAATACATCATCCCGCAACTAACTCATTCGTCACATTGCTTGCAAGGCTTATTATGATGTGCATTACCGAGAGGGCCCAGAGATACCTCTCCGATACTCGGAGTGACAAATCCTAATCTCGATCTATGCCAACCCAACGAACACCTTCAGAGATATCTTTAGAGCATCTTTATAATCACCCAGTTACGTTGTGACGTTTGATAGCATGCAAGGTATTCCTCCGGTATCCAGGAGTTGCATAATCTTATAGTCAAAGGAATATGTATATGACATGAAGAAAGCAATAGCAATAAAACTTAACGATCATTATGCTAAGCTAACGGATGGGTCTTGTCCATCACATCATTCTCCTAATGATGTGATCTCGTTCATCAAATGACAACACATGTCTATGGTTAGGAAACTTAACCATCTTTGATTAACGAGCTAGTCTAGTAGAGGCTTACTAGGGACACGGTGTTTTGTCTATGTATCCACGCATGTATGAAGTTTCCGGTTAATACAATTCTAGCATGAATAATAAACATTTATCATGATATAAGGAAATATAAATAACAACTTTATTATTGCCGCTAGGTCATATTTCCTTTAGCTTTATCACTAAGTAATTTTATTTTCTGTTCTAAGTTGTTCTCTATCTTTAGTTATGGATATGGAACACAAAATACCAAAAAAAATTGGTGTACTAGCTACTCATGGATATGGGGAACCTCCTAAAACCCTCGATGCTCGTTATGTGGAAAATATTAAACAGTACTTTGATACTCCTGAGAAAACTTTGGACAAGAAATGTCATAAATGCCCCTTTGGACATGACCGTTGTCAGGATAAGAATCCACATGACAACTGGAACGTGGCAAAGCAACGGTCGAAAAATTGAACTCTCAATTTCGCCGGGGACTCAATTTCCTCACGGTAGGCAGCTCACGCTGGCGAACTCCTAACTCCTCAAACTGACGTAATTCGTCAGCGACCAGATAAACTGCGTCACCGTCGCTAGAAAATTTGTCAGCTATTCCGAAGATTTTCAAAAGCTTCACTTGAACCGGCAAGAGCGTGTATAGATTTGAGCAGCAAATTGGAAATGTAATATATGTATCACCTAGACTCCCTTTAACAATACGGTGCTCTTTGACTCAAATAAGAAGAAAGAAATAATGAAAACAAAAGTCTTCAAGCTTCAAAGTCTTCACGTCAATTTCCTTATAGGCCGCACCAAATTCTTCACTTGAAGAAATACATTTTTAGGGGTCGTCTTTTTTCTGTTAAACCAAATCTTCAGGGACTATAACACTTGTGTACACTCACAAACACATTAGTCCCTTAATCTATTTGTCTTCAATACTCCAAAACCACCAAAAGGACACTTGATGCACTTACACCTTATTTTACACTCGTTTCTTATCAAAAGAAACAGCTTATGCTATATGTTGGAGGGATTGCACCACTACTTTATCAACGTTCCTCTACTAGCACAAGAAAAAATTCTTTAAGACCAACTGGATTCTGCCACCAATGTGATCAAACTTTTCATCTTTTTCTTTTTTCCTTCTTCTTTTTCTTTTTTTCCTGTTTTCTTTTTCGTTCTCATTTTAATTTTTCCCTTTTATTGTATTCTTTTCTTAAATCGCAAAAAAATTAAATTAGTGAAAAAAAATTCAACTCATGAACGTTGTTTGAATTTACATTTTTTTCAGATTCATAATTTTTTTCTTAAATTCATATTTTTCTGAATTGGCAAACTTTTTTCAAATCCTTAAACTTATCTCAAGTACAAGTTTTTTCTTTTAATTCGTGATTTTTTTTCATATTCATGTGCTTTTATTTTTAAAAATATTGCACTCTTTTTTGAAATACATGAACTTTTTCAATTTGGGAAACAGTTTTAATCTATGCAAAAAATTTCAAATTTGGGATTTTTTATTATTTATAAACTATTTCCACCTTCATAAACATTTTTTCAAATCCGTGCACATTTTTTTAAATTTCATCATTTTTTTTTCAAAATCGGGGATCTCATTAAAGTCAACCGTCGACCAGTTGACTGTTGACCGAGCGAATGAAGCAAAGGGGTGACTACCAAACGAGAGTGCATGTTAGCCACGCCGCGTTGATGGTCCGGCTGTGAGAACGAGCATGAAGTGGGCCGAGTGAATAGCGTTAGTTCATTAGATTGCGTTCTTTCGTTAGTTTACAATTTTATCTTTTTTGCCTTTTGTTTATATAGATAAATATTATTAATACATATATTTCACAAAATAATTTAGTTAAATATTAAATGTGTTCATCGACCATATACAGAATGTTCATGCTGAGTAAAATATTGTACATGACATTTCAAAAAAATCACACATTTCAAATATATGTTGGTGACGTTTACAAAAAAAATTATGCAATGTACGAAAATCGTCATGTAATTTTAGAAACATGTTCATAGAATTCAAAGAAAATGTTTGTGACAAAAAAAGTTCAGGAATTTGATAGAAGAGTTTGTGACATTTCAAAAACTATACAATGAAAATAATATATGCATAGTTTATAAAAAAAATGTTTCACATCGTTCAATTGTAACATTTTAAAAATGTCCGTGCATTTCAAAAATTGTAAGCGAAAATTTTAGAAATTATTTATTCAATGTAAAGAACATACACGTAAATGTTTTGTGCCATTAAAGAAAGTCCAACGTGTATTAATACCATGTATTAGAAAATTCTCAAAACTTGTATTTGGACCTGTAAAACCAATAAAAAATAGAAAAATAAACTGGTAAATGAACACCGATACAGAAATGAAAAGAAAAACAGATGGAATGATACAAAACCGGGAGCTCCTGTATGACGCCCGCGAGCGTCAAGCTGTCGACCCTTCGCTGAACAGAACCGCGAACGGGCCGGCCCAGTTAGAGCTAGCGAAATCCAGGCACGTAAAAATAAAAATCACCAGAAAACTGTTGCGCCAGAAAGAGAGCTCTAACTCGTTATCTCCCGCTTGTGTATAGCTCGTCCAACCCAATAGACCAGACACGTCCTAGTGCTAGATTCTCGGCGCCCAACTTTAGGAACCAACGTATATCGCCTGATCAATTAAACTACTATATACAACAACAGATCCGTTTATTTTTTCAAAGTTTTCAACATTTATTGGGGAAAATGAACAATTTTTCTTAATTTTTTCATGAAGTTTGAAATCTTGATTTTTTTAGAATCTTTATCAAACTTTAAAAACGTCAATATTTTTTAAAAACATGAAGAAATATTTGAAATTTCAAATGATAAACAATTTGTAAATATACATTGAACATTTTTTTGACATACGCTGAACAATTTTTAAATACACACTGAACATTTTTAATGTATGCTGAACAAATATTTAAATACACACTGAACATTTTGGTGATATACGCTGAACAATATTTAAATACTCATTGAACATTTTTGTGAATATATGCTGAACAATTTCAAAATAGACAATGAACATTTTCTTAAATATACGATGAACATGTTTGTATATAAATATGCACTGAAATGTGTATAATATACAAAAAAGAAAGAAAAAGAAAAAAAGAAATAGAAACAGAAAAACGGATATGAAAGAAACAGGAAAAAGAAGAAAAAGCAGCCGAACGTGGGCCGGCCCAAACTGGGGCGTCGGGTGGCCAGGCTTCAGCGGAGCCACATCCTTTTGACGCCTGCGGGCGTCAAATAGGATCTGCCTTGAACGCCTTAAGACCCAAATAGGGTTCCCAAATCCACCCCTTGAGACCCATCGCACAAAAAAGGGCCCCTGGCATATTTTAGATTATAAAAAATATATTTGAGATTATTTCAAGAAAATCTGGTTGTTCATTTGATGATTCTTCATCCAAGTGTACAACAATTGAGTTTCCGCAAACTCAGATGTTTTTTATAACCTAGGGCCCAGGCAATACATTTCAGGCAGCAGTTACTAAGCGAACTAAGCATAGCTCAGATGGTTATGTTTCTTGTGGTGGAACCAACCTATCAGGGTTCAAGTTCTATACTTGGAATCAACATGGCAATGGATACCTACAACCCACGAATCCGGATGGTAAAAACCTATTAGGGTAAGGGTTTGTGAAAAACAAATACCCATAGATTTATAAATGTGAAACAATTATACCCATTGGGTAAGATGGGGACGGGTATGCGAAGGCAAACCCACACCAGTGTACCATCATACCCATATATTAATTTCTTCTAGCAGTAAGTTCCATGTGTCATTTAGTAAAGGGCAAAAAAACCTAGCCATATTGACCTAGGCTAACGCAGCCGCTAGGCTCAACCCTAAATCCCCCCCCCCCCTAGTATGTCTATGATCTTGTTTAAAATGTGTTGATCCTATTTTGTGAACTAATGATTTTGTCTCTTATTTTGTCGATCTTATTATATAGTCTCCTTCATTTGATTATATCAAAGTAGGAACTGCAGAAGTATCTTCAATAAAATAAAATTAGGAAAAAAATGTGTCCCTTTTGTTTGTCTTGTAGTTGGGAAAAAGAAGAAAAAACAGACGGTGTCCGAGATAGTTATGCAGAAATGCTGAAAAATACATGGTAAAGTGCCAATTAAGTAAGGTGTCCGAGATAGTTATTTTTACCTACTAGTAAGTGTGCACGTGCAACACACGTATAATTATTGATTGCATTTCATGTAGATGCCAACACGTGGTAGATAAAAGGTTGCTTTGCGTCTTGTGGCGTATAGAAAAGCTTGACAACGCATGAAAGGATGAATGTTCATGTCTGGTATACACAAAGTCACAAACATACATAAAACTGGAGAATATAAATCAACCCATACAACTCGCAATTTCATGTCTCCGTTTACTCTTTATATGCATCAAGATGCCTTTGACATGTAAATGTTTAGTTCATTCTGCACGAAGTGTCAAAGCACTAAAAATCCAAAGCTAAACTTGGCAAGCAACAAACACAATTCTACAAAGTTTCCCCTCTTTCATCTGTGTTCATCCTCCTCCAAGCCAACAAGCTTTCATGCCAAATGCGAAAAGAACAATGCACTGAATAAATACAAGGGTAGACACAGGAAAACAATAGTACAAAATAACATCCCGGGACACAATGGGGACATATGGAGAAGCACCAGTTGTAGAAAATAAGAAAAAAAATGCAAGTCATGACCATTTTTGATAGTTTTTTCTTTACACCCACTTATGTGTAATGCTATCAAACAATAAAAATAATTTGATGGTCATTAGGTCCTAACCATTAACCGAATGAACAACGAAAGGACCTTAAAGTATTTATACATAGAAGAATAGTAAAAAAATATTTATTTATAGATGGTTATGTGAGAAAAAAACCACATCCTGCAATTTAGACCATCCAACCCCTTTTTGAAGTGAAAGGAGTTCCAAATGTAACAACTTAAAATAAACCAACTCTAGCAGTACAAGTGTTACAAACTAAGAAAATACAAATAATGTGTTGATGACACATGTAAACGGCATCTGCTAAGAAACACCGAAGATATAAAGATAGCACACTCTGGTTAGTAATGCATAGAAACCTTATTTTGAAGTATACAAGTCAGCACAGGCACGCCGTGTAAGTTCACCAGAAACCATAAATGCTGGCTGGGCAGTTGTCTTACAAGCAACATAACAAATCTAAATTAACAGGTACATGAAGCAAAGTTTGCAGGAGCGCCTCTTCCATCGCAGTCACATTCTGTAGTGAAGATGTGCCAAAATGAACAGAAATATATTATTATAAAATAATAAAAGTGCACCCATGTGCGTCCGTATCACAAAAACCTCGATAAGGAAACAAAACTAAAAATAGAGTAGCACAAAAACCACATTTGTGAAGGAAATATGCCCTAGAGGAAATAATAAAGTTATTATTTATTTCTTTATTTCATTACAAATGTTTATTATTCATGCTAGAATTGTATTAACCGGAAACTTAGTACATGTGTGAATACATAGACAAACAAAGTGTCACTAGTATGCCTCTACTTGACTAGTTCGTTGAATCAAAGATGGTTAAGTTTCCTAGCCATAGACATGAATTGTCATTTGATTAACGGGATCCCATCATTAGAGAATGATGTGATTTACTTGACCATTCCGTTAGCTTAGCACTTGATCGTTTAGTATGTTGCTATTACTTTCTTCATGACTTATACATGTTCCTATGACTATGGGATTGCAACTCCCGAATACCAGAGTAACACTTTGTGTGCTATCAAACATCACAACGTAACTGGGTGATTATAAAGATGCTCTACAGGTGTCTCCGATGGTGTTTGTTGAGTTGGCATAGATCGAGATTAGGATTTGTCACTCCGTGTATCGAAGAGGTATCTATGGGCCCTCTCGGTAATGCACATCACTATAAGCCTTGCAAGCAATGTGACTAATGAGTTAGTTGCGGGATGATGCATTACGGAACGAGTAAAGAGACTTGCCGGTAACGAGATTGAACTAGGTATTGAGATACCGACGATCGAATCTCAGGCAAGTGAAAGTGCGTTATATCGACTAGAGGGGGGTGAATAGGCGATTTTTATGAATTCTTCACTGAGGAATTTGCCGGTGAAGAAAATCCTTAGCGAAGAACTACTTGCAGCGGAATAAGTACTCAGAAGTAAGCATAACAGAATACAGGCATGGTCATCATGATGAAATGAAGACACGCACAGAGTACAGAAAGTGTAAACACGGGATAACACAAGATGAAGACAAACTGACTGAAGAAATTGAACTGAGGAAATTGAGAAAGTCTTCAGTCAAAGTCTTCAAACACAGATATGAACAAACACTCAACACAGTAATGAGGAAATGAAAGAGTTGAGGAAATAGAACCCGATAAGGTTGGTGAAGACAATGATTTGGTAGACCAGGTTCCAAGCTGCTGCCTCGGTTGTACGTCTGGTTGGAGCGGTGAGTATTTAAACTCGAGGACACACAGTCCCGGACACCCGGTCGTGAGCACGCAGCTCGGGACACCAAGTCCTCACCGTATTCTCCTTGAACTAAGGTCACGAGAACTCGTCCAATCACTCGTGGTAAATCTTGAGCGACTTCCAAACTTTCACAGACTCGGTCACTCGGCGATCCATAATTCCTCTTGGATGCTCTAGACCATGACGCCTAACCGTCTGGAAGAAGCACAGTCTTCAAAGGTAACAAGCGTCGGATCCATGCAGGATCAATCTCTTCAGTGATGCTCAATCACTTTGGGTTTGTAGGGGTTTGGTTTTGGGTTTTTCCTCACTCGATGATTTTCGCTCAAAGTCCTCGGATGATGGGATGCTCTCAAATGACAAGTGTCAAGTTCTCTCTGAGCAGCCAACCAGCTAGTGGTTGTAGGGGGGGGGCTATTTATAGCCTAGGGAGCAGCCCGACATGATAAGACATAAATGCCCTTCAATGATATGACCGTTAGGTAGATAAGATGTTTTGGGACAGCTGGCGCATAGCACAGCAACGGTCGGAAATTTGACTCTCAAATTCCTCAGGGCTATCATGTTCCTCACTTTGTGTAGGCAATCCGCCTTTGGCGAATTCCTAACTCCTCGGTCGAGAACAAATTCCTCGGCGACGGAAGAACTTCGTCTCATCCTTTGAAGAAATTGACTGAATCTGTATGAGATTTCATTTGGCTTCAATCGATGGGATTGGTATGTGTAGGATTTTGAGTTGAGATTCAATTGGTAATTTTTCGTTTGTATTTCCTCGACCCCTTTAACAAAGACGGTGTTTCCTATGACTCAAGAAAGAGAAAAACGAAACTACGAAAACAAAAGTCTTCACGCTTCATGTTCCTCGAATGAATACCAAGTCTTCAAGGCCACACCACTTTCTTCACTTTCAAAGTCTTCAGAAAGTCTTCAGAATACCAAAGTCTTGATTGAAGAACTTCATTTTTAGGGGCGACTTTCTGTCAGAATATCAAAACTCCTCATAGACTTATAGACTGTGTACACTCATAAACACATTAGTCCCTTAACCTATAAGTCTTCAATACACCAAAATCACTAAGGGGCACTAGATGCACTTACAATCTCCCCTTTTGGTGATTGATGACAATATAGGTTAAGTTTTCAACGAGGATAAACATATGAAGTGTAAATCACGATATTGAGGAATTTGATTGCAAGATATAGAAGAACTCCCCACGAAGATGTGCATAGTGAGGAATTTGCTTTTGAGGCAATGCACATTTGAAGAGTTGAATCATGGAGATCTCCCCCTATATCTTGTAATTCATGCACGCATTTGACATATAATATGAAGAATTTGAAATGCATGATGAAATATGGTGAATGATGTAATTCAGCATGCGTGTATTAACATATAACGAAGAATAAGCATGCAGAGGAACACATCAAAAGTATCAGAGCACCATCGGATTTAAGATTACAACTCGATCCAATAAAGTTTCAGAAGAGCGAGAGTGTAACTTAGCAAAAAACGCCCATATAATAGACCCGCTTGAAGACTAACTCAAATTTCTCCCCCTTTGTCATCGAATGACCAAAAGGACCGAAACTGAGGACTAATGCCCCTGAAGAATTTCAAGTTGATGGAGGAGCGACAGCGTCGTCGGGGTCGGTTGTCGTAGTAGGGCCTGCCGCAGTGTCGTCCAAGTCTTCATTGTCATCAGTGTCGCGCGATGAAGAATAGGAGTTGGCCACCAAGGAAGGAACCTTGACCTTTTTGAATTTCTTCGGTGGAGGTGCAGACCAGTCAAATTCTTCCTTGAGACCCATTTTCTTCAGATCTTCTTCACTGTAGACATGAGACGGAAAAACCTAGGTACGGTTGAAGGTTTCATGGAGGTAGTATTGGTTTTTCTTCACTGCATTGTGTGTTGAGGTCATGTTGTGAAGAATTGAACCAAACTGACGCTTGACCCATTTGTGATTGCGATAAACTTTCTGATGAAGACTGAGGAGTAACTCACGATCAGTCCATCGCCTGGTCTTTGTGGCTTGAGGATTTTGCTTGGCATTGTTGTTGGCGGCGAGTCATGTGTGGCGAGTCATCATTGGTGGAGTAGGATGCAGCCTTGTGAAATTGACCATCCAATGGACGAATGCCTTCATCTATCACAGCAGCTTGCCTTGCCTTTGTCATCACCGAGTAAAATGTCCGTTTGAGGACTTCAATTGGAGGCAAGTAGCTGCAGTGGTTCGAGTATAAGCCTTGTAATTGAGTGAAGACCTTGTCACGATGAACCTCATAATCCATGGTGCATAAGGCTTCACTCAAAAGGTGACATAGAAATGTTTGCCAGAGTCCTCATTAAGAAATCATGGAAGTTGACGGGAACGCCATGAATGATACTGAAAAGCATATTCTTCATGATGCCAACGACTTCTTCATCATATTGAAAAGAATGGATCCTTTGGTTTTGGCAGAGGAGTGTCAGTGAGTTGCATCACTACCTCAGGAATCACAATCTCAGGTTCTTCAGGCTGAGGATTCTCTGGTACCTCTTCATCTGCAGTCTGCGTGTTCAAATGAGTAGCAGCAGCAGGTTCTTCAGCACTAGTGGCTGGAATTTCTTCATGCACGGATGAGGTGGGATGAGTTTCTTCAGAGCCCATTTGAACTGTTGGTGCAGGGGACTGAGGAATTTGTTGTATTGGGGTGAAGAGTGGAGAATTTGGATGCTGACTGTCCCCAAAGGCATTGTTCATCACTGGCGTTGTGCTTCCAATATCCACATCTTCTTCAATTTCTTCAACACCAGCCTCTTCAGCCGTGAACTGAGGCATTGGTGAGGATACAACAGGAGTAGAAGGGATCGCATCCACTTCAATTTCTTCATCAATCTGCTCTGACGAAGCATCATAATGATTTTCTTCATCAGATCCGCTAGGGATCTCATAGTCTTCACCAAAAGGAACAAGGTCCTTTGATGGCATGGTGGAAATTGGAACAGCATCTATTGGATTTTCGAACGAGCTTGTCATAGGCTTCATCTTCTTTGGAGCTGAAGATTTTGAAGCAGTTGATGTTTTCCTTTTCTTCACTGCAGCTCGCTCTGCAGCCTTGGTCTTCTTCACATCTGATGCAGATGGAAGGATAGGAGTTGGTATAGGCGCGGGAGGAGCTGAGGAATCTGTTTGAATTTCCTCGGTATGGCGATCACGGTTGCCACGACTTCTTGATTTCTTCAGCGCACCACTAGTGGATGCCACGGCAATTTTTTTGGGCTGGAATGGAGTCATCAGCCCTGGAACTAGCATTGTCTTCAGCAGGCTGAAAATCATCAGCGGTGCTGGCATGTTCTTGAGTAGGCTGAGCAGAGGCTCCAACCTAAGGAACTTCTTGTTGCGTTGGAGCTGCAACATTGGTGAACTTCTTAGTCAGGTTGACAAATCCGACTTTGGCTCCTTGCCAATCAGCATAATAATCATTGAAGTCATCGCTGAGGGCTTTGATTTCAGACTGGATTTTGAGGAGTTCATCAGTTGTCATTTTGACAACGTTTTTCCTCAGGAACTTCTCTTTTCTGAACTGAGCCTTCTTGATCTGCCTAGCCTTCTCAAATTTTGATTTCTCTTTAGTGATGAAATGGGTCAGCATGTGACTTTGGCCAGGAGTCAAATGAAAATCAGGCATAGGGGTGTTTGGGTCCTTGTGCCAGAGATCAATGTAATCGAGGATCGCCCTTGGATCCAAAAGCAGTGGCACAGGTGTGCCTTTGGCTCTAGCGGCCCTAACTTGCCTGTCTCTGATGATTTCTGCAAGTTCATCATCATCAGCTTCATCGTCAGATGGCACTTGGAAGGCAACCTGTTTCTTCTTCGGACTTGGCCGAGGACCTCATCCAGCCGTTGCCTTTGTCTTGAAGTGTGGGGCCTGATGAAGAATTTGGTGCGGTGAGGAACTCATTTGAGACACCAGAGGCAATAGAGATGCCTGCAGTCCTTTGGCACGTGGCGGATGCACAGTCTTGAGGACTTAGCCGGAGCAGCTGAGGACTTTGGAGGAGGAGCTGAGGATTTTGGAGGAGCAGGAGCAGCATGAGGAACTGGCCGTGAGGGCTTTGAAGATTCTGGCCTTGAGGGCATTGCTGAGGAACTTGGCCGTGAGGGCACTGTTGGTGAAGCACTTGGCTTGTGTGCGGGCTTCTTTGCCATTGATTTTCTAGGCTTGACAGAGGCCTCAGTGGCAGCAGATGGCAGAGTCTTCATTGAATTTCCTCACCGCTTCTTTGGCTTCTCTCGCCAACTTGGCTTGGCGCTTGGCCCATTCTTCAGAAAATCCTCACCACGCTTGATCTTTGGTGGGGTCGACTTCTTGTCCGGTGCCAATGGAGCTCTTGGGCATGGAGGATTAAGTGCTAATTTCTTCATATACTTTGGAGTAACATACATGTACTCCTCCATTCTCTTGCCCATCTCCTTTCAATCCTCTGTATGCGCACCTTGCGCTGATTTTTGTTCTCCTTTCCGAACTTGGCCTCATCAGGTGTGCAATAGTCAGCATATATGTCCTCAGGTATTTCAAAAGCAGTCATGACCTCAGGCCTCTTTCCTCCTTTCTGGGGCTTCTTACCGTCAGCCATAGTCTTCAAATGAGGAATTTGAACAATCGAATTCTCTGAAGAAGTATGCAACTTTTCTTTGAGGAACGCTGCAAATGAGTTAAGTTGATGAGAACCTAGTGATTCAAAGCGGACATGAGTACTGTGAATGCAGTATAGTTGCGAGGAATTTGGATAGGTCATATGCGTTCTCGTAAGGTTTTTCAAAAGAACAAGTTTGAGGAATTTGACCAGATGAGCCTTGAGGAATTTCACTAAGCGATCTTTGTCTTAGGTTCGAGTTGTATAGATCGAGGATCCACACAATTGAGGAATCTTGAAGAAAAATCATTGCTTAGAGAAGCGAATCAAGAGCATATTATGTTTGAGGTGTTCATATGTGTGAAGATTTGAAGAATAAACACCTTTGAAGATTTTCGGAAGGCTTGAGAATCAAAGCGAGCAATAAAAGTAACTTTTAATTACTCAAGTAAAGAACACGCATTTAACCGAGAGGTGTAGATTAGAAGTTCGTCGATTCAGATCTTCCACGCCTCTAACTCGGCGAGGAAGACAGCTACTCTGATGGCGGCGGAGTGAAGATTTCCGTGGTCGGGCGCGAGTCTGACGGCTGACGAGGTCGAGGCGTTGAAGCTCTTCCTCACCGCCATTTATGGAGTAGTGGCGGCGCTTAGGGTTTGAGAAGCTCGGCGAGAGAGAGAGCGGTCGATCGGAGTAAAGGAAGTGAGGAAGGGAGAGGGGGTATATATAGCCACGGTGAAAACTGTTCGCCCGAAGATTTTGGATGAACGTGCCCCTGACCCTTCTCATTCGCTTGACATGTGTCACCCACGTACGGAAAAGTGGAGATCGTGTTAGATCGTGGGTGAATAGATAAGTCTATCGTGGGAAGCGGAACGGTTTGAGCGGCAAAGCCGGAAATTTGGATAAGATAAGTTGAAAGTTCCGTTCGCAATTTCTTCAGCTGACAAGAACACAGTGAAGATTTTGAACGAGTTTCAAATAGAACGCACATGAAAAGTTTGTGAATAGATTTGGTTGAGTATAGCATAGAGGGGGAAAGATCCGATCACATTCACTTAGCAGAAAATGCAACTTGAAAAAATAGCCATAAGTGAATGCTGTAGAGGACATAAACCCATATATATAGATATAGCCAATGAAGAAAAACGACGGAAACAGTGAAGATTTTGCAAAGTTGAAGAATTTGAAAAAGCTGAAGAATTTCAAAGCGAGGAAAAACTCAAATTGAAGATTTTCAATTTTGGTGGTGGCGTGACCCACCGTATAAGAAAGATGAGTTCGGACACCGCTGCATACAATTGTCGTAGGGTTACGAGAATCAAATTCTTCATTAATTTCTTCACACTTAGAGTGTTATTCTTCATTGATTGAAGGAAAACGTTTCTTCATGTGTTGCACATCTAAGTCATCAATTTTGCATAAGTGTTAGGATGAGTGTCCTTTTCAAAGAACATTCGAAGATTCTAAGATATTTAGCTCACACCGCAACTTGCTAAATCTCTTCTCATCCAAGGGCTTTGTGAAGATATCGGCTAGCTGTTCTTGGTCTTCACATGCTCGATGGAGATGTCGCCCTTCAACACATGATCACGAAGAATATGATGACGAATCTGAATGTGCTTTGTCTTCGAGTGCTGAACTGGGTTGTGAGCAATCTTGATGGCACTCTCATTGTCACGATGAGAGGAACATTCTTCACGTTGATGCCGTAGTCCTTGAGTGTTTGCTTCATCCACGCAATTGAGCACAAGAAGAGCCAAGAAGCAATGTACTCGGCTTCCGCATGAGATAGTGATACGCAGTTCTGCTTTCTTCGAGGACCAACGGACCAAAGATCGTCCGAGGAAATGACAAGTACCAGATGTTGACTTGCGGTCCACACGATCACCAGCATAGTCGAGTCGAGAATATCCAATGAGATCAAAAGTAGAGCCCTTGGGGTACCATAATCCTAGTGTTGGTGTGTGAGCTAGATATCGAAGAATATGCTTCACACCTTATGGTGTGATTCCTTGGTGTAGCTTGAAATCGGGCACACATGCAAACACTAAGCATTATATCTGGCCTAGATGCACATAAGTACAATAAAGAACCAATCATGGAGCGGTATACCTTGTGATCGAAGTCAATACCATTTTCATCAGTGCATAGATGGCCATTTGTGGGCATAGGAATTTTGACGCCTTTGCAATCTTGCATGCCGAATTTCCTCAGGACATCCTTGAGGTATTTCTCCCGAGATAGGAATATGCCATTGCGCTATTGACGAATTTGAAGACCTAAGAAGAATTTCAACTCTCCCATCATAGAAATTTGATATTCGTCACTCATCATATAGGCAAATTCATCACTATAACGTTGGTCAGTACAGCCAAAGATAATATCATCAACGTATATTTGGCACACAAACAGTTCACCATCGTAAGATTTAGTAAAGAGAGTAGGGTCGAGTGAACCGGGTGTGAAGCCATTCTTCACGAAGAATTCCTTCAAAGTATCATAACACGCCCGAGGGGCCTACTTGAGGCCATAGAGGGCCTTGTTGAGTCTGAAGACTTTGTCGGGATTCTTTGGATCTTCAAAACCTGGGGGTTGAGCAACATATACTTCTTCCTCAAGCTTACCATTGAGGAATGCACTGTTCACATCCATTTGATATAAAGTGGTATTATGATGGTTAGCATAAGCAAGTAATATGCGAATAGCCTCAAGTCTAGCAACAGGTGCAAAAGTTTCATCGAAATCAATTCCTTCAACCTATGTGTAGCCTTGAGCTACAAGTCGTGCCTTATTCCTCACCACAAGGCCATTTTCATCTTGCTTGTTGCGGTAGATCCACTTTGTGCCAATGATATTATGCTTGCGAGGATCTCGGACGTTTGACGGTTCGAGACATTGTTGAGCTTGAACTGATGTAATTCTTCTTGCATGGCCTAAATCCACTCAGGCTCCAGAAATGCTTCATCTACCTTAGTGGGCTCTGGTGCTTCAATGTCATCGATGATCTTGTCAACTTGCACTTCTTTTGCAACGCGAGGATGAGCTGGTTGTCGTCGAGGAATTTGATCAGCATTTTCTTCAAAGATTATCTTCAGTGCATCATTTCGGCGTTCTTAGCGTTTAGGAATGAATTCTTCACAGATTCTTGATGGGAATGACATCCTCGGTTGCCTTGAACTTGATAGATTCCACAGCTGTTGGTTCATCTATCACAGAAGGTAGGTGCTCTCTTTGCGAGCCATTAGTTTCATCGAACTGCACATGTACAGTTTCAACAACCTTGTGAAGAGCGATGTTGAAGACTCTGTAGGTGTGCGA
Organism: Aegilops bicornis; assembly: GCA_021605145.1. Classification (NCBI taxonomy): domain Eukaryota; kingdom Viridiplantae; phylum Streptophyta; class Magnoliopsida; order Poales; family Poaceae; genus Aegilops; species Aegilops bicornis. The sequence continues at coordinate 421,345,768 of CM038669.1, read as the reverse complement.
GTCCTTTTCGTAACCAAGCATAAAACCTTCATGTGCTTTCGGTGCCAATTTGGCATTGTGATGAGGATCTCTAATCCAACATTTGGCACCGAAGACTTTGAAATAACTCACATTGGGTTTCTTGTCAGTGAAGAGTTCATAGGCAGTCTTCTTGAAGAATTTGTGAAGATATACTCTGTTGATGATGTGGCACGCGGTATCAATTGCATCAATCCAAAGCGACGAGGCGTTTTGTATTCATCAAGCATAGTGCGAGCCATCTCAACAAGAGTTCTGTTCTTGCGCTCCACGACGCCATTTCTTTGAGGAGTATAAGGAGCAGATAACTCATGAGTAATACCAAGTTCATCAAGATAGTCATCAAGACCAGAATTCTTGAACTTCGGTTCCATTATCACTCTGATGTGCTTGATCTTCACACCAAAGTTGGTTGAAGCCCTCGAGGAAAAACGTTTGAAGACTTCACGCACTTCATGTTTGTAAGTGACAATGTGTACCCATGTGTAACGAGAGTAATCATCAACAATAACAAAGCCATATAGAGATGCATCATTAGTAGCTGCTGAGTAATGATTTGGACCAAAGAGGTCCATGTGAAGCAATTCGAATGGACGAGTAGTGGTCATGATAGTCTTATTTGGATGCTTGGCCTTGGTCATTTTTCCAGCTTCACGGGCTCCACACAAGTGATCCTTGAGGAATTTGACATTTTCAATGCCAATGACATGCTTCTTCTTCGCAAGCGTGTGCAAATTCCTCATGCCTGCGTGACTAAGTCGTCGATGCCATAGCCAGCCTATACGAAGCTTTTGCAAGTAGGCACACGGCTGGTTGTGGTCTGTAGAGAAATCAACAATATACAAGTCTCCTCTCCTAAAGCCTTCGAAGACTTTGGAATTGTCAGCTTCCATAAGCACAACACAACGATACTTGCCAAAGACAACAACCATATCAAGATCACAAAGCATTGAGACTGACATGAGGTTGTATCCTAAGGACTCAACAAGCATGACTTTGTCCATGTGTATGTCCTTCGAGATCGCAACCTTACCAAGACCCAATACCTGACTTTTGCCTTTGTCAGCAAAGATGATATGCTTCAGATGTGATGGTGATAAGGGAGCATCCATCAATAGATTCTTGTCACCAGTCATGTGATTTGTACATCCACTATCGAGGACCCACTCATTTGCTTTGGGTTGATCATTCTGCAGATGAATTAGTGCAACTTACGATCTCATATACTTCATCAGTGAAGAATATGATATCAATTTCATCAGAGGAATTTCATCAAGCAGTAAAACAGATATAGCAGTATGAGGACGTGTGAAATGAAAGTTCATTTCTTCAAGATTAGCCTGCGTTCTTTCAGGCAATTTTGTCAGGTCCCTAGCAAATTCTGCAGACGTTAAAGCTCGTCCGGAGACCTGACCCTGCAGAAGAGATTAGTTCTTTTTCTTCACCACCCACATCTGAAGGGGTGGCAAAGAGTTCATCACTCTACGAGCTCCATATGAGAATGGTGGCATAGAATCCAATCCATTTCGTTCCACATATGAGGGGTTAGGGTAAGCATATGAATAAGCAGAGAAATTCTTCGAGGACTGAACATATTGGTTTGAAGAATAATGCACATATTCATAGCCCTTAGCTCTACCCTGCGAAACAGAGCTGTTAGCACGATGATAATCATATGAGGACTTTGATCCTTTTGAGGAATTTGATCCACGTGAGGAATTTGGTCCGTATGAGGACTTGGATCCATATGAAGAGTTTGGTCCATATGAAGAGTTTGATCTGGGTTCCTATTCTTCATAGGTGGTGTCATGAGGACATTCACCTGAAGACTTTCAAGGCACTTCTTGGGAACCCAGATTTTCTTCATAGGAGAACCGTTCTCGCGATTAGTGCCAACATATCTAGCAAATACTTCACTATTCTGATTGTTGAACAGTTTATAGTTGGAGTCAAATGACTCATCAGAAGAATGAGGAGATTCGCATGTAAAGCCAGATAAGTTAGATGGATCAACTGGAGGTCCCTTTGCAGCAACCCATGAGGTTTTGGGGTACTGCTCAGGCTTCCAATATGTTCCATCGGCATTGAGTTTCCTCTCAAAGGCAATACCCTCTTTCCTAGGGTTTCTGTTGAGGATCTGCTTTTAAGCACATCACAAAGAGTCGATGCCCTTTGAGGCTTTTGTACATGCTGTCATGTACAATTCCTTCAGCCCTGCATTGTTAGTGATACTAGCAATGTCCTCGATGAGGAATTAGTGAAAGCGAGGACAGGTGAAGAATTTGTAACAGTTGAAGCATTTGAACATTCGGTGAAGAATTAAGCGATTCACGTTCGATGCACTTTAAGCACGGAGGAACAAATTCTTCCTGAGAAGCGCTGATTTGTTGAGCAAGTAATGAATCACGCTCCTTCTGAAGATCTTCATAACTCACTCTTAGCTTCTCAAGATCTTGCTTTCTTTGAAGAAATTCATAATAAAGCTTCTCATGATCAGATAAGAGAGTGTTATGATGACCTTGAAGGCTGTCAAACCTAGACTGAAGTCTCTGAAGATTTTCAGCCAGGGCTTTAGTGCGATCTATTTCTTCACCCAACATATCATCACTTTTGTCTAGCATGTTTTGAACCTTTTCAAAAGCCATTTGTTGTTTCTGACAATCTTAGCAAGTTTAGAGTAGCTGGGCTTGAGATCTTCATCGATTCATTCTCACTAGATTCGGAGGAGGTATATTTGAGTACCTTGGCACCCTTTGCCATGAAGCAATAGGTGGGAGCGTAGTCATCATTATCTTCATCAGCCTTGTTGGTGAGGTCAGTTTCTTCAGAGTTGAAGATGGACTTGCTGACGAATGCAGTAGCGAAAGCCAGACTTGCCACACTGGACTCGGACTCCTCTGATGCCTCCTCTTCCTCATGTTCCTCAGATTCAGCTTCAGAGTCCATTTCCTTGCCAATGAATGCCTGAGCCTTCTTGGAGCTGCTCTTCTTGTGAGATGAAGACTTTGAGGATTTTGATGATGAAGATTTTGACAATTTCTTCTTCTTCTTAGCGTCATCAGAACTGTAATCCTTGTATTTCTTCTTCTTTAATTCATTTTCCCACTGAGGACAATCTTGAATATAGTGACCAAGTTTCTTGCATTTGTGGCATAGCCTTCTCTTATAGTCACTGGATGAGGAATCACTGCTCCTTGAGGATTTTCCAAAGCGACCACGTCTTGAGAACTTACGGAACTTCTTCACGGCGATTGCTAGCTCCGGCTTAATTCTTCGTGGTCACCAAGGCTACTACCACAGTCTTCACAATCAGATTCGCATACAGCCTTGGCCTTGAGGCACGTGATTTGCCATAGCTAGAACCATATAGATCTCTTTTCAGCAAGTTGGAACTCATGAGTATTTAGCCTCTCGAGGATATCAGCGGGATCAAGTGACTTGTAGTCAGCACGTTCTTGTATCATCAGTGCCAGAGTATCAAATGAGGAATCAAGCGATCTCAACGATTTCTTCGCCACCTCATGGTCGGTGATGTCAGTGGCACCAAGCGCTTGAAGCTCATTTGAGATGTCAGTGAGGCGATTGAAGGTTTGTTGAACATTTTCATTGTCGAGTCTTTTGAAGCGGTTGAAGATATTGCGAAGAACATCAACTCGAGAGTCACGCTGAGTTGAGACTCCTTCATTTACTTTGGACAACCTATCCCAGATAAGCTTAGCAGTTTCCAAAGCACTCACTCTTCCATACTGTCCTTTCACTACAACAAAACAAAGATTAAGTAACACCATCATGTAACATATAGAAAGATGTGTTACAGATCAAAAACACAGTAACACATCGTGTGTGTTGCAGCGCAGACAGTAACACATATCTGATAAGGTTCGAAAATGTGTTACCGGATTACCATAGTAACATATAAGTTTGTGCCGCTCCAGGTGTGTTACAAACTGTTGGGACAGTAACACATAATTCTGTCTTGCCGCATAGTGTTACAAGCTATATAACATTAGATAAAAACAATTAGTGTAAACTATATTTTAATAAAAAAGAATAGTGGCACAATGCTTACAAACATAGGTTCAAATTTTCACTCAATTAATTTTCTCAACAATCTTTGTCCATAACATAAGGTTGAACATAGGTCTTGTACATTTTTTCTGTATTACTTGAACCTTAATTGAGATACATATATGAATCAGTTGGAACTACTTCAAATATATGTGCATAAATTCATTCATTTAATCTAACAATAATAGTGAATAATTTCAAAAAATGTTCTTGAAATTATAGAGCATATTATATATACATATTCCTCCCATAAATATTCAAGACATGTGAGGTAGATGCATATTATATGTACGTAATAATCTTGCAATGAAAAATTGAGAACATGTAGCCTGTAAACAAGTGAGACCGGCTAAACAACCCAACAGAACCCAGGAACATTTGACATGCATGAACAAAATAGAATGACCAACAATGGGGGATATTTGATATGCGTGCACGAAATATTGTAAACATGAGTTAATACAAGAAAAAAGGCCCATTATTGATGTGTACAAGCATCGAACCTGATACTTCAAGCTTGGGCAAACTATTGATTACCAACGTGCTACACGCGCTACTATGCTTAATTTGAATAATTGCAGTATTAATTAAAAAGGAACGGCTCCGTCAAGGCCCGTCCGATTTTTTTAGCAACGCTGGATGCATTAGGTGCTCTCATATTATTAAATTGGGCTGCGATTCGGTGACTTAGGCCCGGTTCTGCTTCTGGAAATTTGCACCCAGTTTTCCTTCTTTTAATGCTGGTTTTTTTGTCATCAGTTTTTTTGGCTTTCTTCCGGTTTTCTGTTTCTTTTGCCTATTTCTTCTTTTTTATTTTTATGCATTTCAAATTTCATTAAAAATCTTCAAATTCGTGAATTTTTTCTCTTGAAATATGTGGACATGTTTTCTTGAGGTTCGTGGACTTTGTTGAAAATTGAAAACAATTTTCAAAATCATGAATGCTTTTTCTAAAATTCTGGGAACTTCTTTTCCAAATTCAAGAATTTTTTTATAGACACAATATTTTTTTCAAATTCAGAAACTTCTTTTCAAGTCTGGGGACTGTGGACATTTATTTTTCGCGAAAACAATTCCAAGCCGGGATTTTTTCAAATTTGTGGACTTTTTCAGTACGCAATTTTTTGACTTGGGATTTTTTTTTCAAGTTCGCAAATGTTTTTGGAATTGATGATTTTTAAAATTTTATAAAGTTTTCCAAATTCAGGAACTTTTTTCAAATTTGAGATATTTTTTTAGTTTGTGAACAATATTCAAATTCATGAACTATTTTTATAAGTGACGAACATTTCTTTCAAATTCGTGAACATTTTTCGAAGGTAGAAACTTTTTTCAACCCGCAAACAATTTTTCATAATCTAACGTAAACCGGTCGAAATAGCCGAGCGAGTGAATGAGTTTGCGCGAGCGACCTTGCTTAGCTGGGTCGACCGACAGTGCACGGCGCGTCAGCGTTAGTTGGTGTTTCTTCCGCCACAAGCTTTGTATACGCGCTCTCCATTTTTAATATGCTATAACACAAAAAATTAAACACATCCAAATCAAACAATTCACAAATTCAAATTCACTGGAGCATGTCATTGAACGTATACTTTCATCGTTTGTTTTGCATACGAATTCAAATTTTCTCAAATTATATTTTGTCTCTCGCGATGAGACATTATATTTTGTCTCTCACACTGAGACGTAAATATTTCTTGTTGTATGTGATATTTCATTTGATATAAGATGTGAAAGTTGGGAGCTTATTGGCAAGAAGAACCATTTATATAGGTAACCATGAAAGTAAAAGTTTATCCTCAGCTCGGGGGTAACCTAGAGGTTACCTCTTGTATACCGAGCTAAGAGCAACTCTAATGGATCTAACATATTGGCCCGATCCAAAAAGACATACCAATATGCGGTTTATGGGCCATAAAATGACTAGCAGATCCTGCATCTTGGCCCATCCCACATATTTTTTTTCAGGAAACCTAAAACCGCCCCCTTTGGAGTGGTATATGCACGGGATCCGAGGGCGCATTTCCCGGATCCTACAAACCCATTTTGGTAGAAGAATGGGGAGGCACAGAAGACCAGGGAGTGATCTTACCAGTGTTGGTTGGGTGCCCTGGTCTGGAGCGGAGGGAGGTCGGGTGGTGACTGTCGGGCGTCCTGGTCGTCCTGCTTGGATACTCCTAGATTGGTCAACTAAAGGGAGTTCTGGTCATTGTTGTACTTGAGCAAAGGGAGGTCGGAGTTGAACCAGGCGGGATAGCAGACCAAAGACGCTAGATCTCGCGAGGTAGAGAAGCATGCTCCATCTAGCCGTCGGGATAGCAGACCAAAGACGCTGGCGAGTCGTCTTCAACCTTAATGTATCCATCCTGGTTACATTATGTGCAAAATAGGTTCTACATTTAATTTCAAATTTGTTGAATATCTGGTTTTACTGCGTGCTTATAGTCTGTAGCTTTTAAATGTACATCTCTTTCTGTCTCAAGTTGTTTATCATTCTACTGTTACAGAATATTTGCGGGGAGCTCGGATAGTGTCGATGCCTCAAGGGTTTATGCATATCAACTCCATGTTGTTTAAAGCCACTTTAATCTTGGTTTCCAGGTATATGTTTATGCAGTCATATGGACGTGCTCATAGACAATTCGTATGGAATGCTTAAATTGTTTATAACTTTGCCATGGAATGTCTCTCGTTAGAAAACATCTTACGGGTACTTTCGTAACGTACTAGAAAGCACATACACACACATGCCCAACGCAACAACAAGCACACATATACAACATAGATGCTTTGCTCCTGATTCTCAATAGTATGATGATGCTTTGCTCAGCCACTCTAATTTTTTTTTTGCACTGGGGGCCACTTTGCATGTGCTTGGTCACTGATTGATAGTTGTTTGTGCTGCTGTGTTCAACTAATGTCCAGATACAACAAGTTAGTCTTGATTTGTACAAGAGCTAAGTACAATTGTCTCAACTCTTTTTTGTGGGTGCTTACCACACATCATCCACTTGGTGACTGTAGAAACTATTAATACAATAGCGCAACAGTTTACTACTATGTGGGATTAAATGGGATTATTTGGGCTAGCAAACGCAACATGGTTGATTCTTGGTGCCCACAAACACCCGCATAACACATGCATGCTGGTGTGGGCATTCCTCTATTAGTCCCATTTGTAGCCTGAGTGTGTATCCCTAAGGAAGTGAATGGTCATGGCACTCTTCCCGAACTACGGCCATTGTATCCATTGAAATTTGTTCATGCAAATTCTGTTATAATTGTCGTTGAATAATAATATTGATCATAATATAGGTTGCATCCAAAGTAGTTTTAAAGACTTTTAACATATCCAAACCAGAGGAATGTTCCATATGCTACTATTCAGAGTATTGATCTAGAAACTAAGAGTTCCATATGCTACTATTCGGAATATTGATCTAGATACTTAGCTAGGTGCCGAATTTGCACTTATGTGCATAGATGAACCTATTCTGGATAATGAGGAGTTAGTAAGGTAAGTTTCTGATTGCAAGAGAATTGGTGATGCATTTGCTTCAGGATACTTAACCCGACCTTCAGCTTTTGTAAGTTGCAGTCTTTTCTTCTATATTCCAAAATTAAATTTGTGTACATTCAATCACATAACTACAACGTCCATTTATCTTTTGCAGACTCAAAAGAAGGATAATTGAGTTGCAGCTGAATTCTTCGGTTGGATGAGGAAGCAAATATAATTAGAAGATTTTACTTAGCAATAATCGTAGTTTACAGTAATAGATTGAAAATGTAATATCATTCGGAAGATCTTTTCCTTTGGTCGAATTGATGCAAATTCTATGGCGTAATATTCTCCATAGATGTGTTCTCTATTGTAAAATTGATATGAATGATATGTTGTTCAACCAATAACATTGGTATTTATTCACTGTAATGCATATGTATCGTACACTCTTGTATATTCATAATAGATACCTTGATATTTCCAATTTGTGTATGTGTCATGCTTCAATTTCTCTATCATTTTAATGGTGCCAAGCATCATAATAAAATAATTAACTATTTAACCAGTTGCAATGATTTTATTAAATATATGTATATTCCATAAAATGGCCATCTACGTTTATGGTTAATAATTAAAAATACATTAATTATATGGCCACACTAATGTAGTAGTGTTACCAATGGTGTTACTATAGTTACAGAATGTGTTACCAGTGTCGTATTATGATATTTGGATATTATGTTGTTGTGTTACTATAGTCACAAAAACATGTTACCACAGTGTTCTACGTCTATAAAATATGTTAATAACGGTGTTACTATACTAACCAAAATGTGTTACCAGAGTGTTTGGTAACACACAATATGCATGTTACTATAACGTAAGTGTAACACACTTTTTGATATATGGTGGCAATTACTATATGTGACAGCGGACACCACTTAGTAACACGGTCTAATGGAACACATTTCAAAATGTGTTACGATGTGGCTTAGTAACACTATTTTGGGCCTATGGTAACACACGACTGTGTTACAAAAGCTTTGTCCTGTTGTAGTGTTTGCTCAGATGGCCACATATGATATTCTTCGCTTGAGAATTGAGTTGCTTGAATATCTTCACATCGGTAGTGTTCAGTGAGGGTGAGACAGAGGGAACACCATTTTCCACAACATACCAGAGATCGTTGTCAATTGCCTCAAGATGCATTCGCATCTTGTTCTTCCAGTAGGGGTAGTCCGTTCCATCAAAGGTAGGACACCCAGCCGAGACCTTGATCATACCTGCGGTCGACATAACTAAAACTCCAGGCGATTAAACCAAAATCACACAGAACAAGGGAGTACCTTGCCCTGATACCAATTGAAAGTGCGTTATATCGACTAGAGGGGGGGGGGTGAATAGGCGATTTTTATGAATTCTTCACTTAGGAATTTGTCGGTGAGGAAATTCCTTAGCGAAGAACTACTTGCAGCGGAATAAGTACTCGAGTAAGCATAACAGAATACGGGCATGGTCATCATGATGAAATGAAGACACGCACAGAGTACGTAAAGCGTAAACACAGGATAACACAAGATGAAGACAAACAGATCAAGAAACTGAATCGAGGAAATTGAGAAAGTCTTGATCAAAGTCTTCAAACACAGATATGAACAAACACTCAACACGATAATGAGGAAATGAAAGAGTTGAGGAAATAGAACCAGTAAGGTTGGTGAAGACAATGATTTGGTAGACCAGTTCAATCTGTCTCGGTTGTACGTCTGGTTGGAGCGGTGAGTACTTAAACTTGAGGACACACAGTCCCGGACACCTGGGCCGAGCATGCAGCTCAGGACACCAAGTCCTCACCGTATTCTCCTTGAACTAAGGTCACACAGACCTCGTCCAATCACTCGTGGTAAGTCTTCAGGCGACTTCCAAACCTTCACAGACTCGGTCACTCGGTGATCCACAATTCCTCTTGGATGCTCTAGACCATGACGCCTAACCGTCTGGAAGAAGCACAGTCTTCAAAGGTAACAAGCATCGGATCCACGCAGGATCAATCTCTTAAGTGATGCTTAATCACTTTGGGTTTGTAGGGGTTTGGTTTTGGGTTTTTCCTCACTCGATGATTTTCGCTCAAAGTCCTCAGAGGATGGGATGCTCTCAAATGACAAGTGTCAAGTTCTCTCTGAGCAGCCAACCAGCTAGTGGTTGTAGGGGGCGGCTATTTATAGCCTAGGGAGCAGCCCGACATGATAAGACATAAATGCCCTTCAATGATATGACCGTTAGGTAGATAAGATATTTTGGGACAGCTGGCGCACAACACAAAGAACGGTTGGAAATTTGACTCTCAAATTCCTCGGGGCTATCATGTTCCTCACTTTGTGTAGGCAATCCACCTTTGGCGAATTCCTAACTCCTCGGTCAGAACAAATTCCTCGTGACGGAAGAACTTTGTCTCCGTCCCTGAAGAAATTGGTGAATCGTATGAGATTTCCAATGGCTTCACTCAAGGGATTGGTAGGTGTAGGATTTTGAGTTGAGCATCACATGGAAATTTTTCCTTAGTATTTCCTCGACCCCCTTTAACGATTGGCGCTTCCTATGACTCAAGAAAGAGAAAACGAAACTACGAAAACAAAAGTCTTCACGCTTCATGTTCCTCAAATGAATCTGAAGTCTTCAAGGTCACACCAATTTCTTCACTTTCAAAGTCTTGTAAAGTCTTGAATACCAAAGTCTTGGTTGAAGAACTTCATTTTTAGGGGTCGACTTTCTCTGTAAATATCAAAACTCCTCATAGACTTATAGACCTGTGTACACTCATAAACACATTAGTCCCTTAACCTATAAGTCTTCAGTACACCAAAATCACTAAGGGGCACTAGATGCACTTATAGCAAGTAACATACCAATGACAAAGGGAACAATGTATGTTGTTATGCGGTTTGACCGATAAAGATCTTCGTAACCAGTATGAGCATTCAGGTTCTGCTATTGGTTATTGACCGAATATGAGTCTCGGTCATGTCTACATAGTTCTCGAACCCATAGGGTCCGCACGCTTAACATTCTGTGACGATTTATATTATGAGTTATGTGATTTGATGACCGAAGTTTGTTCGGAGTCCCGGATGAGATCGGGGACATGATGAGGAGTCTCTAAATGGTCGATACGTAAACATCGATATGTTGGAAGGCTATATTCAAACATCGGAAAAGGTTCCGAGTGATTCGGGTATTTTTCGGAGTACCGGAGAGTTACGGGAATTCATATTGGGCCTTAATGGGCCATACGGGAAAGGAGAGAAAGGCCTCAAAGGTGGCCGCGCCCCTTCCTCATGGACTGGTCCAAATTGGACTAGGGAAAGGGGGCGCCCCCTTCCTTCCTTCTCCTTCTCCCTTCCCTTTTTCCTATTCCATGTGGGAGGTGGAATCCTACTAGGACTAGGGAGTCCTAGTAGGACTCCACACTTTGGGCGCGCCCTATGAGGGCCGGCCTCCTCCTCCCTCCATCCTTTATATACGTAGCCAAGGGGCACCCCATAGACGCACAAGTTGATCCTTGATCTCTTAGCTGTGTGCGGTGCCCCCCTCCACCATAATCCACCTCGGTCATATCATTGCAGTGCTTAGGCGAAGCCCTACGCCGGTAGCTTCATCATCACCGTCATCACGCCGTTGTGCTGACGAAACTCTCCCTCGACACTCTGCTGGATCGTGAGTTCGTGGGACATCACCGAGCCGAACGTGTGCAGATCACGGAGGTGCCATACTTTCGGTACTAGGATCGGTTGATCGTGAAGACGCACGACTACATCAACCGCGTTGTCTTAATGCTTCTGCTTACGGTCTACAAGGGTATGTGGACAACACTCTCCCCTCCCGTTGCTATGCATCACCATGATCTTGCGTGTGCATAGGAATTTTTTGAATTACTACGTTCCCCAATAGTGGCATCAGAGCCAGGTTTAAGCGTAGATTGTAGCGACCCTACCTCAGATGGTCAAGTCTCCGTGCTTAAGTGTCATCCCTGGATAGGTAATGCTGACACACATAGTACTCGAAGGATTTATAACAAAGTAGCAATCACACACTTATTACATCGAGTGTCTCAAAAGAGAACTTATTACAATAAATATGGCTTAAGGCCATCTAAATAAGATAACAATGGAAGGCATGGAAGATAAAGTGAGTCCATCAACTCCAACGGCATAGCCGAGTGCACGACAACGGCCTAGCGAACCTTACTCTTTGTCTGAAAAGTCTGCAACATGATACGTTGCAGCCCAAAAACGGATCAGCACATGGAATATGCTGGCATAGTAACACAATAGAGCAATGAACGGAATAAATGCTATCACTACATGCATATATGGCTGGTGGAGGCTCTATGGTTAATATGTTTTTGCGAAAAGACAATTTTTCCCGACAACAAAGGAAAATATTTTATTTAACTATCATGGTAGTTGAACAACATTGAGAAGCTTCCTCCAACTCAATCCCAATTTAAAATTAGTTATCAACCCAACAAATTAAATTAGAGAGATGAGACCCATATGAAAATCCAAGATGTCCATAACCGGGGACACGGCTAACCATGATTAGTTTGTACACTCTGCAGAGGTTTGCGCACTTTTCCCCACAAGACTCGATCTCCTCCGTTGGATTTCTCGCACTACATGGTGTTTGAGAAATGGATGAGCGAGACACGATCTTTCGAAGCACTAACTCTTTACTCCGGGTGGACAGTTACACCTACTTTCCCTCTACATCTGCTAGCCCACCACTGAAAGAGGTCATGCAACATACTCAACTATGCTAGAGCCCATAATAGCTTGTGGCTGCACACGGAATTTTCTAACATGAATAATCTTATGATCCCTTTGAGCCTGGGTGGCGGACCGTAGGATGATCACACGGGTACTACGGGATATCCTAGGACAACACTGGATTCTCCAGGTGCCCAAACCAACAATCCACCCAGATGTGTATTAAAGTTGCCACCTTAAGTTGAACCATTAATTAACAATCTCACATACATCAATCGATTCACTTACCCAAACCACGTCTACGAGCATAGCATAGCAATATAAGCATAACGTAGAAGTAACTCCCAAGGGTTTGGTAATAAACAGGGCAATAGGTTCTACCTCATCAACTACTTCCCAATACCCACAAGTTAATCACATCCTAATCATGCAATGTTTGAGGATTGATACTAATGCATAAAAAAACTGGGTATGAAAAGAGTATGATCAATGTGTTACTTGCCTTGCTGATGATCCGCAAAACCTAGTGACTCGTAGTAGCACGCTTCGCACTCCGAGAATTCTATCGCAAGCAAACAATAGCACACATAAGCAATCAAGCAAATATGCATGGGTAAAACTCAAATAAGAAGATCTACCCAGAAAGTTCAACTAAAGAACTCCGATTTGCAAAAAGAATCAAATCAAACGGAGCAACGAAACTCAAACCACAAAAAAAAACAAGATCTGTTTACTAATCTGGACTAAAGTAAAATTTTACAGTACCAAAATCTTGTTCAACTTGGTTAAACAGAAAGAGGGCTTCGAGACGAAGATCTAGACGCTTGTTTCACCTGATTTGGATAAACGAGCGAAAAATTATACTAGAACGAAGATCAGGGCAGAAATCGCGATCGAAAATAATCGCGGAAAACCCTGGAAAAAGAAAAACTGACGAATAGGCTAACGAATGAACGTTCACTGTCTGCGGCTAATGGACGAACAGCGTTCGTTGAAACGAATGTACGGACGAACGTCCGCTATTTAACCGAACCGAGAAAAACCGAAACAAAACCGATCTAGAAAAAAGAACGAACTAGGGTTTCTTAAAAAAACGAACGGTTTTCTCGTGAAAACCGGCGACGGCAGCTATACCTCCGGCAGGACCGGGTCCGGTGGCGGGGCAGCGAGGTGGCGGCAAGGCGGCGCGCGGGCGGCGGCGGGCGGCGCAGATCGGGCGGGAGTGGCGTGGCGCTAGGGTTCGGGGCGAAGGTAAGGTGGTGAGGCGCCTGGGCGGGCTTTAAAGGGGCCCCGGGCGCAGTGTCCTAGCCGGACACGGCCCGGTAGGTCGGTTACTTTTTTTTAATAAAACCTGACACAGAAAAACAATTAAATGAAATACTAAACGGACTTCAAAAATCCTGAAATAAATTTTCACGGTCTTCTAATAATATTGCAGACAGAGTGAACATTTATTTGGGTCTCTAATGCAATTTTGAAAAATGCATATTTTTCCTAAGTCAAATAAAATTGCAATAAAATCCAAATAAAAATTCTTATTTGATTTTAAATTTTTTCCTCCAATATTTAATTTATTTTGGAGAAGTCATATTATCTCCTCTCATATATTTTAATATGAAATATTTTTGCAGAGAAAAATAATAAGAATCAAAGTGATCCTTGTTTCAATATTTGATAAAATTCAAATATGAAAAAACGTGAAATCCCCAACTCTCTCTGTAGGTCCTTGAGTTGCTTAGAATTTCGAGGATCGCAAAACGAAATGCAATGAAAATATGATATGCATGAATGACCTATGTATAACATTCCAAACTGGAAACTTGGGATGTTACAAACCTACCCCCTTAAGATGAATTTTGCCCTTGAGATTCGGGTTGGCTAGAAAATAGGTGTGGGTGGTCCTTCCGTAGATCATCCTCTCATTCCCAGGTGGCTTCATCCTCGGTATGGTGGCTCCACTGAACTTTACAAAACTTGATAATCTTCTTTGCGAAGTAACCCGGCTGGCAAACTCGAGAATCTTGACAGGTTTCTCCTCATAGGTCAAATCACTGTCCAACTGAATTGCTTCCAGGGGCACTATATCTCTCAGAGGAATATCGGCCATCTCAGCATGACACTTCTTCAACTGGGAAACGTGAAACACATCATGAACTCCTGACAGTCCTTCAGGTAACTCCAACTTGTAGGCCACTTCTCCCATACGTTCCGAAACTCGGTATGGTCCTAAAAATCTCGGGGCTAACTTTCCCTTAACTCCAAAACGTTTAACTCCTTGCAGAGGTGACACACGAAGATATGCTCGGTCTCTGATTTCATAGACTACCTCCTTGCGTTTTGAATCTGCATAACTCTCCTGCCTGGACTGAGCCGCTACCTTCAGTCTATCCCAGATCAGCTTAACCTTCTCTTCTGACTCTTTGATCAAATCTAGTCCAAACAACTGACTGTATCCAACTTCGTCCCACATAAACGGTGTTTTGCACCTTCTTCCATACAGGGCTTCGAACGGTGCCATCTTCAAACTGGCCTGGTAGCTATTGTTGTATGAAAACTCCACGTAGAGCAAGTTGTCATCCAACTAGATCCATATTCTAGCGCACAAGCTCTCAACATGTCTTCCAGAATCTGATTGACTCTCTCAGTCTGTCCATCTGTCTATGGATGAAAAGTTGTACTGAACTCTAGTCTAGTTCCAAAAGTCTGGTGCAGCTGGTGCCAAAACTTTGAAGTAAACTGTGTTCCCCTATCTGATACGATGGTCCTCGGAACTCCATGCAGACACACAATCCTGGTCATATATATCTTGGCCAACTTCGCACTTGTGTAAGTGGTTTTCACTGGGATAAAGTGAGCTACTTTGTTCAAGCGATCCACTACTACCCAAATAGAATCATATCCCGATCGGGTCCTGGGTAATCCGGTGATAAAATCCGTGCCAAGCTTATCCCACTTCCATTCGGGTATCGGCATAGGCTGCAGTAATCCTGCTGGCTTCTGATGTTCTACCTTCACTCTCTGACATACATCACATATGGCTACATACTTAGCAATATCCTTCTTCATACTAGTCCACCAGAAACGCTCCTTCAAATCCAAATACATCTTGGTGTTTCTGGGGCGTATCGAGTATGGCGAGTCATGAGCTTCCTGTAGTATCAACTTCCTGATTTCTGCATTATTGGGCACATAAACACGGTCCTCAAACTACAAGGTGTCGTGCTCATCCTCACAAAATCCTTTGGCCTTTCCTTTGCTCATTCTCTCCTTTATCTCAGCAATTTCCTTGTCATCCTTCTGAGCTTCACAAATCTTTCCCAACAATGTCGACTGAACTTCCATCACTGCAACAAATCCTCTAGGAACAATCTCCAAACGAAGTTCCCTGAGATCCTCGGCTAACTCCTTTGGCAACCCTCCTGCTAGGAGAGTATTGGCATAACTCTTCCGGCTCAAAGCGTCTGCTACGACATTGGCCTTGCATAGATGACAGTGTAGCTTCATGTCATAATCCTTTATAAGATCCAACCATCTCCTATGCCTAAGGTTCATCTCCTTATGGGTGAATATGTACTTCAAACTTTTATGATCCGTGTACACATCATAACGGTTTCCAATAAGATAGTGTCTCCAAGTCTTGAGAGCATGCACTACGGCTGGTAACTCCAAATCATGAGTGGCATAATTTAACTCATGTGGTCGAAGTTGAAGTGAGGCATATGAAACAACTCTTCCGTCCTGCATAAGCACTCCTCCAAGTCCTAAGCGAGAGGCATTGCAATACACTTGGAAATCCTTTCGTATATCCGGCAGAATCAGCACTGGGGTTGTAGTCAGTCGTTTCTTCAACTCCTAGAAACTGGCCTCACATTCTTCTGTCCATTTGAACTTAGTGTCCTTCTTCAACAGCTCTGTCATGGGCTTCGCAATTTTAGAGAAATTCTCGATAAATCTCCGATAATATCCTGCAAGTCTAAGAAAACTGCGGATTTCTCCAACTATTGTGGGTGATAGCCAATCGGTGACTGACTTAACCTTGGTGGGGTCTACTACTATACCTTCTCCTGATATAACATGTCCAAGGAATCCAACTTGCTTCATTGTGGGTGTGGCCTCCATGGTTATGGGTGTATCCTCCCGAGTTCGGGGTAAAGCGAGGCTTCTGCTGAGCTCCTGAATTGTACTTCCCTTGTCCTTACTTCCTCTTGCGGCTCTCAATCTGCTGCTGCTTCCCTTCAATCATGAGAGCTTTATCTACCAACTTCTGGTAGTTGTTAAATGTTGCCACCATCAACTGCATACTCATCTCATCGTCCAGCCCTTCCATAAACTTCTCCTGCTTCGCTGCATTTGTGGCCACATCATCTGGGGCATAGCGAGATAACTTTCTAAACTCATCCACGCACTGCCCCATAGTACGCTTCCCTTGGCGTAAGTTGCGAAACTCACGCTTCTTCATGATCATAGATCTAGTTCAGACATGGGCTGTGCGGAATGCTTGCTGAAACTGCTACCAAGTGACATTGGCTATAGGGAATGTGGCTGTATAATTCTCCCACCATGAGGCTGCTGGTCCATCCAATTGATGTGCGGAAAAACGCACCTTCTCAGCATCTGTGCACCCTGCAGTGGTCAACTCCCTTCCAATCCTGCGTAGCCAGTCATCAGCAACTATTGGCTTGGTGCTACTCGAAAACACCGGTGGCTGCAACCTCAGAAAACGGGCTAAGTTGTCAACTGGAGGTGGTGGCGGTGGGTTGTTGTTGTTGTTGTTGCCTTGGTTCTGGACTAGTAGTTGCATCAAGGCATTCTGCTGTTGGATTAACTGAGTGAGCTCCAGTGGGAAGAAAAATCCGGAATCACGTCTCGGAGGCATCTGATGGGTTTAGAGGGAAGAGTTTAGAATAGAATAACGTCTAGTGAGAAAGCACTACCCATATGCACATGAGACAAAGCACAATCATATCATAACACTCAATCAATCAAACAAGGGCATACAATCGATCTAGCTATCGTTACAGTGCTCAGACTATACTATATACATGGGGGAAATACTACTTGATCATAGGGTGGTCTACTAGAAATTTTGATCGGTGGAAGGCTCTATGATATCCGCTCCAGTTTCGTCTTCATAGTCATCATCACTGCTGTCGGGGTTGGAGTCGGTTTCGTCGATGATGATGTAATCTTTAGAACTAATGTCTTTGGATTGATTGTCATCTCCTCCTGGCGCGGGATCTCCCATGAATATTCCGATCTTCTTTGTCAAGTCGTCATTCTTCTCCAATAGTATTGCGATTTCCTCCTCGTATCCATCACGTGTAGACTTGAGCTCCTGTTCTAGCTCCATGCTCATGTTCATCGCCTTCTTCAAATCTATCATCTTTGGTCAAGACATCCGGTTCTCCTGGCGCCGAATGTCTTTGGTTTAACTCCTGGATGAAAGCTGCAATGGACCTGTCCTTCCTGGTGCTGATCATCTCCCATTACTCATCTTGGTGCCCACATATCTGGTAGATAGTGTCCTTCAGCTCCTGTTTGTAGGCTTCTCCAATACGTCCCATAGCAATGTGGGCTGCCATGCTCTTACCTAGACTCCGGGTTGGTGCATCAAAGGAAAACTCTAGGGGATCAGTGACTGGCGTGAATGTCCTTCCTGGAACTTGAACTCGAATCATCCAATGCTCCTCTTCTGGTAAAGTGGCGGTGTAGGTCCCGGTGAAGCTTGGTATTCCTATGTTCAGGTACCGAGTGACTTCCTTCAAGTGTCGTCAAAATGGTGTGTCTTCATCTGGTTGTGCAAACTTGTTCCTTGAGTCTGCCATCCTAAGGAGTAGAAAATGGAGAGGAGTCAGAAATGAGTAGAGAAGAGTGACCTATGGCTCATCTTAGTGGTCGTGTCCTACATTCAGCGTGTGCTCTGATACCATCTTGTAGCGATCCAACCTCAGACGGTCAAGTCTCTGTGCTTAAGTGTCATCCCTGGATCGGTAATGCTGACACACACCATACTCGAAGGATTTATAACAGAGTAGCAATCACACACTTATTACATTGAATGTCTCAAAAGAGAACTTATTACAATAAATATGGCTTAAGGCTATCTAAATAAGATAACAGCGGAAGGCTTGGAAGATAAAGTGAGTCCATCAACTTCAACGTCATAGCTAAGAGCACGACAACGGCCTAGCGAACCGTACTCTTCGTCTGAAAAGTCTGCAACATGATACGTTGCAGCCCGAAAACGGGTCAGCACATGGAATATGCTGGCATAGTAACACAATAGAGCAATGAACAGAATAAATGCTATCACTACATGCATATATGGCTGGTGGAGGCTCTATGGTTAATATGTTTTTGCGAAAAGCCAATTTTTCCCGACAACAAAGGAATATATTTTATTTAACTATCATGGTAGTTGAACAACATTGAGAAGGTTCCTCCAACTCAATCCCAATTTAAAAGTAATTATTAACCCAACAAATTAAATTAGAGTGATGAGATCCAGATGAAAATCCAAGAACCAGATACTCAAGATGTCCATAACCGGGGACACGGCTAACCATGATTAGTTTGTAAACTCTGCAGAGGTTTTGAAAGTGCAACTATCCCTAGGTGGTTTTGGTAATTCATAACAACATATACCTCATTGAGCTAATGCTATTCCAAGACAAATATTTCAGGAAAGCTCAATGAATGGCATGGCATGGATGATGAAAGTGGATCCTCAAAATATCAAGGACAAAGGATTGGCTCAAGCTCAAAAGCTCAAGACTCTACATTTTACATTTTAGTGATCCAAGATCACATTGAGTCTATAGGAAAAAGCCAATACTATCAAGGAGGGATGAGGTGTTGCTTAATGAGCCTCTTGCTTCATGTTCTTAGTGATACGTCTCCAACGTATCTATAATTTTTGATTGCTCCATGCTACTTTATCTATTGTTTTGGACTATAATAGGCTTTATTTTCCACTTTTATATTACTTTTGGGACTAACCTATTAACCGGAGGCCCAGCCGAAATTGCTGTTTTTTGCCTATTTCGTGTTTCAAGAAACGGAATATCAAACGGAGTCCAAACGAAATGAAACCTTCGAACGTGATCTTCTCACCAAACGTGATCCAGAGACTTGGACCCTACTCCAAGGAGTGCGAGGCGGTCACGAGGGTGGGGCGCGCCCCCGGGCGCGCCTCACCTCATGGGCCCCCTGACGCTCCACCGATGTACTCCTTCCTCCTATATATACCTACGTACCCCCAACAGATCAAAGAGGGAGCCAAAAACCTAATTCCACCACCGCAACTTCCTGTATCCACGAGATCCCATCTTGGGGCCTGTTCCGGAGCTCCGGCGGAGGGGACATCCACCACGGAGGGCTTCTACATCAACACCATAGTCCCTCTGATGAAGTGTGAGTAGTTTACTTCAGACCTACGGGTCCATAGCTAGTAGCTAGATGGCTTCTTCTCTCTTTTTGGATCTCAATACAATGTTCTCCCACTCTCTTGTGGAGATCTATTTGATGTAATCTTCTTTTTGCGGTGTGTTTGGTGAGACCGATGAATTGTGGGTTTATGATCCAACTTATCTATGGAAAATATTTGATTCTTCTCTGAATTATTTTATGTACGATTGAGTTATCTTTGCAAGTCTCTTCGAATTATCCGTTTGGTTTGCCAACTAGATTGGTAGTTCTTGCAATGGGAGAAGTGCTTAGCTTTGGGTTCAATCTTGTGGTGTCCTTACCCAAAGGTGTGGAAGGGGTTGCAAGGCACGTATTGTATTGTTGCCATCGAGGATAACAAGATGGGGTATTTATCATATTGCATGAATTTATTCCTCTACATCATGTCATCTTCCTTAAGGTGTTACTCTGTTTTTAACTTAATACTCTAGATGCATGCTGGATAGCGGTCGATGAGTGGAGTAATAGTAGTAGATGCAGAATCGTTTCCGTCTACTTGTCTCGGACGTGATGCCTATATACATGATCATTGCCTACATATACTCATAACTATGCTCAATTCTGTCAATTTCTCAACAGTAATTTGTTCACCCGCCGTGGAATATCTATGCTCTTGACATAAGCCACTAGTGAAACCTATGGCCCCCGGGTCTATTCTCATCATATCAATCTCCATCACTTTTATACTTGCTTTGTTTTTTACTTTGCTTTTTTACTTTTCACTTTGCATCTTTATACCAAAAATACCAAAAATATTATCTCTATCAGATCTCACTCTCGTAAGTGACCGTGAAGGGATTGACAACCCCTAATCGCGTTGGTTGCGAGTAGCTATCATTTTGTGCAGGTACGAGGGACTTGCGCGTGGCCTCCTACTGGATTGATACCTTGGTTCTCAAAAACTGAGGTAAATACTTACGCTACCGTGCTGCATCATCCTCTCCTCTTCGGGGAAAACCAACGCAAGCTGAAGACGTAGCAAGAAGGATTTCTGGCGCCGTTGCCGGAGAGGTCTACGCAAAAGTCAACATACCAAGTACCCATCACAATCCCTATCTCTCACATTACATTATTTGCCATTTGCCTCTCGTTTTCCTCTCCCCCACTTCACCCTTGTCATTTTATTCGCCCTCTCTTTCCCAATCTCCTCCTCTTTTTCCCTTTGCCTTTTTGTTTGCTCGTGTGTTAGTTTGCTTGCTTGTCGCTATGTCTGAAATTGGGGAAATTATCGCCGACATGGGTGATAATAATATGGAAAATTCTGAAGCTCATTTGAAGAATCCCCTACCTATCACACAAAAAGATTTGAATCTGTAGTGGTAATATTATTGGAAAAGGAGTTATTCAAGATTTCTTTACTTGTCCTGGTGCTTTACCCTCTATGGGTGGTTCTATTCTCCATAGAACTAGTAGTCTTGCGGACGCTATTGCCATGCTTATCGTTGAACTTGAAAGGCAATTTATGCATATGCACCCTTCTATACAAAGAATTTTCCTAGAATTTTCTAATATTGAACACTCCTCTGTTAAGCGTGCCGCTACTATCTTTTTGGCTCATGAATTCAGATTTATAATAAAAGAAGCCAAAGAAATCTTTGTGCATTATAGGGTGGACGCCGGCCGTCCTCCCATAGAATCTATCCTTTTTGATCAAGAAGAAATAATGCGTTTTCAATCTATCGATTATGTTGCTTTCAATGCAAATCTTAGAAAAAAGGTGCCTACCAATATTTTAATTGATAGAATCTCTGAGCTTAATGATGTTTTGTCTATTCGAAATAATGAACTAGGATGCTCTCTTGAGTATAGGCTCACCAAGTTCTATCAAAAGAATGCTTATAATGATGAATTGGTTGTGCAATACGAAGGGCCGAAAGAGGAACCTATACCTCCTAAAATTGATCTTGGGGACTTTTGTCCTATTAAATTTAGCCCTTTTGATTACTTTTTCTTGCCTCAAAGAAAACTTGCTGACGAACATAGAGAATATGAAATGAGTTTCACCGATATATCTTATTACTACGGCACCACCTAGATCTATCCTTGCTTTTATGCCTAGCTAGGGGCGTTAAACGATAGCGCTTGTTGGGAGGCAACCCAATTTTATTTTTAGTTTTTGTTTTTGCTTATGTTTAGGAATAAATAATACATCTAGCCTATGTTTAGATGTGGTTTTATCTTTTAATTAGTGTTTGTGCCAAGTTGGACCTATTGGATTTTCTTGGATGATAGTTATTTGATCTTGCTGTAATTTCCAGAATCTTTGTGCTCAGTGCCCGAATTGTTAAAAATCACCAGAACGTTATAAAATACTGATTCCAATTTCTTCTGATCAATAAACAAATTTTCCAGGTCATCTAATTTTGGTAGAATTTTTTGGGTTCCAGAAGTTTGCGTTAGTTACAGATTACTACAGACTGTTCTGTTTTTAACAGATTCTGTTTTGCGTGTGTTGTTTGCTTATTTTGATGAATCTATGGTTAGTAAAATAGTTTATGATCCATAGAGAAGTTGTAATACAGTAGGTTTAACACCGATATAAATAAAGAATGAGTTCATTACAGTACCTTAAAGTATTCTTTTGTTTTCTTTCTCTAACGGAGCTCACGAGATTTCTATTGAGTTTTGTGTTGTGAAGTTTTCAAGTTTTGGGTGAATTCTTTTGATGGATTATGGTACAAGGAGTGGCAAGAGCCTAAGTTTGGGGATGCCCATGGCACCCCCAAGATAATCCAAGGACACCAAAAAGTCAAAGCTTGGGGATGCCCTGAAGGCATCCCCTCTTCGGCCCACTTCCATCGGTAATTTACTTGGAGCTATATTTTTATTCACCAACATGATATGTGTTTTGCTTGGAGCGTCTTGTATTATTTGAGTCTTTGCTTGTTAGTTTACCACATTCATCCTTGCTGTACACACCTTTTGAGAGAGCCATACATGAATTGAAATTTGATAGAGTACTCTATGTGCTTCACTTATATCTTTTGAGCTTGATAGTTTTCCTCATAGTGCTTCACTTATATCTTTTTGAGCGTGATAATTTTTGCTCTAGTGCTTCACTCAGATCTTTTAGAGCACGGTGGTGGATTTGTTTTAAAGAAACTTGATATCTCATGCTTCACTTAGATTATTTTGAGAGTCGTTAATAGCATGGTAATTTGCTTAATGTTAATATACTTGGTATTCAAGATATGTGAAACTTTCTTTTGAGTGCGTTGAATACTAAGATAAGTTTGATGCTAGATAACTGTTTTGAGATATGGAGGTGATAATATCAAAGTCATGCTAGATGAGTAGTTGTGAATTTGAGAAATGCTTGTGTTGAAGTTAGCAAATCCCGTAGCATGGACGTATGGTTAAAGTTGTGTAACAAATTTGAAACATGAAGTGTACCTGGCTTTTGCATCCTTATGAGTGGCGGTCGGGGAAGAGCGATGGTCTTTTCCTACCAATCTATCCCCCTAGGAGCATGCGCGTAGTACTTTATTTTTGATGACTTCTAAATTTTTGCAATAAGTATATGAGTTCTTTTGACTAATGTTGAGTCCATGGATTATACGCACTTTTACCTTTACGCCATTGCTAGCCACTTAGGTAACGTGCAATGCCCAGTCTCACATTGAGAGATGGTGCAAACTTCACGGTGCATCCAAACCCCGTGATATGATACGCTCTATCACACATAAACCTCCTTATATCTTCCTCAAAACAGCCACCATACCTACCTATTATGGAATTTCCATAGCCATTCCGAGATATATTGCCATGCAACTTCCACCATCATCATCTTGACATACCTTACTTTTGTCATATTGCCATTGCATGATCATGTAGTTGACATCGTATTTGTGGCAAAGCCACCATGCATTATTTTCATACATGTCACTCTTGATTCATTGCACCATCCCAGATATCACGGAGGCATTCATATAGATTCATACCTTGTTCTAGTTTCGAGTTGTAATCCTTATGTTGTAATCAATAGAAGTGTGATGATCATCATTATTAGAGCATTGCCCAAACAAAAAAAAGAGAAAGGCCACCAAAAAAAGGCCAAAAAAAGAAAAATAAAAGGGCAATGCTACTATCTCTTTTTCCACACTTGTGCTTCAAAGTAGCACCATGTTCTTCATGTAGTAAGTCTCATCTTTTGTGCTTCAAAGTAGCACCTTGTTCTTCATGTAGTGAGTCTCATATATTGTGCTTCAAAGTAGCACCATGTTTTTCATATAGGGAGTCTCATAAGTTGTCTTTTTTATACTAGTGGGAATTTTTCATTATAGAACTTGGCTTGTATATTCCTACGATGGGCTTCCTCAAAAGCCCTAGGTCTTCATGAGCAAGCAAGTTGGATGCACACCCACTAGTTTTCTTTTGTTGAGCATGCATAGCTCTAGTGCATCCGTTGCATGGCAATCCCTACTCCTCATGTTGACATCAATTGATGGGCATCTCCATAGCCCGTTGATTATCCTCGTCAATGTGAGACTTTCTCCTTTTGACTTCTCCACACAATCCCCATCATCATACTCTATTCCACCCATAGTGCTATATCCATGGCTCACGCTCATGTATTGCGTGAAGGTTGAAAAAGTTTGAGATTATTTAAGTATGAAACAATTGCTTGGCTTGTCATCGGGGGTATAGAAGTTGGGAACATCTTTGTTTGATGAAAATGAAGCATAACCTAACTATATGCTTTTGTAGGGATGAACTTTCTTTGGCCATGTTATTTTGAGATGACATAATTATTTTGATTAGTATGCTTGAAGTATTATTATTTTTATGTCAATATGAACTTTTGTCTTGAATCTTTCGGATCTGAATATTCATACCACAATTAAGAAGATTTACATTGAAATTATGCCAAAGTATGACTCCGCATAAAAAATTCTCTTTTTATCATTTACCTACTCGAGGACGAAAGGTGAATTAAGCTTAGGGATGCCCGATCGTCTCCAACGTATCTATAATTTTTATTGCTCCATGCTACTTTATCTATTGTTTTGGACTATAATGGGCTTTATTTTCCACTTTTATATTACTTTTGGGACTAACCTATTAACCGGAGGCCCAACCTGTAATTGCTGTTTTTTGCCTATTTCTGTGTTTCAAGAAAGCGGAATATCAAACGGAGTCCAAACGGAACGAAACCTTAGGGAACGTGATCTTCTCACCGAACGTGATCCAGGAGACTTGGACCCTACTCCAAGGAGTGCCAGAGGCGGTCACGAGGGTGGGGGGCGCGCCCTCCCCCACTGGGTGCACCCCCCTGCCTCGTGGGCCCCCTGACGCTCCACTGACGTACTCCTTCCTCCTATATATACCTACGTACCCCCAACAGATCAAAGAGGGAGCCAAAAACCTAATTCCACCGCCGCAACTTCCTGTATCCACGAGATCCCATCTTGGGGCCTGTTCTGGACTTGGGGCCTGTTCTGGAGCTCCGCCGGAGGGGGCATCCACCACGGAGGGCTTCTACATCAACACCATAGCCCCTCCGATGAAGTGTGAGTAGTTTACTTCAGACCTTCGGGTCCATAGCTAGTAGCTAGATGGCTTCTTCTCCCTTTTTGGATCTCAATACAATTTTCTCCCCCTCTCTTGTGGAGATCTATTCGATGTAATCCTGTTCTTGCGGTGTGTTTGTTGAGACCGATGAATTGTGGGTTTATGATCCAACTTATCTATGGAAAATATTTGATTCTTATCTGAATTCTTTTATGTACGATTGAGTTATCTTTGCAAGTCTCTTGAATTATCCGCTTTGGTTTGGCCAACTAGATTGGTAGTTCTTGCAATGGGAGAAGTGCTTAGCTTTGGGTTCAATCTTGCGATGTCCTTACCCAAAGGATGTAAGGGTCGCAAAGGCACGTATTGTATTGTTGCCATCGAGGATAACAAGATGGGGTATTTATCATATTTCATGAATTTATTCCTCTACATCATGTCATCTTGCTTAAGGTGTTACTCTGTTTTTAAGTTAATACTCTAGATGCATGCTGGATAGCCATGTTCAAGAATTCATCTGATTAACCAGTTAACTTGCCGATCAATCCCTACTCGTAGGGTCATCGAGTAGCCGACAAACCGATAAATCATCCGATTAATTGATTGAATGGCCTATTAACTTGCTGATTAGCCTATTAATCCCCTACTCGCCAGCCAACCGAGCAGCTACCAGTTAACGATTTCCTCAACAATGCTGGATAGCGGTCGATGAGTGGAGTAATAGTAGTAGATGCAGAATCGTTTCGGTCTACTTGTCTCAGACGTGATGCCTATATACATGATCATTGCCTAGATATACTCATAACTATGCTCAATTCTGTCAATTGCTCAACAGTAATTTGTTCACCCACCGTAGAATAAATATATGCTCTTAAGAGAAGCCACTAGTGAAACCTATGGCCCCCGGGTCTATTCTCATCATATCAATCTCCATCACTTTTATACTTGCTTTGTTTTTACTTTGCATCTTTATACCAAAAATACCAAAAATATTATCTCTATCAGATCTCACTCTCGTAAGTGACCGTGAAGGGATTGACAACCCCTAATCGCGTTGGTTGCGATTAGCTATCGTTTTGTGCAGGTACGAGGGACTTGCGCGTGGCCTCCTACTAGATTGATACCTTGGTTCTCAAAAACTGAGGGAAAAACTTACGCTACTGTGCTGCATCATCCTCTCTCTTCTGGGAAAACCAACGCAAGCTCAAGACGTAGCACTTAGTGATATGCTCCAAAACCCTCCACTACTTTCTCACATCCACATATGACCTAAACCTAAAGTCAAACTCGGCCCTACCGATTCTTCCTATCCGGCGCCACCGAGTTCAAATGTCATAGTGTCGGTGTACTAGAGTAGGGGTACCCTAGTATCCCGTACTCGTGCACGGACAGTTGCAGCACCCCGCGGCAAGGTTTGCCTCGTCACCGCCCATCTCCTCCCTGGCTCCCTTGGAGCCATTCAAGAACAAAGTATTAGATTGAGAAGACAAGGTCCTGACAAGAAGAGCTTGTCGGGAAGGCCGCTCCAGGCATGCAGAAGACAAGGCCCCGGCAAGAGGAGCTTGCCGGGAAGGCTCGGAGCGCAACAAGTCTCCGAGCACGACAAGGATTCGGACGCGGCAAGGCGCTTGCCGCGGCATGCAACTCCTCTCCGTCTCCGCTCCAGCTCACCCAGCGACGTGTCGCCATGGGACCGTTCCATGGGCGCGTGTCGATCGGCTGTGCAGCCCGCGGAGAGCAGCGATAAGCGGCGGCCGACAGACTTCGCCATCGTGGCGGCGGAGGCGCACTGACGGTCCCTCAAGCACTTGTTTGGGCGACAACGACGGGCATTTATTGCTTTTGTCCCTTGCCGTCGAAATTAGGGTATTTTGCAATCGTACACTGTTCAAGTAGGTGTACCAACCCCTGTTTTTACATTTGTACCCCCGCCTATGTTGCCACCTGTCGGAGACCCCTTGAGCATATAAAAGGAGGCCCGAGTGCAACGTAGAAAAGGTTCGGTTCGGGTGGGAGTTCCGTCCAGTTCAGTTAGCCGGGTTCGCGAGGTTCGGCTGGCTCGGTTCATTCGACCCACTCGAGACTAGAGATACTCACACTAGGTTTTGTAGCCCGCATTGCTCCCTAGCAAGAACACAATAGATCAAACAAGCAGCAGTAGGAGTTTTATCTCTCCGGAGAGCTCCGAAGCTGGGTAAAACCGCTTCGTGTGCATCGCCTCGATCCGCTCTTCGTGCGACCTCCACCCTCCGAACCACAAAGGGGCCTGCTCCGCCCGGCCCCATAGGTGTCATGATGCGATCAACCTCCCGACATCTTCGGGCGCGCTGTAGTAGGCGTCGAGGCCGTGTGAATCTGATCCGGCATTCACACGGCGGCGTCATCAACATCTTCCTCAACATGCCACCGAAGAAGAAGGCGCTGGCGGCGGCAGAGCCGTCGCGTCATATCCACCCTCACCGCAGCAAACGGGTGGTGGGGCAGACACTGGCGGAGGAACGGGCGCCGACGAAGGTGCTCGCGACGTTGCCAAGTCCAAGGACAAGGCACCGCAGACCTCGGCGTCCGCCCATCCCCCGCGCCCGTCTCAGGAGACGCGGGACCAACAACGTCATGGCGTTCACAATGCCATACGTTCGTTGGATCGAGAACCCCAAGACCGGCATGTGCGCCAACATGCTGGCGCGAGTGAGATACGGTCGCCCGGACGGGGTGCTGCTCCTTCTAACGTAGTTAGGAGTCCGAGCGTGTCCCGTTCCTCGCACCGTTTTCCAATGCCACCCACTACTCCAGCAGAAGCTCTGGCGAGAGCTCAACTGCTCCTCGACTACCCTCCAACGGCCGACAAAGTCGACGAGTGGAGGGCCACCATCCAGAGCCTCATCGGCTTTGCCAACGGCGACGCTCCGCGACAACCAACGCCATCATTGCCGCGGCGTGACGACAAGGCACGAGCCGGTGGCGACGAGACTGTCGGAGGTGCAACCACCGTGCACTCTCCGCCAAGAAGGCCAAGATCACCGACCCAACGGATCCACCTTGACAGCGACTCCACTACGTCGTCGGATCCGCGGACTCGCCGCGATCAGCGCCAAGTTCTTCACGAGCGACAACAAGAGGACGCTCGAACTCGCATCGAACGCCGAAGAGAAGCGTGACGTCAGTCCGACAAGCGCGCTGGGCCTTCTGTCGACATGCACGCACCGGAGGGGCCAGGCGACTTGCCGTACGCGGTAGGCTGCCCTGCGTTCACTCGTGAGCTGCGGCAGGTCCAGTGGCCCAGCCAGAAAAACTTCAAACCAGACGTGCCGGAGAAGTATGATGGCAGGACACATCCGTCGGAGTTCCTCAGCATCTACACCATCGCGGTGCAGGCTGCGAGGGGACGGGACGACAAGATCCTCGCCAACTACTTCCGCTCGTGCTCAAGCCCAACGTCGAGATCTTGGCTCATGCACTTGCCGGACAGCTCCATATCCTCTTGGGCAGATCTGTGCCATCGGTTTGTTGGCGCCATCACAGTGGCCACAAACCTCATGGCCAAGAGAGCGACCTTCACTTGCTCGCCCGAAGGAAGGAGAGTCCTGCGCCAAGTTCATCCAGAGATTCACCGTGTGCACTACAACATCCTGACGTCCACCGCCGCGGTGATCAGCGCATTTCATCAGAATGTGCAGAACCGCAGGATGAGGGAGGAGATGGCGATGTGCAAAGTCAAGGACGTCAGTGAGCTGTACGCCCTGGCCGACAAGTGTGCACGCGCTGAGGAAGGGAGGAGACTCCCTGGAGAGAACGCAGAAGCGGGATCTGACAGTGATGACTCCGCCCCGGCAAGAAAGGGCCGGCGGTGAGGCAACAGGAAGAAGAAAAGCAGAGAAGTGCTAGCTGTCGAGCAGTCCGGCGACGGAGGCGGCGACAAGAACGCCAAGACTGGTGGCTCCGGCAAGGAGGTTGCCGCTGACGCCAACCACCAGTCGGTGGCGGCCGCCGACAAGCGGGACAGCTCCGGCAAGCAATACTGCAAGATCCACCGCACCAAGGGCCACGATCTCCAGAGCTGCAAGAAAGTCGAGCAGCTCGTCGAACAGCAGAGAGCTGAGAAAAGCGGCGCGACAAGGAGAAGGCCCAGGAAGGTGCTGGGGAAGCAAGCAAGAAACGTCCCGGCCGGGGAGGATGCCGCGGCAAGGTCAAGCAGCGACAGGGAGATCGACCTCCCCGCGGCCGCGACAAGGATGAAGATGATGATGACGACGAAGATATGGAGGACGACGACGCCGATGAGCAGGAGTTTAGAAAGCCACAGAGGTTCTCTGCGTTGACGGAGGTGCTTCCCTGCATACCTCCCACCGCCAACTCAAGCAATCGATGCGGGAGGTCAATGCAGCGGAACCATCCGTAGAGTCACGCAAGCCTCTGAAGTGGTCCAACACGCCTATCATTTTTGATATTGAGGACCACCACGATCGCATAACTGCGGGTCGGGTGCTTGACGATGTTGGTCTCTCCAACCATCCGCAACCTCAAGGTCACAAAATGTTAGTTGACGGCGGGCCGGCT
The DNA here is from genome assembly GCA_021605145.1 of Aegilops bicornis. NCBI lineage: Eukaryota > Viridiplantae > Streptophyta > Magnoliopsida > Poales > Poaceae > Aegilops > Aegilops bicornis. The sequence goes on along the minus strand of CM038669.1, from coordinate 421,315,876 downwards.
TGTATCTCGATCTCCGCGGTGCTCGAAGCTTCAAATCCTCGACAGCGAGCTCGAAGAGACCGGAACCTTCAAGGAATCAATCCGGGAAGGAGCAAGCGAAGGGAAGATTACGTTGCGGTCACATTTGGCTGAGCTGAACTTCAGGACTGTGAGGGTTACATTTGGCGTCGCCGATTTCCCATTGCCTTACAATGGGATACTTGGCCGTCCGGCACTCGCCAAGTTCATGGCGGCCTCACTACGCCTACAACCTACTCAAGATGCCAGGCCCGATAAGCGTCATCTCTGTCCATGGCGACAAGAAGGATGCCCTTATACGTGCCGACAAGATCTTCCGGATGCAGCAGCCGCGACAGATTGCCGGACACTTGCCGAAGCTCCCGGGGAAGAAGACCAAGTCCAAGTCCGGCAAGGGTTACGATGCTCACTCCGGCAAGCGCACCTCTTCGGAGTGCTGCGCTACCGTCGAGGACGCACCATCGAGCTCCACCGGCAAGTGCAAGAAGATGGTGGCTCCGCCGAAGACCAAGAAGGTGCCCGCCAAGGAGGACGGCACTGGTGGTACCTTCACCATCAGTGCCTCTCTCGACGACAAATAGGAAGGCGCGCTCGTTGCTTTCCTGCGGGCGAATGTCGACGTGTTTGCATGGCAACCGTCTGATATCCCCGGTGTTCCTAGGAAAGTGATTGAGCACCGCCTGGCCGTTTGTCCTCATGCGCGGCCCGTCAAGCAAAAAGTCAGGAGGCAAGTAGTGGAGCGCCAAGAATTCATAGCCGAAGAGATCAAGAAACTGGAAGCAGCAGGCCTTGTCAGAGGAGTGTTCCATCCTACGTGGCTGGCCGATCCTGTAGTCGTGCGCAAGGCAAATGGGAAATGGAGACTTTGTATTGACTTCACGGATGTTAATAAAGCTTGTCCCAAAGATCCATTTCCCTTGCCACGCATTGACCAGATTGTCGACTCCACGGCTGGATGTGATTTGCTTTCGTTTCTTGATGCATACTCAGGATACCATCAGATCTTCATGGCTGAAGAAGATGAGGAGAAGACCGCATTCATCACACCATGTGGCACATACTGTTTCATACGGATGCCTTTCGGTTTGAAGAATGCTGGTTCAACATTTGCAAGGGTAGTCCATGACGCTTTTGAGCCGCAAATGCACGTAAATGTAGAAGCCTACATGGATGACATAGTGGTCAAGAGCAAGGACAAAGCAACTTTGGTTCAAGATTTGGACGAGACCTTTGCAAATCTGCGCAAGATCAATCTCAAGCTCAACCCCGAGAAGTGCGTGTTTGGAGTCCCTTCCGGCAAGCTTCTCGGGTTCTTCGTGTCTCAGCGAGGGATTGAAGCTAATCTCGACAAGATCAAGGCCATTGAGCAGATTGAAGCACCGAAGCGCGTCAAGGATGTACGAAGACTTGCCGGTTGCGTGGCTGCTCTCAGAGTTTATTTCTAGGTCTGGCTGAGCGCCTGCCATTTTTAAGATTTTGAAAAGGCGGGTCGATAAAATGGACTCGAAGCGGAGGCTGCGCTGCAGGATTTAAAGAGATACCTGTCCTCCACTCCAACACTTGTCGCACCTAGGCCACAAGAGAAGTTGCTGCTATATATAGCGGCAACCAATCAAGTGGTTAGTGCTGCGTTAGTGGCGGAGAGGGAGGCGGATGACGAGCCAACGACCGCGGCAAGCACATCCAGCGACAAGCAGGGGGCTTCGCCGACAAGCTCTGGTCCCGAAAAGGACGAACCCACGCGGACACATGAACAGATACAGAAAAGGATGGTGCAGCGCCCAGTCTATTTTGTCAGCTCCCTCCTGCAAGGGGCTAGGTCAAGGTATTCTGGTGTGCAGAAATTGCTTTTCGGCCTCCTCATGGCCTCAAGAAAGTTGCACCATTACTTCCAAGCGCATGAGATCACAGTTGTCACTCGCTTTCTCAAGAGGATACTGCAGAATCCGGAAGCGGCAGGCGAGGATTGTCGAGTGGGCCTTTGGAGCTGTCAAGCTTTGGTCTCAAGTTTGAAAGCACATCAACTATCCAAAGCAGAGCATTGGCAGAATTCATAGCAGAATGGACGCCAACGCCAGATGAAGATATTCCGGAGACGAGCATTCCCGTCAAAGAAGCAAGCAAAGAGTGGCTGATGTACTTTGATGGTGCCTTCTCGCTGCAAGGCGCCGGTGCCGGCGTGCTGCTTATCGCACCCACCGGAGAGCACCTCAAGTACGTCGTCCAGATGCACTTTCCCAAGGAGCAAGCGACAAACAATACTGCAGAGTATGAAGGTTTGCTTGCCGGTCTCAGGATCGCCGTGGAACTTGGGATCAAGAAGCTTGTTGTCAGGGGTGACTCGCAGCTTGTCGTCCGACAAGTGAACAAGGATTACCAGAGTCCATTGATGGAAGCCTACGTGGATGAAGTGAGGAAGCTAGAAGAGCACTTTGACGGCCTGCAAATGGAACATGTTCCAAGAGCCCAGAATGATATTGCTGATGGCATGTCAAAGTGCGCCGCACTCAAGCTACCTGTGGAACCAGGGATCTTTGTGCTCAAGTTGACTCAACCAACCGTAACACCATCAACCGGACAAAGCAAGAAGAGGAAGTTGGCCTCTGGTGACTACTTTCCGACAGAGCTTCCCGAAGCCGTCGTTGCAAAGGTTCCCAAGATCAACACCAACAAGGTCTTTGAGAAGCGATGCTGCTCGGCTGCACCCTGTGCATTTCGTTGAAGAACGCGCTCCCGACAAGTCTTGCTCCGGCAAGCTTGTCGGGTAGCATCAAGCTCCGGCAGGAACGCAAGTTCTTGCCGTAGAAGCTGATGTTCCCGCAGCAGCAGATGTGCCTTTAGTCCTTGTTGTCGAGCCGCAAGCTCCAGCATGGGCGCAGCAGATTGTCCATTTCCTTCAGACAGGAGAACTTCCCGAAGAGCAGGAAGAAGCGGAAAGAGTAGCCCGGCAGTCAAGTATGTACCCGTTTGTCGACAGCATACTGTGTAGAAGAAGACTCAACGGTGTGAAATTGAAGTGTATTCCCAGGGAAGATGGACAGAAGCTGTTGGCAGAGATACATGGAGGCATATGTGGTCACCACATTGGCCCAAGAGCACTTGCCGGCAAAGCTTTCCGGCAAGGTTTCTTCGGCCGACAGCCTCCGTGATGCAACCGCACAAGTAACCAAGCATGAAGCGTGCTGGCCCATTCCAAACAGATACACCAGCCAGCTCAAGCTCTCCAAACAATCCCTTTATCCTGGCCATTTTCGGTCTAGGGGCTCGACATCTTCGGCCCCTTCCCCCGAGCTGTCGGGGGGTTTGAGTACTTGTACGTTGCGATCGACAAGTTCACAAAGTGGCCGGAAGTGGAGGCAGTGAGGAAGGTGACAACACGATCGTGATCAAGTTCTTGGTCGATTGTCGGCCGTTTCGGAATCCCTAACCGCATCATCACCCACAACGGCACAAAATTTACGAGTCGCACCTTCATGCAGTACGTCCAAGACCTTGGCGCCAAGGTCTACTTCGCTTCTGTTGCTCACCCGTGAAGCAACGGTCAAGCAGAGAGGGCAAATGCTGAAGTGTTGCGCGGACTCAAGACCAGAACTTTCGACAGGCTGCACAAGTGCGGAAGAAACTGGATCGAGGAGCTGCCGGTGGTTCTTTGGTCGATCAGAACGACGCCAAATCGAGCCACTGGCCAGGCACCCTTTGCTCTAGTCTATGGAGCGGAGGCAGTTCTCCCCACGGAACTCGTATACGGGTCGCCTCGAGTGCTCGCTTATGATGAGCTCGAGCAAGAGCAGCTGCGACAAGATGACGCGCTGCTCCTTGAGGAGGATCGTCTTGTTGCTTTATGCGAGCCGCTCGCTACCGACAAGCTCTGCGTCGCTACCATGGCCACATGGTTAATGCCGAAGTCTCGAGGAAGGCGACCTTGTTCTTGGCGTGTTCACCGCCAAGAATTCAAACAAGTTGGCGCTTGAAGTGGGAAGGCCCTTGCTCGGGTGAAACGAGTCACTAGGCTGGCGCTGTCATCCGCCTGGAGACCGAAGATGGCATTCCGGTGAGCAACTCCTGGAACATTGAGCATCTTCGTAAGTTTTACCCATAAGGCGCGGTTTTCGGGACCCGTCTCGGCAACCACCTTTTGTACAAGTCTTGCCGCTGTTGCATGTGATCCTTTGTACAAAGCCGGGCGCAGACCCCGTGCATCAGTAAAGCCCATGTGTTGCGCACAGCCCGTCAAGTTCATGCTTTCATCAATTTATTGCATGTTTTGGCTAACACTTTGTGCAGCAACCACACCCGTAAGCGTAATCGAGCCACTGGGCTCCATAACGCTATTTCCTCTTCTTTCTCTTGTCGCAAAGAAAGGGAGGCTCCCTCGCGCACAAGTTAACCAGGGGAAGGAGGAGATAATATTGTGGACTGTGCACCGCTCGAGGAAGTTTCACCTCGTCGGGAAGCAAGAGACAGAAAAGCTAAGTTGCCAAAGTCTGAGCAATCAATTTTTAAATTTTCGTTATCTTCCTCGAACGATGGCACTTTGTATGGAGAACCTGTGCGTAGAGGAGCCGACTCGCTGGCTAGTCGAGCCCTTACTTTGTTTCAAGTCCGCTCAACAACTTAAGTGAACTGCGGCTAGTCGCGACAAGGTTGCTTGTCGGTAGCGACCCCGCCAGCAGGCTGCTGAAGTTCCGCACTCGGCGCTCGCGGCAAGGGTGCCTGCACCGGCAAGTCCCCTAAATGCGTAAGGCAGAAACGTACAAAGGAAAGAATCAAGTAGAGGAAATAACGTCGCATTGATCGCCTAAGTAATAAATTTTTAAAGTTATCTTCCTTAAACGACCGTACTTTGTATGGAAAACCTGTGCGCAGAGGAACCAAATCGTGACTGGTTGCGCCCTCACTTTGTTTCGAGTCCGCTCAACAACTTAAGTGAGCTGCGGCTAGTCCGCGACAAGGTTGCTTGTCGGTAGCGACCCCGCCTGCAGACTGCTGAAGTTCCGCACTTTTCGGCCATGACAAGGGTGCCTGCACCGGCAAGTCTCCCTGAAAAGCGTAGGGTAATAACATACAAAGCCAAGAGTCGAGTAGAGGAAATAACATTGCATTGATCGATTCACCTAAGATAGAGTATATTACAGAATAACTTGTCGCTGATCTAACAAAGTTTTCTAAACATGATCAGCAGCGACAAGGGAAAGATAAGGTTGGCGGCCTAGTCCACGTGGTCGCCCTCAATCCTCTTGATCTTGTTCACCTTGTCCACAATTGGTGCGACAAGGGCTTTGAGCTCCTCCACGTTGGCTTCGGACGGCAAGGATCTGAGGACGCCGTTAAGGTTGAGGCCCGGGTTGCGGAAGGCCACCTTCATCAACACCTTCTCGAGGGCCCCTGCACAAACCTGGCGAGATTCCTCGGCAAGCTGCTTCGGGACCTCCTCCCGGAGTCGCCGGAGGCCCGTCACCACGCCTTTGAAGAATAGGCTAAGCTTGACGCTGGGTTGGAGATGCGCGTCGGTGGAGTACGCAAGGTCCGCCATCCCCAGCTCGTTGTGGATGTCGGCGGCGGTGTCCACAAGACCTTCGGTCCAGTGCTCCACGCTCTCCCTCAAGGTGTTCTGGACGGAGACAGCATTCGCCAGCAGCTCCTCCTTGGCCTTGATCGCCTCCAACAGGCCCGTCTCCCGCTCTCTGGCACCATCCAACGTCTGCGTCAGAGTGGTCAGTTTCAGCTCCAGATCCGCCTTGGAGTCCTTGGCGGCGTCGAGCTCCTTGGCCCTGTCAGCGAGACGGACCTGCAGCTCGCCCAGCGTGTGGGCGTCCTTCTTGCGCTCACACTTGAGCACGGCAAGCTCTTCGCCGCCCTTCTTGAGGGTGGCCTCCAACTGTGCCACCTTCGCCTTCAGCTCTTCCTTGGCGGCCTCGGCGGCTACGGCAGCGTCCTTCGCTTCCTGGAGCGCCCCGCCAAGCGACTCCTCACGCGCGGCAAGGTCTTCCTCGTGGTTGTCCAGGTTGACCTTCCGCTGCGCCAACTCGCTTTCTTGCGCGGCGAGCTTCTCGGCAGCCAGCCGCTGCTCCTCATCAGCTGCGGCCTTCTAAAGGATGAAGGCCGTGCGCTCTTCTGTGAGCTGTGCCCGCGCATCCGCCACGTCGCGGAGCGCTTCTTTGTTGGTGCTCCGGAGCTCCTCGGCGCGCTTCTCTATGTCCGCTCCCGCCCTCGCGACAAGAGCTTCCCGGGTCTCTAACTTGGCTCAAGGGTGCGGTAAAGGCGGCAACCTCTTGACAAGCTGCTCCTCCTCAGACTTCGCCGCTTCTTTGCTGCTTGGCGCGTCCACCAGCGTCAGCCCAGCGGAGGCGAGTAGCTCGCCGTCGAAGGTCTCGCCCTCGACCAGCGCCCTGGAGCTCGGTTCCCAGAGGAGCTTGATGAAGACGCCTTCGCCGGCCTTCAGGTAGGCACCGGGCTGGGGCTCCTCGGAGCCTGACGCCACGGCAGGGGCGGGGGAGTCGGCCGTCGGTGTAGCGCTTGCCGCTCCTGCGGCCTCAGGGCCGTCAGTACGACCGTCCGACCCCTCGCCGGCCTCTGCCGGCAGCCTCGGTGGCCTCCTTGCCAACAGGCTCGTCGGCGATGGCCTCTTCCTCCACGACGATGACCTCTTCTTCCTCGACGGCGGCCCCGTCGGTGTTGTCGCGCGTTTCCTCCTCGCCGGCGGCCTCGACCTCCATCGGGTCTGCGCCAGACGAAGAAGGGGCAGTCAAGCAGATATCCAAAAAAAAAGAGAAACAAAAGAAAGCAAGCCCAAGGGAGATTTTCGTGTAAGGGAGTTACCTGCAACGGGATCCGCAGCCATGGCCTCGACCCTTTGGAGGGTTGCTTGGCGCCGTCCCTTGCCGGGTAGCCTCCCTTGCCGGAGTGGCCTCCTTGCCGGGTGGCCTCCCTTGTCGGAGGGAGCTCCCTTGCCGGGAGTCCTCCCTTGGCGGCGTAATGGCAGCGGCAGGATCTCGGAGGCGGCTTCCGAGCCCTCGATGAGACTGCTGCTGCCTCGCACAAGCACACACCAAATATCAACGAAGAAGGGCACCCCTGACGCCTAATAACAAGAAGAAAACTGCACACTTACTGCAGGGGTTGTCTTTGGGGCTGCTTTCTGGGGAAGGGTTGCCGGGTCCGGCAAAGGCGGTCTCAGACCCAGCGTCCCCGTCGCCCGCAGGAGAATCGTCCTCAACGACGATCGCCGGGATCTTGGCCCTCTTCGCCGCTCTGGGCGCGTCACGAAAAGGAAAGAGTCGAGAACGGAGCAAATCAGGTTCAAGATGAAGCAATAAAAATTGAAGACATACAAGCACAATCTCGAGAAGCTTACTCTTCGCCTTCCTCCTCGAGCCGAGCGGAGAAGTCAAACTCCGGCCCGCCTCCGGTCCGATGAGGCGGGGGAGTGGGCTCTCTTGGCCGCTTGGCGGAGGCATCGGCGGCGGCCTGGGAAGATTCCATCCCAGTTGTCGCTGCAGTTTGGGGCGCTCCCGCGGCAACCTCGCTTGCCACGGTGGAGCGCGTCGAGCGGCGCTGCAGCTGTGGGCCGACCTGTCGCCCCGGCTCGTCTCCAGCCCTGCGGAGACGCCTCCTCGGCGGAGCCGGGGGCTCCGCTGGTGGCAAGTCGCTTGGCGGCGGGGAAGAAGCACCCTCGGCGGGTCCACTCGTCCCGGCCTCGAGCTCGACAGGCTCGTCCTCGCCGGCGACCTCCCCTCGCTCAGCAGAGCTTGCCGCCTTCGTCGCATCCGCCTCCTCCATGGTGAACCCGAAGGCTCCAGCGGCAGCGGCTGCTGCCGCCTCCTCCGCTCTGGTGGCGATCCACGCCATCTCACGCCGGTGGTGTCTCGGTGAGCCTCTTCTTCGCCGTCGGAGCGGATCGGCACCTCTTGCAAGTTGTCGAAGAATTGCTGCACGACCTCGTCGGGGGGCTCCTGCCAGGTCAGGACGATCCCGTGGGAGTCGCACAATGGCATCATGGCGCGGATGCGATCGAGCGCCGAGTTGTTGCACAACGGGACGACCCCCCGCGGCAACCTGAACCACTCGGGGTGCTCGGGATCGTTCTTGAACAGCTCGAGCAGCACCGAATCCAGCTCCATGACCGTGAAGTTCCAATTCAGGCCCGGGCGCAGCCTCATGATGTCCGCCGCACTCTGGAACTCCCAAGCAGGCCTCCTCCTTTCCTGCAAGGGAAGCGTCGGCGGCGAATGAAGTCTGCGCCAACTGCGCCAACAGTTAACCCGGCAAGCCTGAGGCGCAGAATTCGGGTCACAGCTATCTTCAGCCTCGCATCCTCCGGCGCCAAGTTGCTCCAATCCTTGCCGCGCGATATTGGGGTTTGGCGCACGGCGGTGAAGGGCTGCGGATCCTCCTCCACGACCCAGCACCAGTTGGCTCTCCACTCCTCCCACTTGTTCCGGAACTCCCCCTCTAGGTAGGCCTCTTTCTTGCCAATCCTAGAGACCCAGGCTATCCCTCCGCAAGTGGCTCTCCTCTCGACGCTGGGAACAAAGAAATGGCGGAAGAGTGCCACATTCGGTGGACTCCGACAAAGTTTTCGCACAATGCGCGAAAACTGCCATGGTCAAGATGGCGTTGGGGTGAAATCAAGGAGGCGGAGGCCAAAGGTGTTCATTATGTCGCAAAAAGAACTTCCGGAATACGGCGGGCAAAGACCGCAACAAAAGAAAAGGCGAAGAAAGGGTACCTGTTGAGGCCAGATCAGCAATGAGGCGGGAGCACCCTCGTGCGCGGATGCGCCCAAGTCTCCGTCGACCGTAAAAGATAGTAGACGCCCCGCAGCTCCCGTGGCGCCGAGCTGCGGGGAAGACTCGCTCCTTGCGCAGCGCCATGAGCCGCTGCGCCTCGGCCGACTTTGACGCCTTCTTCTCCTTATCGGCCTTGAGCCATGGCGAGGGGGCGGAGGAGGTCGACGGCGGTGAGCGTGCTTGTGGCGAAGGGGGGCGCTGCTCTCTTCGCACCGGAGAAGACGAAGGGAGCGGCGGTGGTTTCTTGACAAGACGGCAATGGCAGGAGTGGTCGGCCTGCCTCTGTTCCCTCCGCTTATAAAGGGAAGGAGGGGGGCGGACGTTCCGCTTATATTAATAAAGAACTCCCCACGACCGCGCCCCACGATCTCGCAGACGACGCCACGCCCGTGCGTGCCGTTAGTGGGGATCGTGGTGGGTCCGGGCGAGATTGCGGCGTGGTCGAGGCAGCGGCGTGTCCGTCTGCACAGTTCAGGCCTGGCCCGACAAGCGCTTCGGCACCGTACGCCCAGCCGGGGCTCCTGCCGGTGTACTAGAGTAGGGGTACCCTAGTATCCCGTGACTCGTGCCGCAGACGATTGCGACACCAGCGGCAAGGTTTGCCTAAATCACCGCCCATCTCCTCCCTGGCTCCCTTGGAGCCATTCAAGAACAAAGTATTAGAGTGAGAAGACAAGGTCCCGACAAGAAGAGCTTGTCGGGAAGGCCGCTCCCGGCATGCAGAAGACAAGGCCCCGGCACGAGGAGCGTGCCGGAAGGCTCGAGCGACAAGTCTCCGAGCACGACAAGGATTCGGCTGCGGCAAGGCGCTTGCCGCGCATGCAACTCCTCTCCGCCTCCGCCCAGCTCACCCAGACGTGTCGCCATGGGACCGCTCCATGGGCGCTAGGTCGAAGCGGGCTGTGCAGCCAGCCGGAGAGCAGCGATAAGCGGCGGACAGACTCGCCATCGTGGCGGCGGAGGCGCACTGACGGTCCCTCAAGCCTTGTTTGGGGCGACAACGACGGGCATTTATTGCTTTTGTCCCTTGCCGTCGAATTAGGTATTTTGCAATCGCATAATCGCTCAAGTAGGTGTACCAACCCCTGTTTTACATTTATACCCCCGCCTATGTTGCCACCTGTCGGAGACCCCTTGAGCATATAAAATGAGGCCCGAGTGCAACGTAGAAAGGGTTCGGTTCGGGTGGGAGTTCCGTCCAGTTCAGTTAGCCGGGTTCGCGAGGTTAGGCTGGCTTGGTTCATTCGACCCACTCGAGACTAGAGATACTCACGCTAGGTTTTGTAGCCCGCATTGCTCCCTAGCAAGAACACAATAGATCAAACAAGCAGCAGTAGGAGTTTTATCTCTCCGGAGAGCTCCGAAGCTGGGTAAAAACCGCTCGTGTGCATCGCCTCGATCCGCTCTTCGTGCGACCTCCGCCCCCCTCCGAACCACAAAGGGGCCTGCTCCGCCGGCCCCATAGGTGTCCGCGGGTACGATCAGCCTCCCCGACACATAGCCACTGCCACAAACCCTAGGCAAATCGGTTTCACCGATAGGGATCTCGGTCTCACCGAGATGGGATTGTAATCTCTCTGTTTCCCTTCGTAACGTTTCGGTCTAACCGAAGTGAGCGATCGGTCCCACCGAGATTGCAATGTAAACTCTCTGTTTCCCTTTCGTAACTTTTTGGTCTCACCGAAAGAGCTAATCGGTCCCACCGAGTTTACCTGACCAACTCTCTGGTTAGCTAATTACCAAAATTGGTCTCACAGAGTTTGTGTAATCGGTCTCATCGAAATTACGTTATGCCCTAACCCTAATCACATCGGTCCTACCGAGTTGCATGTCAGTCCCACCGAAAACCCTAACGGTCACTAGGTTTACTAAATCGGTCCGACCGAGTTTGATGATCCGGTCCCACCTAGTTTGGTAAATTGTGTGTAACGTTTAGATTTTGTGTGGAGGCTATATATACCCCTCCACCTCCTCTTCATTCGTGGAGAGAGGCATCAGAACAAACCTACACTTCCAACTTTCCAGTTCTAAGAAAGAACCACCTACTCATGTGTTGAGGACAAGATATTCCATTTGAACCACAAGAATCTTGATCTCTAGCCTTCCCCAAGTTGCTTTCCACTCAAATCTTCTTTCCACCAAATCCAAATCCTCTGAGAGAGAGTTGACTGTTGGGGAGACTGTCATTTGAAGCACAAGAGCAAGGAGTTCATCATCAACACACCATTTGTTACTTCTTGGAGAGTGGTGTCTCCTAGATTGGCTAGGTGTCACTTGGGAGCCTCCGACAAGATTGTGGAGTTGAACCAAGGAGTTTTTAAGGGCAAGGAGATCGCCTACTTCGTGAAGATCTACCGCTAGTGAGGCAAGTCCTTCGTGGGCGACGGCCATGGTGGGATAGACAAGGTTGCTTCTTCGTGGACCCTTCATGGGTGGAGCCCTCCGTGGACTCGTGCAACCGTTACCCTTCGTGGGTTGAAGTCTCCATCAACGTGGATGTACGATAGCACCACCTCTCGGAACCACGACAAAAACATCCGTGTCTCCAATTGCGTTTGAATTCTCCAAACCCTTCCCTTTACATTCTTGCAAGTTACATGGTTTATTTTCCGCTGCGTATATACTCTTTGCATGCTTGCTTGAATTGCATGAATATTGCTTGACTTGCTCAAAGATAGCTAAAATCTGCCAAAGTCTAAAATTGGGAAAAGGTTAAGTTTTTAATTGGTCAAGTAGTCTAATCACCCCCCCCCTCTAGACATACTTCAAGGTCCTACAAGTGGTATCAGAGCTACTGTCTCCATTTGCTTTGATTTACATAGCTTTTGGTGGTCATAGCCTTGGTTTCACAACCTAGGAGAGTATGGCGTCTAGCGAGGGAAATTATCACCGTAGAGCTCCTTACTTTGATGGCACTAATTTTGCTTGTTGGAAGCATAAGATGAAAATGCATATTCTCGGACATAACCCCGCCGTTTGGGCTATTGTGTGTATTGGTTTGCAAGGTGAATTATTTGATGGGAGAGAACCAAACCGTGAAGCTAGCACGGAAGAGTTGAAAATGCTGCAATACAACGCTCAATCTTGTGATATCCTCTTCAATGGCTTGTGCCCCGAAGAATTCAACAAAATCAGCCGTCTTGAGAATGCAAAGGAAGTTTGGGATACTTTGATTGATATGCATGAAGGTACCGACTCCGTCAAGGAATCCAAGTTGGATGTGCTCCAAAGTCAGCTTGACAAGTTCAAAATGAAGGATGGTGAAGGTGTCGCTGAAATGTACTCTACGCTTGCTCTTATCACAAATGAGATTGCCGGCTTAGGAAGTGAAGAGATGACCGACAGATTCATCATCAAGAAGATCCTAAGAGCATTGGATGGAAAATATGATACCATGTGCACATTGATCCAAATGATGCCAAATTACAAAGATCTCAAGCCAACGGAAGTCATTGGAAGAATTTTTGCTCATGAGATGTCACTCAAGGATAAGGAGGAACTTCACAACAAATCAAGTGGTGCTTACAAAGCCTCATGTGAAGCCCCCACATCATCAAGTGAGAAACAAACCTTCAATGAAGAATTGAGCTTAATGGTGAAGAACTTCAACAAATTCTACAAGAGTAGAAGCAAAGAAAGAAGGTCCAAGTCAAGGTCCTACAATGACAAAAGATCTTCTAGTCGAGAGCGAAATTGCTACAATTGTGGGAGACCCGGACACTATTCCAATGAGTGTACGGCACCCTACAAAAGAAGAGAAGATTCTCCCAAGAGAAGAAGTAGAAAAGAAGAACCACCACCAAGAGAGAGAAGGAGTAGAGATGATCGTTATGAACAAAGACCCTCACGGAGAAGCAAGGATTCGGAAAGGAAGGACAAGTCCTCAAAGAGCTACACAAAACGAAGACATCAAGCTCATGTTGATGAATGGGTATCCGGCTTCGACTCCGACAATCACTCCGAGAGAAGCTATCACTCCGACTCCGAATACACTCAAGATGAAGGTGTTGCCGGTCTAGCACTTGTGTCAACCAACTCCCTACGACATATTTGAATCACCAAATGAAGGAATTGGAAGATGCTTCATGGCCAAAGGTCCTAAGGTAACACACCCAGTATGTTGATTTTAATAGTGATGAAGATGACTTGTTAGGTGATGATGATTTACTTATTGACAACTCTAGTGATGAATACTATGATGAAACGTCAATCAAGATGAAACGAATGACAATGATAAGGAGAAGATTGAGCGTCTAACTAAAGAACTGAACACTCTTAAGTTAGCTCATGAAACTTTCGAAGATCATCGAGAACTTTTAAGGGCTCATGAGAAGTTACGCTTTGAAAAGCTCAATCTTTAGCAAGGGCATGAGTTCCTAAAAGCGATCAATGATGATCTCCGTAAGAACAGTTCTTCTTATATTGCCAAGCGTTTACTCTTATCTACTTATATGCCTCAAGTCAAGTCTAGTAACAAGAACAAAAAAGATTCTTCTTCTAGTAGTAACAATAACAATGCTAAACCAGATATTGTTGCTTCTAGTAGTTCTCTTGCTTCCACTAATGATTCTCTTAGACAATTTACACTTGAGCAAGAAAACAACTTATTGAAGGGAATTATAGAGAAAGGTGTATACAAGAGCCTTGCCGGGGGTAAGCAATTTGAGGAAATTGTATGCAAGCAAGGAAGGCACCGGAAGAATCAAGGTGTTGGTTTTGAACGAAAGTTCAATGCCAATGGAGTTGAGTGGGAAGAAGATCAATATCCCAAGACGAAGTTTGTTCCTCAACAAGAGAAGTATGATCCTACTTCCTTCAAGGGAACACAAGCACAAGATGATATTCCACCAAAAGACCACAAGAACAAAGGCAAGGACAAGCTTCAAGAGGAGATTGATGCATTTGTAGAAGAACCTAAGGCCTTGGTCAAGTGGGTTCCCAAGACTACGTCAAGTTCTACTTCATCAAGCACAACTACTTCACCAAGGATTCCCATCAAGATGATGTGGATCCCGAAGAAGAAGGACTAGAGAGTTCTTGAGGGTGACTCCGCCAACATTTTTCACCCATATCATTATGGCAAGGACAAGTATAACCACCTTTCATATCTTGCACTAGTTCAAGGAGTCACAAACCCTCATGTTGGTAAGGCAAGGGACAAGGTAACCTAACGTTTTCATGGACATCATTTTGAGTGTGCATCACTCTATGTCTATGGATATTCTTATTTGTTCCTTGTGGGACTAACCCATGTAGGTATTGAAAGTGCAACTCACTCCAAAGGATTGCTCCAAGAGATCCACATCAACATTGAGCATCCACATCTTCAACACCTACATGAAGTCATCATCAACAAAACCCAAGGTTAGTTTATCCCTCTAAGGGGGGATCTCACATCTAGGGGGAGCTTAACTCTAAGAATTGAGTCAAAGCAAATCTAATGATGTGAACACATAAATGCTTTATGTAAAAGTGGTAACCCCACTTGAGCTTAATCGATGAGTATGACCTATGATCAAATGTTCTCATTTGACTCCTAAGTCAATATACTCATATATAGATGACCTAGTCATCGCCAATTGTTTGATAGATGCTAGAATTGGTTGTGCATGCTTTGTCACATATTTCATTTGTCATTTTATTGTGTGAGCATGTTGGATGCATATTTTACTCATTCAAGGACATCCACTTGTTGTTTTGATTGATTGGCTTCTTTTTCTTTGGCCAAGTGCATGGACAAGAATGCCTAAGAACCTTCTCTAGCTATCTATGCTTTTCTCGTCTCAAACTCTATTCATGCTACATCACAAAATTTGATCAAGTCAGATTCGAACCACTCCGTGTGAGGAGCACTCGGAGTCCCCGATTCGTCATAGACTTAAACTTCCAAAACTTCTTTGTGCTTTTCGGTCTTACCGATTCCTCCATTTCGGTCATACCGAGATCACTAAGTTGATCTAGGTTTTCAATCCCGGTGAAACCAATTTGAACTTTTCGGTCACACCGAGTTGCTGTAACTGTTAATAGTTATGCATCTCGGTGCCACCGAGTTGTTCCACTCGGTCACACCGACAGTGTCGGGCTATATATTCTCACGGGCAGATTTTGGAAAACTTTCTCCGAAACTCCTCACCCGCGCATAGCTCGCTCTGTCTACTAGGTCTACGGATCGTCGACTTCGTCGCCAGCCGCCTCCTGTCGCTGATCTTCGCCGCCGTCAACGGAATTCTTCTCCTTGATTGCCGTAGTAGCGAGTTCACCTTGAACTAGGGTATGAACTCGATCATAGTGCTATCCTCGTCTGATTCTCAGCACATTGTGTTCGTAATGCATCTTGCCACGATTGAAACACTTCTATACAGTAAAAACGATCCTTAGAATAGGTGTGATTCGAAAATTTAGGGTTAGGTTTCTGCCGAAACCATCTCGGACCCACCGAGTTGAAAAACTCGGTCCCACCGATTTGGCTAACGCCATTGCACTAGTAAGTCTCGGTCTGACCGAGAATTACAAATCGGTGTGACCGATTTTAGAACTTTGTGAAACCCTAGCAGTCTCGGTGCCATCAAACTGTGACTCGTCAGACTGAGATCACTAGTTTAGGTTCCAAAATTGCTTCGGTATCACCGAGTTTGAAAATCGGTAGATCCGAAATGCTTTCTGTGGAAAACTAAAACTAAGTTTTTTGAATCATTCTTTTGCTAAAATCTCTGCATTTTGTGATGCTCATCCACTCTACCTCATCTATAACTATTCACAAGGTCAAGATCGGTGTGTGCAGCATGTCGGACCAAAGTGACCAGTCGAGAACAAGTCAAGAGCAGATTCACATGAGTGAGGGCACTAGTCCCTCTAGCAGCTCAGATGAGGGGAGCAGAAGCACTCCCAGCAATCTGCCCAAGGCTGCCACAAGGACAAGGAAGAAGAAGACCTCAGAATCTGAGGATGAGGATTATGTGGTAGTTGAGGATGAGGCAAGTACAAAGAAGAAAGTGCTCAAGAAGGAGTACAGCTCAAGCTGCAGAAAGCTGTGCATGAAGATCAAAAGGCCTGCAGGTAGACAACCAATGTCCAAAGCCAGAGTCTCCACTCAAGCTTCTTTGGAATCCCAACCCAAAGAGCCTTCTGCTGCTGAAGAAAAGAAAAGGAAGGAAAGGGTCAAGAAGACCATGGCCAGAGTGATTGGGAAGCCTTGTATGATGGAGGAAGAGGAAGAAGAAGAGGTTGCTAAGCCAGCACCCAAGGCACATAAGCTGATGGGTGATGCCATAAAGTTAGGGGTTGCAACTTCAAAGCCCAAAGCTGCCCCCAAGCCCAAGAGTGCACCAAAGAGGAATACCAGGAGTATACCAGCAGCTAAGAAGAACAAGGCCCCAATGCCAGATGTTGCTGCTGAGGAAGATGAAGAAGGGCAGGTCTTAAGGAAGCTCAAACCCAAGATTCCGGACCACAATGATGCTCATCCAGTGGCTGAGAACATGAAGATCGGGAGAGATCTAGGGTTGAGGCTATGGAGAGAGTCAAATCCATATGCCACCAGGAGAAGGACTGCTTTAGATTATAGGTTCCACACCAAGGAGCAGCAGGACTTCTATGAGACCATCTTATTGGATAAGAAGCCCATAGTTTGTGATATGAGGTGGGTCGACTGGACCTACATTCAGGAGAATGCAGAACACTATCCCGGAGTGTATGATGCCTTCAAAGGTCGTGTGGAGTTGCAGATTTTGTTGGGCGTAAGCTCACAAACCGGAATGACGAGCTCATTATGCAATTCTACTCCACAACACATTTCTATCCATATGGCAGGGATAGTTTGGATGTGCGAAGGAACAAGTTACCAATCAACCATAGAGGAATGGGCAAGTCCGATCAATGCCCCCAAGGAGAGTGAAAATGACTTGGACATTTATGCCAAGAAGAAAATGGCAATGTCACGGATGTACAAGGAGATCCTGATGATGCACTTGAGACTTTCAAGTTTGGATCAGTTCATTTTCTTCTGTCAGGGCTGCCTACGATCAACTGGATCCTAAGGCACACTCTATTGCCCAAATCAGGTGACCACAACATGATCAGAGGGCATGCAATTAATTTGCTTCACATTTTTTATGTGCCCCAGAAATTCAAGGTCATGAGCCTCATAGTTGAAACTATCAAGAGGACAACAGCAGACCAAAAGAGGAGCTGTGGATATGCCCCACGGATTCAGGAGTTGATTAACTCAAAGATGGGCACACGAAAGTATCTGTTGGATAAGGAACACTTGGTTCTCTATCCTGAATTTGAGGATAATCAAGTTGTCATGACTGAGGAATGAACCATCATCAGTACAAGCTCAATAGAAGAAGGAGAAGGCAAGGAAAGAGAAGGCTGCCAAGATGCCAACTCAAGCAGAGGCAACTGATTACTTTCTGAAGAACAAGCAGGAGCAGCTTGGTTACTTGATAGCATCAACTCTGCGGATTGAGAAGGGGTTGGCTACCCTAACTCAAAACCAGGAGAGCCTGGAAAGAATCATGGAACCAAAATTCTATGATCTTGATGTCAAGGTAACTGAGATTCAGTTAGCTGTGGAGCAGCTATAGGATGACATGCAGGAGAGGAAGGGCAGGACAACAACTGATGCATTTGCCAGAGTGCCTCGAGCTCAGAGATCAGCTGCAGAGCCAGTACCAGCCACCAGAGTCACTTCATCAGCTCCAGCTACAGCTCCAGCGGAACCAGCTCCAGCACCAACTCCATCAGCTCCATCTACATCGACTGAAGCCTTCATTCTTGGAGTTCTCCGGACACCACCACCTGAAGACCAACCCTGAGAGACGATATAGTCCTATGCATTTTCTAGGAACTTTTTGGTAACTTGTTGCCAAAGAGGGAGAAAAATGCATAGATCATAGGCTTCGCGAGAGAGATTCACTGCTTTTGTTCTCTCTTGTCTTCTTGGTTGAACTTTGTTTGCTATTGATTGCTTGAGATGCTATGCAATTACCTGTGAGACATTGATGATCATGTGTTTGATCATAAGCTACACTTATGCTTGTTATATGTTATTATCTTACTTATCCTTATATGATCATTCACTTTGCTTGGTGATGAGTGCATGTATTCAATCTTTATTATTTTGAGCGCTCCACCAAGATGTATGTGACATGGAAGAGTAACCCATGAGCCTAATTCCTTGTGCGTTTGCAGTCCAAAGCAAATCTTTAAATATGCACAAATTTAGGGGGAGCTCTTGCTTATCACATACTTCTCAAAGCGATGATGTTTTTCAATCTTATTTTCATTTGTCGAAGCTTTGATCTATATGTTGTCATCAATTACCAAAAAGGGGGAGATTGAAAGTGCAACTATCCCTAAGTGGTTTTGGTAATTCATAACAACATATAGCTCATTGAGCTAACGCTATTCGAAGACAAATATTTCAGGAAAGCTCAATGAATGGCATGGCATGGATGATGAAAGTGGATCCCTCAAAATATCAAGGACAAAGGATTGGCTCAAGCTCAAAAGCTCAAGACTCTATATTTTACATTTTAGTGATCCAAGATCACATTGCTTCTACAGGAAAAGCCAATACTATCAAGGAGGGATGAGGTGTTGCTTAATGAGCCTCTTGCTTCATGTGCTTAGTGATATGCTCCAAAACCCTCCACTACTTTCTCACATCCACATATGACCTAAACCTAAAGTCAAACTCGGCCCTACCGATTCTTTCTATCCGCGCCACCGAGTTCAAATGTCATAGCCACTGCCACAAACCCTAGGCAAATCGGTTTCACCGATAGGGATCTCGGTCTCACCGAGATGGGATTGTAATCTCTCTGTTTCCCTTCGTAACATTTTGGTCTAACCAAAGTGAGTGATCGGTCCCACTGAGATTGCAATGTAAACTCTCTGTTTCCCTTCCGTAACTTTTCGGTCTCACCGAAAGAGCGAATCAGTCCCACCGAGTTTACCTGACCAACTCTCTGGTTAGCTAATTACCAAAATCGGTCTCACCGAGTTTGTGTAATCGGTCTCACCGAGATTACGTTATGCCCTAACCCTAATCACATCGGTCCTACCGAGTTGCATGTCGATCCACGAAAACCCTAACGATCACTAGGTTTACTAAATCGGTCCGACCGAGTTTGATGATTCGGTCCCACCGAGTTTGGTAAATTGTGTGTAACGGTTAGATTTTGTGTGGAGGCTATATATACCCCTCCACCTCCTCTTCATTCGTGGAGAGAGGCATCAGAACAAACCTACACTTCCAACTTACCAGTTTTGAGAAAGAACCACCTACTCATGTGTTGAGGCCAAGATATTCCATTCGAACCACAAGAATCTTGACCTCTAGCCTTCCCCAAGTTGCTTTCCACTCAAATCTTCTTTCCACCAAATCCAAATCCTGTGAGAGAGAGTTGAGTGTTGGGGAGACTATCATTTGAAGCACAAGAGCAAGGAGTTCATCATCAACACACCATTTGTTACTTCTTGGAGAGTGGTGTCTCCTAGATTGGTTAGGTGTCACTTGGGAGCCTCCGACAAGATTGTTGAGTTGAACCAAGGAGTTTGTAAGGGCAAGGAGTCGTCTACTTCGTGAAGATCTACCGCTAGTGAGGCAAGTCCTTCGTGGGCGACGGCCGTGGTGGGATAGACAAGGTTGCTTCTTCGTGGACCCTTCGTGGGTGGAGCCCTCCGTGGACTCGCAAGAACTGCTACCCTTCGTGGGTTGAAGTCTCCATCAACGTGGATGTACGATAGCACCACCTATCGGAACCATGACAAAAACATCCGTGTCTCCAATTGCGTTTGAATTCTCCAAACCCTTCCCTTTACATTCTTGCAAGTTGCATGCTTTATTTTCCGCTGCCTATATACTCTTTGCATGCTTGCTTGAATTGTGTGAAGATTGCTTGACTTGCTCAAAGATAGCTAAAATCTACCAAAGTCTAAAATTGGGAAAAGGTTAAGTTTTTAATTGGCCAAGTAGTCTAATCACCCCCCCCCTTCTAGACATACTTCAAGGTCCTACAGGTTTGGGCACTTTTCCCCACAAGACTCGATCTCCTCCGTTGGATTTCTTGCACTACATGGTGTTTGAGAAACAGATGACCGAGACAAAGTCTTTCAGAAGCACTAACTCTTTACTCTAGGTGGACAGTTACACCTACTTTCCCTATACATCTGCTAGCCCACCACTGAAAGAGGTCATGCAACATACTCAACTATTCTAGAGCCCATAATAGTTGGTGGCTGCACACAGAAGTTTCTAGCATGAATAATCTTATGATCCCTTTGAGCCTGGGTGGCGGACCGTAGGATGATCACATGGGTACTCCGAGATATCCTAGGACAACACTGGATTCTCCAGGTGCCCAAACCAACAATCCACCCAGATGTGTATTAAAGTTACCACCTTAAGTTGAACCATTAATTAACAATCTCACATCTGTCATTCATTCACTCGCCCAAACCACGTCTACGAGCATAGCATAGCAATATAAGCATAACGTAGAAGTAACTCCCAAGGGTATGGTAATAAACAGGGCAATAGGTTCTACCTCATCAACTACTTCCCAATACCCACAAGTTAATCACATCCTAATCATGCAATGTTTGAGGATTTATACTAATGCATAAAAAACTGGGTATGAAAAGAGTATGATCAATGTGTTACTTGCCTTGCTGACGATCCGCAAAACCTAGTGACTCGTAGTAGCACGCTTCGCACTCTGGGATTCTATCGCAAGCAAACAATAGAACACATAAACAATCAAACAAAGATGCACGGGTAAAACTCAAATAAGAAGATCTAACCAGAAAGGTCAACTAAAGAACTCCGGTTTGCAAAAAGAATCAAATCAAACGGAGCAACGAAACTCAAACCACGAAAAAAACAACATCCATTTACTAATCTAGACTAAAGTAAAATTTTACAGTACCAAAATCTTGTTCAAGTTGGTTAAACAGAAAGAGGGCTTCGAGACGAAGATCTAGACGCTTGTTTCACCTGATTTGGATAAACGAGCGAAAAGTTATACTAGAACGAAGATCAAGGTAAATCGCGATCGAAAATAATCGCGAAACCACGGAAAAAGAAAATCGACGGACAGTTAACGAGCGAACGTCATTGTCTGGGAGCTAACGGATTAACAGCGTTCGTTAAAAACGAACGACGGATTTAACGTCCGCTATTTAACCGAACCGAGAAAAACCGAAACAAAACCGATCTAGAAAAAAGAACGAACTAGGGTTTCTTAAAAAAACGAACGGTATTCTCGCAAAAACCAGCGGCAGCGGCTATACCTCCGGCGGGATTGGGTTCGGCGGCGGGGCGGCGAGGTGGCGCGGCGGCGGCGACGCGGATCGGGCGGGCGAGTAGCGCTTAGGGTTCGGCGCTGGGTGGGCTGAGGCGGCGTTTCAAGCAAAGGTGTCCTTGCTGCACGACCGTAGGTCGGTTACTTTTTTTCTTTTTTAATAAAACCTGACGCAGAAAAACAATTAAAAGAAATACTAAACGGACTCCAAAAATCCTGAAATAAATTTTCACGGTCCTCTAATAATATTGCAGACAAAGTGAACATTTATTTGGGCCTCTAATGCAATTTTGAAAACTGCATATTTTTCCTAATTCAAGTAAAATTGCAATAAAATCCAAATAAAAATTCTTATTTGATTTTAAAAGATTTCCTCCAATATTTCATTTATTTGGAGAAGTCATATTATCTCCTCTCATATATTTTAATATGAAATATTTTCGGAGAGAAAAATAATAAGAATCAAAGTGATCCTTGTTTCGATATTTGATAAAATTCAAATATGAAAAAAACGTGAAATCCCCAACTCTCTCCGTAGGTCCTTGAGTTGCTTAGAATTTCGAGGATCGCAAAACGGAATGCAATAAAAATATGATATGCATGAATGACCTATGTATAACATTCCAAATTGGAAATTTGGGATGTTACATAGATGTTATATGCACGAGTAGAACACAAGTGAGTTGTGGGCGATAATAGTCATACTGCTTACCAGCATGTCATACTTTGATTCGATAGTATTGTTGGATGAAGCGGCCCAGACCGACATTACGCGTACGCTTACACGAGATTGGTTCTATCGACGTGCTTCGCACACAGGTGGTTGGCGGGTGTTAGTTTCTCCAACTTTAGTTGAATCGAGTGTGGCTACGCCCGGTCCTAGTTGAAGGTTAAAACAGCACATACTTGACAAAAAATCGTTGTGGTTTTGATGCATAAGTAAGAATGGTTCTTGCTCAGCCCGTAGCAGCCACGTAAAACTTGCAACAACAAAGTAGAGGGCAGGGCATGTTGTGATGTGATATGGTCAAGACATGATGCTAAATTTTATTGTATGAGATGATCATGTTTTGTAACGGAGTTATCGGCAACTGGCAGGAGCCATATGGTTGTTGCTTTATTGTATGAAATACAATCGACATGTAATTGCTTTACTTTATCACTAAGAGGTAGCGATAGTCGTAGAAGCAATAGTTGGCGAGACGACAACGATGCTTCGATGGAGATCAAGGTGTCAAGCCGGTGACGATGGTGATCATGACGGTGCTTTGGAGATGGAGATCAAAGGCACAAGATGATGATGGCCATATCATATCACTTATATTGATTGCATGTGATGTTTATCCTTTGTGCATCTTATTTTGCTTAGTACAACGGTAGCATTATGAGATGATCCCTTACTACAATTTCAAGGTATAAGTGTTCTGCCTGAGTATGCACCATTGTGACATTTCTTCATGTTGAGACACCACGTGATGATCGGGTGTGATAAGCTCTACATTCACATACAACGGGTTTCAAGCCCGTTTTGCACACGCAGAATACTCGGGTTAAACTTGACGAGCTTAGCATATGCATATATGGCCTCGAAACACTAGAGACCGAAAGGTCGAGCGTGAATCATACAGTAGATATGATCAACATAGTGATGTTCACCATTGAAAACTACTCCATCTTACGTGATGATCGGACATGGTTTAGTTGATTTGGATCACGTGATCATTTAGATGACTAGAGGGATGTCTATCTAAGTGGGAGTTCTTAAGTAATATGATTAATTGAACTTTAATTTATCATGAACTTAGTCCTGATAGTATTTGCATATCTATGTTGTAGATCAATAGCTCGCGTTTAGCTCCCCTATTTTATTTTTGATATGATCCTAGAGAAAACTAAGTTGAAAGATGTTAGTAGCAATGATGCGGATTGGATCCGTGATCTGAGGATTATCCTCATTGCTGCACAGAAGAATTATGTCCTTGATGCACCGCTAGGTGACAGACCGATTGCAGGAGTATATGCAGAGGTTATGAATGTTTGGCAAGCTCGATATGATGACTACTTGATAGTTTAGTGCACCATGCTTTACGGCTTAGAATCGGGGCTTCAAAGACGACTTGAATGCCACGGAGCACTTGAACGCCACGGAGCATATGAGATGTTCCAAGAGTTGAAATTAGTATTTCAGACTCATGCCCATGTCGAAAGGTATGAGACCTTTGACAAGTACTTTGCCTACAAGATGGAGGAGAATAGCTCAGCTAGTGAGCATGTGCTCGGAATGTCTGAGTACTACAATCACTTGAATCATGTGGGAGTTAATCTTCCAGATAAGATAGTGATTGACAGAGTTCTCAAGTCACTATCACCAAGTTACTAGAACTTCATGATGAACTATAATATGCAAGGGATAACAGAAACAATTCCCAAGCTCTTCGTGATGCTGAAATCGATGGAGGTAGAAATCAAGAAAAGCATCTACTATTGATGGTTGACAAGACCACTAGTTTCAAGAGAAGGGCAAAGGGAAGAAGGGGAACTTCAAGAAGAACGGCAAGCAAGTTGCTGCTCAAGAGAAGAAGCCCAAGTCCAGAACTAAGCCTGAGACTAAGTGCTTCTACTGCAAAGGGACTGGTCACTAGAAGCAGAACTGCCCCAAGTATTTGGCGGATAAGAAGGATGGCAAAGTGACCAAAGGTATATTTGATATACATGATATTGATGTGTACTTTACTAATTTTTATAGAAACCCCTCAGTATTTGATACTAGTTCAGTTTCTAAGATTAGTAAATCGAAACGGGAATTGCAGAATGAACAGAGACTAGTTAAGGGTGAAGTGATGATGTGTGTTGGAAGTGGTTCCAAGATTGATATGATCATCATCGCACACTCCTATACTTTCGGGATTAGTGTTGAACCTTTGTTGTTTGTGTTGAGCATAAATATGATTTGATCATGTTTATTGTAATACGGTTATTCATTTAAAGTCAAAGAATAATTGTTGTTCTGTTTACATGAATAAAACCTTCGATTGTCATACACCCAATGAAAATAGTTTGTTGGATCTCGATCGTAGTGATACACATATTCATAATATTGAAGCCAAAAGATGCAAAGTTAACAATGGTAGTTCAACTTATTTGTGGCACTGCCGTTTAGGTCATATTGGTTTAAAGCGCATGAAGAAACTCCATGCTGATGGGCTTTTGGAATAACTTGATTATGAATTATTTGATGCTTGTGAACCATGCCTCATGGGCAAGATGACTAAAACTCGGTTCTCCGGAACAATGGAGCGAGCTACTGACTTATTGGAAATAATACACACCGTTGTATGCGGTCCGATGAGTGTTAAAACTCGCGGCGGGTATCATTATTTTCTGACCTTCACAGATGATTTGAGAAGATATAGGTATATCTACTTGATGAAACATACGTCTGAAACAATTGAAAAGTTCAAATAATTTCAGAGTGAAGTGGAAAATCATCGTAACAAGAAAATAAAGTTTCTATGATCTGATCGTGGAGGTGAATATTTGAGTTATGAGTTTTGTCTTCATTTGAAACAATGTGGAATAGTTACGCAACTCACGCCACCTGGAACACCACAACGTAATGGTGTGTCCGAACATCGTATCCGTACTTTATTAGATATGGTGCAATCTATGATGTCTCTTATCGATTTACCACTATCGTTTTTTGGGTTATGCATTCGAGACAGCTACATTCACATTAAATAGGGCACCATATAAATCCGTTGAGATGACACCGTATGAACTATGGTTTGGCAAGAAACCTAAGCTGTCGTTTCTTAAAGTTTGGAGTTGCGATGCTTATGTGAAAAAGTTTCAACCTGATAAGCTTGAACCCAAATCGGAGAAATGCGTCTTCATAGGATACCCAAAGGAAACTGTTGGGTACACCTTCTATCACAGATCCGAAGGAAAGATATGTCTTGCTAAGAATGGATCCTTTCTAGAGAAGGATTTTCTCTCAAAAGAAGTGAGTGGGAGGAAAGTAGAACTTGACGAGGTAATTGTACCTTCTCCCGAATTGGAAAGTAGTTCATCACAGAAATCAGTTCCAGTGATGCCTACACCAATTAGTGAGGAAGTTAATGATGATGATCATGAAACTTCAGATCAAGTTACTACCAAACCTCGTAGGTCAACCAGAGTATGTTCCGCACCAGAGTGGTACGGTAATATGGTTCTGGAAGTCATGTTACTAGACCATGACGAACCTACGAACTATGAGGAAGCGATGATGAGCCCAGATTCCGCGAAATGGCTTGAGGCCATGAAATCTGAGATGGGATCCATATATGAGAACAAAGTATGGACTTTGGTTCACTTGCCCGGTGATCGGCAAGTCATTGAGAATAAATAGATTTTCAAGAGGAAGACAGACGCTGATAGTAGTGTTACTATCTACAAAGATAGACTTGTCGAAAAAGGTTTTTAACAAAGTTCAAGGTGTTGACTACGATGAGATTTTCTCACTCGTAGCGATGCTTAAAGTCTGTCTGAATCATGTTAGCAAATGCCACATTTTATGAAATCTGGCAAATAGATGTCAAAATTGTCTTCCTTAATGGATTTATTAAAGAAGAGTTGTATATGACGCAACCAGAAGGTTTTGTCGATCCTAAAAGTGCTAACAAAGTGTGCAAGCTCCAGTGATCCATTTATGGACTGGTGCAAGCCTCTCAGAGTTGGAATATACGCTTTGATAGTGTGATCAAAGCATATGGTTTTATACAGACTTGCGGTGAAGCCTGTATTTACAAGAAAGTGAGTGGGAGCACTACAACCTTTCTAATAAGTATATGTGAGTGACATATTGTTGGTCAGAAATGATGTAGAATTTTCTGGAAAGCATAAAGGAGTGTTTGAAAGAAGTTTTTCAAAGAAAGACCTCGATGAAGCTGCTTACATATTGAGCATCAAGATTTATAGAGATAGATCAAGACGCTTGATAAGTTTTTTTCAATGAGTACATACCTTGACAAATTTTTGAAGTAATTCAAAATGGAACAGTCAAAGAAGGAGTTCTTGCCTGTATTGCAAGGTGTGAAATTGAGTAAGACTCAAAGCCCGACCACGGCAGAAAATAGAAAGAGAATGAAAGTCATTCCCTATGCCTCAACCATAGGTTCTATAAAGTATGACATGCTATGTACCAGATCTATTGTATACCCTACACTGAGTTTGGCAAGGGAGTACAATAGTGATCTAGGAGTAGATCACTGGACAACAGTCAAAATTATCCTTAGTGGAATAAGGATATGTTTCTCGATTATGGAGGTGACAAAAGGTTCGTCGTAAAGGGTTACGTCGATGCAAGTTTTGACACTGATCCAGATGACTCTAAGTCTCAATCTGGATACATATTGAAAGTGGGAGACATTAGCTAGAGTAGCTCCGTGCAGAGCATTGTTGACATAGAAATTTGCAAAATACACACGGATTTAAATATGGCAGACCCATTGACTAAACTTCTCTCACAAGCAAAACATGATCACACCTTAGTACTGTTTGGGTGTTAATCACATGGCGATGTGAACTAAGATTACTGACTCTAGTAAACCCTTTGAGTGTTAATCACATGGTGATATGAACTATTGGTGTTAAATCACATGGCGATGTGAACTAGATTATTGACTCTAGTGCAACTGGGAGACTGGAGGAAATATGCCCTAGAGGCAATAATAAAGTTATTATGTATTTCCTTATTTCATGATAAATGTTTATTATTCATGCTAGAATTGTATTAACCGGAAACTTAGTACATGTGTGAATACATAGACAAACAGAGTGTCACTAGTATGCCTCTACTTGACTAGCTCTTTGAATCAAAGATGGTTAAGTTTCCTAGCCATAGACATGAGTTTGTTGGGGATCGTTGCAGAAATTAAAAAATTTCTACGCATCTCCAAGATCAATCTATGGAGAGACTAGCAACGAGAGAGCGGGGAGTGCATCTTCATACCCTTGAAGATCGCGATGCAGAAGCATTACAAGAGCACGGATGAAGGAGTCGCATCAGAGCGATTCAGATCGCGGTTGATTCCGATCTAAGCGCCGAACAACGGGCGCCTCGCTGCTCAACACACATACAGCCCGGGGACGTCTCCTCCTTCTTGATCCAGCAAGGGGAGAGGAGAAGTTGAGGGAGAGCTCCGGCAGCACGACGGCGTGGTGGTGGAGCTTGCAGTTCTTCGGCAGGGCTTCGCCAAGCACTACTACGGAGGAGGAGGTGTTGGGGAGGGAGAGGGTTGCACCAGGGGAAGGGGTGCGGCTCCCATGCGCCTCCCCAATATATATACGGGTGGAGGGGCTGGTTTCTTGCCCTCCAAGTCCATTAAGGCGTTATAAAGGTGGGGAAAAGAAATCCCATCATTTCCCTTCCCCATCGATTTTTATCCCCCTTTTTAGGGATCTTGATCTTATCCCTTCGGGATATGATCTTATTCCTTCTAAGGGGGGATCTTGGTGCGCCCTGACCAGGGGTGTGGGGCCTTGCCCCCACTACCCACGTTCATGTGGGTCCCCCCATGCAGGTGGGCCCCACTCTAGAACCTTCTAGAACCTTCTCGATACAATACCAAAAAATCCGGAACATTTTCCGGTGGCCAAAATAGGACTTCTCATATATAAATATTTACCTTCGAACCATTCCGGAACTCCTCTTGACGTCCGGGATCTCATCCGGGACTCCGAACAACATTCGGTAATTGCACACTAATTCCCATAACAACTCTAGCGTCACCGAACCTTAAGTGTGTAGACCCTACGGTTTCGGGAATCATGCAGACATGACCGAGACAGCTCTCTGGCCAATAACAAACAGCGGGATCTAGATACCCATGTTGGCTCCCACATGTTCCATGATGATCTCATCGGATGAACCACGATGTCGGGGATTCAATCAATCCTTTATACAATTCCCTTTGTTAATCGGTACGTTACTTGCCCGAGATTCGATCGTCGGTATCCCAATACCTCGCTCAATCTCGTTACCCGAAGTCACTTTTACTCGCTCCGTAACACATCATCCCGTGATCAAATCTTTGGTCACATTGAGCTCATTATGATGATGTCCTACCGAGTGGGCCCAGAGATACCTCTCCGTCACACGGAGTGACAAATCTATCTCGATTCGTGCCAACCCAACAGACACTTTCGGAGATACCCGTAGTGTGCCTTTATAGCCACCCAGTTACGTTATGACGTTTGGCACACCCAAAGCATTCCTACGGTATCCGGGAGTTTCACAATCTCATGGTCTAAAGAAATTATACTTGACATTAGAAAAGCCTTAGTAGACGAACTACACGATCTTGTGCTATGCTTAGGATTGGGTCTTGTCCATCACATCATTCTCCTAATGATGTGATCCCGTTATCAATGACATCCAATGTCCATGGTCAGGAAACCGTAATCATCTATTGATCAACGAGCTAGTTAACTAGAGGCTTACTAGGGACATATTGTGGTCTACGTATTCACACATGTATTACGGTCTCCGGTTAATACAATTATAGCATGAACAATAGACAATTATCATGAACAATGAAATATAATAATAACCATTTTATTATTGCCTCTAGGGCATATTTTCAACAGTCTCCCACTTGCACTAGGGTCAATAATCTAGTTCACATCACTATGTGATTGTAATGAATCCAACACCCATGGGATTTGATCATATCTCGCTTGTGAGAGAGGTTATTAGTCAATGGGTCTGAACCTTTCAGATCCATGTGTGCTTTACAAATCTCTATGTCTTCTTGTAGATGCAGCTACCATGCGCTACTTGGAGCTATTCCAAATAACTGCTCCACTATACGAATCTGGATTACTACTCAGAGTCATCCGGATTAGCGTCAAAGTTTGTATCGACGCAACCCTTTATAACGAACTCTTTTACCACCTCCATAATCGAGAAAATTCCTTAGTCCACTAGTTACTAAGGATAAGTTTGACCGCTATCATGTGATCCATTCCTGGATCACTCTTGTACCCCTTGATTGACTCATGGCAAGGCACACTTCAGGTGCGGTACACAACATAACATACTGTAGAGCCTACGTCTAAAGAATAGGGGACGACCTTCGTTGAGGGAGTCCTGGATTAGGGGGTGTCCGGATGGCCGGACTCCTGGACTATGAAGATACAAGATTGAAGACTTCGTCCCGTGTCCGGATGGGACTTTCCTTGGCGTGGAAGGCAAGCTTGGCGATACGGATATGTAGATCTCCTCCCATTGTAACCGACTCTATATAACCCTAACCCTCTCCGTGTCTATATAAACCGGAGGGTTTTAGTCCAGAGGACTAACAACAATCATACCATAGGCTAGCTTCTAGGGTTTAGCCTCTTTGATCTCGTGGTAGATCTACTCTTGTACTACCCATATCATCAATATTAATCAAGGTGAGTAGGGTTTTACCTCCATCGAGAGGGCCCGAACCTAGGTAAGAACATCGTGTCCCTTGTCTCATGTTACCATCCGCCTAGACGCATAGTTCGGGACCCCCTACCCGAGATCCGCCGGTTTTGACACCGACATTGGTGCTTTCATTGAGAGTTCCTCTGTGTCGTAATCTTTAGGCCCGATGGCTCCTCCGATCATCAACAACGATGCGGTCCAAGGTGATACTTTTCTCCCCGGACAGATCTTCGTATTCGGCGGCTTTGCACTGCGGGCCAATTGGCTTGGCCATCTGGAGCAGATCGAAATCTACGCCCCTAGCCATCAGGTCAGATTTGGAAGTTTGAACTACACGGCCGACGTCCGCGGAGACTTTATCTTCAGCGGGTTCGAGCCACAGGCAAGCGCGTCGCACTGTTACGCTGGGCATGATCTAGCTCTGCCACCGAACAGTGCCCTAGAGGCCGCACCAGTGTCCGCTCCGACCCTTAGCTCGGAGCCGACTGCGCCAATCGAGGACGGGTGACTGGACACCGCCTCGGGGGCTGCAATATCTACGGCGATCGAAATAACACCATACCTGTCCTTTGCGGCTCGTTACTCCAAGGTGTCGACTCCTCTCCGGACCAACCTTCCGCTACCGCCAATCGGATCCGATTGGTCGCCGATCATGGAGTTCACCGTCACAGACATCTTTCAAAGCACTTCGCCCATCGGCGACATCCTGAATTCACTAAAGTCTCTCTCTTTATCAAGAGCCTGGCCGGATTATGGTCGGCAAGGTTGGGATGCGGATTTACGAAGAAATTCAAAGCCCACCCACCACCCACTTTGTAGCCACTGTTGATGATTTAACCGACATGCTCGACTTTGACTCTGAAGACATCGACGGTATGGACGACGATGTAGGAGACGAACAGGAACCAGCGCCTATAGGCCACTGGACAACCACCCGATCTCACGATGTATACATGGTAGATACACCTAAAGGAAACGACGACGAGGAACAAAGGGACGCAATGAGGGATCGTTCCCTCGAAAAGCAATCAAAACGGCGGTGTAAGCGCCGCTCCAAACCCCACCTCGACAGAGAAAGCATCCATACTGCACTCCAGCCATAGAGCAGGGCGAACCCGGACGCATTTAATATGCCATCGAGCAACCGCATTTAATAGGGCAACTTGGATAAACAACCCGCCCTCGGCGAAGACAACAGTCCGGACGACCTCACGGGACAAGTTGCTGGAGCAGAAGAACCTCCAAAAAGGCTCGCTGCCATCACAAGATAGCCTGAAAAAGCGTATGAAGCTCAAAACAGCGGAAGATGCACTCAGAATTAGATGGAGTAAAGTACTCAACACCGCAGACAAATGCAGCGACAGTCGCCACACAAAGAGCTATCCGAAGCGAAAATTACTGCCGGAATTTGATGATGAGGCCTTAGAGCCTCCGCAATCAAAAAATAAGGAAGCCACCTGGTCGGACAAACGACCCCATGGCCAACACAGTGCGGCAAAGGACACCGCACACAAGCCGGCACGCGATCCGCACAAGGATTCGCATCAAAAAGATGGCCCAGCCAGATCTATCTATGGGCCAACTCTAGTAAGCAATGCAACACATCAAATATCCGAACATCGCGGTACGCCCAGATATAGGGGTTCCGCACACCCCCTATGTTTCACCGATGAGGTGCTGGATCATGAATTTCAGCCGATTCAAGCCTCGTAAACATAGAGGCATACGACGGAACAATGCACTCGAGTGCGGATTGAGGATTACATCCTCCACATACACATGGCTAGGGAGATGATCTCCACGCCATAAAATACTTACCCTCAAACTCAAAGGGCCAGCCCGGCATTGGCTTAAAAGCCTTAGGAAAACACCATTGGAAGTTGGGAAGAGCTCGAGGATGCTTTTCGTGCAAATTTTCAAGGGACCTATGTCCGACCTCCGGATGCGTATGATTTAAGTCATATAACTCAACAATCCAAGAGTCAGCCGGAACTCTGGAACAGATTTCTTACTAAAAGAACAGATAGTCGATCGGCGGACAATCAAGCCTTAGCAGCTTTCAAACACAGCTCGAGACGAATGGCTCGCCAGACACCTCGGCCAAGAAAAGCCAAGAACAATGGCCGCATTAACAAGCCTCATGACCCGCTTTTGCACAGGAGAGGATAGCTGGTTGGCAAGATGCAATACCAGTGATCCAAGTACATCCGAAGTTAGGGATGGAAACGAGAAACCGCGACGCAGCAAGAAGGACCGGGCGGACCATCAAGGGAAACAACCCGAAGAGCATGGGCCAACGCCAATTCAAAAGCTCTCAGAGACCGTAAAAAGCTGCCCTCAAGGATAACAGGACGAGCTATCTAACCTAAACAAAATCTTGGACAAGATATGTCAAATCCACAAGATTCTCCGGAAGCCTGCAAACCATACCCACAGAGATTGTTGGGTCTTCAAGCAATCCGGCAAACTCAACGCCGAACACAAGGGGCTCGACACACCAAGCGAGGACGACGACGAACCTCACAAGCAGAGCATTGGAAAACAAAAGAACTTCCCACAAGAAGTCAAAACAATAAATTCACTTCACGTGACAAAAGGGGAGAATAGAGTGGCGCCCATAGAGATACGCGCCATACGGCCTATCCCAGAGGAGTCCCGCCACTGGTTGTTAAAACCAATCACCTTCGACCATCAAGATTACTCTAGAAGTATCCAGAATGCAGGCTGGACTGCCTTGGTATTAGATCCGATAATTGACGGACTCCACTTTACACAAGTCCTAATGGATGGTGGCAGTGATTTAAACCTGCTATATCAGGACACAGTCCGCAAAATGGGGATAGACCCAACAACAATTCGCCATAGCAACACTTCCTTTCAAGGGGTAACACCAGGCCCAGATGCCCATTGTACGGGCTCTCTCCTGCTAGAAGTTATGTTTGGCTCACCCGACAACTTCCGCTAAAAGCTAACCTTCCACATCGCCCCATTTACAAGTAGCTATCAAGCACTCTTTGGGACGCCAAGCTTTCGCCCGCTTTAACGCAATACCGCATTATGCATCCCTTATACTTAAAATGCCCGGTCCACGAGGCATCATCTCATTAAAGGAAATATCGAGTGTTCCTCGAAAGCACGGAAGATTGTGCGGCTGCCTTAACAGCCACACACTAAACCGCTTCACTAATCAAAGCACCTAAACAGGTCATTCGGACCTTTGACATGGCTAGACGAGTCCGGCGTAAACATACAAGGGCTTACTAGCCGCATACCCCCGTTCAAGGGGCTCCGCGCATGTACAACAAGAGACAATAAAGCTCAATTTTATTCATTTTCTAAATTATACTTTGTTTATTTAATATAACATACATTTTCGCATGATCTTTTTCAACTAAGTTCCTCTCTTTTACAGATGAACACCATGCTACACCCGTCCAGGATACGGCACAATGAAGACATAGGCGCAGACGTGCAGTAGGGACCCGTTCCAAGGATTCTTTTCAGATTAAGACCCTGCGTAAACCTTTTTTTACTGTCTCTTGTTGATACATATCCCCCGGTTTCTTGCTATAACCGAGGTGGAGGCTGGCGTCTTGGCATTGGCCACGTCAGGATTTTGCGCTGCATCTAGACACTGTGGGCTTATTACTAAGGGCGTTATTCAGCCCGCTTTCATAAAGACCGAATACCTTAGGGAGTGTTCGGCGTCATGAAGTTTGGCCTTATATGCATCAGCTCGAATCATGTCTTTTGTCAAATGTTGGGTTTGCCCAACTCCGTGTTTTGCTGCCTTACGTTCCGCTCTATCGGCTAAGGCGGCACTCAGAGAACTATCGCGATTGTGCCCGGTTCGCCAAAGTGAGCACCTCAAGAGAGAAAGCCGAAAACCGATCACATGATATAGCGTGAGACTGGTCAACCACTCGATGACCCACCGGAATCTTTAGGATTCCTCCGCATTAACGAAGGGCCATTTCCCGGTCAGGCACACACGCGCCCCGAATTCGGGCGAGCGTGGTGCCCCTAGGGGCTATATAGTAGCCCCACTGTCAAACTCCTATGGCTAAGTGAAAGTGATAAAGCATTATAGTCCGGTTGCCTAGTTCGCTGCGCTATCACCTCCTTTATAGGACCAAGACGTTGGATCAAGTGTGAAAATGCGCCATGCGAACACCCTCGCATTATATGCGTAAATAAGTCAAGACTGCCATCTTTCAGGTTATATACACATATGCATTAACGGCTGCACATGAGGTATTTTAATTCTTGCAGGCAGAAGTATAAAAAGCTTTTATATTCCATCGAAACATTGTTTCACAATAATACATGTTACTCGAACATGATATCCTTCGAGCACTGCGTCTCTATTAAACGAGCACCCTGCAGAACTTCCTGAAAATAGTGCTCGGTAGGTATTCGGATCCCGTCCGAATCTTGGGATGCAACGTCGGTGGCCTTCATCTCCGCCCAGTATGTCTTGACACGGGCAAGAGCCATCCGCGCACCCTCTATGCATGCTGACCTCTTCATTGCATTGATATGCGGCACCGCACCAAGGAACCGCTGCACCAAACCAAAATAACTCTTCGGCTCGGGCCTTTCCGCCACAGATGACTCACGACATCCTTCATGGCGAGTCCGGATAACCTATTCAGCTCCGCCCATTCGGCCAAACGCTCGGTTAATGGAAGTGGGCGCTCAGGATTGTGGAACTGCGACCAAAAAAGTTTTTCCACTTCATGATCCTGTTGACCTCGGAAGTGTTCGGCCGCGTCCGCTGCACTTGCCGCCAAGTCCAAATAAGTATCCGCCGCACTCCACAACCGGTCCAACTGAGCATACTTAGGATCCCCGAACTTCATCCGCAACATAAAGGGCTTTCCAACTGCTTCATGGCTCTCATTGCAGAGCGAGCATCCTTGGCCTCGGTAGTGGCCTTCTCCAGGTCCTTTTGTTCCGCCCGATCTTCTTTTTCAAGAAGCTTGCAGCGGTCGACAGCATCCTTCAACTTCACAGCCATCTCGGCCATTTCCTTCCTGCTTCGGCAGTGAGCAGCCTGTTCGGCTTTTAGCTCTTCGGCCGCCTTTAAGGCACCCGCATCACTTTTTCTGGCCTGCTCCTTGGCTCGGGCGAGTTCCGCCCGAAGGTTCTCCATGGCAGAGGCACCATCTTGGAAGTGCAACTATCCCTAGGTGGTTTTGGTAATTCATAACAACATATAGCTCATTGAGCTAATGCTATTCCAAGACAAATATTTCAGGAAAGCTCAATGAATGGCATGGCATGGATGATGAAAGTGGATCCTCAAAATATCAAGGACAAAGGATTGGCTCAAGCTCAAAAGCTCAAGACTCTACATTTTACATTTTAGTGATCCAAGATCACATTGAGTCTATAGGAAAAGCCAATACTATCAAGAAGGGATGAGGTGTTGCTTAATGAGCCTTTTGCTTCATGTGCTTAGTGATATGCTCCAAAACCCTCCACTACTTTCTCACATCCACATATGACCTAAACCTAAAGTCAAACTCGGCCCTACCGATTTTTTCTATCCGGCGCCACCGAGTTCAGATGTCAAAGCCACTGCCACAAACCCTAGGCAAATCGGTTTCACCGATAGGGATCTCGGTCTCATCGAGATGGTATTGTAATCTATCTGTTTCCCTTTCGTAACTTTTCGGTCTCACCGAAAGAGCGAATCGGTCCCACCAAGATTACAATGTAAACTCTCTGTTTCCCTTTTGTAACTTTTCGGTCTCACTGAAAGAGCAAATCGGTCCCACCGAGTTTGCCTGGCCAACTCTCTGGTTAGCTAATTACCAAACTCGGTCTCACCGAGTTTGTGTAATCGGTCTCACCGAGATTACGTTATGCCCTAACCCTAACCATATCGGTCCTACCGAGTTGCATGTCGGCCCCAATCGAAAACCCTAACGGTCACTAGGTTTACTAAATCGATCGGACCGAGTTTGATGATTCAGTCCCACCGAGTTTGGTAAATTGTGTGTAACGGTTAGATTTTGTGTGGAGGCTATATATACCCTCCACTTCCTCTCCATTCGTGGAGAGAGCCATCGAACAAACCTACACTTCCAACTTACCAGCCTGAGAGAGAACCACCTACTCATGTGTTGAGGCCAAGATATTCCATTCCAACCATATGAATCTTGATCTCTAGCCTTCCCCAAGTTGCTTTCCACTCAAATCTTCTTTCCACCAGATCCAAATCCTATGAGAGAGAGTTGAGTGTTGGGGAGACTATCATTTGAAGCACAAGAGCAAGGAGTTCATCATCAACACACCATTTGTTACTTCTTGGAGAGTGGTGTCTCCTAGATTGGCTAGGTGTCACTTGGGAGCCTCCGACAAGATTGTGGAGTTGAACCAAGGAGTTTGTAAGGGAAAGGAGATCGCCTACTTCGTGAAGATATACCGCTAGTGAGGCAAGTCCTTCGTGGGTGACGACCATGGTGGGATAGACAAGGTTGCTTCTTCGTGGACCCTTCGTGGGTGGAGCCCTCAGTGGACTCGCGCAACCGTTACCCTACGTGGGTTGAAGTCTCCATAAACGTGGATGTACGATAGCACCACCTATCGGAACCACGACAAAAACATCCGTGTCTCCAATTGCGTTTGAATTCTCCAAACCCTTCCCTTTACATTCTTGCAAGTTGCATGCTCTATTTCCCGCTGCCTATATACTCTTTGCATGCTTGCTTGAATTGCGTGATGATTGCTTGAATTGTTCAAAGATAGCTAAAATCTGCCAAAGTCTAAAATTGGGAAAAGGCATAGCTTTTAATTAGTCAAGTAGTCTAATCACCCCCCCCCTCTAGACATACTTCAAGGTCCTACAAGTGGTATCAGAGCTTTGGTCTCCATTTGCTTTGATTTCCATAGCTTTTGGTGATCATAGTCTTGGTTCCACAACCTAGGAGAGTATGGCGTCTAGCGAGGGAAATTATCATCGTAGAGGTCCTTACTTTGATGGCACTAATTTTTCTAGTTGGAAGCATAAGATGAAAATGCATATTATCGGACATAACCCCGTCGTTTGGGCTATTGTGTGTATTGGCTTGCAAGGTGAATTCTTTGATGGGAGAGAACCAAACCGTGAAGCTAGTGCGGAAAAGTTGAAGATGTTGCAATACAACGCTCAAGCTTGTGATATCCTCTTCAATGATTGTGCCTCAAGAATTCAACAAAATCAGCCGTCTTGAGAATGCAAAGGAAATTTGGGATACTTTGATTGATATGCACGAAGGTACCGACTCCATCAAGGAATCCAAGTTGGATGTGCTCCGAATTCAGCTTGACAAGTTCAAAATGAAGGATGGTGAAGGGGTCGCTGAAATGTACTCTAGGCTTGCTCTTATCACAAATGAGATTGCCGGCTTAGGTAGTGAAGAGATGACCGACAGATTCATCATCAAGAAGATCCTAAGAGCATTGGATGGAAAATATGATATCGTGTGCAGATTAATCCAAATGATGCCAAATTACAAAGATCTCAAGCCAACGGAAGTCATTGGAAGAATTGTTGATCATGAGATGTCACTCAAGGATAAGGAGGAACTTCACAACAAGTCAAGTGGTGCTTACAAAGCCTCATGTGAAGCCCCCACATCATCAAGTGAGAAACAAACCTTCAATGAAGAATTGGGCTTAATGGTGAAGAACTTCAACAAATTCTACAAGAGTAGAAGCAAAGAAAGAAGCTCCAAGTCAAGGTCCTACAATGACAAAAGTTATTCTTGTCGAGAGCGCAATTGCTACAATTGTGGGAGACCCGGACACTATTCCAATGAGTGTACGGCACCCTACAAAAGAAGGGAAGATTCTCCCAAGAGAAGAAGTAGAAGAGAAGAATCACCACCAAGAGAGAGAAGGAGTAGAGATGATCGTTATGAACGAAGACCCTCACGGAGAAGCAAGAATTCGGAAAGGAAAGACAAGTCATCAAAGAGCTACACAAAACGAAGACATCAAGCTCATGTTTGTGAATGGGTATCCGGCTCCGACTCCGACAATCACTCGAGAGAAGCTATCACTCCGACCAATACACTCAAGATGAAGGTGTTGCCGCTTAGCACTTGTGTCAACCAACTCCTATGACATATTTGAATCACCAAATGAAGGAATTAGAAGATGCTTCATGGCCAAAGGTCCTAAGGTAACACACCCCGAGTATGTTGATTTTAATAGTGATAAAGATGACTTGCTAGGTGATGATGATTTACTTATTGACAACTCTAGTGATGAATACTATAATGAAACGTCAATTAATCATGCTAATCAAGATGAAACGAATGACAATGATAAGGAGAAGATTGAGCGTCTAACTAAAGAACTAAACACTCTTAAGTTAGCTCATGAAACTATCTTTGAAGATCATCGAGAACTTTAAGGGCTCATGAGAAGTTACGCTTTGAAAAGCTCAATCTTGAGCAAGAGCATGAGTTCCTAAAAGTGATCAATGATGATCTTCGTAAGAAAAGTTCTTCTTACATTGCCAAGCGTTTACACTTATCTACTTACATGCCTCAAGTCAAGTCTAGTAACAAGAACAAGAAGGATTCTTCTTCTAGTAGTAACAATAACAATGCTAAATCCAATATTGTTGCTTCTAGTAGTTCTCTTGATTCCACTAATGATTCTCTTGGACAAGTTACACTTGAGCAAGAAAACAACTTATTGAAGGGAATTATAGAGAAAGGTGTATACAAGAGCCTTGCCGGGAGTAAGCAATTTGAGGAAATTGTACGCAAGCAAGGAAGGCACCGGAAGAATCAAGGTGTTGGTTTTGAACGAAAGTTCAATGCCAATGGAGTTGAGTGGGAAGAAGATCAATACCCCAAGACGAAGTTTGTTCCTCAACAAGAGAAGTATGATCCTACTTCCTTCAAGGGAACACAAGCACAAGATGATCTTCCACCACAAGACCACAAGAACAAAGGCAAGGACAAGCTGCAAGTGGAGATTGATGCATTTGAAGA
The DNA here is from genome assembly GCA_021605145.1 of Aegilops bicornis. Taxonomy (NCBI): domain Eukaryota; kingdom Viridiplantae; phylum Streptophyta; class Magnoliopsida; order Poales; family Poaceae; genus Aegilops; species Aegilops bicornis. Next base: position 421,277,307 of record CM038669.1, on the reverse strand, counting down.
AGCACCTAAGGCCTTGGTCAAGTGGGTTCCCAAGACTACGTCAAGTTCTACTTCACCAAGCACAACTACTACACCAAGGATTCCCATCAAGATGATGTGGATCCCGAAGAAGAAGGACTAGAGAGTTCTTGAGGGTGACTCCGCCAACATTTTTCACTCATATCATTATGGCAAGGACAAGTGCAACCACCTTTCATATCTTGCACTAGTTCAAGGAGTCACAAACCCTCATGTTGGTAAGGCAAGGGACAAGGTAACCTAATGTTTTCATGGACATCATTTTGTGTGTGCATCACTCAATGTCTATGGATATTCTTGTTTGTTCCTTGTGGGACTAATCCATGTAGGTATTGAAAGTGCAACTCACTCCAAAGGATTGCTCCAAGAGATCCACATCAACATTGAGCATCCACATCTTCAACACCTACATGAAGTCATCATCGACAAAACCCAAGGTTAGTTTATCCCTCTAAGGGGGGATATCACATCTAGGGGGAGCTTAACTCTAAGAATTGAGTCAAAGCAACTCTAATGATGTGAACACATAAATGTTTTATGTAAAATTGGTAACCCCACTTGAGCTTAAGCGATGAGTATGACCTATGATCAAATGTTCTCATTTGACTCCTAAGTCAATATACTCATATATAGATGACCTAGTCATCGCCAATTGTTTGATAGATGCTAGAATTGGTTGCGCATGCTTTGTCACATATTTCATTTGTCATTTTATTGTGTGAGCATGTTGGTTGCATATTTTACTCATTCGAGGACATCCAGTTGTAGTTTGATTGATTGGTTTCGTTTTCTTTTGCCAAGTGGATGGACAAGAATGCCTAAGAACCTTCTCTAGCTATCTATTCTTTTCTCGTCTCGAACTCTATTCATGCTACATCACAAAATTTGATCAAGTCAGATTCGAACCACTCTGTATGAGGAGCACTCGGAGTCCCCGATTGGTCATAGACTTAAACTTCCAAAACTTCTTTGTGATTTTCGGTCTGACCGATTCCTCCATTTCGGTCATACCGAGATTACTAAGTCGATCTATGTTTTCAATCTTGATGCAACCGATTTTAACTTCTCGGTCACACCGAGTTGTTCAACTCGGTCCCACCGACAGTGTCGGGCTATATATATCACACGGGCAAATTTTGGAAAAATTTCTCCGAAACTTCTCACCCGCGCATAGCTCGCTCTGCCTACTTGGTCTACGGATCATCGACTTCGTCGCCAGCCGCCTCGTGTCGCTGGTCTCCGCCGCCGTCAACGGAATTCTCCTCCGTTGTTGCCGCCGTAGCAAGTTCACCGCCGAACTAGGGTATGAACTTGATCTCTGTGCTTTCCTTGTCCGATTCTCAGCACATTGTATTCGTAATGCATCTTGCCACGATTGAAACACTTATATCCAGTCAAAACAATCCTTAGAATAGGTATGATTCAAAAATTTAGGGTTAGGTTTCTGCCGAAACCATCTCGGACCCACCGCGTTGAAAAACTCGGTCCCACCGATTTGGCTAACGCCATTGCACTAGTGAGTCTCGTTCTGACCGAGAATTACAAATTGGTGTGACCTATTTTAGGACTTTGTGAAACCCTAGCAGTCTCGGTGCCACCGAACTGTGACTCGGTCTGACCGAGTTCACTAGTTTAGGTTCCAAAACTGCTTCGGTATCACCGAGTTTGAAAATCGGTAGATCTGAAATGCTTTCTGTGGAAACTAAAACTAAGTTTTTGAATCATTCTTTTGCAAAAATCTCTGCATTTTGTGATGCTCATCCACTCTACCTCATCTATAACTATTCACAGGGTCAAGAGTCGGGTCAAAGGCAAGATGTCGCACCAAAGTGACAAATGTAACAGTCGAGGAGCAAATTCAAATGAATGAGGGCACTAGTCCATCAAGCGGCTCAGATGAGGGGAGCGAAGCACTCCCAAGAATTTGCCCAAGGCTGCCACCAGGACAAGGAAGAAGAAGACCTCAGTCCGAGGATGAAGATTATGTGGCAGCCGAGGATGAGGCCGCCCATGAAGAAAGTGTTCAAGAGAGAGCACAGCTCAACAGCAGTTAAGCCTGGAATGAAGATCAAAAGGCCAGCAGGTAGACAACCTATGTCCAAAGCCAGAGTCTCCACTCAAGCTTCTTTGGAGTCCCAACCCAAAGAACATGCTGCTGCTGAAGGGAAGAAAAGGAAGGAAAGGGTCAAGAAGACCATGGCTGTGGTGATTGGGAAGCCATCTATGATGGAAGAAGAGGAAGAAGAAGAGGTTGCAGAGCCTGCACCCAAGGCACAAAAGCTGATGGGTGATGCCATAAAGTCAGGGGCTGCAACTTCAAAGCCCAAAGCTGCCCCCAAGCCCAAGAGTGCACCAAAGAGAATACCAAGAGTATACCAGCAACTGAGAAGAACAAGGCTCCAATGCCTGAGATTGAAGCTGAGGAAGATGAAGAAGGGCAGATCCTAAGGAAGCTCAAACCCAAGATCCCAGACCACAATGATGCTCATCCTGTGGCTGAAAACATGAAGATCAGGAGAGATCAAGGGTTGAGGCTATGGAGAGAGTCAGATCCATATGCCACCAGAGAAGGACTGTTGTGGATTACAGGTTCCACACCGTGGGAACAGCAGGACTTCTATGAGACTATCTTGTTGGATAAGAAGCCCATAGTTTGTGATATGAGGTGGGTCGACCGGACCTACATTCAGAGAATGAAGAACACTACCACAGGTGTATGACAGCTTCAGTGCTTGTGGAGTTGCAGATTTTGTTGGGCAGAAGCTCACAAATTGGAACGACGAGCTCATTATGCAATTCTACTCCACAACACATTTCTATCCAGATGGCAAGATAGTGTGGATGTCTGAAAGAACACGATATCAGTCAGCCATAGAGGAATGGGCAAGTCTGATCAATGCCCCAAAGGAAGATGAAGATGACTTGGACATTTATGCCAAGAAGAAGATGGGTCACAATTCAATGTCACACATGTACAAGGAACTCCCAGATGATGCACTTGAGTCCTTCAAGTTTGGATCAGTTCACTATCTTCCGTCAGGCTGCCTACAATCAACTGGATCCTAAGGCACACTCTTTTGCCCAAATCAGGTGACCACAACATGATTAGAGGGCATGCAATCAATTTGCTTCACGTTTTTGATGTGCCTAAAAAATTCAAAGTCATGAGCCTCATAGTTGAAACTATCAAGAGGACTGCAGAAGATCAGAAGAGGAGCTGTGGATATGCCCCACAGATTCAGGAGTTGATAAACTCAAAGATGGGCACAGGAAAGTATCTGTTGGATAAGGAACACATGGTTCTCTATCCTGACTTTGAGGACAATCAAGTTGTCATGACTGAGAATGAACCAACATCAGTGCAAGCGCAAGAGAAGAAGGAGAAAGCAAGGCAAGAGAAGGCTGCCAACATGCCAACTCAAGGTAAGCATCTGAATACTTTCGAAGAACAACCAGAGCAGCTTGGTTACTTGATAGCATCAACTCTACGGATTGAGAAGGGGTTGGCCACCCTAACTCAAAACCAGGAGAGCCTGGAAAGAATCATGGAACAAAAATTCTATGATCTTGATGTCAAAGTAACTGAGATTCAGTCAGCTGTGGAGCAGCTACAGGATGACGTGCAGGAGAGGAAGATCAGAACAACGAGTGATGCATTTGCCAGAAAGCCATGAGCTCAGAGATCAGCTGCAGAGCCAGTTCAAGACACCAGAGTCAATTCATCAGCTCCAGCTACAGCTCCAGCACCAACTCCTTTAGCTCCTTCTACATCGACTGAAGCCTTCGTTCTTGGAGTTCTCCGGACACCACCACCACCAGAAGACCAAGCCTGAGAGACGATATAGTCCTATGCATTTTCTAGGAACTTTTGGTAACTTGTTGCCAAAGGGGGAGAAAAATGTATAGATCATAGGCTTCAAGAGAGAGAGATTTGCTTTTGTTCTCTCTTGTCTTTTTGGTTGAACTTTATTTGCTTTTTATTGGTTGAGATACTATGCAATTACCCGTGAGACATTGATGATCATGTGTTTGATCATAAGCTACACTTATGCTTGTTATGATATTATCTTATTTATCCTTATATGATCATTCACTTTGCTTGGGGATGAGTGCATGTATTTAATTTTGTTATTTCGAGCGCTCCACCAAGATGTATGTGACATGGAAGAGTAACCCATGAGCCTAATTCCTTGTGCATTTGCAGTCCAAAGCAAATATTTCTATGCACAAATTTAGGGGGAGCTCTTGCTTGTCACATACTTCTCAAAGCGACAATGTTTTTCAAATTTTATTATCATTTGTCGAAGCTTTGATCTATATGTTGTCATCAATTACCAAAAAGGGGGAGATTGAAAGTGCAACTATCCCTAGGTGGTTTTGGTAATTCATAACAACATATAGCTCAATGAGCTAATGCTATTCCAAGACAAATATTTCAGGAAAGCTCAATGAATGGCATGGCATGGATGATGAAAGTGGATCCCTCAAAATATCAAGGACAAAGGATTGGCTCAAGCTCAAAAGCTCAAGACTCTACATTTTACATTTTAGTGATCCAAGATCACATTGAGTCTATCGAAAAAGCCAATACTATCAAGAAGGGATGAGGTGTTGCTTAATGAGCCTTTTGCTTCATGTGCTTAGTGATATGCTCCAAAACCCTCCACTACTTTCTCACACATATGACCTAAACCCAAAGTCAAACTCGGCCCTACCAATTCTTTCTATTCGGCGCCACCGAGTTCAGATGTCATAGCCACTGCCACAAACCCTAGGAAAATCGGTTTCACTGATAGGGATCTCGGTCTCACCGAGATGGGATTGTAATCTCTCTGTTTCCCTTTCGTAACTTTTCGGTTTCACCGAAAGAGCGAATCGGTCCCACCGAGATTACAATGTAAACTCTTTGTTTCCCTTTTGTAACTTTTCGGTCTCACCGAAAGAGCAAATAGGTACCACCGAAGTTTATTCGACCAACTCTCTCGTTAGCTAATTACCAAATTCGGTCTCACCGAAGTTTGTGTAATTGGCCTCACCGAGATTACGTTATGCCCTAACCCTAACCATATCGGTCCTACCGAGTTGCATGTCGATCCCATCGAAAACCCTAACGGTCACTAGGTTTACTAAATCGGTGCGATCGAAGTTTGATGATTCGGTCCCACCGAAGTTTGGTAAATTGTGTGTAACGGTTAGATTTTGTGTGGAGGCTATATATACCCCTCCACCTCCTCTCCATTCGTGGAGAGAGCCATCAGAACAAACCTACACTTCCAACTTACCAGTTCTGAGAGAGAACCACCTACTCATGTGTTGAAGATCTACCGCTAGTGAGGCAAGTCCTTCGTGGGCGTCGGCCATGGTGGGATAGACAAGGTTGCTTCTTCGTGGACCCTTCGTGGGTGGAGCCCTCTGTGGACTCGTGCAATCGTTACCCTACGTGGGTTGAAGTCTCCATCAACGTGGATGTACGATAGCACCACCTATCGGAACCACGACAAAAACATCCGTGTCTCCAATTGCGTTTGAATTCTCCAAACCCTTCCCTTTACATTCTTGCAAGTTGCATGCTTTATTTTCCGCTGCCTATATACTCTTTGCATGCTTGCTTGAATTGCATGATGATTGCTTGAATTGTTCAAATATAGCTAAAATCTGCCAAAGTCTAAAATTGGGATAAGGCATAGCTTTTAATTAGTCAAGTAGTCTAATCACCCCCCCCTCTAGACATACTTCAAGGTCCTACACATCTGCATCAAGCATACATGTTGTAAGGCACGGGCATCAAGCCCCCTTACCAGGTGTCCGCGGAGAAATTGCATACCTTGTGACTCGTCAAGCTGCTTGTTGACAAGCGCGACGTCGGCATCCGCCACGTCAAGTTGCCGCTTTAGCTCGGAAAATTCATCAGTCCGGCTAGCCACCGGACACTTCGCCACCTACATAGGAAGAGCGACATGTTATACCTGGGATTATGATCCTCGGCGCGCTGTCATTTTTGACAACGCACCGAGTCTCAGGGGCTACTATCTATACAGGGCGCATCTTTTATATGCGGAACTGTCAAAAGGTACATCATTTCACGTACCTCAAAACCTGTCAGTAAACTCCTGACGGCCTCGTGCAACCCGCTCTCCGTGGATGAAATCCTTTCAATCACCGTGCCCATCAATGCACGGTGTTCTTCGAGATAGACGCCGCCCGAGCAGATCCTTCACTCCTCCGACTGCGTGCACCCGACGGTGCCGGACTCATCCGATGGCCTTTTTTCAAGGCCGGACACGGAGGGCTTTGGGGAGCCATACGACCGCTTTCCGCCGTGCGGATTCAAGAAACCTCCGTGACGACACCTCGTGGTCGCCCGCCGCAAGGCGGTATGGCAGGGGAGGCGTTCGCTCTCCATCATCTCCGCACGAAGATCCTCGAAGATGAGCTCTGCCGAGATGGGCTGAGATCCGAACTACAAGGTAAAAATTCAGTTATCTTTCTCAGGAATAGAATAGGGATGTCTCTTATTTTAAAACTCCCCTCTCTACTTACGGCTCACTGGAGGGCTGATCCCCTTGAGGGCACAGTGCGGCCGAGGCACCTCCCGGCGCGGGACCCAACGAAGATTTCTTCCCCCGCTTTGAGATCATGGTCTCCGGGTCTTCAGAGGCGGTCCTCTTCTTTCCCTGGATGGAGGGATTCTCGATTCCTCCTTTCCTGACAGCCTCCTTCGAGGAGACGGTAGCTTCCTTGTTCCCCCCTTCGCCTTCTTCCAAAGGCGCAACCTCCAAAGATCCTGGTTAACACGGGATCCGGCGTGGTCTCGGGGAGGGGGGCCGGACACCTGATTAGCTTTGCTTTCGCTATCCACTCCTGTTTAAGGGACAACTCTTTTAAGGGAAATTTTATGATGAATATACAGATAGCATGTTCGGGTACAGGGCTACTTACTTGAGTATCCAGGCGATTGCAGCTCAGACCTGCGTCCTCGGTCGAGTCCAGACACATTGCTTGTGATCCGAAGAACAATTTGTACATCTCCATGGGTGTCGCGCCCGTAAAGTGTTGGAGAGCTCGTGGTCCCTCCGGATTAAACTCCCACAGGCGTAGGGGGCGGTATTTGCAGGGCAAAGTGCGGCGAATCAACATGATCCGCGTCACTACGGCCAGGTTGATGTCTCTTTCCAGGAGATCTTGAATGCGGCCCTGCAACAAGGGCACGTCCTTGGATGGCCCCCAGTCGAGCCCTTTATTGACCCATGACGCCAGCCGCGGGGGAGGATCCGAGCGAAAGGCAGGTGGCGCCACCCACTTGGTGCCCCTAGGAGCTGTGATATCAAACCACTCTCGTTGCCATAAGCCGAACTGCTCTTGAAAAGAGCCCTCGGGCCATGGAGCGTCAGCATTCTTGCTTATAACAGCCCCTCCGCACTCCTCTTGCTGCCCCTTGATCATCTTCGGCTCCACTTTGTAGGTCTTAAGCCACAATCCGAAGTGAGGGATAATGCGGAGGAAGGCTTCGCACACGACAGTGAACGATGAGATGTGGAGGATGGACTCCAGATCCAAGTCGTGAAATTTCAACCCATAATAAAACATGAGCCCCCTCACGAAGGGGTCCGTCGGGAAGCCTAGCCTCAAGGAAGTGAGACGCGAACACCACGCTCTCACCAGGCTTGGGAGTGGGAATAACCTGCCCTTGAGCAGGCAGCCTATGCAAAATTTCGCGGTTAAATACCGGCATCTCTTAGCTTTAGCATGTCTTCTTCCAGAACGGAGGAAGGCATCCACCGCCCTTGAAGGTCGGAGCGGACATCATCAAAGGTCCGGCGCTGAATCCGGAGCTTTGGGTGTTGGAACTCGAGGCGAGGGGCGGATTCGATTGAGATTGAAAGAAAGGAGTAGAGCCTTGGTCTCTTTATAAAGAGGTTGAATACCAAGAGCCCTCCCGTGACCGCTTGGGACTCGCCGATAGAGGAGACGTGCTAACGGGCATGATTGGGTTACCCACGCCCGTATTGATGAGAATCCGGAATAAGGGGACACGATCTCCGCTTTGAAAAGACGTGCCAAGGAAACCGCCTCGCTAAACGCTACCGAGGTGGGACAAGAAAACGATTCAATAAAGGCTTGGCCGTGGTGTGATGTCACTGCTGAATACGCCAAGAGGGTTGGATTTGTGCAAATATTATTCTCTACGGTGGTATGTGGAACTTATTTTGTAGAGCGGACACTATCCTTGTGTTCAAAATCTTCTATGAAGTATTCGGAGGAGGAACCCGCCTTGCAATGTCAAGACAATCTGCGCCTCGACTCATCGTCATTGAAGCCTGGTTCAGGGCTCTTGAGGGAGTCTGGATTAGGGGTGTCCGGATGGCCGGACTATGACCTTTGGCCGGACTCCTGGACTATGAAGAAACAAGATTGAAGACTTCGTCCCGTGTCCGGATGGGACTTTCCTTGGCGTGGAAGGCAAGCTTGGCAATACGGATATGTAAATATCCTCCCATTATAACCGACTATGTAACCCTAACCCTCTCCGGTGTCTATATAAACCAGAGGGTTTTAGTCCGTAGGACAAACAACAATCATACCATAGGCTAGCTTCTAGGGTTTAGCCTCTTTGATCTCGTGGTAGATCTACTCTTGTACTACCCATATCATCAATATTAATCAAGCAGGAGTAGGGTTTTACCTCCATCGAGAGGGCCCGAACCTGGGTAAAAACATCGTGTCCCTTGTCTCCTGTTACCATCCGCCTAGACGCACAGTTCGGGACCCCCTACCCGAGATCCGCCGGTTTTGACACCGACATTCGTCCTTTCTCTCTCTTCTGCCGTGGTCAGATCTTGAGTCTCGCTCAATGCTCACACCTTATAACACAGCCAAGAACTCCTTCTTTGCTGATCTTGTTTGAACTCCTTCAAAATCTTGTCACGGTATGTATTCATTTGAAAGTACTATTAAGCGTTTTTTGATCTATCCTTATACTTGATGCTCAATGTTCAAGTAGCATAATCCAGGTTTTCCATTGAAAAATACTTTTAAAATAACCCTATATGCTTTCCAGAAATTCTACATCATTTCTGATCAACAATATGTCAACAACATATACTCATCAGAAATTCTATAGTGCTCCCACTCACTTCTTTGGAAATACAAGTTTCTCATAAAATTTGTATAAACCCAAAATCTTTGATCATCTCATCAAAGCGTATATTCCAACTCCGAGATGCTTACTCCAGTCCTTAGAAGGATTGTTGGAGCTTTGCATCCTTGTTAGCATCTTTTAGGATTGACAAAAACCTTCTGGTTGTATCACATACAACCTTTCCTCAAGAAAATTGTTGAGGAAACAATGTTTTGACATCCTATCTGCAAGATTTCATAAATAATGCAAAGAATCGCTAATACAATTCCAATAGACTCTTAGCATCGCTACGAGTGAGAAAGTCTCACCGCAGTCAACTCCTTGAACTTGTCGGAAAACATCTTAATGACAAGTCGAGCTTTCTTAATGGTGATACTTACCATCATTGTCCGTCTTCCTTTTAAAATCCATCTGTACCCAATAGCCTTACGACCATCAAGTAGTTCTTCCAAAGTCTATACTTTGTTTTCACACATGGATCCTCTCGGATTTTATGGCCTCGAGCCATTTGTCGGAATCCGGGCCCACCATCGCTTTCTCCATAGCTCGTAGGGTTCATTGTTGTCTAGCAACATGACCTCCAAGACAGGATTACGTACCACTCACGAAATAGTACGCATCCTTGTCGACCTATGAGGTTTGGTAGTGACTTGATCCAAGTTTCATCATCACTATCATCGCCTTCGACTTCAATTGGTGTAGGCGCTTACAGAACAACTTCCTGTGCCCTGCTACACACTGGTTGAAGTGACGGTTCCATAACCTCATCAAGTCTCCACCATCCTCCCACCCAATTCTTTCGAGAGAAACTTTTCCTCGAGAAAGGCCCCGTTTCTAGAAACAATCACTTTTGCTTCCGGGTCCGAAATAGGAGGTATACCCAACTGTTTCGGGTGTCCTATGAAGATGCATTTATCTGCTTTGGGTTCGAGCTTATCAGGCTAAACCCTTTTCACATAAGCGTCGCAGCCCCAAACTTTTAAGAAATGACAGCTTAGGTTTCTCTAAACCATAGTTCATACAGTGTCATCTCAACGGAATTACGCAGTGCCCTATTTAAAGTGAATGCGGTTGTCTCTAATGCCTAACCCATAAACAATAGTGGTAATTCGATAAGAGACGTCATGGTTTGCACCACATCCAATAGGGTGCAGCTATGATGTTCGGACACACCATCACACTATGGTGTTCCAGGCGGCATTAGTTGTGAAACAATTTCCACAATGTCTTAGCTGTGTACCAAACACGTAACTCAGATATTCATCTCTATGATCATATCATAGACATTTTATCCTCTTGTCACGATGATCTTCAACTTCACTCTGAAATTACTTGAACCTTTCAATAATTCAGACTTGTGTTTCATCAAGTAAATATACTTAGAATCTAATCAAATCATTTGTGAAGTAAGAGCATAACGATATTCACTGCGTGCCTCAGCACTCATTGGATTGCACACATTAAATGTATTACTTCCAACAAGTTGCTCTCTTGTTTCATCTCACTGAAAACAAGGCCTTTCAGTCATCTTGCCCATGTGGTATCATTTGCATGTCTCAAGTGATTCAAAATCAAGTGAGTCCAAACGATCCATCTGCATGGAGTTTCTTCATGCGTATAAACCAATAGACATGGTTCACATGCCTCAAACTTTTCAAAAAAAATGAGTGAGTCCAAAGATCCATCAACATGGAGCTTCTTTATGCGTTTTATACCAATATGACTCAAATGGCAGTGCCACAAGTATGTGGTACTATCATTACTATCTTATATCTTTTGGCATGAACATGTGTATCACTACGATCGAGATTCAATGAACCATTCATTTTAGGTGCAAGACCATTGAAGGTATTATTCAAATAAACAGATTAACCATTATTCTCCTTAAATGAATAGTCGTATTGTGATAAACATAATCCAATCATGTCTATGCTCAACGCAAACACCAAATAACAATTATTTAGGTTTAACACCAATCTCGATGGTAGAGGGAGCATGCGATGCTTGATCACATCAACCTTGGAAACACTTCCAACACATATCGTCATCTCACCTTCAGCTAGTCTCTGTTTATTCCGTAGCTTTTTATTTCGAGTTACCAACACTTAGCAACCGAACCGGTATTTTAATACCCTGGTGCTACTAGGAGTACTAGTAAAGTACACATTATACTGTCTATCCAATATATTTCTATCGGCCTTGCCAGCCTTCTCATCTACCAAACATCTAGGGTAGTTCTGCTTCAGTGATCGTTCCCTTATTTCAGAAGCACTTAGTCTCGGGTTTGGGTTCAACCTTGGGTTTCTTCACTAGAGCAGCAACTGATTTGCCGTTTCATGAAGTATCCCTTTCTTGCCCTTGCCCTTCTTGAAACTAGTGATTTTACTAACCATCAACTATTGATGCTCCTATTTGATTTCTACTTTTGCGGTGTCGCAAATAGCTCAAGTATCATCATATCTATCCCTGATATGTTATAGTTCATCACGAAGCTCTAGCAGCTTGGTGGCAGTGACTTTGAAGAACCATCACTATCTCATCTGGAAGATTAACTCCCACTCGATTCAAGCGATTGCAGTACTCATACAATCTGAGCACATGCTCAACGATTGAGCTTTTCTCCTTAGTTTGCAGGCTTAAGAAACTTGTCAAAGGTCTCATACCTCTTGACGTGGGCACTAGCCTGAAGTCGCAATTTCAGTCCTTGGAACATCTCATATGTTCTGCGATGTTTCAAAAACTTCTTTGGTGCATGAATTCTAAACCATTTAGCATTACACACTGAACTATCATGTAGTCATCAAAACGTGTATGGCAGATGTTCGCAACATCCACAACCGACGCTCGAGGTTCAAAGACATCGAGCGGTGCATTAAGGACATAATCCTTCTGCAAAGCAATGAGGACAATCTCGCCATTTACGGACCCAGTCCGCATAATTGCTACTGTCAACTCTCAACTAAATTTTCTCTAGGAACATATCTAAAACAGTAGAACCAAAGCGTGAGCTATGACATAATTTGCAAAGACCTTTTGACTATGTTCATGATAATTAAGTTCATCTAATCAAATTATTTAATGAACTCCCACTCACATAGAAATCCCTCTAGTCATCTAAGTGATACATGATCCGAGTCAACTAGGTCGTGTCTGATCATCACGTGAGACGGACTAGTCATCATCGGTGAACATCTTCATGTTGATCGTATCCACTATACGACTCTTGTGTGTCGGATTTCGGGTTTCGGCAGACCCTTGAGGTTCGAACACTGGGGTGCGCGCGGAGATCTTTCCCCTACTAGCTCATGCGTTGATGGTTAGCGAGGGATCTAAACTACGAGCGAAGAACACACAAGGGACACGAGGTTCATACTAGTTCGGGACACCATTGTGGTGTAATACCCTACTCTAGTTTGTGGTGTGGTGGATTGCCTCAGGGGCTGATGATGAACAGTATAAAGGAAGAACAACCACGCGAGGGGCTGTTCTTGAGCTCGTGCGATGAACTGCTAGGGTGAGTCCAGTCGCTCCCCTCTCTCTCTCTCTCTCCTATGAATGTCTCTCCTCCCCCTCTCTCTGTGGTGGCTAGTCCTATTTATATAGGGAGGCCCTGGGCCTCTTCCCAAATAATGAGCGGGAGGGCGCCAACAATTGGCCATTTTGAAGGGGAACATCTAGTACACTTATCCTGACTAAAGTCGGTCTTTGGCTGCCAAAGGCTCTGACGGTGACGCCGTCCTGGGCTCCACGATGACCTCCTTCCTGCCGCTCTGCTGGTCTTGGTCTTGTTGCACCAAAGTGGTAACCTTTGCCTGATGCCTTGGCCTGCGCTTGCCTCCTTTGCACCAAAGGGGAAATGAGGACACTGCGCAGGCCGGCGCCCGCCTGGCCTCGATCATCATGGCTTGCGTTATGGGGCACCCTCGTGAGCTACCCTGCCTTGATCTCTCCGCCTCCTGTGAGCCTGCCTGACGAGGCTGCTCCTGAGGAAGGTTCCTTTCGTCCGCCCCGCGAGGCTTGGCCCCTCGTGAGGGTCTTGAGCTTGAGCTAATGAAGCTGGGCCATGCCGGGCCCCCACTTGAGCCACGTCGCAGGCCACAGGCAGGCAAGTCTGGGGACCCCCGTTCCCAGAACGCCGACAGTAGCCCCCGAGCCCAAGGCGCGCCCGGACTTGGCTTAGCAGAGAAGCGAAGGGCAAGTCTGGCGCCAGCCCCAACAGCCTGCGGCCTTGGGCGCCGCGTGGCGATTGATTGGTCGTGGGTGTCTCCGCTCCCCACGATGCCCTGGCAACCGCATGACTTGACAAGTCCCTGCACGCAGAAATGGGTCACAATTACCTGCGATCATGGAGGCCGACAGTTGGCCTCCTCTGGCTATAAGTACGGAACGGCGCAAGCCCTTTTAGTCCATCCCCTCTTGCTACTCCTTTCTCTCCATGGCTCTGTCGAAGAGGTTCTCAGCCATGGAGAAGGGGAAGGCTCGCCAGGTTGGGTATGACTCTCCCCCGGCCAAGCGCGGTCGAGGCTGTCCTCGCAAGCATCCTGTGGCTCCCGTAGCGGCTCCCCGTGGTCGTGGAGGCGATCCCTTGCGCGGCGATGGGCGCCAAGATGTTGATGGGGGGCGTGCCGCGACTGATCGTGGCCCCGAGGCCGCGCTTCCACTCGGCGGAGGTGCTGCCAGAGTTCGTCGTGTGGTCGGTGGAGCCGACCAGCACCTGGCTCCAGCTTCCCCGCTTCTTTCTGGGTGAACTTCCGGCCGGCGCTCCGGGCAGCCTCTGGCTTCAGGCGGACGGTTGCTGCAGCAGGGCCTCCTGGGCGTCGCTGGAGGTCTCCGTCGCCGGGAATGTGGCCCTGACCTACGGCTGGCAAACGTTTGCCCACGCGCGTGGCCTGAGCCGGCGGTGCACCCTGCACTTCAAGTTCGACGGTGACGTCACCCTCTACGTGAGGGTGTTCGGAGAAGACGGTCGCCATGCCGGGTGCTGCCCCGAAGACGATGACCGCGGCCATGTACCCAGCCCCGGTGATGATCGGGATGAAGATGACAGCAGGCGCGTGGTTGGCGGCGCTCGGGGCTCGTCGAGCTTCGGTGGTTCTCCTGCGGATAGCAGCTCCTCCAGCGGTGGCCGCGACCAGCTCCCGCGCCGTCGCGCCCGCCTGGGGGGAGGTAGCGGGTCAGCTCGCCGTCGTGCCTCGGTGAAGCGCGAGGAGGAGTCCAATTGAGCTCCGGAGGCAGTACGAGCCCTCGCCGCGAGTTGGTGCCGAGCAAGCCGTGCCTATTTTGTTTTTCTTCCTTCCATGCACAAAGAAAAGCAGTGTAGGGCCCTATGGGGGCTTGCTGGACTGTTGTCGTTAATTACCATGTTGTTTCCGCTATTTCTGTGATGTGCTTTTGTGCCGCATGCCCGCGTGCAGGAATTACTTAGCTTGGGGGGGACCTGTCGCGGTCTTCGCTTCCCGAGGCCGAGGCCTCGCCAAACGCTTCATGTCCTTCCGGCCTCGGTTGTGGAGGCGACCGACCCAGGTCCGGTGTTCGCGTCGCGATGCCCGTGGGGCATGGACTGGGAGGGGTGCTCCCGTAGTGGACCTGGATAGGAAAGCTTCAAACGACAGGGGCAGAAAACACTCGCGAGGGTGCCTGCGCTGCTCCCTCGCGAGACTTGCACGAGAGAAATCGAAGCAAGAGAGCGAAAAAGACAAAGAGTCACAAGCCAAGGACGGCAACAACTTCAATAAAACTTCAAATAGGAACGAACAAGCCAATTGCTGAAAGCAAATGAAAAAGCCGCGTCCGACACCTAATCTAGTCTTCGACGTCTTCTCACCAACATGAGCTAAGTGCTGCCATTTGGGCGTGGATGGAGCCCCGAGGGCCGAGGGCGGCTCTCCGGAGACTCCGGGGCGTGCACAGCCCCAACTCATTATTACGTGAGAGTGTCACGGGCGGAGAGCTTCACAGGCATTGGCCTTCTTCACAGGCTCCGGGCCTTTCTCGGGAAAATGGGCTTCACATGCGTTGGCCTTCTTCACAGGCTCCGGGCCTTTCTCGTGAAAACGAGCTTCACAGGCGTTTGCCTTCTTCACAAGCTCTGGGCCTTTCTCGGGAAAACGAGCTTCACAGGCGTTTGCCTTCTTCACAGGCTCTGGGCCTTTCTCGGTAAAACGAGCTTCACAGGCGTTTGCCTTCTTCATGTGCTCTCGGCCTTTCTTCAAGGGTAGAACTTCCGGAGATGCCGGATGTTCCACGCGCTCGATGGGCACCCCTCCCGAAGTCTCCAAGCGCAGAGCCGGGCTCGAAACATGAACAACCTTGAACGGGCCCTCCCACATGGGAGAGAGCTTGTGCAACCCTTCCCCGAGAGGACCCGTCTGAGCACGAGGTCCCCTACCTCAAGAGTCCTGGGGCGGATGTTGCGGCAGTGGTATCACCGCAGCGCCTGTTGATACCTTGCCGCTTGCAGCGCGGCCTCTCAACAATGTTCCTCCCCCAGCACGAGATCCGTCCCCCGCATGGCGCCCTGCTGCGCCTCGTCGAACGCCAGGACCAGTGCGGAGCGACGCCTGACATCGTGAGGGAGGACAGCTTCTGCTCCGTAGATGAGGAAGAACGGGGTCTCGCCAGTCGGCTTGGCCGCGGTTGTGCGGATGGACCACAGCACGGACTGGAGCTCGTCGTGCCAGCCCCTGCCACAGGCCTCCAGCTTCTTCTTGAAGGTCCTGGTTTTGAGGCCCTTCAGGACCTCCGCGTTGGCTCGCTCGGCCTGGCCGTTACTCCTGGGGTGTGCCACCGAAGCGTAGCATATCTGTGTTCCAAGGTTAGCACAATACGTTTTGAAGAGATTGCTGGTGAACTGTGAACCGTTGTCAGTGATGATGCGGTTAGGCACCCCAAACCGGCTCACGAGGCCCCTGCTGAACTTGACCGCAGAGCCCGCTGGGATGGTGCGGACAGCTTCCACCTTAGTCCACTTGGTGAACTTGTCCACGACGACGTAGAGGTAGCGATAGCCCCCTGGCGCCCGAGGGAACGGGCCTAGAATGTCCAGCCCCAAACCGCGAATGGCCATGAGAGGGGTATAGTTTGCAGACCTCCCGCCGGTGATGGATCTGCTTGGCATGAAATTGGCAAAGCTGCAAGCCTTTTTACCAGCTCAACAACGTCGCCGAGTGCTTTGTTGTCCAAGAGAACCCGCTGCGGAACGCTTTGCCAACGAGGGTCTGTGGACGATGAGTGATGCCCGCAGTCTCCGCCAGTGTATGTCTTCCAGCAATTCCTTCCTTGCTCTCTGGAAATGCAACGTAGGGACACGTCGCTCGGTCGCCTCGGTAAAGCTCTCCGTCTCCCGATGCAAGAGGTCGTGGCTTGACGCGCCACACGCCTCCGCCTCCTCCTCCTTCTCTGGCAGGGTCCCCCGCGTCAAGTAGCTCTTGAGCTCTGTGATCCAGCACCCTTCCTGAGGCTCCAACGCCAGGAGCAGGCGTGCCCCTGAGGCCGGGCCGCAGACCGGGGCTCCCGAGGCAGGCGGCTGGGGGAGCTCCTCCCGAGGTTGCGCCGCGCTTGACAGTGGTGGTGCCGCAGAGGGCCTGAAGAGTCGCTCTTCGAAGACGCCAGGCTCCTGAGGCAGCCGCCTGGACGCCCTCTTGGCGATGTCATCCGCCTCTTGATTGGTGCCGCGAGGCACATGCTGTAGCTCCAGCCCCCAGAACTGTTTCTCCATCCTGCAAACCTCCACGAGGTAGGCTTCCATGTGCTCGTCCTTCGGCTCGTACATCTTGTTGGAGAAGTTGACGAGGAGTTGTGAATCGCCCTTTATGATGAGGCGCTTTACCCCCAAAGCGACTGCGGCTCTCAGGCCGGCTATCAGGCCTTCATATTCTGCTATGTTGTTGGAGACCTTTTCCCCGTGCTGGAAACAGAGCTGCACGGTGTAATAGAGCTTGTCCTGAGTAGGGGATACGAGCACTGCGCTGGCCCCCGCTCCATGTCGGGAGAATGCCCCGTCGAAGTACATGACCCAGCCGTCCGGTGCCTCGCTCCCCAGAGAAAGCGATCGGTCTTCGCCTGCTTCGAGGCCGGGTGCCTCCGTCCATTCTGCCATGAAATCTGCCAATGCAGCCCCCTTGATGACTCTGGTTGTGCTGAATTCTAGCTGAAACACTTGCGATTCGATGTTCCACTCGGCGACTCTTCCAGCCTGAGTTGGGGCTCTGAGCACCCTCTCCAGAGGGTATGGCCGAGACGACCTTGATGGGATGACCTTGGAAGTAGTGCCGTAGCTTGCGTGAGGCTACCAATAGCCCGAGGAGGAGTTTTGTGGCATGGGGTACCGCGCCCTCGCGTCCCGTAGCACCATGCTGACGAACTACACGGGGTGCTCGACGAGGCTGCAAGTGCTGGCGCTGTTCGCGTCCTCCGCAGGTTGGGGTGCCTCCCGAGACGGCGGAGCCCCCAGCGCCTTGTTGGTTGGTGGGGCCTCTTCTGCTCCAAGCGCGCTTTCTTGCTGCGGCTTATCCCCTTCGGCCGCGGCCGCGGTCTTTGCGAGGCTCTCCTGGCTTCGCTTTGCTCCTGCCCGGAGGGAAGTTGCGGCCTTGGCCTAGCGCTCCTCCCTGACCGCTACCAGGGCTACGCTGGCGGAGTAGGGGGTGGCCGCGAGGTAGAGCACCAGAGGCTCCCGAGGATGCGGAGCTACCATCACCGGAGGGCTGGTAAGGTACCTCTTGAGTTCTTGGAATGCCTTGTCGGCCTCTTCAGTCCATTCGAAGGGCCCCTTCTTCTTCATCAGCTTGAAGAATGGCAGTGCTCGTTCCCCGCTTGGAGATGAACGTCCTAAGCGGCAGTCACGCGCCGGTGAGTTTCTGCATTTCTCTGAGGGTCTTTGGCGGGCTCATGTCTTCGACTACCTTGACCTTTTCCGGGTTGGCCTCGATGCCCCTATGGGACACGAGGAAACCCAGGAGCTTACCCGAGGGGACTCCAAATACGCACTTCTCCGGTTTGAGCCGCAGGTCCACTTTATCGAGGCTCGTGAAGGTTTCTTCCAGTCCTGTATCAGGGTTTTCGCCTCCCGAGACTTCCCCACAATGTCATCGACGTACGCCTCAGCATTCCTCCCGAGCTGTTGGCCCAGGGCGATGTGCATCAGCCGCTGAAAGGTTGTGCCTGCGTTGCGCAATGAAAACGGCATGCAGGTATAGCGGTATACTCCGCACGGGGTCAGGAAAGCCGTTTTTTCCACGTCTTCTACCGCCATCTTGATCTGGTGATAGCCTGAGAAGGCATCAAGGAAGCACAACAGGTCACACTCAGCGGTGGAGTCGACGATCTGGTCAATGCGAGGAAGCGGAAATGGATCCTGTGGGCAGGCCTTGTTGAGGTTGGTGAAGTCGACACACATACGTTCCTTTCCCCCTTTTTTGGCACGACAACCGGGTTGGCCAGCCAATCCGGGTAGCAGACCTCGCGAATAACCCCTGCTGCCTCTAACTTGCGGGTCTCTTGGACGATAAAAGCTTGTTTCTCTCGTGGATCGTCGCCTGTATACGCTTCACAGTATGCACGTTGGGGCACACGTTGAGGTGATGCTCAATCACGCCCCTCTGAACCCCCGCCAACTGATCAGGTCCCCATGCGAACACCTTCTTGTTTGCGCGCAGGAACTTCACCAAGGCCTCCTCCTGCTTGGGTTCGAGGTTTGCACCTATGGTGAAGGTGGCGTTAGTGGACCCGTCCTCGTCGACTGGTACCTGCTTGGTTTCCGCCTTGTTTTGAGTGAATAGCTGCTTCTTCTTGGATGCAGCAGCCCCCTAGGGCTCGGGCGTCGTATTTGGCGAGCCGTGCCAGCAGACCGCCTTTTGAAAACAAGCTTGAGCGCTGCAGTGCATCTCCGGTGTTTCGACACGGTAAGGACGCCGCTGCTCTGCATCTTCATAAGGTTGTACGCCGGGTGAGTTGTTGCCATGAACCGGCCAAGGCCGGGTAGCCGAGGATGGCGTTGTAGGGGAGGCCGATGGGGGCGGCGTCAAGTCGATCAGCTCTGTGCGGTAGTTGTCGCGGGTCGAAAGGTCACCGGGAGGCGAATTTGTCCTGTGGAGGTGGTGGAACCGGCTCCGACTCCCGAAAAAGGCTCTTTGGGCTGGAGCCGCTCTGGTGGCACATGGAGGAGGCTGAAGGCCTCCACAGAGAGCACGTTGAGGCCGGCTCCGCCGTCGATGAGGGTCCTGGTGACTGCCACTTCGCAGATGGTGGGGGTGCACAGCATCGGGAGCGCACCCGATCCGGCGGGGTTGGAGGGGTGATCGTCCGAGTTGAAGAGCAGATCGGCCTCGGGCGCCACCTAGCCCAGCGGGGCTCCCTGGTGCCTGGAGGCAGCGGTGATTTGGCGGGTGGACGGCTTGATGTGGCGGCTTGAAGGTGGCGCCAGTGAGCCGCCTAGGAGAGCCGCGACGAAGCGCCCGGCTCGGCGATGGGCGAGGTAGAGGTCGCGCAGCTCCCCCAACAAGCTCGCTGCTGCTCGTTCCCGCTTTGGCCGGTGGGGGCGTTGGCAGCAGGCGACGGGGTGCGACGGGGGCGTCCGCCGACGGGAGCCGTCTAGGCGACTCGAGCGGCGCGAGCAGCCCGACGCTCGGCACGGGCTCAGCGAGCGTCAGCCATGGACATGACGGAAGATCACACGCGACCAGCGGAAGAAAGATTCCGGCGCACCCCTACCTGGCGCGCCAAATGTCGGATTTCGGGTTCCGGCAGACCCTTGAGGTTCGAACACTGGGGTGCGCGTGGAGATCTTTCCCCTACTAGCTCACGCGTTGATGGTTAGAGAGGGATCTAAACTACGAGCGAAGAACACACAAGGGACACGAGGTTTATACTAGTTCGGGCCACCATTGTGGTGTAATACCCTACTCTAGTTTGTGGTGTGGTGGATTTGCCTCAGGGGCTGATGATGAACAGTACAAAGGAAGAACAACCTCGCGAGGGGCTGTTCTTGAGCTGGTGCGATGAACTGCTAGGGTGAGTCCAGTCGCTCCCCTCTCTCTCTCCTGTGAATGTCTCTCCTCCCCTCTCTTTGTGGTGGCTAGTCCTATTTATATAGGGAGGCCCTGGGCCTCTTCCCAAATAATGAGCGGGAAGGGCACCAACAATTGGCCATTTTGAAGGGGAACATCTAGTACACTTATCCTGACTAAAGTCGGACTTCGGCTGCCAAAGGCTCTGACGGTGACGCCGTCCTGGGCTCCACGATGACCTCCTTCCTGCCGCTCTGCTGGTCTTGGTCTTGTTGCACCGAAGTGGTAACCTTTGCCTGATGCCTTGGCATGTGCTTGCCTTCTTTGCACCAAAGGGGAAATGAGGACACTGCATAGGCCGGCGCCCGCCTGGCCTCGATCATCATGGCTTGCGTCACGTGGCACCCTCGTGAGGTACCCTGCCTTGATCTCTCCGCCTCCTCATGAGCCTGCCTGAGGAGGCTACTCCTGAGTAAGGTTCCTGTCGTCCACCCCGCAAGGGTCTTGAGCTTGAGCTGATGAAGCTGGGCCACGCTGGGCCCCCACTTGAGCCACGCCGCAGGCCGCAGGCAGGCAAGTCTGGGGACCCCCGTTCCCAGAACGCCGACATTTTGTTCCTCGGCCATGTCTGTACATGCTAGGCTCGTCAAGTCAACCTAAGTGTTTTCCATGTGTAAATCTGGCTTACACCCGTTGTATGCGAACGTTAGAATCTATCACACCCGATCATCACATGGTGCTTCGAAACAACGAACTTCTGCAACGTTGCACAGTTAGGGGGAACACTTTCTTGAAATTTTATGAAGGATCATCTTATTTATGCTACCGTCGTTCTAAGCAAATAAGATGTAAAAACATGATAAACATCACATGCAATCAAATAGTGACATGATATGGCCAATATCATTTTGCTCCTTTTGATCTCCATCTTCGGGGCGCCATGATCATCATCGTCACCGGCATGACACCATGATCTCCATCATCGTGTCTTCATGAAGTTGTCTCGCCAACTATTACTTCTACTACTATGGCTAACGGTTAGCAATAAAGTAAAGTAATTACATGGCGTTTTCATTGACACGCAGGTCATATAACAAATTAAGACAACTCCTATGGCTCCTGCCAGTTGTCATACTCATCGACATGCAAGACATGATTCCTATTACAAGAACATGATCAATCTCATACATCACATATATAATTCATCACATCCTTTTGGCCATATCACATCACACGGCATATGCTGCAAGAACAAGTTAGACGTCCTCTAATTGTTGTTGCAAGTTTTTACGTGGCTGCTATAGGTTTCTAGCAAGAACGCTTTCTTACCCACGCCAAAACCACAACGTGATATGCCAATTTCTATTTACCCTTCATAAGAACCCTTTTCATCGAATCTGATCCGACTAAAGTGGGAGAGACAGACACCCGCTAGCCACCTTATGCAACTAGTGCATGTCACCGGTGGAACTTTGTCTCACGTAAGCGTACGTGTAAGGTCGGTCCGGGCCGCTTCATCCCATGATGCCGCCGAATCAAGATAAGACTTGTAACGGCAAGTAAATTTACAAAATCGTCGCCCACAACAACTTGTGCTCTACTCGTGCATAGAAACTACGCATAGACCTAGCTCATGATACCACTGTTGGGGATCGTTGCAGAAATTAAAAGGTTTCTACGCATCTCCAAGATCAATCTATGGAGAGACTAGCAACGAGAGAGAGGGGGGTGCATCTTCATACCCTTGAAGATCGTGATGCGGAAGCGTTACAAGAACACGGATGAAGGATTCGTACTCGTAGCGATTCAGATCGCGGTTGATTCCGATCTAAGCGCCGAACAACGGCGCCTCCGCGTTCAACACACGTACAGCCCAGGGACGTCTCCTCCTTCTTGATCCAGCAAGGGGAGAGGAGAAGTTGAGGGAGAGGTCCGGCAGCACGACGACGTGGTGGTGGAGCTTGCAGTTCTTCGGCAGGGCTTCGCCAAGCACTACTACTACGGAGGAGGTGTTGGGGAGGGAGAGGGCTGCGCCAGGGGAAGGGGTGCGGCTCCCATGTGCCTCCCCAATATATATAGGGGTGGAGGGGGCTGGTTTCTTGCCCTCCAAGTCCATTGGGGCGTTGGCAAAGGTGGGGAAAAGAAATCCCATCATTTCCCTTCCCCACCGATTGTTGTCCCCCCTTTTTAGGGATCTTGATCTTATCCCTTCGGGATATGATCTTATTCCTTCTAAGGGGGGATCTTGGTGCACCTTGACCAGGGGTGTGGGGCCTTGCCCCCACTACCCACGTTCATGTGGGTCCCCCCATGCAGGTGGGCCCCACTCCGGAACCTTCTAGAACCTTCCCGGTACAATACCGAAAAATCCCGAACATTTTCTGGTGGCCAAAATAGGACTTCCCATATATAAATCTTTACCTCCGGACCATTGCGGAACTCCTCCTGACGTCCAGGATCTCATCCGGGACTCCGAACAACATTTGGTAACCGCGCACTAATTCCCATAACAACTCTAGCGTCACCGAACCTTAAGTGTGTAGACCCTACGGGTTCGGGAATCATGCAGACATGACCGAGACAGCTCTCTGGCCAATAACCAACAGCGGGATCTGGATACCCATGTTGGCTCCCACATGTTCCACGATGATCTCATCGAATGAACCACGATGTCGGGGATTCAATCAATCCTGTATACAATTACCTTTGTCAATCGGTACGTTACTTGTCCGACATTCGATCGTCGGTATCTCAATACCTCGTTCAATCTCGTTACCGGCAAGTCACTTTTACTCGTTCCGTAACACACCATCCTGATCAACTCTTTGGTCACATTGAGCTCATTATGATGATGTCCTACCGAGTGGGCCCAGAGATACCTCTCCGTCACACGGAGTGACAAATCCCAGTCTCGATTCGTGCCAACCCAACATACACTTTCGGAGATACCCATAGTGTGCCTTTATAGCCACCCAGTTAGATTGTGACGTTTGGCACACCCAAAGCATTCCTACGGTATCCGGGAGTTGCACAATCTCATGGTCTAAAGAAATGATACTTGACATTAGAAAAGCTTTAGTAGACAAACTACACGATCTTGTGATATGCTTAGGATTGGGTCTTGTCCATCACATCATTCTCCTAATGATGTTATCCTGTTATCAACGACATCCAATGTCCATGGTCAGGAAACCGTAACCATCCATTGATAAACGAGCTAGTTAACTAGAGGCTTACTAGGGACATATTGTGGTCTACGTATTCACACATGTATTACGGTCTCCGGTTAATACAATTATAGCATGAACAATAGATAATTATCATGAACAAGGAAACATAATAATAACCATTTTATTATTGCCTCTAGGGCATATTTCCAACAGAGTTGTCATTTGATTAACGGGATCACATCATTAGAGAATGATGTGATTGACTTGACCCATTCCGTTAGCTTAGCACTTGATCGTTTAGTATGTTGCTTTTGCTTTCTTCATGACTTATACATGTTCCTATGACTATGGGATTATGCAACTCACGAATACCGGAGGAACACTTTGTGTGCTATCAAACATCACAACTTAACTGGGTGATTATAAAGATGCTCTACAGGTGTCTCCGATGGTGTTTGTTGAGTTGGCATAGATCGAGATTAGGATTTGTCACTCCGTGTATCGGAGAGGTATATATGGGCCCTCTCGGTAATGCACATCACTATAAGTCTTGCAAGCAATGTGACTAATGAGTTAGTTGCGGGATGATGCATTACGGAACGAGTAAAGAGACTTGCTGGTAACGAGATTGAACTAGGTATTGAGATACCGACGATCGAGTCTCGGGCAAGTAACATACCGATGACAAAGGGAACAACGTATGTTGTTATGCGGTTTGACCGACAAAGATCTTCGTAGAATATGTAGGAACCAATATGAGCATCTAGGTTCCGCTATTGGTTATTGACCGAAGATGATTCTCGGTCATGTCTACATAGTTCTCGAACCCGTAGGGTCCGCACGCTTAACGTTCTGTGACGATTTATATTATGAGTTATGTGATTTGATGACCGAAGTTTGTTCCGAGTCCCGGATGAGATTGGGGACATGACGAGGAGTCTCGAAATGGTCGAGACGTAAAGATCGATATATTGGAAAGCTATATTCGGACATCGGAAAGGTTCCGAATGATTCGGGTATTTTTCAGAGTACCGGAGAGTTACGGGAATTCGTATTAGGCCTTAATTGGCCATACGGGAAAGGAGAGAAAGGCCTCAAGGGTGGCCGCGCCCCTTCCCCATGGACTGTTCCGAATTGGACTAGAGAAAGGGGGCGCCCCTTTCATTCCTTCCCCTTCTCCCTTCCCTTTTTCCTATTCCACGTGGGAGGTGGAATCCTACTAGGACTAGGGAGTCCTAGTAGGACTCCACACTTTGGGCGCGCCCTATGGGGCCGGCCTCCTCCTCCCTCCATCCTTTATATACGTGGCCAGGGGGCACCCCATAGACACACAAGTTGATCATTGATCTCTTAGCCGTGTGCGGTGCCCTCCTCCACCATAATCCACCTCGGTCATATCGTTGCACTGCTTAGGCGAAGCCCTGCGCCGGTAGCTTCATCATCACTGTCATCACGCCGTCGTGCTGATGAAACTCTCCCTCGACACTCTGCTGGATCATGAGTTCGTGGGACGTTACCGAGCCGAACGTGTGCAGATCGCGGAGGTGCCGTACTTTCGGTACTAGGATCGGTCGATCATGAAGACGTACGACTACATCAACCATGTTGTCTTAACGCTTCCGCGTATGATCTACGAGGGGACGTGGACAACACTCTCCCCTCTCGTTGCTATGCATCATCATGATCTTGCGCGTCGTAGGATTTTTTTTAAATTACTACGTTCCCCAACAATTTGAACTTGTGAGAAGTATGGGCTTCCTTGTGCGCTCATGTCCCCTGCGGCAGCAGCGGCTAGCGCGTCTTGGTGGCGGCGGCAGATGTGACTCCCACATCCCCAGAGGCGGTGGGGGCGGTTACCCAGTGGTTCCTTCACATTTTCACATCGATTAATAGCCTTCGCCTCAACATAAGTGAGGAAACCAGGAACCTATGTCAAAATATGGCAATTATCCATAAGTAACATGGTGAAGTAAAGAATTCCCTCAAAAAAATGGTGAAGTGAAGAAAATTTAATCACGCTATCATGTCAATTTAGGAACCTTCTACTACTCATTACTTATCACATTGCATGTCATCATAGAATATTTCCTCTTTTTAGAAAAGGTTGCTTGGCAGGAGGACTATTAGGTCATACGGCATTTTCTAACTACTATTTTCTCCAGAAGTGCATGCTAAATATTTCATACAAGCTGATTCTCTCCTAGAAGCTGGGCAAAAGTGTCATTTTGTAAATCATAATCCCTTCAAGTCAGCAAGTGCAGAGAATTACCGGCACTCCGACGGTGTCCCCTGAGAAGGAGTTGTTGGTCCTCGGCTCCTTGTCGCCATGCCGAGTGGAGGCTGGTTGTGGTGGTTTTTCTTGGGAGATATAGGATCGTGATCCAGGAGGTCGAGGTGATGGACGTGTCAATGTGTGCGAATACCCGATTAGTTTTCTAATAAAATGCGATCGTGATTAGTTTCCTAATAAAACGTGATCATGATTAGTTTCCTAATAAAACACGATCGTGATTAGCTTCCTACGAAGACGCGATTGTGATTAGTTTTCTAAGAAGACGCGATCATGATTATAGTTTCCTTATTGATCGGACATGGAGTTTCATATGGTGAAGCATGGTCAGTCAATGTAAATTGTTAAGTGCACACAGAGAATGGATTAGGTTAAGGCTAGCCGTTAGATTAAGTTTAGTGGGCTTAATCATGCGGTCATAATGAATCCGTGTACGTTTTGCGGGGAGCACGCAACAAAGTTCTTGTTTGATTGTTTAATACTAGTGAAGATTAGCAGCACCTGACCGGGTACGGGTATGTGAACAGTTTGAAACCCAAGGTGTGGGTATGGGTACGGGTTTGTGCGAAAAATATCAAGACAAGTACGGATTTGGACGGCCATTATCCGCACCAGAACCCGGCGGGTGCCATTGTCAACTGGCACTAATGGTCGCATTTACTGGATTTACTTCAGAGCTTTCGGCGACGTGCATTTAATGGAAGAAGATGTTGTTGTTGGCTACAAAGATGTCTAGGACGTCGTCAATTTAAAGATATTGTATCAGCCCATTATCTCAAAGGTGCTAATATAGGTAGGGTGCATGATGCTAGCACCCGAGTTGGCTGTGCAAAGTGCGTGCGTATGTGTTCGCTTGTTGTACCCCGACGTTTCTATGAGCATCTACAACCGCCACATGCAAATCCGGTCCCTCAAACACCCGCGGACGCACCCGGGCGCCTTTGCGGGCACTAACCGGACACTTCTCAAATCCTGTTGTCCACATCCGTATATCTCATATCCGGTACGTTATATCCATAAAGCATGCAATGTAGATAAAAACAACGTAGATCATCACACAAACATAGAATCAGAAATAGAAATGCACATTCCCATCACTAAAAGATCACCGCCGGATGTTCAAAAGATCGCCAAAGTTTACATAATTCACATAAACGACGGACAAATTTAAATTAGATTATTAAAAGCTTGAAATTGAAGATGGAGATGGCGGAGCTTCACCACTTCCTCGCCGGTCGTTTGCCCTTCCGGTCGCCGGCACATCTGTAGGTGTCGACGGCTGGTGGCGGATCATCCGAGTCGTCGGACGAGGAGCCGTGGTCGTCATCGTCGGAGGTGTCAGAGAGGATGATGAGCCCTTTCAACCACCAGACCTCCCTGTCCTGCTGCCGCTTGAGCTTCGCGAGCCGAGCTGCCTCCACCGCCTCGTGCTCGGACTGCTCAATGGCAATCCGGAGCGCCTTGGCGTTCTTCAAGCAGACCCGCCGCACGTCCGTCTCCGCGGTTGTAAGCGACCGGCGGTAGACCCATTCGAGGAGCCGCACGTCCTCGTCGGGCTCCTCCTGCATCCTGCGGCGGCGGCGCACGGTCTGCTCCGCCTCCTTCCTCTCCCTTTCCTCTTCCTCTCGCAGCGGATGGCGCGCCTCGATTCCGAAGCGGCGTCAGCCGGGCGGCGGGTGGGCACAAGCACCCACCGCTGCCTTACGTGGGAAGCAGCGGTGGGCGGGGACGACGTAATGGAGGCGCGGATTACGCAGGCTACCTGTCAGAATTGCGCACGGGCTGGGAGGGGCCATAGTCAGCGTCCGAACTGCGTCGGCGGGGAAGCTGCGTCTGGGGCGACGCTGCAGATCCGGAGCTGCCCCCGATCTCCACCTTGAACCGCTCCAAGGTGATGTGGTGGGCAAGCTCATAGTCCGCTCGAGCTCTAGCTCGAGTCGGTGAATGCCGGAGCTCGACATTGCACCGGATTTGATTGGAATCACGGGGAAGGAGAGTGTGAGAGCTAGGGTTTCAGAGCGATGAATCGGATGTGGTTTTTTATGAGACAGCCGTGGGGTCGATGGTGGGCTGGGCTTGTCAGGCGGACGCGATCGGACATGCCCGGGCCACCCCATATCCGCTCCATATTTAGGCTGGATATGAGAGTGTCAGTCAGTTCGGCTGTTTGAGACCCGTTTGAGGTGTCCGTCTGGATTGAAAAATTGTGACCGTCTAGTGACCGGACGAGCCCGTCCGAACATTTAAAACCGGTTTGAGATGCCGGCTGTACATGCTCTAACGAGGGAATGCCACCGTGGACACAATTATCAGCGACATTTCCATGGCAAACGCCCCTTCCGTTCATATCCCAGCCGCCCCCTACAAACCACAGAGCCACGGCGGAGCACTGAGCAAAGCGCTTATCCATTGGCAACATGGCATGGCATGGCATGGCAGGGCAGGGCACATCGTCGTCATAGGCGCCCGCGCGGCGCGGGCCAGGCGGCACGCACAGTCCACCCGCGGCTCACATGGAACCGATCGAACGGCGACAGCGAGCCACAGAAGGAGCGAGAGCCCCCGATGGTTACCCGGTCGCTGTTGGGCCGCTCGCCGGGCCAGCAGACCGCGCGCACCTGCCGCAGCCCCCGGCCGTGCCGGTAGTTAGTTAGTGGTCCCTGGCCGAATGGCTTCGCCCGCGGAACAAGCTCCGTCTCTGTCTCTTCAATCTGGCCGTATCTAGCAGTGCATCTATTCATTCTATCCCCACGACACCCGCCGCTGCACTGGATTGGACGCCCCACCCGTCGGGCGCGCCCGTGCTCTTGCTCTCCTGCTCCACGACCACGCCCATCGCTGCTGACCCCAGATGTTTGGGAGTTAACGGATCGTAGTCTCGAGTTGGGCCTCTCACTATTGAGCAAGCGATGGGTCCGAACCTGCATAACAACGAACGGATTATGGAGCGGAACGAAGCAATGCATGCAGGCGTTGAGGCATGGTGCGCAGCCCGCGCACATGGGGGGAGCCTGGTTCGCTGATTGCTGTGTCGCCGCTTTCGTCTCTGGTTAAGTGCGAGTTTTGCTGGGCTTTTCTCATCTCCTCCAAAGCACAAATTAAGCACAGCTTCTCATAAGTGCGTGTCGCTTTCCTTTGCTCCCCAGGTCAAAGTGGCATCTCCCTTTCCCGCAAAGAAGATACGCATCTCCGTTCCGCAACAGCGAACTGTTGTGACCCCGAGGTGAAATCTCCGAGCAAGCACAGACACTCGCGGCCGACGTGCGTGTATCGTGTTCCTGCACTCTAACAAACAATCAGTACCCGTGGTATCTGTATGGAGAAAGGACGTGACGGCCATTCCTTCCTTGGGGTAATCCACGATCCCCGATCGTACTTATTAACCTTGACCACACGGCCATGCCATGCCACGTGAACTTGTGTGCAGATGCAAACTCGCATGTTCGCTTGCTTAAGCCTATAAGCAACGCCAACATGCGCATCCGTGTTTCGTCGTCGACCATCGCACCCTCAACTTCAGGTTAACTGCTCGTCCGGAGAAAGAAAACAACATCACCTTCATTGCACTGCACGCATTCAAGCCGAATTGTTGCGAGTAAACGTACTACGAGCGAGCCGCAATCCTGGCTCACCGAATCAACGAGCGTGCACGTCCACGCCTTTGCGTCGCGCACATGCACCCCAGTGGGCGAGCATGGGTTAGAGTCAGCTCTCAGATAGCCGGTGCGTGCGCGCCACGAGGTACTCATTTTTGAGATGGGCATCGCAGCCACCGGGTCCTCAAGATCTGCTGCAACAGCGCCATTTCGCGTGCCAAGTAGCTATAGCCGAGTAACAAATAGTACTAGCAGGAGGAGAATCCGCATACAAGTTGGGCGCACCGCACATGCGCCGCAGCCATCGGCGTCCAACTTCTCGCCCTGCACATGCACCTGGCCCATCATGAGTCGGGGTCGGTTACCTTTTGTCCCTTTCACTGGCGAAGTGTTTGGATAAACCAGGACGGCGTCGCCTTCATAGGCCAGTGCATGTGCCTTTTTTGCCTCAGTATCTTCCGGAAAATAAAAGTGAAATTTTGCCGATCAAGCAGACTGCTATGTGCTGAATATCGGTTGGATGTGCACTCCAAGGTCCGTGTAAACCAGCCTGATATGTCCAGACATCGGGTATCCTCTCCTTGGAGCTTGGACTAGGCCACGCTGAGCTCCAAAGAGATAAGATATGTACGACTTCCTTGGGTGGTTTTCACCTTTCAGTGGAGGTACCAGCACAAATGTATGACCATCTTCATAGGCTATATGAGTCTATGGGTTCATGGAATTGCGGAAGGCATTGCAATTTCCTCCGTTTTCAGCATAGAGCCAAAGACCCGTCCTCGATCATCGATCATCGCTAAACGCTACATAAACAAGACAAGTTCATGACATGACAAAGCTAAACAAGACAAGTTCTTCAGCATATATCACGGCAGGCATTCATTAACAGTTAGTGCAGTCGTCTGTTGACTCAGTTCCGCGCGCTGCACACCTGCAGTGAATCTACGTACCTTAATTGCAGTCAGTCCCTGAGATCAGTGAGGGCTTAAACACCAGTAATTACGGCGAGAATCTAGCAGGTGTAAATGCCAGAAATTACGTCGAGAAAAATACTGCTCTACTCTATGCTTCTAGGTCTGAAGGTACTCCCTCCGTCTAGGCGTGTAAATCATCTTAGGTTGCGCACCGTGACCAAGATGGAGGGGAAAATAAGAAAAATCAATGCTATTTTGCTAATTAATAACATTGCATGCAATGAACTAACCACTGCATGTCGTGTTTGCTAGTATCAAGTCATTTAAAGCATGCATGACTCACATCTTTTATTGATTGGTATGTCACGAAACAAGAAACGAGATGAGAGTTAATGTACCGCGCCTAAGTGTTTTGGGATTATTTGGTTTTCGTAAGATGACTTACACACCTAGACGGAGGGAGTAGTGTTATTTTAGAGAAGTCTGAAGGTAGTGTTGGAGACTTGGAGTGAATATTAGGCCCCTCCCAATGCTCCACCTTGTACATGTGCTAAGACTGTCATGTAGGCAAAAAAATATGATGTGGCAAGGTAATTAAAAGGAGAGAGATGAGTGTGATGACCCCAGAAAAAACAATGCCAAGCGCGGGAACTTAGACAAAACACTTAAATGGAAGAATCCCACCAATGCATGAAAAACTTTAGTTGCAAAATCATTAAATGAAGAATACTATGCATTGGGGTCTTTAATTGC
The DNA here is from genome assembly GCA_021605145.1 of Aegilops bicornis. Lineage (NCBI taxonomy): Eukaryota > Viridiplantae > Streptophyta > Magnoliopsida > Poales > Poaceae > Aegilops > Aegilops bicornis. The sequence goes on along the minus strand of CM038669.1, from coordinate 421,246,424 downwards.
AAAAACTTTAGTTGCTAAAGTATTAATTGTTGATTTAATCCCATCAATGCATGGAAAACTTTAGTTGCAAAAACTTTAGTTGCAAAATCATTAACATCAACAAGTTAAGTACCTATGCATTGAGGTCTTTAGTTGCTAAAGTTTTTGATATGCTTACACCTCATGTAAACACCAATACGTTGGAAGCAACCTTAAGCGGCCATGTTGCCAACTTTCTCATAAAAGAGAGAAATCACCGATGAACATCTGCAGAGTAATCTTTTCCTTGTCGCGAAAAGAGAACTCCTACACAGCTAAGACTGACGGTTACACTGATGAGCTTTAAACGTTTGTTGGCTGCACTAATCACTGACTAAAAAATAATTAAGTAAGCTCGCTTTGATGCTCGTGATGATTATGGTGATACTTTTTCTGCATGGGCAGACCAGAGAATGAAAACTAATTGAGCCTTTTGTGCACCCTTTACTCCGACTGATGGCTGGCACTGTTCTGAAAAAGCTATCATACTGTTTATCACAATATCAGCTGCAGATCCTTTTGCTACCGCCAAGGTTCATGACGGTAGGGTGCAACAGCCTACTGCCAGGAACCTTGGCGGTAGGAAACATCCCTACCGCCAAACAGGCCTGCGGTAGCCTGTATAATCCTACCGTCAAGGTACTCGACGGTAGGCACGAGCACACACTGCGTTCAACACTTAGAAGGAATTTGCGATAGGGCATGCAACCCTACCGCCAGGGACCTTGACGGTAGGCTGTTATACCCTACCGCCATGAACCCTGATGATAGCAAAAGAGTCAGATCCTGAAATGTTTTCAGACTAGGGTCGGATTTCGATTAACTTTCAGAAAAGGGTTAACACGAAATTTAGCGTCGCTTGGAGTCCATGAATGGAGCCATGGAGGAAAAACCGCAATCTTGGAGCGGCTCATCAAGGATTTGATAGAACATGTTGGGCTCGGAACATGCTCCTCTGTCCCGTAATATAAGACGCTCTTTGCAAGCTATGGAGAGAGTAGTATAACTTGGATGTGTCATTGTGAAAATGCAAGCGCGAGAGCAAGAGACGGCAGCTCACTTGCTCTTCAAATGTCGATACTTGGTGCGGATTTGGAATATGGTGAATGATTGGGTTGGATGGCATATAATGTCGACTCCCTTTCTCGGCGCAACCACGGCTCCCATTCTTGAATGGTGGGAGGCGGTCTCTCACCACAACGGCAGAGCGTCTAAATCTACCTCGCCCATTCTCATGCTTGCCTCTTGGCAATTTTGAAACGAGCGCAATGCTAGGATCTTTGGTCATATCTCGACAAATGCCTACAATTGTCTTCTCCAACATCAAGGAAAAAGCAGCCCTTTAGGTCAAAGCCGGAGCAAATCACCTTAGAGTTGTAATTCTAGGAGAGTAATTCATTCGTTTGGGCCGTACCTCTTTATATACACATGACTTTCTTCTCCTTAATGAAATGGCAAAGCTTTTGCTTTGTTTCAAAAAAAAAAGGCGGGAGTTGATAAGAAGAGACTCGGAGAAAAAAGTAGTAGAAAAAACTGTACTTATATAATTTATAACTTGGATTTGGTTACACACCGGTAGTGTCATCTCATGTATGGTACTCTACACAGAGTCAGTGGGCGGGAGAGCACATGCAAACTATGCCTCCTGCATTTCCCACACATGCTCAAGACGCTAGACGACGACGACCCCACATATGACACCAGACAGACGGCATCTCAAGCTCCTTGATCCCACGCAAAATACAAAAATAAAATAAGGCAAATGATTTCGATCGGCCGACTGATTAACCCGTAGCCAGCAGAGGGGCCAGAGCGCGCGCATGCATGCATGATGCAGGGCACGTGGCTGCCCATGGGCCGGTCGGTCGGATCAGCTGAACTGCACGAAGGAGCGGTAGTCGGTGTTGGGCCTCCAGTTGGCCGGGATGACATTGTTGGCCACCAGCTTCTTGCCGGAGTCGCTGGTGATGCGCATGGAGAAGGGCCCCTGGAGGCGGTGGTTGGAGTCCATCCGCCAGATGGATCCCCACGACTCGCGCATCGGCGTCCACGACCCCGACTTGGCCTCCTTCATGTCCACCTGGATCACGTCGCCGTCCATGTCCTCGTACTCGATCAGCACCGCCAGGTACACCGCGTTGGAGCCGTCCACCACGTGGAAGTTGATCTTGAGGCCCGGGAAGTTGCAGGGCACCCGCCGGAACTGGATGTCGATGATGCCCGAGTGGCGGAGCTTCTCGTTGAGCCCCGACTTGGCCAGCGCGCCGAAGGCCGTGCCGCTCAGGTCGAAGTGGTACTGGGCCACCGGGTAGTAGTTCATGTCCGTGATCATCACCGTCTCGATTTTGCCGGAGCAGGATTTGTCGCCGCTGCACCGTATCTGAAAGCACAAAGCAAGGTGGTCAACCAAGCTGATAACTGTGTGTAGTGCAGTGTACTATGTTCAATTTTTCACCAAGGTCCAGGAAAAAGATGTAATCTCATCTTCTATAGACGTACCTGGTAGCAGGAGCCGCAGCCCTTGCCGTCCTTGAACAGGGGCTGGTTGCCGCAGGAGGTCATGGAGGAGAAGGGGTACTGGTTCACGTGCTTGAAGCCGCACGCGCCGCCTGCAAGTAAACCACGCCGGTGAACCAAATTGAGCAACGGCATTAGAACAGAGAGCATCATTGCATCAAGCATGCATCAACACGGATAGGCAGGCACGTACCGTTGTCGTCGGGCCCGGCGCCGTTGGGCGCTCCGTACCAGGTCGCTCTGGCCGGAAGCCACGCGGAGCTGTAAGACACGGCGGAGGTGTTGAGGTTCACCGCCGCCGGCTGCTCAGCGGAGGCGCAAGAGACATACGCGGCAGCAAACACGGCGGCGAGCGCGACGGCCTTGACAGAGAGTAGCCCAGCCATCTTTAGCTAAGCTGCTAGAGCCTTGTCAGGATTGCCACTGGTGGTAGTAGTAGTAGTGGTGCTCTGCTGTGGACTCTGGTCTGTGTCTTGATGGTCCAAGGGGAGGACCTTTGCCGGACTATTTATAGGCAGGCAAAACGGCCGCGGGGCGGGCGGGCGATTCGACCGGCGTCGTCACCCACCATCCATCCGCATCGGCAACGGCCGTTGCACTGCACCGGAGGAGCTGTGGCTCACCGGTCGTATGCTCACATGGGGTTGGGAGGAAATCATGGGGGATTGGAGGCTTCGGTTCACGAGCATCGCTATTATAAAATCGCATCTCGGCCGCTATGCCATGTTACGTTGGTATGGACAGGTGCGTACCGGCCAATGATTTACCCAAAAATAATCTCTTGGGGGTGCTGATGATTTCGATTGAGATGGGCAACTCGATGTGGATTAGCTGAGAACGCGGTTGTTGATCCCAGCACATGCGGTGGGAAACCACGGGAACGAACGACCCACCATCGCCCCCGCCAGCGCCAGGTCCATCACAATACAACACGGAGACTGGCTAGTCTCGGAATCAATGGAACTATGGAGGCAATCATCGTATGCGGCATTTCTAGAGTGATAATTCATCGTCGCATCGATTGATCCTGTGGGTGGCCGCAAGTCTGCAACCGCAACAACAAAATATGGGCACGCAACGATACAGTTACCGCCCGTCTCAAAATCATTTTCTGTTCTCTAATCCTATAAGAATCACAGTTGGTGATGATGACGTATCTGTCATAAGTCGTTTTTGACTATTTAATCTGAATCCGACAAATAGAAGGCAACCCCACTTTACATTTGCAAACAAAACCCTCATTCTCTTCATCCATCTCCATCCTTTCTCACCTTAGCCAATCAGCCAAGCAATCGATCTGTCTGCAAAAATAAAATGAAACCGAAGTGTTAGCGGTGCACCTCCCTGTTACCTTCGACAAGCGCAACAACTACCACATCGAGCTCATCGACTTTGACGTCGCCCACATCAGCCTCCCGTATAACGCCATCCTCGGGTACCGTACCCTCGCCAAGTTCATGGCGGTAACCCACCATGGCTACGACGTCCTCAAGATGTCAGGGTGCAGCGGCGTCATCATGGTCGCCTGCGGCAGCCGAGAACTCTAATGACGAAGGCGGCGTCTTGCCTCCCGAAGCCACTCCCGCGAAGAAGAAGCAGCTTCTCCCTAGAACTGTCCGGAGACCAAGAAGCCCGCTGGCATCGCCTCTTCGCGCCCGCCGCCGGGGCATCTCTCCCTCCCGCATAGGAAGGCGCGCCTGGCGCCTCCTTCAGGATGGGCTCGGGGGCTTCCGTCTGGAGAGCCTCTGACCCGACCAGCGCGATGAGGGAGGTGTTCGGTCACCACTTGGAGCCGTTCTTCGATGCGCGCCCCCGCGTGCAAGGAGCACGGCGCGAGGCGCCAGGGGCACGAGAATTCATCATCAAGGCGATCGAGGAGCTTCAGGAGGCGTAAGCCATGCGCGGCGAGCGTCGCCCTGTACGGCCTGCCAGTGCAGCTGCTGCTCCCAACGTGGGTGGCGGGCCGCGCATCTGCGTCAACATCGCTAGCCTCAACGGGGCCGCTTCGCAGGACCTCTTCTGGCCAGCGCGCTTCGGCCGGAGTGGGGGCTACCCCTGCAACTACATTCGCATGCCGTTCAACCTGCTGAACGTGGATGCCTCATACCAGCGCCTGGCGCAGCGTGCCATGGCGTCTCACGAGGCTAGGCGCTCGGCGGTCGCGTCTTAGGAGGTTCAGGAACCTCGTGAACCCCCCAGGCCTCCGGAGCCGCCCGGCTCATGAGGAGCAATCTCCATGGCACGCCTCTTCAGCTACCTCGACGCTTCTACAACACCGGTGCCAGGTGACTCTTTGGTTTGTTAAGTTAAGGGCGCCCCTCTGGCTGCATTATCCTTGGACTGCGAGGGTACGCCCTTACAGTCATGTCATTTCGTTCATGTACCTTGAACCAGTTACGGTTTCATAAGCTTCTGTGTCTGTTAACCCTGTGGCTGATGTATGTCACTTCTGGAGTCGCCTCTGCCGGCTTCGCGCGTTGCCAGCTCTCCCCTTGAACGTCCCATGAGAGGGGGCTACCGGCAAGGCGCCTGTTCTCGGGCCCGTCCCTGCAGCACTGAAAAACCTAAGAGACTGAGCTCTGGCTCGCGGGCCGGCCCCGTGCACGTCACCTCACCAAGCCCTTAGTGCCTTCGTCTTTCTCACGGAACGATCATGAGCAGAACAGCAAGCGTGCATCGCCTCTCGTACTTCGTAATTGGCTAACACGCAGGAACCTCAGGAGATAGGCACTTGTGCGGCCTTGACGACACCTTTCCGCCTCAGGAAGACCCACCTCGATCAGGCAGCAGTTTTGTCCGCAAAAGGCTAAGTAAAATTGCTTCATATACCGCGTGTCGCTGGTTAAAGCCCTTTCCTGGGCACATCCGCAAGGCGAACCGCTCCTTTTTCGCGCAAAACCGCTTGCACATTAAAGGGGGGGCTCTTGAGCATCACGCCTCAGGAGCCCCTACTAGTTCTCAGGCCCTCACCCCCTGGCCTTGTTCCAGGCATCGCGGCCTGACATACCAGTGGCTAGTGAGCTCGTCTGAGGGCCGGGTCCCGAGGACGTAGAGCGCCTTGGTGAGCAAGAACAAGAGGGGCAAACCACGCGTGAGGGCACGGGAAGTCGGGCGCGCCCCGGGCACATAGGCGCCACTCGAAACGCTAAAGTACTCCAGTCCTCTCACGCACCCCTATCAGGGCTTTCCTTGACGCATTTCAGGACAAAAGCGGAGGACCAGGCTCCAGGAAAGCGCACCCCCACACGACGCAGGAATACATCATGAATCATGAGCACCCAGAGCTAAGTCACCTTCCTTGCGCCAGGCGCGAGCCTTACTATTGACACCACACCTCTGTTTCCGCGATCTCGTTTAGGCGAAAATCCTTTCCCGTCTGAAAGCTACATGCGCGTCAAGGGGGACCCCCTGAGCATCGCGCCTCATGAGCTCTTACCGGACGTCGGGTCCCTCACATCCTGGCCTTGCACTCGGCATCGCGACCTGTCATACCAGCGACGGCGGAACCTTACCTGGGCATTGGTTCCCGGTGACGTAGGGGGCTAAGCTATTGCGAGGAGGAAAGGGATCAATCTTAAACGAGAGACGCCAACATGACTCAGAAATGCAATAAAACATTAAGACAAAAGCGCGGCGCTCGCTTTCTTACGCCCGCTGGGCCCTTCATGACTTCGGCCTCCAAGGCCGCGGCTCTGGCCCGGCGGCTCAAGCGTGATGCCTAGTCGGAGTCATCCTCCTCCTTGATCATGGCGCGGCGATGGGGCGGCTCGCCGTGGTCGCTATCACTCGAGCCTTCCCCGAAGGAAGCATCATCGCCACTGGAGGCTCGCGATAGTCGCCAGGGCGGCGTCGTCGTCGGAAGAAAGATGGTCGCCGCCACTGCTGTCGCTCTCCGGGAAGCATTCTAGGCGTATGTCGTCTTCCCCGAAGATCTTGACGAAGAGCGTCGTCACCCCGCCATACTTGAAGTGGAGGGTGTCCCCCCCCCCTTCAGGCCGCGGGCGTGGGCGAGCGTCTACCACCCGCGAGTCAGATAGACGTAGCCTGAGGGGGTGGCCTCAACCTCCGCCACGAAGACCAGTTGCAGCAGCCATTTGGCTGCAGCCGCAACCCAATGGGTCCTCCCGTCGGCAGCTCCTCCGTGAAGGAGCGTGGGACCCGGATCTAGGCGCCCGACGGTCTCTCCATCCACACCACGAACTCGCGGGCCGTGTCATTCGAGTGGGCCCGTAGGCGAAGTGGTCAGGCGGCCACCACACGCCTTTTGATGAAGTCATGTACCTAGGGTAGGGTCATGGGCATGTCCAAGATACCCTCCCTGAGGACATCTCTAGAAGAAACCACCTTTCAGTCGACCTGGAAGGGTTCCACTCGACGGACTTGAAGACACTCGACCATGAAGCCAACCACTCGACCGCCAGGAGATCTAAAGTCAGTCTGCACACAAACGATCGGTCATTAAGTAGCTTTTATGGTCATCATAGCACTTTGTGTGGGGCGTTACCAGTAACCCCCGGTCTTAATGTACTTTAATCCCTACATAAGCGAAATTTGGAGGGTGCAGCGAACTCTATATAAGCCACCCTCCTCCTCGGTGTAAAGGGTTCGCACCCACCGCAACTCATACGCGCATAATATCTGATCGACCGCCTCCGGGCTCCGAGATGTAGGGCTGTTACTTCCTCAGAGAAGGGCCTGAACTCGTAAACATCTTGCGTATACAACTGCTCCATATCTAGGATCTTGCCTCTCCATTCCTACCCCCCTATCTTACTGTCAGAGTTAGAACCACGACAGTTGGCGCCCACCTTGGGGCAGGTGTCTTAGCGACTTATTGGAGAAGTTGCAATCTTTCCGATCCCCTTCATCATGGTTTCAGGTGGAGTTTTGGTTGAGGGCCGCGAGATCCGTCTCGGCGTGCTCACGTTCATCGCCGACGACTCCGCTTGGCTTCAGGAAGCTCCACTCGACATCGATCGCTCCCGTCCAGCGAACGGCGCACTGGCGTGCGTCCGCGGCGTCCTCCTGCGGCAACCGTCGACCCAGTATTTGTCGGCTCCTGTGCCGTCCTCCCTTCCGGTCTCCCGCCAGCGCAAGCGCTCCGGTCGGTCGAGGCTTCAGCGGTGGGTGAGGCACGCGGTGGCCCGCCAGTCGGCCACTCCCCAAGTCGCGGCAATCGAGCCCGACGAATCTCTCTACGGCTTGTTCGATCTGTCGACTGGCTCCGCAGATACTACATCCGAGTGCGACAGCAGTGATCCAGCGGCGAAAGTCCTGATGGTCGATGGGCCACGCAGTCCCCCCGGCTTTCCCCGCGCTGACGGTGGCGACGGCAAGGGCGATCCGTCACAAGCCCATGAAGAGTACTTGCCCGAGCCACTCACTGGCTGCGAGAGGAGGAACCGCGCCGGAACATGGATGCACTTCACACTCCTATCGTTGGAGAAACCCCCGAGGCCCGTGCCTTAGAAGACGCGCGCTTGGCCAACTTGGCTGAGCACACTCGACTTGAGAATCTCCAGCGAGTACTCAACGAACGAGTGCGACAACGGGTCCCGTCGTCCAGTCGACGTCAACTCTTTCCACTACCGACTCAGGTATATCGAACTCTGATTCAGAATCTAGCAGCTGCAGCCCGTATAGCAGAGTCTATTCAGCCTTCCCAGTCAGAGGCTGGGAGGGGTTCTCTGAATCGAGATTTACTCCGGGCAGCGGGAGATCAAAATTCAGTTGTATCGCGATCGGCGGAATAGGATTCACAGCAGATCCGTCGCTGCGAATACAGTCCAGTCGGCCCATAGTCCAAGATAGCCCCCGAGGCGTGAGGAACGTGGAAGCCGGCGGGATGATCAGTACAAGGACCATGAACAGTATGATCACCGATTCGATCGTGATGGTCGACGTCGAGTGCCCACCCCTCCCCCAAGGGGTGGATCGTACACACCTCGACAGCAGGATGACAGACGCCCTCACAGTGCTGCGCGAAGGATTACAGTCGACCCCAGAGAACCAGGCTTTGATGCGAGATCCATTCTTGTTCAGGGTTTGGTCGACTGGAACAGAGCTCACCGAGGAGGTCATGACAGAGATGCCCCCGCCAGCAGCAGAGTGCATGTCTCAGGAACAGAGTGCTTCAGCAGAGCCATCAGGGCCACAGTGATTCCTCCCAACTTCAGGATGGCGATTGGGGTTAGTAAGTTTACTGGTGATTCCAAACCTGACACTTGGCTTGAGGACTACCGAGTGGCTGTTCAGATTGGCGGCAGCAACGATGAGGTGGCCATGAAGCATGTGCCCCTTATGTTGGAGGGTTCGGCCAGAGCATGGTTGAATCAGTTGGCACCCAATGACATTTACACTTGGGAAGATCTCGCCCGAGTGTTTGTCGAACATTTGAAGGAACTTGCAAGCGACCAGCGGGGTTGTGAGCTACAGTCTTGCGTGCAAAAGTCGAATGAAACTCTGAGGGATTACATCCAGAGATGGATCACGTTGCATCACACGGTAGAGAATGTATCTGATCATCAGGTAGTCTGTGCCTTCAAGGAAGGTGTTAAGAACAGAGAGCTAAGTTTCAAATTCGGTCGGACCGGAGACATGACCCTGAGTCGAATGATGGAGATTGCCACCAAGAATGCCAATGGTGAAGAAGAGGATCGGCTCCGGAGTGGCAAGTACAAGTCAGCCGCTCATGAAACCGAGGGAGGGAACTCCAGTCGGAAGCAGAAGCGGAAAGCCGAGCCAGCTGCTCCTGGAGAAGCCTTGGCCGTGACTCAAGGAAAGTTTAAAGGGAAACCCAAGGGGCCTTGGAACCCCCAAAAAGTGAAAGACCAAGATGGAAATGATGTATTGGACTTGCCAGGTCACATTCACACAAAGAAAGATGAAGAGGGTAAACTCATTTACCCAAAGCATACCACTCGACAGTGTCGGCTCTTGATCCAGCAGTTCCAGGGGAAGCAGCCCAAGGATAAGGAAAAGGAGTCGGACAAAGTGGAGGACAAGGAAGACAGTGATGGTGGATACCCCCAGGTCAATTCCACCCTGATGATTTTTGCTGACGTTGAAAGCAAAAGTCGATTGAAAGTTATCAACCGAGAAGTGAATATGGTCGCTCCGGCGACACCCAGTTATTTGAAATGGTCTCAGACCTCCATCACATTCGACCAGCCTGATCACCCGACGCACATAGCCACCCCTGGGAGGCAAGCTTTGGTGGTCGACCCATTCGTCGAAGGCACTCGACTAACTAAAGTTTTGATGGATGGGGCGTTGGCACGAATATCTTGTATCTGAGAGGCGTTGAAAGGGATGGGCATTCCGATGTCCGGACTCGATGCAACAACATGAGCTTGCATGGAGTCATTCCTGGAAAGAAGGCTGAGTCACTCGGCCAAATTGCTCTCGATGTGGTTTTTGGTGATTCCAAGAATTTTCGTAAAGAAAAGTTGACCTTTGAGGTCGTGGATTTCCAGAGTGCTTATCACGCTATTCTGGGAAGGCCGGCGTATGCACGTTTCATGGCTCGACCATGTTATGTGTACCTTAAGCTGAAGATGCCAGGCCCCAAAGGTGCGTTCACTGTTACTAGCAATCGGAAGAAAGCGGAAGAGTGTTTCCAGAAAGGCTCGAAGATCGCCGATGCTCAGATGGCAGTGGTAGAACTGCAGGAATACCAGAAAACTGCAGACCCGAGTGATTTATTGCGAGCCAAGAAGCCCGCCACGGAATCAACATTTCAGTCGTCCGGTGAGACAAAGCCGATTCACATTCACCCGACCGACCCCGATGCTGCTCCGACTCATATATCTGCAACACTCGACTCCAAATAGGAATAAGCGCTCATCCAGTTCCTCCGTGAGAACTGGGACATCTTCACATGGAAGCCTTCTGACATGCCGGGTGTTCCCAGTGGGCTGGCTGAGCATCGTCTACGATTCGACCCGAAAGTTAAACCTTTCAAGGAACATCTTCGACGGTCCACCGTCCAGAAGAGAAAAGCCATTGGCAAGGAGGTGGCTCGGCTCTTAGCAGCGGAGTTTATCTGAGAGATTTACCACTCCGAGTGGCTCGCCAATGTTGTCATGGTCCCCAAGAAGGACAAGTCACTTCGCATGTGCATCGACTTCAAACTTATCAATTGGGCCTGCCCGAAAGATCATTTTCCTCTCCCCCGCATCGACCAAATAGTCGACTCGACTGCGGGATGTGAGCGGTTGTCTTTTTTAGACGCCTATTTCGGGTACCATCAGATCCGTCTGTATGGATCCGACGAGATCAAAATAGCTTTCATCACTCCATTCGGTGCTTACATTATGTCACCATGCCATTCGGCCTCAAGAATGCCGGAGCCACGTGCATGAGGATGATTCGAAGTGTTTGCTCACTCAAATCGGTCCGAATGTGGAAGCATACATGGATGATATTGTGGTCAAATCATGGAAGGGTTCCGACCTGTTGGTGACCTTGCTGAAACATTTGCCAATCTCGGGAGGTATGATATCAAGCTTAATCCATCAAAGTGCACATTCGGAGTTCTGGCGGAAAGTTACTCGGTTTCTCGTTTCGAGCGAGGAATCGATGCCAACCAGAAAAAGTTGGTACTATACTCGAATGAAATGCCCCGTATGCGTGTGCATGATGTCCGAAGCTTCTTTGGATGCTTGGCCGCTTTAAGTCGATTCATCTCGTCTCGGTGAAAAGGCATTGCATCTTTACCGGTGATGAAGAAGTCGAGATAAGTTCGAGTGGACTCGAAGCTGATGCAGCATTTGCGAGCTAAAAGCTCTGCTCTCCACCAGCCGGTGCTTGCGCCCCAATCAGCAAGAGCCTTTGCTGCTTTACATTGCAGCCACAGGAAAAGTCGTCGTCAATACACTACGATTCGGCGGGAAGAAGAAGGAAAAGCCTTCAAAGTTCAGCGCCCAATATATTATCTTTTTGAAGTGTTGACCCCATCAAAGCAAATATATCCTCATTATCAGAAGCTTGTTTATGGGATTTATATGACCACGAAGAAGGTTGCTCATTACTTCTCTGACCATTCCATTACGATTAAATCGTTGACGCCCCATTGTCGAGAGATTACGTATGAGAGATGCAAGCTGGTCGAGTGGCGAAATGGGCGATTGAACTCCTTCCCTTGATATCAAGTTTGAGGCAAAGAAAGCCATCAAGTCCCAAGCGGTAGCAGATTTCATCGCCGAGTGGATTGAACAGCAACTACCGACTCAAGTTCACTCGAACCTTTGGACCATGTTCTTTGATGGTTCTAAGATCTTTGAATGGTTCCGGTCTTTGGGTACCGTTGGTTTCCCCGAGGAGATAAGCTCGGATATGTGCTCCAGATCCACTTTGATTCCTCCAACAATGAAGCAGAGTACGAAGCACTTTTGTATGGGTTGCGTATGGCCATTTCACTCGGCGTCCGTCGCCTCATGGTCTATGGCGACTCAGATCTGGTGGTTAATCAAGTGATGAAGGAGTGGGACGTCAGAAGTCCAGCCATGACTGGTTACTGCAATGTAGTGAGAATCTTTGGAGAAGAAATTTGAGGGTTAGAGCTTCATCATATACCCGATTGAAAAATCAAGCAACCGATGATTTAGCAAAATAGGTTCCAAGAGAGAAGCCATTCCCAACAGCGTGTTTTTGGAACACATCCACTCACCATCGGTTCAAGAGGATCCTTTCACCGAAGAAGCCCCGCAGCCGAAAAGTGTCACCGATCCGGTGAAGTTGAGGTCCCAGTGTGGTCGACCTGATCATGGAAGTTTTGGTCATCACTCCCGGCAGACGATGTCGTACATCGCGTATATCCTAAGGAAAGAGCTCTGGAGAACAAAGAAGAGGCTCGACAGATCGTCCGCCGATCCAAGGCCTTCTTTGTGATCAAGGGACAGTTGTCTGAAAGCGCCGACCGAGTCGACCGAAATGTATAACACCGTAAGAAGGTCGGATAATTCTTGATGATATCCACTCGGGGACTGTGGTCATCGTCGTCCTCTTGGACCATTGTGGCTAAAGCATACCGGCGGGATTTTCTTGGCCAAGAGCAAATGAAATGGCGAAGGAAATAGTCGACAAGTGTGAAGGATGTCAGTTCTATTCCAATATGTCACACAAACCCGCCTCAGCCTTGAAGACCATTCCACTCGTCTGGCCCTTCACTGTTTGGGGATTGGATATGGTTGGACCACTGAGAACTGGCAGGAGCGGGATCGTTTTCTCAGGATATTAGTCACCCAATCTTCCCAATAGTATTCTTCACCCATGTACTGGTGGCAGTCGACAAGTTCACTAAGTGGATCGAAGCCAAGCCTATCAAGAATCTCGATGCGTGCACTGCTATCAGTTTCGTCAGAGAGTTGATATTCAGATATGGAGTTCCGCATAGCATCATCACTGACAATGGGTCAAACTTCGATTCCGACAAATTCAAAGCCTTTTGCGCTTCTCAAGGCACACGAGTCGACTATGCTTCAGTCGCTCACCCCCAGTCGAATGGACAAGCGAAAAGAGCAAACGTCTAATTCTCAAAGGACTGAAACCCCGACTGATGCGCGATCTCAAGCATGCAACAGGCGCATGGGTCGATGAGCTTCCGTCAGTTCTTTGGAGATTGAGGACTACCCCTAATCGGTCGACTGGACGAACTCCATTCTTTCTGGTCTATGGAGCTGAAGCAGTTCAGCCGAGCGACCTGCTTCACAATGCGCCCCGAGTCGAACTCTACTCTAAAGATGAAGCGGAACAAGCCCGGCAGGATGCAGTCGACCTCCTAGAAGAGGAGAGAGAGATAGCCCTAATCCGCTCGACTATCTATCAGCAAGACTTGCGTCGACTCCATGCCAGAAATGTGAAGAGTCGAGCCTTCCAATAAGGAGACTTGGTCCTCCGAGTGGATCAACAGAAACCACACAAGCTCGCTCCCACTTGGGAAGGTCCCTTCATCGTCACCAGAGTTCTCCACAATGGAGCATACCATCTTTACAACATCGATCGCAAGATTGATGAGCCTCGAGCTTGGAATGCGGAGCTGCTCCGCCCCTTTTATACTTAAGTACCCACTCGGATGAGATGTAATAAAAGTACCTCTGTAGTTTGTTTATCGAAGACAAGAATGTTATAATTTTCCCAGTGATTGTTATTACTTTTTGTTTACATAAGAAACCCCCCCCCCCCAAGTGGGTGGCTTAGCTACGAATCCATTTCGCCTAAGTTTGTACAAAAAAATCCCTACTGAGTGGTGAGCCAGCCTCCCACCCGGGGGCGTAGCTGTGAATCCGTTTCGCTTAAGTACTTGAAAATCCTACCGAGTGGTGAGCCGGCCTCCCACTCAGGGGCTTAGCTGTAGTCCAAGTACTCGCCTAAGTGTTTAAAATCCTACCGAGTGGTGAGCCAGCTTTCCACTCGGGGGCTTAGCTACAGTCCAAGTACTCGCCTAAGTGTTTAAAATCCTACCGAGTGGTGAGCCAGCCTCCCACTCGGCGGCTTAGCTGCAGTCCAAGTACTCGCCTAAGTGTTTAAAATCCTACCGAGTGGTGAGCCAGCCTCCCACTCGGGGGCTTAGCTGCAGTCCAAGTACTCGCCTAAGTGTTTAAAATCCTACCGAGTGGAGAGCCAGCCTCCCACTCGGGGGCTTAGCTACAGTCCAAGTACTCGCCTAAGAGTTTAAATCCTACCGAGTGGTGAGCCAGCCTCCCACTCGGAGGCTTAGCTGCAGTCCAGTACTCGCCTAAGTATTTAATACAATGTGCGCTTTGCAAGGACGACGAGGTGCAGGTCATTGCTGCCTTCTCCTTGAACTACGCCACAAAAATCCTACCGAGTGGAGAGCAAACCTCCCACTCGGGGCTTAGCTGCGATCCGGTGCTCGCCTAAGTATCTGAAAATCCTCTTGAGTGGAGAGCAAACCTCCCACTCGGGGCTTAGCTGCAGTCCATTACTCGCCTAAGTTTGAAAAATCCTCTTGAGTGGAGAGCAAACCTCCCACTCGAGGGCTTAGCTGCAGTCGATGCTCGCCTAAGTATCTCGAAAATCCTCTGAGTGGAGAGCAATCCTCCCACTCGGAGGCTTAGCTGCAGTCCAGTACTCGCCTAAGTATTTAAAAATCCTACCGAGTGGAGAGCAAACCTCCCACTCGGAGGCTTACCTGCAGTCCAGTACTCGCCTAAGTATTTAAAAATCCTACCGAGTGGAGAGCAACCCTCCCACTCGGAGGCTTAGATGCAGTCCGAGTACTCGCCTAAGTATGAAAACCATTCCGATCCTCAAGGACGACGAGGTGCTGGTCAACTGTTACCTTCTCCTTCGGAGCTGCACCACAAGTACAACGTGCGGTCCATTCCGATCTGCAAGGACGACGAGGTGCAGGTCGACTACTACCTTCTCCTTCATAGCTGCGCCACAAGTGCAACATGTGCTCCATCCTGATCCGCGAGGACGCAGGTCGACTGCAATTTGTGCTCCATCCCTACCTGCAAGAACGATGAAGTGCAGGTCGACTGGATTTTCCACCTCAGAGCTGCATCTCAAGCTAATCAAGTATATTCAGTGAAGAACAAAGTTCGCTCGAAGGCAAATGAAAGCATATTCAATGATAAGCCAAGTTCGGATAACATCCTCTGATTGAGAAGTGCTCGAGCGTCAAGCACATAGCGTTATCGGTTACAAAACCACTCGGCATTCCGAGGCAAATTTAAGACGAAGCATATAAGTTTTTTACTCCTCAGGTGGAGGACTGGAAGGCGCGATAAACTGGTCCAGGTCGATTCCGTCAGCAATCCGGGTGGCAGCAACGATGAAGGTCTCCATGAAAGATTGGAAGTCGTACTTCTTGGTATTGGCAACTTTATTGGATGCCAGCTTTTCCTCTCGCGCCTCCTTGCAGTGAACACGGACCAAGGACAGAGCAACATCGGCACCACACCTGGCAGAAGACTTTTTCCATTCCTGAACTCGACTTGGAACGTCATTCAGTCGAGTCATTAAAGAATCAAGGTCATTTTGAAGCATCTCGCCTGGCCAGAATGTCGTGTCGATTCGCGACACCGCAACCTTCAGTCGAGCGAGGTAGTCCACCACACCAGCAACACGAGACTCCAGTCGGAGCACGTTCATAGCGGCTTCATCCTTCACAGGAGAGTTAATGGGGTCGGGCTTGTCTCCACTCATTTGGTCTCCTCCTCGAAGTTGGCGAGAATTCTGTAAGCGCAACTTCGAGTTCAAGCTAACGGTTCTATGATGAGTCGGTGATAACAAGTCGATCGGATAGAAGGGATTACCTTCAAGCATGAGGAATAACTTCTTGGCGAGCCCTCCCAGATAAGCCTCGGATCGTTCTTCTTCCCTTGAGTTCACCTGACCTTGTCACTCGAGCTATCTTGTCATTCTTGATCGGCTAACCTCCTTGTTGGCCGTGTATAGAAAGCAACTTCAGATTGGCGTTCTCCTCTTCAATTTCTTGGCTGAAGCCAGTTTTTCTTCCACGAGCTTTGTTTTGTCCAAAGCCGCTTTCTGCGCCTCGGCAAGGTCATGGTCCTTCTTCTTCAGAGCCTCCTCCATTTTATCTGCAAAATGACAATAATATCAGAATTAGGAATGGGCAGAAAGATAAAGACAGTCGTCAAGTTCTCACCAGCCATACCTTTTGCTTCGTCTCTCGCCTTCTACAAGTTCTCCTGAGCAAGCTTCAAGTCAAGGTTGAGCTGGATCTGTTTGTTTTCCAATTCAGTATAGCGAGCCACAAGCTCGCAGGATTTCTGCGAAGAGTCAATCGACAGACATCAAAGATAGGTTGCTTCCGAGTGACTAAGAGAAAAATCGTAGCATTTCTAAGACTACAGCCGAATCAAAATATTCAACAGTAGTCTCGGGGACTACACCCAGTGGGTGCACTCAGCGTGCCCCCACTAGTTCTACCGACTCGGTTCGATCAGTCGACCGAAAGAGGCAAAACGGTTATGATCCTAAACCATAGCTAACTCTAGCAGTCAGCCACTGTATCATCATGATCTAAAAAAGGGGTTCTTCAAACTTTAGTCGACTGCCAGCAGTCCACCATAGTCTCGGGGACTACACCGAGTGGGTGCACTCAGCGTGCCCCCACTAGTTCTAAGATTCCATTCGACATGGTCTGACCAGACCGAGTGAAGAAGTTAGCAAAGAAATTCAAAGTATAAAGACTACAGTCGACTGCCAGCAGTCCACCATAGTCTCGGGGACTACACCCAGTGGGTGCACTCAGTGTGCCCCCACCAATCCAAAAATTCAATCGACACACCCAGTGGGTGTATAGATACAAAGATCTTTGGAAAGAAGAGTTTTCATGTAGCATATCCTAACAGAACAAGAGGTGACCAACTAACCTGGACGTTGTTTTGAAGAGCCGAGATAGCATCATAGGCCGCCTGGCTGGCTTCCCGGACCACCTTCACCTGCTCCATCATGATCCCCGCCTGGCGTATAGCCTCCTTAGTAGCACCCACTTGGTCCTCTGGGACGTGGCGTGTGGCGAAAAGGGAGGGCGGGACAACAGTCGACGATGAAGGCCGAACACTCGTCGGCCTGGCGAAGGACACGGAAGTCCGAGTGGTATTGCCACCTTGCTGAACCAGCGTCTCGAACCGATACAACTGAAAGCGATCTTGCAGGCAGGCGCCTTTTTATTCCTCCTCTGCCTCAGCGGCGCCTCATCGTCATCATCAGGGAGATCAATGACATGAGGTGGGACTACAGGAAAGATTCAAAGTTACAAACGGAAATCCAATCGACCAAAAGCGAAACTACATAGATCATACCAAGGTTAGAGGTGGCAGCATCTTCCATTTCCTGGCCTTCGTTCCTGGCTGAGGTCTCGGAGGTAGCAGCGCTGCAGATTTCAGGAATCAGTTGATCAGTCAACGAGTCGACCAAAAGTATGTCCATGCTAAACGAGAAAACACAAGTTCTGCTGTTACCCGGAAATGGTGGGAATGGCCATCCTCATATTGGGTAGGGCCTTCGTCGGCTTTGATGGCGTCGCTCGGGGTTGCTTTGACGCTTTTTCAGTCAGCGCCGGAGAGGTCGTCCGAGGGCGTTTCGTCGACTGCCTGACAGGCGCAGTAGCCTTGCCACGCTCGACCGCGGGGTCATGGGTGAGCTTGGATCGCCTTTCCGTGCGAGGAGGGTCGACTTCTTCCTCCTCTTCCTCCTCCTCCTCTTCACCGGAGCTGTCGTCATCTTCGTCCTCCTCACCATCAGATTGCCATTCCTCCTGACTTTCACCTCCGCTCCCCTCCTCCTCCTCGACCTGTTCTTGCGCCCCGTTGGGCATCGAGTACATCTCAGTAGTAGCCTGGAAGACAACCAACAAGACAAAAGTCAGTCGACTGGTTTTAAGCAAACAGGATGGAGAAAGCAGGTCACAGTCAAAGATGCAGGATTGGACTTTGTCTACTTCGTATGACTGGTAGAGTGGAGGAATCCTCCTGGCTCCTCGAGGGTTGTCCTTGTTTCCTGTGATGCTCGCTAGCCACCTTTCCAGCATGGCATCCTCGACCTCCTCCGGGTGGATCCGAGTGGTGTCTTGATCTTGGGAGTACAACCACATCGGATGATCTCGAGCTTGAAGCGGCTGGATGCGTCGTCCGAGGAAGACCTCCAAGTGATCCATGCCAGTCACTCCGTCTCGGATGAGCTGAACAACGCGTTCCACCAACACCTTAACTTGCGCCTTCTCTTCCGGGATCACCTTCAAATAGGATGGCTTGCTCACTCGGTCCACAAATAGGATGGCTTGCTCACTCGGTCCATGGAAAAAGGAGGGAGACCAGTCGACTGCCCTAGCGTCGGCTGGTCCTTCCAGTAGAACCAAGTCGACTGCCATCCACGGACTGACTCGGGTAAAATCATGGCCGGAAAAGAACTTTTTCCTCTCATTTGAACCCCAAGACCCCCACACATCTGAATCACTTGAGTTCTCTCGTCACTCGGATTGGCCTTTTTTACCGTCTGGGAGCGGCAGGTGAAAATGTGCTTGAAAAGACCCCAATGAGGCTGACAACCCAAGAAATTCTCGCACAAAGACACGAAAGCAGCGAGATACATGATGGAGTTGGGAGTGAAGTGGTGAAGTTGTGCCCCAAAGAAGTCGAAATCCCGAAAGAAAGGGTGAGGCGGCAGAGAAAACCCGCGGTCAACATGGGTGGCCAAGAGAACACACTCACCCTCCTGAGGCTGCGGCTCCGACTCCTTCCCCGGGAGACACGCTGATCCATGGGGGATCCGTCCTTCATTGACCATGTCGTCAAGATCCTTCTGACGGATCGTCGAGCGGATCCAGTCGCCCTGGATCCAGCCCTGCGGCAAGCCGGCCCTTGACAAAGATCCGCCCCGTCTGGTCGCCCTTCCCTTCGCCTTCGCCATCGCCTTCTTCGCCCACTCAAAAGCCATCGTCTTCTCCTTCACCATCGTCGCCGGCGAAACGCGCACGGAGTAGCAGCGCTGAGATGGAGGCGAACACGGCGGATAAATCTGGGGAAGAAAGGAGAAAATGAGAGCGCACTGTTCAAAAACCCCCGTCCGGGGCCTTATATGAGGTTGCTTCCGAGTGACTGACTGGTAGGCCCGGGCGATCCTGTCAAATCCCGCAACAGTCGCCCGCACGATACGTGGCGAAAAAGGTGGTGCAGAGATCGAGGCGTCCCAGCCTTATCCCATCCGATTACTGCGGCTTCCTCCGCCCCGCTCTCTTCCCGAAATTTGAATCCCGCAAAATCCGCGCGCCGCAGAGCGAATCATCAGACGGAAGATTTCCTCCGTCCTGTCATTCGGAGTTCTCCAAGTACGGAAAACACACTCGACGGATACAAAGAATGGATCAAGGCGACTGAAAAAGAAGTTGATGCTGTCACCTAAGTTCATTGATCCAAAACAAGACACACTCGCAACACAAGAATGGGCCGGAAGTATGTTCAACTCCTTCCCCACTCAAACCTCGATCCATTCGGGGGCTAATGATGAAGTCATGTACCTAGGGTAGGGTCATGGGCCTGTCCAAGATACCCTCCCCAAGGACATCTCTAGAAGAAACCACCTTTTAGTTGACCTGGAAGGGTTCCACTCGACGAACTTGAAGACACTCGACCATGAAGCCAACCACTCGACCGCCAGGAGATCTAAAGTCAGTCTGCACACAAACGGTTGGTCATTAAGTAGCTTTTATGGTCATCATAGCACTTTATGTGGGGCGTTACCAGTAACCCCCGGTCTTAATGTACTTTAATCCCAGCATAACTGAGGGCTGGAGGGGTCTGGCAAACTCTATATAAGCCACCCTCCTCCTAAGTGTAAAGGGTTCGCACCCCTGCAACTCATACGCGCATAATACAGTCGACCGCCTCCGGGCTCCGAGACGTAGGGCTGTTACTTCCTCAGAGAAGGGCCTGAACTCGTAAACATCTTGCGTATACAACTGCTCCATAGCTAGGATCTTGCCTCTCCATTCCTACCCCCCTATCTTACTGTCAGAGTTAGAACCACGACACCTTTCCCCTCGGCCTCGGCTCTGCGGCTCCCGCAGCCGCTTTCACGGGAAGGATTCCTCCCTTGTCGGAGCCGATCACGGACCCCAATGAGCGCATTCGCGCCCCTGGGAAACCGCCGTGGACGTCATGGTGGACTTGCGAGGGCGGCCGCGCCCCCTCTTCGGCGGAGGCACCTCTGGCTCCTTCCTGGGGGCTTTGCCTTTCTCCTCGGCGGTGAACCTCCTCACTGGTGCCATGGTTGCTTCGGCAAGATGGTTGCTGCAGCGAGGATTGGAGGAGAACGGGTGAGAAGACAGAGATGGGATGGGGCTCTGCACCCTCGCCTTTTTATAGGCAGTTGGAGGGGGCCAACCGGCGCCCCTCCATGTTCGTGCAATGATGGCCTCGCATCATGCACGTCCATACTTTTTAGTCTGGGCGGTTGCCGAGGCGACGTGGGCAAGTCGAGGTGTCTGCGCCTCGTCGTGCGCCACACGTCAAGCCTAGCCCGCAGGCGATTGGGGCCCGTGTCGCTTCGCCCTTCATTTCTTGCCTTTGCTTTGAAGCTAGGCCGAGCACACCTTGGGCTCGGGCGCTACTGTCTGCGTTCTGGGATTGGGGTACCCAGACTTGCCTTCCTATGGCCCAGCGCGTGGCCCCGTCAATGGCCCGATACGACCCGGCTACAAGACTCTGCGAGCAAGACCCTCGCGAGCCCCCCAGCCTCGCGAGGCGAGTGACACCAAGACCTCCCGAGGGGCGGCTTCCCGAGCCTGCCTCCCGAGGAGCAGAGATCTCTATGCAGGTACTCTGCCTCACGAGGCTCGCGATGACGTGAGCCATGACGACCAAGGCCAGGCGGGCGCCAGCGGGCACAGAGGAGGACAACTTCCTCTTTGGTGCTAAGGAGGCAACTACATGAACGGGTTCTCGAGGGATCCCCCAAAGGTTTCCATTCCGGTGCAAGGAGACCAATACCAAGAGCTCGGCAAGACGGATGTCATCGCCGAGCCCACCACTGCGTCATGTCCAGAAGCTTTGCAGGCTAAGACCACCTTTCGTCAGGATAAGATGTACCTCTTGTCCCCTTTCAAAATTGGCCACTGTGGTATTCCTTCCCTCCTAAGCTATGAGGGAAGAGGACCAAGGCCACTATAATATAGGCTAGTCTCCACCGTAGAGAGGGAACATATCCATTCTTATCCTATGAGCCCTCGCGAGGCAGCTCACCCACTGTACTAGTTCATCCTCAACCTCCTCGTGAGGCCAATACACCACAAAGCATGAGTAGAGTTTTACATTGCAAGGTGGCCCGAACCTGGGCAAACTGTTGTGTCCACTCTTTTCCCTGCTCGCACGAACTCGACGAGGCCAAGCCATGAGGCGATGAGCTTGAGGCTGTAGCTAGGCAAGGTCTTCGCACACGCCCTAGAGTTCGAACCTTGTTTGGGTCCGCGGAGCCACGATTCTGATATCTTTTACTTTCATGTATTTACTTTTATTCAAGATTCATTAGTGTTAATCCCTATTCTTCTCTATGTACTCTTTAGTGGCAAGCATCATGCGGTAGATAGATCCAGACATATATATCCATATATATCCAGTTGGATGTAGGTGATCATGAGTTATTATTGTTGACATTACCCTTGATGTAAATAAGTTGGGAGGCGGAACTATAAGCCCCTATCTTTCTATGTGTCTGACTGAAACTTTTGCTCTATAAATATGCCTTGTGTCAGCAATCATAGAAGACTAAATGATAGTTGAGTATGTGAACTTGCTAAACAAGCTCTTAGATAGACTCTTTGCGAAAATATGATGGATTGTGATTGTTTAATTGACCAAAAACAAAGTTTGTTAGTTTCCAATAAAGTTTAAGTTCCATACTTTAGCATGTGACTGAATTGTTACTCTAGCATGAGAAGTTTTACGATAGTATATTGCTGTTATGTTAATGACCATGATGCTTTCATGTCCATAATTTAACTTTTTATTGACACCTCTATCTGTAAACATGCATGTGGTCATGATTATCGATATCGGCTTTCGCTTGAGGACAAGCAAGGTCTAAGCTTGGGGGAGTTGATACGTCCATTTTGGATAATGTTTTCATGTTGATATTTATTGCATTATGGATTGTTATTTCACCTTATAATACAATTCTTATGCCTTTTCTCTCTTATTTTGCAAGAATTGTACGAAGAGGGAGATTGCCGGCAGCTGGAATTCTGGACCGGGAAGGGATATATCGGAGGCAACTTTTTTGAACATCTCCAAATGAGTAGAAAACTGATAGAAATTTATTTTGAAATATATTAAAATTATTGGCGAAATAAATACCAGAAGGGGACCCACCAGGCAGCCACAAGCTTGTGGGGCGTGCCATACCCCTGGGCGTGCCCCACGAGCTTGTTGTGATCCTGGCTGGCCTCTGATGTTTGCTAGAACTACGTCGGTATTTCCCCAAAGAGGAAGGGATGATGCAGCACAACAACGGTAGGCATTTCCCTCAGTGATGAGATCAAGGTTATCAAACCAGTAGGAGAACCACGCAACACCACATAAACAGCTCCTGCACACAAAGAACAAATACTTGCAACCCGGCGTAAGAGAGGGGATGTCAATCCCTCACGGGTAAAAAGATGGATAAAATTATAGTAGATTGGTTAAATAGATCTCGCGGGAACGCGAGATAAAATAAATAAACAAAATTTGCAGCAAGGTATTTTTGTGTTTTTGGAAATATAGATCTGAAAATAAAAGCAAATATAAATAGATCGCAAAGGCAAATATAATAAGGAAGAGACCCGAGGGCCGTATATTTCACTAGTGGCTTCTCTCGAGAAAAATAGCAAACGGTGGGTAAACGAATTACTGTTGGGCAATTGATAAAACTGCAAATAATCTTGACAATATCCAGGCAATGATTATTACATAGGCATCACATCCAAGATTAGTAGACTGACTCCTGCCTGCATCTACTACTATTACTCCACACATCGACCGCTATCCAGAATGCATCTAGTATATTAAGTTCATGGAAAAACGGAGTAATACAATAAGAACGATGACATGATGTAGACAATATCTATTTATGAAGAAATAGACCCCATCTTGTTATCCTTAATAGGAACGATACATATGTGTCGGTTCCTCTTCTGTCACTGGGACCAAGCACCGTAAGATCGAACCCATAACAAAGCACCTCTTGCCGTTGCGAGATAAATAGATCAAGTTGGCCAAAAAAAACCCAAATATTGGAGAAGAAATACGAGGCTATAAGAAATCATGCATATAAGAGATCAAAGAAGACTCAAATAACTTTCATGGATAAAAAGATAGATCTGATCATAAACTCAAAGTTCATCGGATCCCAACAAACACACCGCAAAAAGAGTTACATCATATGGATCTCCAACAGACCATTGAATTTAGAATCAAAAGAGAGAGAGAGAGAGAGAGAGAGAGAGAGAGAGAGAGAGAGAGAGAGAGAGGAAGCCATCTAGCTACGAACTACAGACCCGTAGGTCTACAAAGAACTACTCACGCATCATCGAAGAGGCACCATTGGACATGATGAACCCCTCCGTGATGGTGTATAGATTGGATCTGGTGGTTCTGGAACTTGCGGCGGCTGGAATTGATTTTCGTCGACTCCCCTAGGGTTTCTGGAATATTGGGGTATTTATAGAGCAAAGAGGAAGTGCGGGAGGCCACCGAGGTGGGCACAACCCACCAAGGCGCGCCTGGGCCTCCAGGCGCGCCGTAGTGTCTTGTGCTCACCTCGAGCTCCCTCTTTGGTACTTCTTTGGCCCACTGGATGTCTTCTGGTCAAAAAATATCCACAAAAAGTTTCACTACGTTTGGATTCCGTTTGGTATTAATTTCGTGCGATGTAAAAAACATGCAAAAAACAGCAACTGGCACTTGGCACTATGTCAATAGGTTAGTACCAAATAATGATATAAAATGACTATAAAATGATTGTAAAACATCCAAGAATGATAATATAACAACATAGAACAATAAAAAAATTATAGATACAGTTGAGACGTATCAGCATCCCCAAGCTTAATTCCTGCTCGTCCTCGAGTAGGTAAATGATAAAAACAGAATTTTTGATGTGGAATGCTGCCTAACATGCTCATCTCATATTCTTTTCTTTGTGGCATGGACATGTGGACTTTTATATGGTTCAGAGCAATAGTCTAGTTTTGACATGAGGACTTTAATACTCAAGCATACCAACAAGCAACCATGTCTATCAAAATATCAACGCTAAAATAAGTTATCCCTAGCCCATTATGCTCAATCATTGGTCCATTCATGAAACACACTCGCATATTAGCTACACCCAATGCTCAAGTACGATCATAGTGCCCCTTAGTTGGTGCTTCATAAGAGAAGATGGAGACTCAAATAAAATACAAATTGCATAAAGTAAAAGAAAGGCCCTTCGCGGAGGGAAGTAGGGTTTTGTAGAGGTGCCAGAGCTCAAAGCGAAAAAGATAGAGATAAAAACATTTTGGGAGGCATGCTTTTCCTGTCAACGAGAACGACTTAGTAGTTCCCAATACTTTCCATGCTAGATATATCATAGGCGGTTCCCAAACAGAAATTAAAGTTTATTCCCTTTTCAACCATACTTTCACTTTCCATGGCTAGCCGTATTCACAGGTGCCTTCCGTACCAACACTTTCCAATGAATTTATTATTTGACAACATAAAGTAAATTCATTTCTCATTTCAGGACTGGGCATCCCTAATACCTTTGCCTTACTCTCGTCCAATGACAAGTGAATATACACTCATCGTGAGAATAACATATCTAGCATGGAAATATATTAGCCACCCCTACCGTTTCATGAGCGGTACGAGCACACAAAAGATAAATTTATTTTGAAAATTAGATATGGCACATACAAAATTTGCTTAGAACGGCAAAATAATACCGCATATAGGTAGGTATAGTGGAATCATGTGGCAGAACTGGTTTAAAGGATTTTGATGCACAATTAGTGATCATACTTA
The DNA here is from genome assembly GCA_021605145.1 of Aegilops bicornis. Classification (NCBI taxonomy): domain Eukaryota; kingdom Viridiplantae; phylum Streptophyta; class Magnoliopsida; order Poales; family Poaceae; genus Aegilops; species Aegilops bicornis. The sequence goes on along the minus strand of CM038669.1, from coordinate 421,221,351 downwards.
GTGCAAAATGAAGGCTAGCAAAAGATTGAGAAGCGACCAGCCAAGAAACGAAAAATCACATAAGCAAGCATTGAGCATAATTAACACCGAATAATGCACCACAAGTAGGATATAATTTCATTACATAACTATTGACTTTCGTGCTTGCATAGGGAATCACAAACCTTAACACCAATATTCTTACTAAAGCATAATTACTCATCAACATGACTCACATATCACATCATCATATCTCAAAACTATTACAACGAATCAAGTTCATTTTGTCCAATGATCTTCATGAAAGTTTTTATCATATCCTTCTTGGATATCTATCACTTTGGGACTAATTTTCATGTGTTGCTTTTGATAAGCTCAAACAAATATAAGTGAAGATCATGAGCATAATATTTCTTTCTCTCAAATTAATTTAATTGAAGCAAGAGAAAATTTCTTGAAAATTTTACTAACTCTCAAATAAATCTAAATGAAGCAAGCGAGTATTTCTTAAAAAAAACTAAAGCACACCATGCTCAAAAAGATATAAGTGAAGCACTAGAGCAACTCCATAGCTCATAAAGATTTAAGTGAAGCATAGAGAGCAATTCTAACATGTCATGACATAATTTTGGCTCTCTCAAATAGGTGTGCCCAGCAAGGATTCAAGACTTAAAATGAAAAGCAAATCAAGCAAAGACTCATATCATACAAGACGCTCCAAGCAAAACTCGTAGCATGTGACGAATAAAAATATAGCTTTGAGTAAAATACCGATGGTCGTTAGAAGAAAAAGGGAATGCCACTCGGGCATCCCCAAGCTTAGTTGCTTGCTTCTCATTGGATAATAGCTTGGGGTGCCATGGGCATCCCCAAGCTTAGGCTCTTCTTACTCCTTATTCCTTCATCCATCGTAACGTCACCCAAAACTTGAAAACTTCAATCACACAAAACTCGACAAAATCTTCGTGAGATCCTTTAGTATAAGAAAGCAAATCACTACTATAAGTACTATTGCAAACCCATTCATATTTTATTCTTGCATTATATCTACTGTATTCCAACTTTTCTATGGCAAAAAATCTTCAAAGAAAACCATAAAATCATCAAAACAAGCACACAACGTAAAGAAAACAAAATCTGTTAAAAACAGAATAGTATGTAGCAATCTGGATATTTCGAATACCTCTGTAACTCCAAAAATGCTGAAAAATTAGGACAACCTGAGAAATTTGTGTATCAATCTGCTTTAAAAAATGTGGAATTTTTCGTCGCTTCTGTGATTTTTAAAAATTGTAACTCTGGACACAAAAGTTTCTGTTTTCAGCAAGATCAAAGAAACTATCACCCCAGAAGATCCTAAAGGCTTTGCTTGGCACATAAACTAATTAAAACATAAAAAACACAATCATAACAGTATCATAATTGTGCAAACACTCAAGAACAGAAAGCAAAGACAAAAATAAATTTTATTCGTTGGGTTGCTGCTACCTCTTGAGCTTGTGTTCGTTTTCCCTTTGAAGAGGAAAGGGTGATGCAGCAAAGTAGCGTAAGTATTTCCCTCAGTTTTTGAGAACCATAGTATCAATCCAGTAGGAGACTACACACAAGTGGCCTCGTACCTACACATACAAATAAGAACCTTGCAACCAACGCGATAAAGGGGTTGTCAATCCCTTCACGGCCACTTGTAAAAGTGAGATCCGGAAGAGATAATAAGATAAATATTTTTGGTATTTTGATGATATAGATTGAAAGTAAAGATTGCAAAGTAAAAATAGATTGGAAACTTATATGATGGAAAATAGACCCGGGGGCCATAGGTTTCACTAGTGGCTTCTCTCAAGATAGCATAAGTATTACGATGGGTGAACAAATTCTTGTCGAGCAATTGATAGAAAAGTGCATAGTTATGAGAATATCTAGGCATGATCATGTATATAGGCATCACGTCGCATGACAAGTAGACTGAAACGATTCTACATCTACTACTATTACTCCACACATCGACCGCTATCCAGCATGCATCTAGAGTATTAAGTTCATAAGAACAGAGTAATGCATTAGGAAAGATGACATGATGTAGAGGGATAAACTCAAGCAATATGATATAAACCCCATTGTTTTATCCTCGATGGCATCAATACAATACGTGCCTTGCCACCCTAACATCCTTTGGGAAAGGACACCGCAAGATTGAACCCAAAGCTAAGCACTTCTCCCATTCCAAGAAAGATCAATCTAGTAGGCCAAACCAAACTGATAATTCGAAGAGACTTGCAAAGATAACAAATCAGACATAAAATAATTCAGAGGATATTCAAATATTGTTCATAGATAATCTTGATCATAAACCCACAATTTATCGGATCTCGACAAACACACCGCAAAAAGAATTACATCGAATAGATCTCCAAGAAGATCGAGGAGAACTTTGTATTGAGATCCAAAGAGAGAGAAGAAGCCATCTAGCTAATAACTATGGACCCTAAGGTGTGTGGTAAACTACTCACACATCATCAGAGAGGCTATGGTGTTGATGTTGACGCCCTCCATGATCGATTCCCCCTCTAGCGGAGCGCCGGAAAAGGCCCTAAGATGGGATCTCATAGGTACAGAAGGTTGCGGCGGTGGAAATAGGGTTTCGTGGTGCTCCTGGATGTTTTCGGGGTATATGGGTATATATAGGAGGAAGAAGTAGGTCGGTGGAGCTGCGAGGGGCCCACGAGGGTGGGGGGCACGCCCAGGGGGGCAGGCGCGCCTCCCTCCCTCGTGGCCTCCTCACTTCTTTCTTGACGTCCACTCCAAGTCCTCTGGATCATGTTTGTTCCAAAAATAACTCTTCCGAAGGTTTCATTCCGTTTGGACTCCGTTTGGTATTCATTTTCTGCGAAACACTGAAATAGGCAAAAAAACAGCAATTTGCACTGGGCCTTCGGTTAATAGGTTAGTCCCAAAAATAATATATAAGTTCTTATTAAAACCCATTAAACATCCAAAACAGATAATATAATAGCATGGAACAACAAAAAATTATAGATACGTTGGAGACGAATCAACCATCCCCAAGCTTAATTCCTGCTCGTCCTTGAGTAGGTAAATGATAAAAATAGAATTTTTGATGTGGAATGCTACCTAGCATATTTATCAATGTAGTTTCCTTTATTGTGGCATGAATGTTCAGATCCGAAAGATTCAAGACAAGAGTTTAATATTGACATGAAAATAATAATACTTCAAGCATACTAACAAAGAAATCATGTCTTCTCAAAATAACATGACCAAAGAAAGTTATCCCTACAAAATCATATATTCTGGCTATGCTCTATGAAAGTGCTAGTTATCGACTAGAGGGGGGGGGGTGAATAGGCGATTTTTATGGAAGTCTTCAAAACATAGATGTTTCGAAGACAAACAACAGAAATGACCTAATTGATATGCAGCGGAAGATAAACTACAACAAGCAAGCCATAGTCAAGTATACAGTAATGTGAACGGACAAGACTAATAGCAGCTATGTAGTAAGGATCAGGATGGAAGATAGTATGAAGCCAATCAACAAAAGTAGTCAAGCAATGAAGTCAAACAGATAAGGCATATAAGCAATGACTTCATGAAGACAAACTCAAGGTAAGGAGGGAAGGGATAGAACCAGTCACTTGTTGAAGACAAAGGATTTGTTGGACCAGTTCGATTCTTTGTGACAACTGTACATCCGTTAGGGAGGCGACATTCAACTCGAAGACCGCGTCTTCACCTTATTCCCCTTGAGCTAAGGACACACAGTCCTCGCTCAATCACTCAGTAAGTCTTCAAGGTAGACTTCCGAACCTTCACAGACGACGTTCACCGGCAATCCACAATGACTCTTGGATGCTCAGAACGCGACGCCTAACCGGCTGGAGGATTCACAGTCCTGAAGTGTAATAAGTCTTCAGGTCACACAGACAGGAAAACTTCAGTGATGCCTAACACTCTTTGGCTCTGAGTGTTTTGGCTTTGTCCTCGCAAGGATTTCTCTCTCAAAGGCTCCGAGGTGGGTTGCTCTCAAACGACAAAAGCCGTGCACTAACTCTGAGCAGCCACCAATTTATGGTGTAGGGGGTGGGCTATTTATAGCCACTAGGCAACCCGACTGTTATGTCCGAAATGACCACAGGTCACTAAAGGCCCGACACGTGTTCCAACAGTTAGATTTCAAACACTCACGACAACTTTACTTGGGCTACAAGCAAAGCTGACTCATCCAGCTCTGGATAAGTTTTGCTCTCATTGTCTTCGCTCCAAGACATAGGATTTGGGTTGAGCATCACTTCAGCCATTCTGACTATGATCACTTGGACCCCACTTAACAGTACGGTGGTTCCTACGACTCAACAAAGAAGAAAAGGAAATAACGAGACTACACAGTGTTCGCGCTCCATAGTCTTCACTCAATGTCTTCTCATGTTATAGTCTTCAATGTGAATATCTTCACATACCACCATTGTCTTCAATGTCTTCATACATTTTTAGGGGTCGTCTCCGGTAGGTAAACTGAATCAATGAGGGACACTACCTGCGTTATCCTGCAATTCTCACAAACGCATTAGTCCCTCAACCACATTTGTCGTCAATACTCCAAAACCAAATAGGGGTGGCACTAGATGCACTTACAATCACCCCTTTTTTGGTGATTGATGACAAACTGGTTGAAGTTTTCAACGGGGATAAAATATGTGAAATTGTAAAGGATAGGGAATTGTCTTCATAAGTGGCAAAAGCTCCCCCTGAAGATGTGCATATAAGTAGTTTGCTTTTGGAATGCAAATGCACATGGCAGGTGGTGCTTGTGGAGATCCTCTTCAACTTATGAAGATAATTCATCATGCATGAAATGATATAGCTAAGAGAATGACATGCATAATGAAAAATGGACGTCTGCAGAATGATCAAAGTGCGGAAGTTATCGTCGCACGCGGAATTTATCATCGCATCGAGTAAAGCAAATAAGTAGCGAGACGACCATCGAGTTTAAGTGTTACAACTCAAAGAACCAAATGTATCAAAGGCGAGAGTTGTAAACACTAGGCAAAATATAGTGCAACCGCCCTTATGAACCCGCTTGAAGACTATCAAACTCATATGCTTCTCCCCCTTTTTTCCGTAAGGACCAAAAAGGTTTGAAGACATAGAGCATCTACTCGTCCTCTTCTGAAGAAGATGATGCAGCAGGGTTGTCGTTGTTGGTTGGCGGTGCGAGGCAGGCTTGGCGCGATGTCGATTCGATGCGAAGTAGAGGCGGTGAAGTAGCATAGGCTTCATCGTCGATCACTTTCCGACCGCTGCCGCAGAGGAAGAATAGTCGAGTCTTCAAGAGATGGAGTTATTTGTAGGACCGCATTCCGTGGAGGAGTGGAGTCAAACTTGAAGCGTTCGGTGAAGCCATCGTCTTGAAGATCGGCTTCAAAGATCGGCAGGGTCAAACTCTTCCATGATCACCGACAAGTCTCGTGAGTGACAAAAGCATTCTTGGTGGCAAGGTTGCGAATGCGATTGACGTCCACCAAGAGGCTTTGCATTTGACGCTTTAGCCAGGAGTGATGCTTATCTTGCTTTTGATGCAACGACACAAGAAGTTCTCGTTCATTGAGGACTCGAGAGCGCTTCCGAGGCCTTTGGACAATTGTGCTCTCAGTGGCTTCAGTCCGTGCAAGATGAGGCAGACGTGTGTTCCCAGCCAGGGGATAGACACGAGATACCGCTTGGACGCCTTCCATGGGTTGAGAGAAGCTGTGGTGATCTGCGCATTACGAAGACTTAGTGGCGTTTTGGCGGGCTCGGGGTATATGGCTTCAGCGGACATATCAACCTCTGGTAGAAAGATCGGATGTTTGCGGCGGAGGGTTGATAGTTGATAGCGAGTGCATCTTGATGAGGTGCATGACCCATGGAGCATAGAACTTGGACCAAACAGATCGAGATCCGGATGCAGCCAATTGCCTGATGAAGAAATCTTGCGTGTTGAAGCTGATGCCATTGAGGATGTAGAAGACCAATGTCTTCATTGCTCCTTCTAGTTTTGCAGACGATGAATGCCCTTTAATTGGCCATAGAGTCCGCCTGATGATGTGATATATGGTATGAGGCAGATACTCAAGGTCATCAACAAATAAGTGTTGAGGGTATTCAGCGTCATGTGGCAATGGCTTCATCATGCTCAGCATCTGACTCATGTCGGGTTCTGGCTTATGAAATATGCTTTCCAAGGCATCGCGGTGGAGTTGACATCCAGGTTCAAACAGCTCTCCAGGAGTGGGTAGGCCTGTGAGCTCAATGATGTCAAGAGGTTTGGCTTCATGATGGATATTTCCAGTCATCCACTCGAGAACCCATGTCTTCGTATCTCTGTTGAAGCCGCGGATGTGGAGTGTGGCATAGAATTGAAGCACTAATTCTTCATTCCAGTGCTCTTTATGCATTCTGAAGCCAAGCAGACTGCATCATGAAAGCAATCAAGTGCTTCTTCTAAGGACGGCAGTCCGGCAATGGCTTCAGTGTCAAGGCGCATATGAGGGAAGATGCGGCCTTGGTCATACAGAACACAGGAGTAATAGCTTCTTTGCTGATAGCTCAAAAAACGGTCAGATGAGGTCCTTGGCCTTGTGTAGGGGTTCTTTGCACTGTCAAAGAAAGTATTGTGGGCTTTGAAGCCATTTGCATTGAACGAACCCGTTGAGGTGGCAGTGCCTGGAAACCTTGGCAGTCTTGGCTTTGGCTTCTGGACCTGAGGCCTATGCTCAATATGATAGTCGAATTGAGGACCAGAGGCATGAGGCGGAGGGACCAGAACGGGCCATCTTCTTGTGACTAGCTTCGCCATAGTTGTATGCTTGCTCGATTGTGTAGGGCCTTGGTGGCGGGCTGGGCGATGGCGAATCGAGGCTTCAGTCTTGGCCGAAAGGCACGCTTGGGAGCGATGGCCTCATTGGCTTGGCGTATTTCTTTCGGTGGCCGGGGAGCGGTTGGGGCCAGGCTCCACATTGGCTTCGGCCATGACCACGTCATTGGCTTCATTGGTGTTGGAGGTGGCAGCCTCAATGTTTTCAACCTCCACTTGAGGAGGCTGGAGGGTCGAACACGCACGTTGATATCGAGCATGACTTCTTGATTCTGAGGGGTGTAGGGACACGTTCTTCTTCTTCTTCTTGGGTGTCGTGGTGATGCAGCGGAAGGTCTTCAACAACTTTAGCTTCGGACTCGAGAGGCGTTCCACAGTTGGAGTGGCTTCACGAAAACACTTGGCGTGCAACAGGTTGGTGGTGCACTTCTCCTACAGAACGCTTCGGAAGAGGCACTTGAGGCCTTTGACCTTTGCGAAGCTGCGAAATCTTTGGCGGCGCCTTTGGAGATGGGGTTGCTTGGGCCTCAAAGTCTTCCTCTTCTTCTTGGTGTTGCTGTTGGGGAGTGACTTGTTGTTGGGGAGTGACTTGTTGTTGGGGAATCTGGGGAGTCTTGTTGTTGTGGGCGATCAGCCCATGAAGCATCCTGTGCAATTGGCGTCAGAGGACGACCAATGCTGATGAGTTCGCTGTTCATACGAACAGGCGATGATACCACATTGTACTCGATTTGAAGAAGAACTTCATCATCTTCAACATTGTCATGGTGACCAATGTCTTAAGCAGTGATGGGATCAGCTGCTGGAATCTCTTCAGCTTCAGGAGCCTCTGTGGAAGCAGGCTCATGAACAGTCATTCGAAGTTCTTGGGTTGCAGACATGGGACGAACCACAGAAATGGGTTCAACAATCAAGGGCTCTGTGGGAGCAGCCCGATTCTTCTTGGTCTTTAGCTTCTTCTTGGAGGGAGCAGCATCAGAGGCGTCAGGATTTTTCCTTTTACGGCTTGACCTCTGCAGCCCTCATCTTCTTCTGTTCAGAAGCGGTTGACCGGACCTTTGGCTTCGAGCCAGCCATGCTGCTTGGGAAGACAATGCGGGGCTCTTCGTGCCTTGACGGTGCAGCTTGGTCAGTTGAAGACTTCTTTTTCTTTGCAGCCATCCTGGGCTCGATGCCAGGACGGCCAAGTGCCTTGTGCTTCTCAGCCTCATTGTAGGCAAGCACACACTTGTCAGCCAGAGCCTTCATCCACTCGCGAGAGCCTCTAGCTTCTTCACGCTTCTTGACAAAGTTTTCTTTGAGGCCGTGCAGCATGACCTTGAAGTTTTTGACGTCTTGCACACTGAGTGCAGCCATATGCTTCTTGAACTGAGCCTTCTCATAGTCAATCTTGTGCTTCAGTTCAACAATCCATTGAGCTAGAGCTAGCTCGAAGCAATGGCTCCATTGAAGGAGACGCTGAGGCCAATTGGAAGTTGCAGGTCTTCAAAGCTGATGTTTGGTGTGTCAAACCACTCATCAATGAAGTGATGGATGATTGCCACATCAAAGAGAGGCAAGTTGTTGAAGATTTCTGCTTCTTCTTTGCTCTTGATAAGCTGCTCAAGAGCATCATCTGCAAGATCGTCATCACTTGACAGATCAATGTGCTCTTCACGCAGAATAGCAGCAGGGGTCAGTGTCAGTTCAGTATTCATGACACTTTTCTTTCTCTTCTCCGTCTTCTTGGAGATGCGGGATTGATCCTCGGGCGTGCAGCGGCTTGGGAGGTGCGATGGCGATGGCTTCACACGTGAAGCTTTTGGAGGAGCGGTGACTTTGGAGCCTTGACTTTCTTAAGCTTTTGCGGCTTTGGAGCGGGAGGCGGGAGCTGGAGCTGGGGCTTCATCAGAGTCATCCTTGTCATCAGAGTGATCCACTTTGGCACCTTGGACCAAAATATAAGTGATGAGGCCTTCAAGGTTTGAAAACGGACCGATGACATTGGGTTCAGCGTCACGTGAGCCGCCAGCACGGGTAGCAGAGGGACCAGGGTTGAAGTCTAATCCCAATGACTTCTTATTTTCCTTTGCAGAAGCCTTTGCGTGCTGGAAGTTGCGCTTGAAGAGATTGTCATCGCGACACCAGAGCAAAGACGCTGGTCGGCATTTTCGGCTGAGGTCCACGGACCATGCAAGGATAGAAACCTTGTGAAATAGCTTGACCATGCTCTTGGGAGGAGGCCTCGAAGCAGAATATCACCCCAAGGGCTTCGATGGCATTCTTCTCGGCATATTCTTGTGTGTGAAATTGTACTGGAACCATTGTTCAGCCCAATAGCGTCGAATCCATTGGATTCGTGTCTTGCGCTGATTATAAGTCTCTTCAGGATCTGTCTTGTACAGCTCTGTGAGGTCATCAGGCAGATCTTTTGAGGTTCCCTCACGACGCTATCTGCCGCCCTTCCTCACTGATTTATCTGTAACCATGAGCTTCAAACTGAATGGCTTCATGTTCAAAGGCTTCAAAGGCTTGCGTTTGCTTGACAGACAGGAACTGGCTTCGGGAGAGTTGGTTTGATCTTTGTAAGAATTCTGCAAGCGAATGCGGACTATGAGAACCAAGGATTCTCCACAGACATGTACTTGTGACAGCATTAGAGATGCGAGGGAAGGGAAGAGGTCATATGCATTCTCGGAAGATTTTGAAGATAAATCGGTTTGAAGACATTGACCTCATGATGCGAAGACATTCACTTATCTGGCGAGAGTTGGTTCCATTTGTACGAATCCGTGAATAAGTACAAGTGAGGAATCTAACTAGTTGTGAAGCTTAAGTGAATATACTAGGCGTCTGAGATCGACAGAATAGATCTAACTTTGTATGGGCAGAAACCATTTTTGGCAAGTAGGATGAATCTTGAAGATCAAAAGATGGTAAAAATAGAGATATATTTACCGCTTGAAGAACTGCTAGAAGCGGAAGGAAAAGGAGGCCGGCGATTCAGTCCATCATGCCCTAACTTGGCGACGGAGGACACCTACGGCGGTGGCGGAGATGAAGATGTTCGCCGGGCGTGAGGACGGCGTCGGAGAAGTCGCGGCAGCTAAGCGCTTCGTCGCAAGGCCGAGCTAAGCGGTGGCGCTAGGGTTTTGACGAGGTGGAGAAGGTGGAAGAAGATTTTCTTTACCGGAGGGACAGGAATTTATAACGAGGTGTGCGGTGTGATGCAATTCTGTGAGTGCCTGGCGGTTCACATCGAGGGGCACGTGGCACGCATGCAACATACTACGAGATGTCCCACGTTCCCACGCCCCGGGTTTGTCGGAGGGTCGTTCCGGCTTCTCCGGAGTTCAACGATAATGATGAATCATTTAAAACAGACTTAAAGTTTGTCTCGTGTCTTCTGGCGACAAGGACGCAGAGAAGACATTCGACAGTTTCAACAGAATGCATATGATTTGAATGAGATAGAGTTTGAGATGGAAAGCATAGAGAGATTGGGGTCGATCACATTCGGTTAGTTCAAAAGATTCAACTTGAAGACATAGCTATAAGTGAATGTAGAGGACAGAAATATATATATATATATATATATATATATATATATATATATATATATATATATATATATATATATATATATATATATATCGACGACAACCAAATCATCATAGTGAAGAAAATCATGAAAATAGGTTGAAGTTGAAGTCAAATTAAATGCGAATAGCTTCAAGAAATAACGCCATGAGTGAAACACTTCAAACAAAGAAATTTGGTGGTGGCGTTACCCACCGTATAGGAAGTATTAGACCCAGACACGGCGCACAATTATCGTGGCGCTCCGAAGTAAAATTCCACGTTAATGTATTCACACTTAGAATGTAAGCCTTCATTGATTGAAGATATACGTTACTTCGTGTGTTGCACATCTAAGTCCTCATCGTGCAGAAGTGTTAGGATGTGTGCTTGATCACATGACATTTGAGGATTCCAAGATATTTAGCTCACACCGTAACTTGCAAAACCTTTTCTCATCCAAGGGCTTTGTGAAGATATCGCGATTGCTCTTCAAGATTAGCGTGAATGATGTCAATATCTTTCTTCATGACATGATCCACGAGAAAATGATGACGAATTTCAATGTGCTTTGTCTTCGAGTGCTAAACTGGATTGTTGGCAATCTTGATGGCGCTTTTCGTTGTCGCATGAAAAAGAGGTACTTGTGTCGGTGATGCCATAGTCCTTGAGAGTTTGCTTCATCCATAGAAGTTTGAGCACAACAAGATCCAATGACAATGTATTCAGATTCAGCAGTTGAGAGTGACACACAGTTCTGCTTCTTTGAAGACCAACAGACAAGTGATCGTCCCATAAAGTGACATGTGCCTGATGTAGACATGCGATCCACCTTGTCACCAGCATAATCAGCATCCGAAAATCCAACCAAATCGAATTTTGAGCCCTTTGTATACCATAACCCGAGTGTTGGGGTGTGAGCCAAATATCGAAGAATTCGCTTCACAGCTAAGTGATGCGATTCCTTTGGTGCCGCTTGGAATCGAGCACACATGCAAACACTAAGTATAATATCTGGCCTAGATGCACATAGGTAAAGTAAGGAACCAATCATGGAGCGGTATACCTTTTGATCGAACTCTTTACCATTGTCGTCGGGACCCAAGTGGTGTTTAGGTGGCATTGGCGTCGTGTATCCTTTGCATTATTGCATTCCAAACTTCTTGAGACAATCTTGGAGGTATTTTTCTTGAGATATAAAGATGCCATTCCTTTCTTGTGAATTTGAAGACCAAGGAAGAACTTGAGCTCTCCCATCATGGACATCGATATTGTTCTTGCATCATGTATCCAAACTCATCACTATACTTACGGTTGGTGCGGTAGAAGATAATGTCATCCACATATATTTGGCATACAAACAGTTCACCATCATATGTCTTCGTGAAGAGTGTGGGATCAAGGGATCCAGGTTTGAAGCCTTTGCTCTTGAGGAAGTCTTTGATTGTATCATACCGGTAGCGAGGAGCTTGTTTGAGGCCATCTGATTGCTTTATTCAGCTTGTACACCATATCAGGATGTTTTGTATCTTCAAAGCCAGGTGGTTGAGCGGCATATACTTCTTCTTCAATCTTGCCGTTGAGAAATGCACTTTTCACATCCATTTGATAGAGCAAGATGTTGTGGTGGTTAGCATAGGCTAGTAGTATGCGAATGGCTTCAAGCCTAGCTACATGAGCAAATGTTTCATCAAAGTCAATTCCTTCAACTTGAGTATATCCTTGAGCCACAAGCCGTGCTTTGTTTCTGACGACTTGACCATGTTCATCTTGCTTGTTTCGATATATCCATTTGGTGCCAATAATGTTATGCTTGCGAGGTCGGGGCGCTTGACAAGTTCCCAAACATTATTCAGCTTGAACTGTTGAAGTTCTTCTTGCATAGCTTGAATCCATTCTGGTTCCATAAAAGCTTCAGCAACTTTCTTGGGTTCTGATATTGATACAAAGGAAAAGTTCCCACAGAAATTTGCTAGCTGTGTTGCTCTTGAGCGAGTAAGCGGACCAGGTGCATTGATGCTATCAATTATCTTCTCAATCTGTACTTCATTTGCAACTCGAGGATGAATCGGGCCGAAGACTTTGCTCATGCTGGTCATTGTCATCATTGGGAGGATTGTCTTCAGCCGAGCATTGTCTTGAGTTGGTTAGGTGCAGAAATGATAAGTTCCTCTTCAGGTTGTGCTTCATTTGGCATGATTTCACCAGTTCCCATCAACTTGATAGATTCGCTGGGTGGAGCTTCGTCTAGTGTGCTTGGCAGGAACTCTCTGTGTGAACCATTGTTTTCATCAAATCGCACATCTACAGTTTCGACGATTTTGTAGAGATATAGATTGAAGACTCTGTAGGTGTGTGAGTCCTTTCCGTAACCGAGCATGAAGCCTTCGTGAGCTTTGGGTTCAAATTTTGACTTGTGATGGGGATCCTTGATCCAGCACTTAGCCCCAAATACTCTGAAATGGCGACATTTGGCTTCTTGCCGTAAGGAGCTCATAGGAAGTTTTGTTTAGAAGCTTATGGATATAAACACGGTTGATTACGTGACAAGCTGTATCAATGGCTTCAGGCCAGAACTTTCTTGGTGTCTTTTACTCGTCGAGCATTGTTCGAGCCATCTCAATGAGGGTTCTGTTCTTGCGCTCCACGATGCCATTTTGCTGGGGTGTGTATGGAGCAGAGAACTCATGAATGATTCCCATGGTATCCAGATAAATATCAAGTCCGGTGTTCTTGAATTAAGTGCCGTTATCACTTCTGATATGCTTGATCTTGACGCCATAATTGTTCATTGCTCGATTGGCGAATCGTTTGAAGACATCTTGCACTTCAGTCTTGTAGAGAATTATGTGCACCCATGTGTATCTTGAGTAGTCATCAACAATGACGAAGCCATAGAGACAAGCAGTTGTTGTGAGGGTAGAGTAATGAGTAGGGCCAAACAGATCCATGTGTAACAGCTTCGAAGGGTTGAGATGTCATCATGATTGTCTTCGAGGGTGCTTTGCCTAGTCATCTTTCCGACTTCAGCAGCACCACACAAATGATCCTTCTTGAACTTGACACCTTCGATGCCTATGACATTATTATTCTTGGCAAGTGTGTGTAAGTTCCTCATGCCGACATGCCCTAGCCTCCGATGCGAGCCAACATTACGAAGCTTTTGCGAGAAGACATCTGACAGGCTGTGGACCTGAGAAATCTACCATGTATAGATCATCTTTCCTATACCCTTCAAAGAATAGAGACTTGTCAGATTCCATTAGTACAAGGCAACGATATTTTCCGAATATCACAATCATGTTCAAGTCACAAAGCATTGAGACATACATTAAGTTGAAACCAAGGGATTCAACAAGCATCACTTTGTCCATGTGTTGATCCTTTGATATTGCAACTCTACCTAGACCAAATACCTTGCTTTACCAGTGTCAGCAAATGTGATGTGACTCTTGTCTGATGGACGTAAGGTTGAGTCCATGAGAAGACTTCGATCACCAGTCATATGATTAGTACATCCACTGTCCATAATCCATTCTGAAGCATGAGGTGTCATACCCTCTGATGCAGTTAGGGGATAGGCTTCACCAAGAGCATTGTGAAGCATAAACATTTGACGAGCAAGTGGATTATTGAAGCTTAAATCAAGATTAGGACTGATAGGATGAATGGCAAGCGATTAGGAACAAAATACATAGTGAGACCATTTGGGCATTTGATCTTGCGCCCTACAAGATGTTTTAGGTCCCCGACAATAGCATCGACGCCTTTGATTTTCGTCTGGAGAACCTTTCTGCAAAGAGAGTTAATTCTTCTTAACCACCCACATCTTCAGGGGTGGCTTAGAAGCAATGAGTCTAAGTGCAGCATCTGAGAATTTCGGCTTTGGAGCCCTAGCAAATAGCCTTGCAGGAGATGAGTGATACTCATATGAATAAGCAGAAAAGTTTTTAGTTCTATGAACATAGCGGTTTGAGGACACACGCTCATATTCATAAATTTGAAATCTTGTTTCCTGCAAAACATTGGCGTTAGGGTGACTCAAGTGAGTCCTCTGTCTGTATGAAGGCTTTGGACCATATGACGCCTTTGGTGCAGGGTTTGTCTTCTTCCTGTGTGGTGTCATGATGACATTCCTTTGGAAGATTCTCAAGACAGCTTTTGGGAACCCAGATCTTCTTCATAGGCGGTCCATTCCTGCAGATTAGTACCAATATACCGCAAACACTTCACCATTACGATTCTTGAACAGCTTATAGTTTGCATCAAAGGATTCATCAATGATAATAGGGTTAGCACGGGTAAATCCAGATAAGGTGGATGGATCCTTTGAAGGTCCCTTTGCGACAACCCATGTGGTTTTGGGATCTTTGCTCGGGGCTTCGAGGGAACCATCAACATTCATTTTCCTCTCGAACCCAACACCCTCTTTCCTAGGGTTTCGGTTCAGAATCGCTTTTGAGGACATCATAAAGTGTGCGATGCCCTTTCGGACTTTTATACATCCTGTTTCAAGCAATGTCTTCAACCTAGCATTTTGATCAGCAATGGCGGTGGTATCCTCCGCAGAGGGGTTAGTTACCACATTGGTAGTTGAAGTCAATGCAATGAGCGGCAGTTGAACATTCAGCAATAGAGGTAGTGATATCACGCTCAAGACATTTTAGACATGGTGGTTCAAATCCATCTGAGCGGAACTGATACATTGAGCCTTGAAGTGACTCATTCTCTTTTTGAAGATCTTCATGAGCCGCTCTCAATTTCTCAAGCTCTTGCTTCCTTTGAAGATAATCATAGGAGAGCCTTTCATGAGTAGTTGAGAGCGTTTCATGACGACTTTCAAGTTCTTGGTACTTAGCATGAAGATTTTTAATGTCTTCAACGACGGATTTGTGAACGTGTCATTTCCGCGTCAACAGGTCATCGCTTTTGTCTAACAGTTTTGAGTATGTTCCATAGCTCTTTGTTGTTCGATTGCAATTTTAGCAAGTGTTTTGTAGCTGGGTTTGGATTCACAATCGAGTCATCTTCACTTGATGTTTGAAAGTAAGCATCATGTGATTTTACCTTGGCACCACGTGCCATGAAGCGATAGGTGGGAGCGATGTCGTCCTTGTCATCAACTTCAGCGTTGGTGTGGAAGTCATTGTCTTGATGTTGAAGATGGACTTGGCAACATAGGTCGTGGCTAAAGCCGGACTTGCAACGCCAGGGTCGGACTCCTCTTCAGACTCCACCTCCACCTCCTCAGAAGCAGACTCCTCCTCTGAATCCATTTCCTTGCCAACAAAAGCACGAGCCTTGCCAAATGAGCTCTTCTTATGCGATGAAGACTTTGATGAAGACTTGGAAGAAGACTTTGAAGATTTCTTCTTTTTCTTGTCATCAGAATCATATTCCTTGCTCTTCTTCTTCTTCTTCTTCTTCTCATTGTCCCAATGTGGACACTCGGAGATATAGTGTCGATTTTTCTTGCACCTGGCGGGTTCTCTTCTTGTAGTCTTGAGTGGAAGCTTCATCATTTCTTGAGCTGGATCGTGAAGACTTTCTGAAGCCTTTCTTCCTAGTGAACTTCCTCGAACTTCTTCACAAGCATAGCAAGTTCCTTTCAATTGTCTTCGGGATCATCGTAACCGCTGATGATTCTTCTTCGATGAGGAAACAACTTTTGCCTTCAAAGCGCGAAGTTCGGCCATAGTTTGGACCATAGATATCTATTTTCTCGGATAGTTTGGAACTCATGAGTGATGAGCCTCTCAAGGATGTCAGACGGATCGAGTGACATGAAGTCAGGACGTTCTTGTATCATGAGGGCAAGGGTGTCAAAAGAGCTGTCAAGAGATCTCAGTAGTGTCTTGACGATTTCATGCTTGGTGACCTCAGTGGCGCCGAGAGCATGAAGCTCATTTGTGATGTCAGTGAGGCAATCAAACATGAGCTGGACATTTTCATTGTCGTTTCTCTTGAAGCGGTTGAAGAGGTTGCGAAGAACACTGATTCTTTAATCTCTGCAGGTTGAGACGCCTTCGTTGACCTTGGATAGCCAGTCCCGGACTAGCTTCGGCGTTTCGGAGCACTCACACGGCCATCTTGTCCTTTGGTCGATGACCACAGATGATGTTCTTTGCGGTGGAGTCCAGTTGAATGAACTTCTTGACATCGGCGGGGTGACACCTTCACGGTTAGGAACGCCGTTCTTGACGACATACCAGAGGTCGACATAAATGGCTTCAAGATGCATGCACATCTTATTCTTCCAGTAGGGATAGTCAATTCCATCAAACACGGGGCAAGCAGCGGAGACCTTTATTATCCCTGCAGTCGACATAGCTAAAACTCCAGGTGGTTAAACCGAATCACACAGAACAAGGGAGTACCTTGCTCTGATACCAATTGAAAGTGCTAGTTATCGACTAGAGGGGGGTGAATAGGTGATTTTTATGAAAGTCTTCAAAACATGGATGTTTCAAAGACAAACAACAGAAATGACCTAATTGATATGCAGCGGAAGATAAACAACAACAAGCAAGCCATAGTCAATTATACAGTAATGTGAACGGACAAGACTAATAGCAGCTATGTAGTAAGGATCATGATGGAAGATAGTATGAAGCCAATCAACAAAAGTAGTCAAGCAATGAAGTCAAACAGATAAGGCATATAAGCAATGACTTCATGAAGACAAACCCAAGGTAAGGAGGGAAGGGATAGAACCAGTCACTTGTTGAAGACACAGGATTTCTTGGACCAGTTCCAGTTGCTGTGACAACTGTACATCTGGTTAGGGAGGCTGAGATTCAACTCAGAAGACCGCGTCTTCACCTTATTCCCCTTGAGCTAAGGACACACAGTCCTCGCTCAATCACTCACAGTAAGTCTTCAAGGTAGACTTCCGAACCTTCCAGAGCAGACGTTCACCACAATCCACAATGACTCTTGGATGCTCGAACGCGACGCCTAACCATTGGAGGATTCCACAGTCTGAAGTGTAATAAGTCTTGAGTCACACAGACAGGAAAACTTGATGATGCCTAACACTCTTTGGCTCTGGGTGTTTTGGCTTTGTCCTTGCAAGGATTTCTCTCTCAAAGGCTTCGAGGTGGGTTGCTCACAAACGACAAAAGCCGTGCACTAACTCTGAGCAGCCACCAATTTATGGTGTAGGGGGTGGGCTATTTATAGCCACTAGGCAACCCGACCTGTTATGTCCGAAATGACCCTGGGTCACTAAGGAACTGGCTCATGTTCCAACGGTCAGATTTCAAACACTCACGGCAACTTTACTTGGGCTACAATCAAAGCTGACTCATCCAGCTTTGGATAAGTTTTGCTCTCATTGTCTTCGCTCGAAGACATAGGATTTGGGTTGAGCATCACTTGATCATTCGACTATGATCACTTGGACCCCACTTAACAAAGACGGTGGTTCCTACGACTCGACAAAGAAGAAAAGGAAATAACGAGACAACACAGTCTTCGCGCTCCATAGTCTTCACTCAATGTCTTCTCATGTCATAGTCTTCAATGTGAATATCTTCACATACCACCATTATCTTCAATGTCTTCATACATTTTTAGGGGTCGTCTCCGGTAGGTAAACCGAATCAATGAGGGACACTACCTGCGTTATCCTGCAATTATCACAAATGCATTAGTCCCTCAACCACATTTGTCGTAAATACTCCAAAACCAACTAGGGGTGGCACTAGATGCACTTACTCTATCTTAATCACACAAAGTATTTAGTCATGCACAACCCCGATGACAAGCCAAGAAATTGTTTCATACTTTTGATGTTCTCAAACTTTTTCAATCTTCACGCAATACATGAGCGTGAGCCATGGACATAGCACTATATGTGGAATAGAATGGTGGTTGTGGAGAAGACAAAAAGGAGAAGATAGTCTCACATCAACTAGGCGTATCAATGGGCTATGGAGATGCCCATCAATAGATATCAATGTGAGTGAGTAGGGATTGCCATGGCAATATATCTCGGAATGGCTATGGAAATGACATAATAGGTAGGTATGGTGGCTGTTTTGAGGAAGGTATATGGTGGGTGTATGATACCGGTGAAAGGTGCGCGGTATTAGAGAGTCTAGCAGTGGTGGAAGGGTGAGAGTGCGTATAATCCATGGACTCAACATTAGTCATAAAGAACTCACATACTTATTTCAAAAATATATTAGTTATCAAAACTAAGTACTACACACATCCTCCTAGGGGGATAGGTTGGTAGGAAAAGACCATCGCTCGTCCCCGACCGCCACTCATATGGAAGGCAATCAATAAATAAATCATGCTCCGACTTCATCACATAACGGTTCACCATACGTGCATGCTACGAGAATCACAAACTTTGTAACAAGTATTTCTCAAATTCACAACTACTCAACTAGCATGACTCTAACATCACCATCTTCATATCTCACAACGATCATCAAGTATCAAACTTCTCATAATATTCAATGCACTTTATATGA
This sequence comes from Aegilops bicornis, assembly GCA_021605145.1. Taxonomy (NCBI): domain Eukaryota; kingdom Viridiplantae; phylum Streptophyta; class Magnoliopsida; order Poales; family Poaceae; genus Aegilops; species Aegilops bicornis. The sequence goes on along the minus strand of CM038669.1, from coordinate 421,202,451 downwards.
TAGTTTTTATTATACCCATCTTGGATGTTCATCATATTAGGACTAATTTTATAGCCAAAGCAAACTACCATGATGTTCTAAAATACTCTCAAAATAATATAAGTGAAGCATGAGAGATCAATAATTTCTATAAAATAAAACCACCACCATGCTCTAAAAGATATAAGTGAAGCACTAGAGCAAAATTATCTAGCTCAAAAGATATAAGTGAAGCACATAGAGTATTCTAATAAATTCCGATTCATGTGTGTCTCTCCCAAAAGGTGTGTACAGCAAGGATGATTGTGATAAAATGAAAATCAAAGACTCAAATCATACAAGACGCTCCAAGCAAAACACATATCATGTGGTGAATAAAAATATAGCCTCAAGTAAAGTTACCGATAGACGAAGACGAAAGAGGGGATGCCTTCCGGGGGATACCCAAGCTTAGGCTTTTGGTTGTCCTTGAATTTTACCTTGGGGTGCCTTGGGAATCCCCAAGCTTAGGCTCTTGCCACTCCTTATTCCATAATCCATCAATCTTTACCCAAAACTTGAAAACTTCACAACACAAAACTCAACAGAAAATCTAATGAGCTCCGTTAGTATAAGAAAACAAATCACCACCATAAGGTACTGTAATGAACTCATTCTTTATTTATATTGGTGTTAAACATACTGTATTCCAACTTCTCTATGGTTCATACCCTCCAATACTAGCCATAGATTCATCAAAATAAGCAAACAACACACGAAAAACAGAATCTGTCAAAGACAAAACAGTCTGTAGTAATCTGGATCAAACGTAAACTTATGGAACTCCAAAAATTCTGAAATAAATTGGTGGACATTAGGAATTTGTCTATTAATCATATGCAAAAATAATCAACCTAAAATCACTCTCCAGTAAAAAATGGCAGCTAATCTCGTAAGCGCTAAAGTTTCTGTTTTTTACTGCAAGATCATAAAGACTTCACCCAAGTCTTCCCAAAGGTTCTACTTGCCACAAACACTAATTTAAAACATCAAACCACATCTAAACAGAGGCTAGATGAATTATTTATTACTAAATAGAAAAAACAAGAAACAAAAATAAAATTGGGTTGCCTCCCAACAAGCGCTATCGTTTAACGCCCCTAGCTAGGCATAAAGGCAAGGATAGATCTAGGTATTATCATCCTTGGTAGGCAATTCTTCAACAGAACACTTATAACCCATAGGATTTCATTCTTTTTATTAATGATCAAACTCCTAGGCAAGAAATCGAGAAAATCATTTGTAGCAAAAGGTTCCTTAATGATAGCGAGAAGGTTGGGGTGAACACTTATGGATTTGAGATCCACATTTTCCTTACTAGAAGTTTCACCCTTATTTTTAGGAACATACATCAGTTTGGGAATTTTAGTATTAGGGGGTTTTGGATTATTTTTCACGGAAGAAAAGGCAGACCCTAAGTTGGTAATAATATCCTCAATTTTATCAATTCTTGTGGAATCTTGATCTATCTTTTCGTTAACTATGGGTTCCTTTTCTTTAAAAAAATTCAGAGTAACTCCTACCTTAGATCCATATTGGGTAATTTGGTCGTGGATCTTTTTATCCAAATTTTCAATCAACTCTATAGTGGCAACTTTATTTTCAATAATTTCAAGCCTTTGCATCACATGCTCCAAAGTTAAAATAGTTCCATTAACCAAAAGAGGTGGTGGGCCTAACAAATCTATCATAGCATTATAAGAATCGAAAGTATGGCTACCCATGAAATTCCCTCTGGTAATGGTATCAAGAATATATCTGTTCCAAGGAGTGATGCCTACATAAAAATTGCGAAGAAGAACAGAAGTAGATTGCTTCCTAGTAGATCTATTCTGAGCATTGCAAATTATATGCCAAACATCCTTTAGATTTTCTCCCTCCCTTTGTTTAAAATTAATAACTTCATGATCGGGAGTACTAACAATGATAGAAGGACTAGCCATGACGACATACGGCGACACAAGAAGCAAGCGAAAAGAGAAGAACTGAAAAAGGGGGCGAATAAAATAGCAAGGGTGAAGTGGGGGAGAGGAAAACGAGAGGCAAATGGCAAATAATGTAATGCGAGGGATAAGAGTTGTGATAGGTACTTGGTATGTCTTGACTTGACTTGACTTGGCGTAGATCTCCCCGGCAACGGTGCCAGAAATCCTTCTTGCTACCTCTTGAGTTTGCATTGGTTTTTTCCCTTGAAGAGGAAAGGGTGATGCAGCAAAGTAGCATAAGTATTTCCCCTCAGTTTTTGAGAACCAAGGTATCAATCAAGTAGGAGACTAGACACATGTCGCCTTGTACCTACACAAACAAATAAGAACCTTGCAACAAACGCGATAAAGGGGTTTTCAATCCCTTCACGGCCACTTGCAAAAATGAGATCTGATAGAGATGATAAGATAAATATTTTTGGCATTTTGATGATATAGATTGAAAGTAAAGATTGCAAAGTAAAAATAGATTGGAAACTTATATGATGGAAAATAGACCCCGGGGCCATAGATTTCACTAGTGGCTTCTCTCAAGATAGCATAAGTATTACGATGGGTGAACAAATTACTGTCGAGCAATTGATAGAAAAGTGCATAGTTATGAGAATATGTAGGCATGATCATGTATATAGGCATCACATCCGCGACAAGTAGACCGAAACGATTCTGCATCTACTACTATTACACCACACATCGACCGCTATCCAGCATGCATATAGAGTATTAAGTTCATAAGAACAGAGTAACGCATTAGGCAATATGACATGATGTAGAGGGATAAACTCAAGCAATATGATATAAACCCTTATCCTCGATGGCAACAATACAATACGTGCCTTGCTGCCCCTGCTGTCACTGGGAAAGGACTCCGCAAGATTGAACCCAAAGCTAGGCACTTCTCCCATTGCAAGAACAATCAATCTAGTAGGCAAAACCAAACTGATAATTCAAAGAGACTTGCAAAGATAACAAATCATACATAAAAGAATTCAGAGGAGATTCAAATATTGCTCATAGATAATCTTAAATCATAAACCCACAATTCATCGGATCTTGACAAACACACCGCAAAAAGAATTACATAGAATAGATCTCCAAGAAGATCGAGGAGAACTTTGTATTGAGATCCAAAGAGAGAGAAGAAGCCATCTAGCTAATAACTATGGAACCGAAGGTCTGTGGTAAACTACTCACACATCATCGGAGAGGCTATGGTGCTGATGTAGAAGCCCTCCATGATCGATTCCCCTCCAAATGCGCGGAAAAACCCCAAGATGGGATCTCATGGGTATAGAAGGTTGCGGTGGTGGAAATAGGGTTTTGTGGTGCTCCTGGATGTTTTTGGGGTATATGGGTATATATAGGAGGAAGAAGTAGGTCGGTGGAGCTGCGAGGGGCCCACGAGGGTGGGGGGCGCCCGAGGGGCGGCGCCTCCCCGCCTCGTGGCCTCCTTGCTTCTTTCTTGACGTCCACTCCAAGTGCTCTAGATCACGTTTGTTCCAAAAATAACTCTCCCGAAGGTTTCATTCCGTTTGGACTCCGTTTGATATTCCTTTTCTGCGAAACACTAAAATAGGCAAAAAAAACAACAATTTGCACTGGGCCTTCGGTTAATAGGTTAGTCCCAAAAATAATATAGAAGTGCTTAGTAAATCCCATTAAACATCCAAACCAGATAATATAATAGCATGGAACAATCAAAAATTATAGATACGTTGGAGACGTATCAGTTGCCTCCCAACAAGAGCTATCGTTTCATGCCCCTAGCTAGGCATAAAGCATGGATCTAAGTATTGTCATCTTTAGTTTCTAGATCCATAAGATGCCCTCATGATTGATTCATATGGTGGCTGGATTCTTGTTCTAGGGAAGTGTTCCATACCCTTCCTTAGTGGAAATTGGAATTTAATATTGCCTTCTTTCATATCAATCACGGCACCAATAGTGCGTAAAAACGGTCTACCAAGAATAATTGGACAAGACGAATTGCAATCAATATCAAGAACAATAAAATCTATGGGCACATAATTCCAATTTGCAAGGATAAGAACATCATTATTCTTCCCATAGGCTTTTTAATAGTGGAGTCGGCAAAGTGCAAATTTAAAGAACATTCTTCAATATCGGTAAGACCAAGCACTTAACATAAAGATTTTGGAATTGTAGAAACACCAGCACCCAAGTCACATAAAGCAAAAAACTCATAATTTTTAATCTTGACTTTGATAGTAGGTTCCAAAGCATCATGTAATTTTCTAGGAATTGAAACTTCTAATTCCAACTTTTCTTCTAGAGCTTTCATCATAGCATCAGCAATATGTTTAGTAAAAGCTTTATTTTGTTCATAGGCATGGGGTGAATTTATCATGGATTGGAACAAAGAAATAAAATCAATCAAACAACAACTATCATAATTAAAGTCTTTTTAATCCAAAAGAGTGGACACATTACTAGTTAAAGTTTTGACCTCTTCAAACCCACTTTTATCAATTTTCTCAACAAGATTTTCACCCTCCGAATTATCGGGATGCCTTCTAACTAAACTTGAATCTTATTAAGTCCCTTTATTACCAATCTTAATTTTACTAAACCAAGAATCAATAGAAGAAACACCAATCATTTTAAGATCTTCATCATTTTTATGAAAGCAATCACTAGAAAATGCTTTTTCTAAAAATTCTCTTCTAGCTCTAAGCATAGCGGTTCTTTTCTTACTTTCATCCATAGAAACATAAAGAGATTTAATTGATTCCTCAACCTTAGGCACAAAAATTTTCATCTTGAGATTTTCTACATCATGAGAAATTCTATCAACACCTCTAAACAAATCATCAATCTTATTCAACTTTTCTTCCATTGTAGCATTGAAAACTTTTTGAGTGTTGATAAATTCTTCAATATTATTTTGAAGATCATAGGTGTTCCTATTATTATTATAAGAAGAATTTCCATAATTATTAGAGGAATTACTAGGAAAAGGCCTAGAATTAAAATTACCTCTATAAGCATTGTTATTGCAATTGTTTTGCGAGATAAAATTCACATCTACGACATCACTATTTTTCTCAATCAAAGTAGACAAAGGCATATCATTGAAATCAATAGGAGCACATTTATTAGCAATGTCGGAGTAATGGGCCACGGGTAGGCTAACCCGAAGCCCAGATCCTTTCAAGACATCGGGGCTGGCTGCGCCCCTCAAGACGCCAAGATGAAGGGCCGTCTTCTGGAAGCCGGCTGGAGGAACAGCCGGCTGCCCGTAAAGGCCGAGTCCTAGAGGCGAGGTCAAGACAAGCCGACTCCTACCTGGCGGCTTCTAGAGAAGCCGGCCGCGAGGAGTCGGCCCATGACAACAACAAATCCCATGCCCTCATCGGCGAGGGGACGGACGGGAATGGCTACGGTGTAGCCCATCCCTCCCCTTTCCAGGCTGGCGTATCCACAGTGCGCTGTACCGGCGGAGATCTCCGCCCGGCGCGGCACTGTTGCCATGCCATCCCTGACATCATCACAAGTGGGCGGAGTCCTGCTCCCACGACGGCCTGTCTGTACGGCCCAAGGACGAGGGGCCCCACCAGTCAGCGAGAATCTAGAAGACGGCGAGAGCCCTACCAGTCAGACCCGAGTGAGGTCGGCCCCTAGGAGTCAGCCCGCCCCTTCTTCGGGCCCCACGGGCCATTAACCAGACAAGACAGGGAGTGGCAACAGTAATCGCCCGCCAGGCGGCGGAGCCGTAGCCATGACCCCCTGACCAAGCCTGCGTCATCAGAGACACGGCAACAGTGATCAACTGCCGACAAGACCTGGGAGCGGCGGGTACGGCCCGTTGGCCCCGTACCCAACCAGTCGGCGGGACCCACCAGGCGGCGGGCCCCAGCAATCAGCGGAGAAGCCGGCGGCCGAAGAGGCTGACGACCGGGCCCTACACCCGGCCGGATTACCAATGTACCCCCTGGGGGGTAGGCCTATATAAACCCCCCAGGGCCCTACACCCGGCCGGATTAGAACTAGACTAGATCATAGAGGAAGGAGAGAGCTAGCCTTGCCTTCTCCTTCCTCTAGCATACAGCTCAAGGAGCACGTGTGTATTCACTTGTGCCTTAGTGATCATGCGGAGACCCCGCAGAGCAGGACTAGGGGTGTTATCTCCTAGGAGAGCCCCGAACCTGGGTAAAGTACGCCGGCGCCTCATCCCGCTTCCGGGCACCGGCGACGTTCTACTCGCTCCCACCATGATAAGCCATCCCTTGGCATATGTCGCACCCAACCCCCGACATTTTGCGCCCACCGTGGGGCAAGGTGCACCGTCGTCCGGAGACCTGTTCTGGAGGGGAACCCTTTTCCTCCCTGGCAAGCGCAGCCAGCCCGGCACCCCAGACGGAGTCTGCGCTGACGCGCTGCATGGCGTGGAAGTCGCCTGCGTGGAAAGTTGCCTCGCTGATCTCGTTGGCGAGGTCCTCCTCTCCGGCGAGCCCGTGTCCGACGAGGGCACAGACGGCCCTGAGAGCCTCCTCGCGGGCCTCCTTGATCAACTCCATGTCAACAGCGAGCCAGCTGTAGACCTGGAGTCTGTAGGCTCCACTGACCCGATGTTGGTTGACTCCGACACCGCGTCGCTCGACGCGTTCCCCACCAACATGGTGGTCTACAACGAGCCGCTCCCTCGCGCGGAGAGTGGCAGAAGCACCGTCATGGAGGTGCTAGTCATCGGTCACGGCGAGCACTCCCGCGGAGGTGCTCGCGACCCTCTCGATGCGGTGCTGCAAGACTTGACGACGGCCATCCCAGAAGACGCCGACGCCGAGACGCTGGAGGCACGCCGCATCCAGCTCATCGAAGGCGCCAAGAAGCTGGCCAGCATGAGACGCCTGTCGGAAGCCTACCAGCGCGAGATGGACCGCGTTGTGGGTGGCATGCCGGCTCCGGCTGGGCCCAGCCGCCTTGGCACGGTCCAGCAGCGCGGCGTGGCCATCGCCAACCTGTTCGGGGCAGATCGCCCCGTCTACGCCACGCCTGGGGAAAACATCCGAGCTGCCTAGGCAACAGCTGAAGAGTTGGACAAGTTCGATGGCGAAGAACGTCGCCAGATGGCGGAGCGCGTCCAGTGGCTCCTCGACACGGCTGCCGCACTGAGGGGCCACACCAGCAAAACGATGATCTGCCTCCCTGCCGAGATCAAGGCACGACCTCTCGGATGTCGACTGGCGGCGTCCGCGGAAGAAGAGACAAGGGGCCGGCTGCCAGCCGCAGTCGGACTCGAGTCACCATAGAGCACGACCAAGACGGCCGCCCAAGAGCAGTGGAACGGCGGGATGATTGTCCACCTCCTCCCCCTTGCAGGGAAAGGCGCGTCTCCCCGCCGCCCGTTGAACACCCGACACTCGGCGACCGCCTTGGCTGCCGAGAGGGAGTCGGAGAGAACGATGCCCGCCACCGGATCGACCGTCTCCAACGGTCCCTGGCGCTAGAAGAAGATGATGAGTTGGGCCTGCCATGTTTCGGCCCCCGTATTCGAGATGAGCCCTTCCCCAAAGGGTTCACACTCCCAAGAGACACGCCCAAATACACCGGCTCCGTGAAGCCGGAGGACTGGCTGGTCAACTACTCCACAGCCGTCAGCATAGCAAATGGCAAGAAGCGCGTTGCTGTGAAATACGTTCCGCTCATGCTCCAAGGCACAGCCTGGACATGACTGAACAGTCTAAAGCCCCGCAGCATCAACAGCTGGGTCGACTTCAACGACACCTTAGACCGCAACTTCACCAGCATGTACAAGCGGCCGCCCAAGCCCCGCCAGTTCTCCTTGTGCGTGCAAGGACCCAATGAGTCGACTTGCGACTACCTCACGCGCTGGGCCGAGCTCCGCAACTCTTGCGAAGGCATGCACGAGGTGCAGGCCATCGAGTACTTCACCACCGGGTGCAAGGAAGGCACCCTCCTCAAGCACCGACTCCTCTGCGACGAGCCGGCGACCCTCGACGAGCTGCTGATCATAGCAGACAAACACGCCACGGTCGACTCCTCCATGAAGGCAGAGATCCGAGTCGATGCGTCTGGCAACGTGACCCCTCAAGCACCCCGAACCCCGGCTGGTGACACCAGTCGGCGCCAATAGCAAGGCGACCACAAGCGCAAGGCTACGCAGCCGGCTTCCACCCGCCGGCGGTGGCGTGATCGAAGACCGGCCGGAAGGGCAGCCTCCGCCCAAACGCCAGAAGGGCGGCAAGCCCAACTGGCTGTCGGCTTTCTCATATGAGCAGACTCTGGATGCATCCTGCAAATTCCATAGTGGTGCGAAGCCATCCAACCACACCACTCGGAAGTGCCATTGGCTCACCAGGATCGCCAAGGGAGACGACCTCTTGCCTCCCCCGCCTGCTGGGCAGCCGCCTCCTCCTCCGCCCCAGCAGCCGGCGGTCAGACCAGTCAGAGCCATACAAGATGAGTATCCAGAAGAGCACGGAGCTTATGTCCTGTTCACCAGCGTGGCCGATGATCAACGCAGCAGACGGCTGCAGCAACAAGAAGTGAATGCGGTAGCATCAGAGACCCCAGAGTTCATGCATTGGTCCGAGAAGCCCATCAGCTGGAGCAGAGCCGACCACCCAGAGGTGATGCCCAATCCCGGCTCCTATGCCCTGGTTTTGGATGCCACCTTTGCCATAGATAGGCGAGCCGCTTGTTTCTCCCGAGTTCTGATAGATGGCGGCAACAACATCAACATCCTGTATAAAAACACCATGGAGAAGTTAGGAATCAATCAAAGGCAGCTTCAGTCCAGCCGGACTGTATTCCACGACATAGTTACTGGCCTTTCCTGCTCACCAATCGGCAAGATCCAGATAGACGTCCTCTTTGGGGAAAAAGATCACTTCCGCCGAGAGCCAGTCTGGTTTGAAGTGGTGGAACTTGAGAGCCCATACCATGCGCTACTTGGCCGGCCTGCTCTGGCCAAGTTCATGGCGGTCCCCCACTATGCCTACCTCAAAATGAAGATGCCGAGTTCCAAGGGGATTCTGACCATAGCCGGCGACTACAAGAAGTCGTCTCACCTTGTTGAGAGCGATCGGTTGGCCGAGTCCCTCGTGATCTAATCGAGAAGCGGCTCCTTGACCGGTCGTGGCGATGGCGGGCAAGCAGCCGGAGATGTCGCTTGATCCCAAGGAGTCGGAAGTCGAGGGCCTCGTTCAAGGCGGCGAGAGGCAGCGAAGATACCCTTGGACCGGTAGCACCAGAGGTGCTGTTGTCGTAGGTACAAACCTCGACTGACAAATAGGAAGGAGAGCTCGTCGATTTCCTCTGTGAGAATCGGGACATCTTTGCATGGTGCCCCAAAGACATGTCGGGTGTTCCGACGGATTTCGCCGAGCACAAGTTACACATCCGACCCGATGCTAACCCGTCAGGCTGCCCTTGCGCCGCCTGTCAGAAGAGAAGAGAAGAGTCGTTGGAGAAGAGATAGCCCGGCTGCTGGCAGTCGGCTTCATCATGGAAGTGTTCTTTCCAGAGGGGCTGGCCAACCCGGTCCTTGTGCTGAAGAAAAACAAGCAGTGGCGTATGTGTGTTGATTATACCATCCTCAACAAAGCTTGCCCCAGAGACCCCTTTGCGTTACCAAGAATCGACCAAGTGATAGAATCCACAGTCGGATGCGAGCTGTTAAGTTTTTTGGATGCATATTCAGGATACCACCAGATCAAGCTGAACCCGGCCAATCGACTGAAGACCGCCTTCATTACGCCATTTGGAGCCTTCTGCTACTTGACCATGACGTTCGGCTGGAGGAATGCCGGCGCCACGTTTCAACATTGCATGCAGAAATGCCTCCTCAAGCAACTCGGCAGAAACGCCCATGTTTATGTGGATGATGTGGTGGTGAAGACTGAGAAGCATGGAACACTGCTGGAAGACCTCAAGGAGACCTTTGAGAACCTGCGCCGATTTCGAATCAAGCTCAACCCAGAGAAGTGCGTCTTCGGAGTACCAGCCGGCTAGCTTCTTGGATTCCTGGTCTCAGAACGCGGCATAGAGTGCAACCCTGTGAAGATCAAGGCCATCAAGAGGATGGAAATACCCACCCGACTGCTGGATGTGCAGAAGTTCACTGGCTATTTGGCATCCATCAGCCGATTCATCAGTCGGCTGGGTGAGAAGGCTCTTCCCCTGTACCAGCTCATGAAGAAAACCACTTTTTTCGAGTGGAACGACAAGCCGGATGAAGCTTTTCTCCAGCTCAAGAAGATGTTGACTACTCCACCTGTCCTGGCAGCTCCGACTCCTAAGGAGCCCATGCTCCTCTACATCGCCGCCAGCAGCCGAGTGGTCAGCACAGTCATCGTGGTAGAGCGCAAGGAGGAAGGCAAGGCACTACCAGTCCAAAGACCGGTATATTATTTGAGTGAAGTACTGTCAACCTCCAAGCAAAACTACCCCCACTACCAGAGGATGTGCTACAGCGTGCACTTTGCCGCCAAGAAATTGAAGCTGTATTTTCAAGAGCACCCAATCACCGTGGTCCGCATGACTCCAATCGGGCCGAGATCATTGGAAGCCGAGATGCTTCGGGCCGAGTGGCCAAATGGGCCATACATTTGGCCCCCTACACCATCTACTACCAGCCTCGCACCGTGATCAAGTCACAAGCGCTGGCCGACTTCCTCGTCGACTGGGCCGAGACCCAGTACCTGCCGCCAGCGCCCGACTCCACCCATTGGCGGATGCATTTTGATGGTTCCAACATGCGCACCGGTTTGGGAGCCGACATCGTCCTCACCTCTCCCAAAGGCGACAAGCTCAAATATGTGCTGCAAATCCATTTCGCCACCTCCAACAACGTTGCCGAATAAGAGGCACTCATTCACGGGCTCCGGCTTGTCAAAGAGCTCGGCATCCACCGGATCCTGTGTTATGGTGACTCTGACTTGGTGGTCCAGCAGTCGTCAGGCAACTGGGACGCCAAAGATGCAAACATGGCGAGATACCGCTTCCTCGTACAGCAACTCAGTGGATATTTTGAGGGGTGCGAGTTTCTCCATGTGCCAAGGAACGACAACGAGCAAGCAGACGCCTTGGCACGAATCGGCTCCACCTGTCAAGCAATACCGACCGGCGTCGCCCTTCAACGCATCCTCAAGCCTTCTGTCAAGCCATCGCCATAATCAGATTCTATCTTCGTGCCGGCTCCTCCTGAAGCAGTCGGATCCGACTTGAGAGCTCCAATGGCCGGCACGGGAATTACAGCGGCGACCCGGGGGCATGACGGTCGCACCCGCCCGGGGACTTCAGTAACCCAGCCTGGGACTGCGGCCAGCCCGGGACTTCAGAGCTCGGCCCGGGGACTGCACCAATCGGCCCGGGGACTTCATCGACCCAGCAAGCGGCTGCCGACTCCAACCCGTCGCCTCCCGGCCCAACCGCCATCGTCCAAGTTGCGGTCATGACAGTCGCAGAAGTCGCAGCACCTTCATGGGCCCATCCCATCCTCAATTTCCTGGTGAACAAAGAGCTGCCGACTGATGAGGTCTCGGCCCGGCAAGTTCAACGCCGGGCAGCAGCCTACACCATAGTCAACATAGAGCTTGTGAGGCGCAGTGTCACTGGTGTCTACCAGCGCTATGTGGAGCCGGAGCAAGGCCAAGTGATTCTCAAGGATATCCATCAAGGCGAGTGTGGCCACCACGCGGCTTCAAGAGCACTTGTCGCCAAAGCCTTCCGCCATGGTTTTTGCTGGCCGACCGCTCTAGAAAACGCCAAGGACTTGGTCCAATAATGCAAAGAGTGCCAGAAGTTCTGTTCCAAGCCACATCGGTAAACCGCACTCAAGACTATTCCCATTGCCTGGCCCTTTGCCGTCTGGGGCCTGGACATAGTGGGACCATTCAAAACAGCGCGAGGCAGCATGACTCATCTGCTTGACACGGTGGACAAGTTCACCAAGTGGATAGAAGCAAAAGCAATCAAGAAGCTGAATGGTCCAACAACTGTAACTTTCATCTCCGACATCACCATCCGGTATGGCATACCGCACAACATCATCACCGACAATGGCACAAACTTTGCCAAAGGCGTTTTGGCCCGTTTCTGCGCGACACAGGGCATCCGACTGGACTTAGCGTCCGTTGCCCATCCGCAGTCAAACGGCCAGGTGGAGCGAGCAAACGGCCTCATCTTGTCCGGCATCAAGCCTCGACTGGCCGAGCCTCTAGAGCATTCGGCTGGCTGCTGGCTCGACGAGCTGCCAGCCGTCCTCTGGAGCCTGCGCACAACACCAAACAAGTCAACCGGCTTCACGCCTTTCTTCCTCGTCTACGGTTCCGAAGCTGTCATCCCAACAAATATAGAATTCGATTCCCCTCGAGTCACCATGTACACCGAAGAGGAGGCGGAAGAAGCACGACAAGATCGCATCGATCTGCTGGAAGAGGGCCGGCTGTTGGCACTCAGCCGGTCCAGCATCTACCAGCAGAGCCTGCACCGGTACTACAATCGGAAGGTCAAGCCGAGATCTTTCCAAGAGGGAGACCTTGTGCTCCGGCTGATCCAGCGAACAGCCGGCCAAAGACACTCTCAGCGCCTTGGGAAGACCCCTTCATCATCAGCAAAGTGTTGGGCAACGACTCCTACTACCTGATCCACGCTCAGAAGCCTCGAGCGTGCAAGAGAGACGACTTCGGCAAGGAGACGGAGCGGCCATGGAATGCAAATCTCCTCTGAAGATTTTACAGTTAATGCAGTATGTACCACGCTACCTTTTGTATTAAAGTACGAAGACTCTGGGTCCCCCGAGAAGAGCTCGGGGACTGCCCTCTTTTATCTATATGATAAGAATTATGCCTATGAGTATGTTATTTTATACCGCTTGGCACCGGGTCCGACTAGTCGGCCTGGGGACTTGCCGTCTTATACTATGAAATGCTTCCTGCAGCCGGACAAGTAGTGTGTGGCACTTAAGCTGTCCCCTGCCAGAAGCCACAGCTCGCAGAGCGACTGTACGGTGGGAAGGAGTAAGGTAGAAAGGGTGCCCACATGAAAAATGGCTAAGGACACAAAGCATGTGCATGGTTTAAGCCGGCTTGCCATTTCTTACGACCGACTGTTGAGCAGCTGGTCCGCCGTTTTCTACTTAACTTGCTAAAGAACTCTAAGCGGCTAAGTACTTGCCTTCCCAAAGTAGCTAAGTACTTGACCCAAGATCGATCCATGAGAGCGGTGTGTGGCTAACAAGACGGCAACCAAGGGAAGCGGCAAAGGAAAAAGCCAAAGAAGCGATAAGCAAGAAAAAGATAGAACTTCGGAAAAATATTTACATAACAAAGGCCCTTGGCCGATCTTCAACAAAGTTCAAGATACACCCCTGCTGGGTGGAATTGTGCAAAATTAACAAGTTCATCGAGAATAATAGACATGTGAAGTAAAAAGATAAAATGGCGGCCTAGGAAGCGGCGAAGGGTTCGGAGGATCGGAGGAGTCCGCGATGCCGATTCTTAGGGCGGCCGGTCGATCTCGCTTGAGCGCCTCGGCGACAGTAGCTCGATTAGGCGCGACTTCGTTCTTTGGAGGCGCGGTCGAGCTGAGGTCGGCCGTCTGCTCCGACCTTTGGCGCCTCCTCTTCGCATCCCTCCTCCGCCTCACCTTCTTCCTCGCTGCTGGAGTCGATCACCTCCGCCGAGTCCTCGCCGGCGTCTGGGTTCAGCCCGAACCATTCCGGCGGTGCCTCGTCACCGTTTTCAACCCGCTCCGGGATGAAGATGCTGGTGTCGGTGTACTCGACGATTTATGCCGCGCGCTTGACGAGATCGCCTTCCACGACCGCCAACTCCTCCTGAGCCTCCAGCCAGAATGTGGCCAGCTGGGCCTGGCTCAGCCCAGAGTACCATGCTTTGATGAACTCCAAGGCCCGGCGCGCTCCAGCCCGGGCCGAAGAGCCCTTCCAGGCCTCAAGACGGTCGGTCGCTACCTCCAGCCAGTCGGCAGTCCGGCTGGGGGTGCGCGGTGCCGGCATGTCCGGCCACAGGGCGGTGATCGCTGGCGCCGACCTTGAAGCCGGGCGCAACATCCGTGAGCCGGATCAAGGCGATGCCTCGATGCTCAGTATCTGTTCGCTAAGGCTTCGGGGGGCGTCGGCGGCGATCTTTGCGCCGTCCGCCCTCTGCCCTTCGTGATCAGCTTCGATGGCCTGGTTAGCGGCGTCCGAGTGGCCAGGGAAGAAGTCTGCCAAGACAGAAGCGAAGAACGAAATTAAAGACCAGAAGCCGGCTTGACCAGCAGCCGGCAGCGCAAAGAAGAAAAATAAGGGAGGCTCACCATCGACTATATCCTCGATCTCGTGGAAGCCGGAAGTCAGCATCGCCTCCTTGTCCGATCCGGGAGGAGGCGTTAAGCTCGAACTTCAGCAAGGAGGCCGGTCTCCTTGTCCTCCGCCTCCTTCTGGGCCTTCTTGAGGAGCTCCTTCTGTTCTGCCAGCTGCGTGGCCAATCGGTCGCGCTCTTCAGCCAGCTTGCTGCACTCCTCCTCCTTGGCGTGCAGCGCGGTGTTGGCTTTGCCCAGCTGCTGCTGCAAGGTGGCGTTGGCTTCTGCGGAAGAAAGAAGAAAGCAAGGTGTTAGTCGCCAACAAAGAAGAGCAGTTACCGGGGAGATCCAGCCCTGCTGCTGAGCAGTCGGCCCGAATCTCGGGGACTACAGCCCGCGGGTGCGCCAGTGCACCCCCGCGACAAAAAAAGGGAGTCATCAACAGAAAGAAGAGTAGTGGCCGGGGAGATCCAGCCCGACTGCTCAGCAGTCAGCCCGAATCTCGGGGACTATAGCCCGCGGATGCGCCAGCGCGCCCCCGCAGAAAAAAGAAGAGAACTTACTCCGGCTTTCCGACAAGTTGGCAATCTGCTGAGCCAGCTCCTGGACGTTGGAGTTAAAGGCGGTCACGCAGAGATTGTGGTAATCATGTGACAAAAATTTCAGCCAAGTGTTAGTGCTTGGAACTCGCCGATTAGAGTTCCGAGCCGCCTCGCCAACCGGCCCGAAACTCGGGGACTACACTCCAGCAGTGGCGCACTGCACCGAGAAGCATAAGAAATAGAAGCAAAGAAGTAGGAAACGTACCCGGACGGCCTCTCGCGCTGCCTGATGCGCCTTGTTGCAGTTCCTGATGGCCTCGCCCTTGGCTCGGATCTTGGCTTGGACGTCCAAAAGCGCCTGATTCAGTGGGCCCGTCCCGCCTCCTCGCACCCACCCAGTGGGCGCGGCGCTCGTCAACTCGGTGTCCGGGATCGCGGAGCTCACGGCGCCAGTCTCCAGAGGGCGCGGTGCCGAAGCCGCCTTTGCAAGGCAGCGACGCGTCGGTGTGCCAACCTCGAGAGCCAGGCCCGCCACCACCTCGCCTTCAGTTGGGGGCACCGGCGGGTCCGCCGGCTGCCCGCCTTGCGCGCTCCCGCACGGCGGTGGTGGTGGCATGGTCACGTCCGGCATGGCGGTGTCACCGCCGTCCCTCTCCATGATCGGGTTCTCGCCGCCGGCTTCCCCAGTCTGCACCGTGAACTCCGGAGGTGGCGGCGCGGAGTTCAGAGGGATGACAAAAACCGCCGATTGGCGGTGCGCGGCTTCTTCAGCCTGCTTCTTCGCCGCGTCGGCGGCCTCGGCCTCCGCCAGTTTCTTCATGGCGGCGGCCTCCGCCTTCTCGGCCTCCGCCTTCTCCAGGCGGGCGGCTTCCTGCTCTTCGCGCGCTTCTCGCGCGTTCCGCTCCCTCGCCTCCCGGAGGTCGGCGGCTGGGTCGATCCGCCGAGTGGTGGCGGAAGTCTCTGCCGACCCCATGATGGAGGCGGCAACCACCTTCTCAAGAGAGATGGGAGCCCTGGCCAAGGGAAACGAAGAAAAGGACTCAGACAAGATCAACGAAGAAAAGATAAAGGAGTAAGGGAAGGTAGCACTTACGCAGAAACCAGCTGCGGCGTCTTCACCTCCCTGCGGAAGCGGTTGGCCTTCGCGGCCGCTTCGTCCCGCTTGGTCACCGCGGCCGAGCCCTTGGGCTTCTTCGGCCGGCTGCCGAATATGCTCGGCGCGGCCCTGCGTTTCTTTGCGCTGCCTTGGGCGTCCGGCGCAGCAAAAGAGCTCGCGCCCGGCTGGTGGCGCGGGGCGACTTCCCCCGCATCATCGTCAGGCCAGTCCTCGAGGCCGGCTCCGAGCCTCGAGCCACCTGCCTCGCCGCCTCCTCCCTTGGTGTCGTCCTCCAAGGCCGCCGCCCCCAAGTCGGGGTCGTCGACGTCGCTCTCCACCCGGTCGGGGAGGAATTCGCGGTCCGGCCCCGCGGTGCCGGCTGCTAGCTGGAGGAGGGGGCTCTGTTCAAAGGCCGATTGGTCAGACTGGACAAGACCGACTCGGCGAAAAAGTCAGAGGAAAAAGAAAAAGAGACAACTCACCATGGGCGGAGGGTTGGCGCGTGAATACGGCTCCTTGCCGAACCGCCACTCTTCCGAGAGCTTGCAGTTCGCAAGATAGTTCACCATGTAGGCTACCTCTGCGTGAGGCATCTCCTTGGTGCACCGGCTCGGGTCTGATGTCCGCTCATCTGGCAGATCATGTGAGGGCGGCCCTGGAGCGGGAGCACTCGGCGCGCCATGAAGGCGGCCAGCAAATCAGGCCCGGTCAGGCCCTCCGATCACACAAGACGGAACCGCTGGCGATGGCGGCGGCTCCAGAGGGCGTCGCCCCAGCCCTGGCGATGCGACGGTTGGGCTGCCTTCCAGCTGGCGGGCCGGCTGCATAAGCCGGCAAGTTGACCCAGTGGCCTTCCGCGAAGACGCTCTTCACGTAGAAGTACGACCGCTGCCACATCTTCACCGACTTTATCAGCGTGATGGTGGGAAACGGGTTGTCGGCCCCCGACCTCCACATCGCGATGAACATGCCGCACTGGGCCGGCACGCCTGCGATGTGGGTGCCGAGCTTGGAGTAGAAGAACTCCCCCCAGAACACGATGATGGGGAGGACGCCGAGGAAGCCTTCGCAAAAAGTGACGAAGGCATACAGCAGCACCACCGTGTTGGGGGTGAGGTGGTGCGGCTGGAGGCCGTAGAAGTCGAGGAAGGACCGGAAGAAGCCGCTCGCCGGCAAGCCAAGGCCTCATAGGCAGTGCGAGTGGAAGAAGACCCGCTCGCCCTCCTCCGGCGCCGGCGAGATTTCCTTCTTCGGCGCAAGGCGAACCCTCACAAAATCCTCGCCGGGCAGCCGCCGCGTCTTGCGGAGGAAATCGACGTGGTCGTCGTGAACCTCAGAGCCATCCCATGCGCCGGAGCGCACCGCGGGGGGCGTGACGGTGGAAGAGGAGCTCATCGGGAACGAAGCGCCGCGGTGCTCAGCGTGGCGTGGAAGCGCGTCGGTGAGAGGTAGAAGAAATAGGAAGAGGTGAGGAGGAGGGGCACGCGTGCTTTGCCGCTTCCCCTCCTCCGCCTACTTATAGGCCTACGGGCTGCCAGGCCGAGGGGGCGGTCGTGGGATTTACTGCGCCCACTACCCCACGCCCCCACATTTTTCACGCGAGCCGCGGGAACCTCAACCGCCCACCTCGGCCACAGCGGATCTGTTCGCGTACCGAGGCGCGGTAGTGGCGGGCCCTGCTGGCAGGTGTGTCCCGTCGCGCGCGTGGGTGGGCAGGCTGGCCCGGCCGCTCATCGCCACGTGACAGGCCCGAAACGGGCGGCGGCCTGGAAGCTTAGCTAGCACGCCACTTGGATCCCGCCGAGGCGTTCGAATTTTTTTGGACAAGTCAGATTGGGTGAGTCCGACTCCTCCCAGTCGGCCTGGCGGAAGACGGAAGAAACTCTATCTCAAACACTGGAAGATGGAAACTGCTGAGGCTCCTCGACCAATCACCCGTGGCGCCTCACCAGCTTCGGGACCATCAGAGGAGTAATGGGCCACGGGTAGGCTAACCCGAAGCCCAGATCCTTTCAAGACATCGGGGCTGGCTGCGCCCCTCAAGACGCCAAGATGAAGGGCCGTCTTCTGGAAGCCGGCTGGAGGAACAGCCGGCTGCCCATAAACGGCCGAGTCCTAGAGGCGAGGTCAAGACAAGCCGACTCCTACCTGGCGGCTTCTAGAGAAGCCGACCCTGAGGAGTCGGCCCGCGACAACAACAACAAAGCCCATGCCCTCATAGGCGGGGACGGGACGGGGAATGGCTACAGTGTAGCCCATCCCCTCCCCATTCCAGGGGCTGGCGTGTCCACAGTGCGCTGTACCGGCGGAGATCTCCGCCCGGCGCGGCACTGTTGCCATGCCATCCCTGACATCATCACAAGTGGGCGGAGTCCTGCTCCCACGACGGCCTGTCTATATGGCCCAAGGATGAGGGGCCCCACCAGTCAGCGAGAGTCCAGAAGACGGCGAGAGCCCTACCAGTCAGACCCGAGGGAGGTCGGCCCCTAGGAGTCGGCCCGCCCCTTTTTTGGGCCCCACGCGCCATTTACCAGACGAGACAGGGAGTGGCTACAGTAATCACCTGCCAGGAGGCGGAGTTGTAGCCATGACCCCCTGACCAAGCCTGCATCATCAGAGACACGGCAACAGTGATCAGCTGCCGACAAGACCCGGGAGCACCGTGTACGGCCCGTCGGCCCCGTACTAATCGGCCAGGGACCCACCGGCGGGCCCTCAGCAATGGGCGGAAAAGCCATCGAAGAGGTGACGGCCGGGCCCTACACCCGGCCGGATTACCAATGTACCGGGGTAGGCCTATATAACCCCTGTGGCACCCATGCAAAGGGTTCGGAACCAGTTAGAACTAGACCAGATCATAGAGGAAGGAGAGAGCTAGCCTTGCCTTCTACTACCTCTAGCATACAGCTCAAGGAGCACCTGTGTATTCACTTGTGCCTTAGTGATCATGTGGAGACCCCGCGGAGTAGGACTAGGGGTGTTATCTCCTAGGAGAGCCCCGAACACAGGTAAAGTACGACGCTCGTGTTCACGCCTCATCCCGCCTGTGCACCGGCGACGTTCTACTCGCTCCCACCATGATAAGCCATCACTTGGCATATGTCGCACCCAACCCCCGACAAGCAACCATTTCATAAGAGCATAAACTTTTTCACTCAAAGAAGAAATTTCTTCAACCGAATTAACTTTTTTACTAGTAGGAGCTCTTTCGGTATGCCATTGTGAATAATTTTCCATAATATTATCAAGCAATTTGGTGGCTTTACCCAAAGTACTTTCCATAAAAGTACAACCCGCGGTGGAATCTAAAAGATTGTGAGAAACAAAATTCAACCCCGCATAAATTTTTTGTATGATCATCTAAAGATTTAACCAATGAGTTGGGCAATTCCTTAGCATCATTTTCATTCTTTCCCAAGATTGCGCAACATGCTCATGTTCAAGTTGCTTGAAATTTATGATCTGGGTTCTAAGGGAAATAATTTTAACGGGCGGAAAATACTTAGTAATCAAAGCATCTTTGCACTTATTCCAAGAAACGATACTATTGCGAGGCAAAGAAGAAAACCAAATTTTTGCATGATCTCGCAAGGAAAACAGAAATACTTTCATCTTCACAACATCATTGTCCACATATTTTTTCATTTGCATATCGCATAATTCCACGAATGTGTTAAGATGGGACGCGACATCCTCATTAGGAGTACCGGAAAATTGATCTTTCATAACAAGATTCAGCGAAGCGGTATTAATATCACAAGACTCTGCACCAGTGGTGGGAGGAGCAATTAGAGTGCCAATAAAATCATTGTTGTTGGTATTGGAGAAATCACACAATTTGGTGTTCTCTTGAGTCATTTTGACTATGCAACAAGATTGCACGCAAAAACAGATTCAGCAAGAAAGCGGCGAACGAGAAAAAGGGCGAATAAAATGGCAAATTTTTGTGAAGTGGGGGAGAGGAAATGAGAGGCAAATGGCAAATAATGTAAATTGCAAGGAGATGATATTTGCGATTAGGAACCTGGTAGATGTTGATGTTGTATCCCCGACAACGGTGCTAGAGATTCCTTTTGACGTTTGCTAGAACTACGTCGGTATTTCCCCAAAGAGGAAGGGATGATGCAACACAGCAACGATAGGTATTTCCCTCAGTGATGAGACCAAGGTTATCGAACCAGTAGGAGAACCACGCAACACCACTTAAACAGCTCCTGCACACAAAAAACAAATACTTGCAACCCAACGTAAAAGAGGGGTTGTCAATCCCTCATGGGTAAAAAGATATATAAATTGTTGTAGATTGGATAAATAGATCTCGCGGGAATGAAAGATAAAAAAATAAAAAAAATTGCAGCCAGGTATTTTTGGATTTTTGGAAATATAGATCTTTAAATAAAAGAAAATAAAAATAGATCGCAAATGCAAATATAATAAGGTAGAGACCAGGGGGCTGTAGATTTCACTAGTGGCTTCTCTAGAGAAAAATAGCAAACAGTGGGTAAACGAATTACCGTTGGGCAATTGATAAAACTTCAAATAATCATGACGATATCCAGGGAATGATCATTACATAGGCATCACGTCCAAGATTAGTAGACCGACTCCTGCCTGCATCTACTACTATTACTCCTCACATCGACCGCTATCCAGCATGCATCTAGTGTATTAAGTTCATGGAAAAATGGAGCAATGCAATAAGAACGATGACATGATGTAGACAAGATCTAATTATGTAGAAACATGCCCCATCTTGTTATCCTTAAAAAGAATGATACATATGTGTCGGTTCCCCTTCTATCACTAGGATCAAGCACCGTAAGATCGAACCCATCACAAAGCACCTCTTCACGTTGCAAGATAAATAGATCAAGTTGGCCAAACAAAACCAAAATATCGGAGAAGAAATACGAGGCTATAAGCAATCATGCATATAAGAGATCAAAGAAGACTCAAATAACTTTCATGGATAAACACATAGATCTGATCGTAAACTCAAAGTTCATCGGATCCCAACAAACAAACCGCAAAAAGAGTTACATCATATGGATCTCCAACAGACCATTGTATTTAGAATCAAGAGAGAGAGAGAGAGAGAGAGGAAGCCATCTAGCTGCTAACTACGGACCCGTAGGTCTTCAAGGAACTACTGACGCATCATCGGAGAGGCACCCATGGACATGATGAACCCCTCTGTGATGGTGTCTAGATTGGATCTCGTGGTTCTGGAACTTGAGGAGGCTAGAATTGATTTTTGTCGACTTCCCTAGGGTTTCTGGAATATTGGGGTATTTATAGAGCAAAGAGGCGGTGCGGGAGGCCACCAAGGTGGGCACAACCCACCAGGGCACACCTGGGCCTCTAGGCGTGCCCTGGTGTCTTGTTCTCACCTCGGGCTCCCTCTTCGGTACTTCTTTGGCCCGCTGGATGTCTTTTGGTCCAAAAAATCCACAAAAAGTTTTGCTGCGTTTGGAGTCCGTTTGGTATTGATTTCCCGTGATGTAAAAAACATGCAAAAAACAACAACTGGCACTTGGCACTTTGTCAGTAGGTTAGTACCAAAAAATGATATAAAATGACTATGAAATGATTGTAAAACATTCAAGAATGATAATATAACAACATGGAACAATAAAAAATTATATATACGTTGGAGAAGTATCAGCCTCTAGGGCCCATCTTCTGGTATATAACGCCATTTGCCCTAGAAAAATAGAGGGAGAGCTTTCGGGATGAAGCGCCGCCATCTCAAGGCGGGACATGGGCAGGAGCACTTTTGCTCTCCGGCGGAGCGATTCCGCTGGGAAACTTCCCTCCGGGATGGGGAAATCGAAGCCATCGTCATCACGAACAACCCTCTCGTCATGGGAGGGCCAATCTTCATCAACATATTCACCAACACGATCTCATCTCATACCCTAGTTCATCTCTTGTATTCAATCTTTGTATCAAAACCTCAGATTGGTACCTGTGGGTTGCTACTAGTGTTGATTACATATTGTAGTTGATGATAGTTGGTATATTTGGTGGAAGATTATATGTTCATATCCATGATTCTATTCAATACCCCTCTGATCTTGAAAATGAATATGATTTTTGATTAGTTGCTTTTGTTCTTGAGGACATGGGAGAAGTCTTGTCATAAGTAATCATGTGAATTTGGTATTCGTTTGATATTTTGATGATGTGTATCTTATGATTCCCTTAGTAGTGTTATGTGAACGTCGACTACATGAAACTTCACCATATTTGGGACTAAGAGAATGCATTGTGGAGTAGTTATTAGATAATGGATTGCTAGAGTGACATAAGCTTAAACCCTAGTATATGCGCTATTCTATAAGGGGTTGATTTGGATCCATATGTTTCACGCTATGGTTAGATTTATCTTAATTTTCTTTTGTACTTGCGGATGCTTGTGAGAGGGGGTAGTCATAAGTGGGAGGCTTGTTCAAGTAAGAACAACACCCAAGCACTGGTCCACCCAGATATCAAATTAACAAAGTAGCGAACCCGAATCAAACAAACATGATGAAAGTGATTAGATGAAATTCCCGTGTGTCATCAAGAACATTTTACTTGCTATAAGAGAAAGTTTCGGCCTATCCTTTGCTATAAAAAGGATTGGGCTACCTTTCTGCACCTGTTGCCACTATTGTTACTTGTTGCATGTTACAAATTATGTTGCTACCAAACTATCTGTTACAGACAATTTCAGTGCCTGCAGACAATAGCTTGCTAAAAACTGCTTGTCATTTCCTTCTGCTCCTCATTGGGTTCGACACTCTTACTTATCGAAAGGACTATGATTGATCCCCTATACTTGTGGGTCATCAAGCCAAACTTTGAAGCTTCATGCCTTTTGTGGTCTTCAACCACTTTTCTGGTGGCAGTGATGGATCTGTCCCTAACGCCATAGTAGTGATTGGCCTGACGCTCATATTCGTCAGACAACTATTGTATTTGTGATTGCAATGTCACGAGTTGCCGAGGAGATATAGAGAGCATGTTCTTCCTCAAATCCTTCTCCTTCTATTGTTGTTGTTTCTTCACCAGCTTTCCTTATGCAATCCTGTGCTTCTCATTGATGATAAAGGAACAAAGCACATGGCTTGGACCAGGAGGCAAGTCGAGATCATCAAGTGGGGTGTATGGTTTCTTCACCCATATCTCGATGAAGTCAATGATCTTCTTTGGATCCAGCAACAGAGGTACTAATTATTGGTGATGGTTGCCTACTCTTGTTTCCTTCTGAGGAACTCAGCAAGCTCATCTTCGTCGGCCATCCCATGTTCGTCAGCTTGAGGCACGATGGCCTTTCTCTTTGGGCTTGGCTTGATGCCAGGGCCTGCAGTGGACTTGGTCTTCAGCTTGGGCATTGTTGAAGAGATATGCCCACTAGCTGAGGCACCTGGTGCAGCAATGGTGGCTGTTGGAAAGCCTCCGGTGCGCTGGAAATATGCGAGCACGACCGACGTTGAAGTTCTAGCTGCAGACACTGAAGATCTTGTGCCAGGCGGAGGCGCTGAAGACTGTGCTACCTTAGAAACTAATGCCTTTGAAGAAGTTTGCTTGGCCACTAAGGACTTTGCCGCTAAAGGCTTCTGTTTTGAAGGCTTTGGTTTGCGTGTAGCCTTATTTGGCATGGCCTTATTTGGTGCACTGGCACTGGCACCTGCTTCAGCTGAGGCCTTTGAGGTCCTGTTGAATTCATCAACAGCCTTCTTTGCCTATTCTGCCAGCTTGGCCTGACGCCTAGCCCATTCTTTGGGGAATTCTTCACCCCTTCCCATGCTTGTGGGATCAGCTGTCTGGCCTTCTGCTAGAGGTATCCCATTGCATCGAGGATTCATAGCAAAGTCCTTCATGTACTTATGAGTCATGTATCTATATTCCCTACATTCATATGTCCATCTGCTTTGATCCTTTGCATGCACATTTTGCACTGCACCTTGGTTTCTTTGCCATGAATGGCTGCATCTGGCATGCAGTACCCTGAGTAAATGTCCTATGGATCTCAAAAGTTGTGTCCTCCTCCTTTCTTTTTCCTCCCTTCAGAGGCCTTTTACCATCAGCCATTTTCTGAGGTTTTTGAACTCTTGGTGACTCTGAAGATGTTTGAAGGTTTTCCTCAAGCAACACTGCAAATGAATTAATTTGATGAGAACCAAGAGATTCGTTGGAAAACATGTGTACTGTGAATATATTATAGTTGCGAGGAAATTGGGAAGAGTCACATGTGTACTTAGATGTTTTTCAAAATAATCCAGTTGAGGAAATTGACCCTTACCATCCTGAAGAAATTCAGTAAGTGTTCTTGACTTTGGTTCTTGAGTTGTACAAATTGAGGCAATTGCACAATTGAGGAATCTAACAGTGAAGCATAACTTAGTTGAAATAATGAAGACTGCCCCAAAGGAAGTGATGAAGAATTGGAAAGTGAGGTAAAAACAACACTTGAAGATTTTTAGGTAGTGAAGAGATCAAACTGGGTAGTAAAATGAACTTTTAATCACCCCAAGGTTGAACTCGATGAACTGGACGACGAAGCGAAGGAAATCATTAGTTCAGATCTCCAGTGCCCTAACTTGGCGATGAAAGATAGGTACGGCGGTGGAGGAGGTGAAGAAATTCGCGGCCAACACAAGTACGTCGATGAAGAAGTCAAGGCAGTGAAGCATTTCTTCTTCAGCGGCGATGAATTCCAGCGGCGACGCTAGGGTTCGGGAGTGAGAGAGACAGGGGGAGGGAGCGAAGTGAAATTAGGTTGATGAGGTCAAGCATATTTATAGCCACGGTGAAAACCAAGCTGTCCGAAGATTTTGGATGGATAAGCCCCTCGCGATTCACATCCATGCAATTTTGACATCCTTATCCACGCGAGGGTGCACTGGATTAAATTACTGTTGCGACCGCCAAAAATGATTTGAATGTTTTTTAAAATGTGTTTGCAATTTCTTCAGCTGTCAAGGACACATTGAAGACTTTGAACGGTGTCAAGTAGAACGCATATGAAGAATTTGTGAACATAGTAGGTTGAGTTTAGCATAGAGGGGAGCAGGTCTGATCATATCCACATAGACGAGAAAATTGACTTGAAGAATTAGCAATATGTGTGATATTGAGGACATTAAAACACACACACACACACACACACACACACACACACACACACACATATATATATATATGTGTGTGTGTGTGTGTGTGTGTGTGTGTGTGTGTGTGTATGTACGTATGTATATCAGCTCAAGCAATGAAGAATAACCTCAAATGACGGATTTGAAAAGATTGACGAAACTGCAAATGATGAAAAACTCTAATTTGAAGAATATCAAGAAGAGGTGGTGGTGTTACCCACCGTATAAGAACTATGATGACTTCAGACACCGCGTACAATTGTCGTAGGGATTTGAGAGTCAAGTTCTTCATTAATTTCTTCACACTTAGAGGGTAAGTCTTCATTGATTGATGTCAAACGTTACTTCGTGTGTTGTGCATCAAAGTCATCAAAAATTCATAAGCGTTAGGATGTGTGTCCATGATCCGGCTTGAACTACGTCGGTATTTCCCGAAATAGGAAGGGATGATGCAGCACAACTACGGTAGGTATTTCCCTGTCAATCCCTCACGGGTAAAAAATAGGTAAAATTATAGTAGGTTGTATAAATAGATCTCGCGGAAACGCGAGATAAAATAAATAAATAAAAATTGCAGCAAGTTTTTTTTTGTATTTTTTGGTTAATAGCTCTGAAAATAAAAGCAAATAAAAATAGATCGCGAATGCAAATATAATAAAAAAGAGACCCGGGGGCCTTAGATTTCACTAGTGGCTTCTCTCGAGAAAAATAGCATACAGTGGGTAAACGAATTACTGTTGGGCAATTGATAAAACTTCAAATAGTCATGACGATATCCAGGCAATGATCATTATATAGGCATCACGTCCAAGATTAGTAGATCGACTCCTGCCTGCATCTACTACTATTACTCCACACATCGACCGCTATCCAACATGCATCTAGTGTATTAAGTTCATGGAGAAACAGAGTAATGCAATAAGAACGATGACATGATGTAGACAAGATCTATTTATGTAGAAATAGACCCCATCTTGTTATCCCCAATAGCAACGATACATACGCGTCGGTTCCTCTTCTGTCACTGGGATCAAGCAGCGTAAGATCGAACCCATCACAAAGCACCTCTTCCCGTGGCAAGAAAAATCGATCTAGTTGGCCTTTCTAAACCAAAGATTCGAGGAAGAAATATGAGGTTATAAGAAATCATGCATATAAGAAATCAAAAGACTCAAATAACTTTCATGGATAAAAACATAGATGTGATCATAAACGCAAAGTTCATCAGATCCCAACAAACACACCGCAAAAAGATTTACATGAAATAGATCTTCAAGAGACCATTGTATTGAGAATAAAAAAGAGAGAGGAAGCCATCTAGTTACTAACTAAGGACCCGTAGGTTGTTGGAAATATGCCCTAGAGGCAATAATAAAATGGTTATTATTATATTTCCTTGTTCATGATAATTGTTTATTATGCATGCTATAATTGTATTAACCGGAAACCATAATACATGTGTGAATACATTGACAACAACATGTCCCTAGTGAGCCTCTAGTTGACTAGCTCGTTGATCAATAGATGGTTATGTTTTCCTGACCATGGACATTGGATGTCATTGATAACGGGATCACATCATTAGGAGAATGATGTGATGGACAACACCCAATCCTAAGCATAGCACAAGATCGTTAGTTTGTTTGCTAGAGCTTTTCTAATGTCAAGTATCATTTCCTTAGACCTTGAGATTGTGCATCTCCTGGATGCCGTAAGAATGCTTTAGGTGTATCAAACATCACAATGTAATTGGGTGACCATAAAGGTGCACTACAGGTATCTCTGAAAGTGTCTGTTGGGTTGGCACGAATCGAGATTGGGATTTGTCACTCTGTATGATGGAGAGGTATCTCTGGGCCCACTCGGTAATGCTCCATCATGATGAGCTCAATTTGACTAAGGAGTGATCATGTGTTACGGAATGAGTAAAGAGACTTGTTGGTAACGAGATTGAACAAGGTATAAGGACACCGACGATCGAATCTCGGGCAAGTAACATACCGACGGACAAAAGGGAATTGTATACGGGATTGGTTGAATCCCCGACATTGTGGTTCATCCGATGAGATCGTCGTGGAACATGTGGGATACAATATGGGTATCCACATGCCGCTATTGGTTATTGGTCGGAGAGATGTCTTGGTCATGTCTGCTTGGTTCCCGAACCCGTAGGGTCTACACACTTAAGGTTCGGTGACGCTAGAGTTGTAATGGGAAATCGTATGTGGTTATTGAAAGTCGTTCGGAGGCCTGGATGAGATACCGGACGTCAAGAGGAGTTCCGAAATGGTCCAGAGGTGAAGATTTGTACATGGGAAGTCCAGTTTTAGTCGTCGGAAGGTTTAGCGGTTATCGGTATTGTACCGAGACCCTTGAAAGGTGTCCAGGGGTCGATCGGGTGGGGCCACCTACCCCAGGGGACCAAGTGGGCTGAATAGGGGTGGGAACCAGCCCTCTAGTGGGCTGGTGCACCCCCTGAAGGGCCCAAGGCGCCTAGGGTTGGAAATCCTAGGGGGTGGGGGCACCTCCCTCCTGCATGGGGCAAGTCTCCCCCCTTGGCCGCCCCCCCTCTAGATGCATCTAGGCGGCTGGCCTCCTCTCCCCTTCACCGTATAAATAGTGGGGGGTGGGGGTGGGAGGGCAGCCGCACCTCAGCCCCTGGCGCAACCCTCCCGCCTCCAACACCTCCTCCTCCTCCATAGTGCTTGGCAAAGCCCTGCCGGCGAACCACAAGGTCCACCACCACGCCGTCGTGCTGCCAGAGCTCTCCCTCAACTTCTCCTTGCCCCTTGCTGGATCAAGAAGGAGGAGACGTCCCCGGGATGTACATGTGTTGAACGCGGAGGCACCATCCGTTCGGCCCTTGGATCAGATCTTACACTATCTGAATCGCCGCGAGTACGACTTGGTCAACCCCGTTCTTGTAACGCTTCCGCTTAGCGATCTTCAAGGGTATGAATATGCACTCCCTCTCTCTCATTGCTAGCATCTCCTAGATTGATCTTTGGTGACACGTAGGAATTTTTTTGAATTATTACTACGATCCCCAAGAGTGGCATCATGAGCTAGGTCTATGCGTAGATTCTATGCACGAGTAGAACACAAGTTGTTGTGGGCCATGATTTGGTCAATTTGCTTACTCTTACTAGTCTTATCTTGATTCGGTGGCATTGTGGGATGAAGCGGCCGAGACCGACTGTACACGTACGCTTACGTGAGACAGGTTCCACCGACTGACATGCACTTGTTGCATAAGGTGGCTAGCAGGTGTCTGTCTCTCCCACTTTAGTCAGATCGGATTCGATGAAGAGGATCCTTATGAAGGGTAAATAGCAATTGGCATATCACCGTTGTGGCTTTTGCGTAGGTAAGAAACATTCTTGCTAGGAACCCATATCAGCCATGTAAAACATGCAATAACAATTAGAGGACGTCTAACTTGTTTTTGCCGGGTATGCTATGTGATGTGATATGGCCAAAAGGATGGGATGAATTATGTATGTGATGTATGAGATTGATCATGTTCTTGTAATAGGAATCACGACTTGCATGTCGATGAGTATGACAACCGACAGGAGCCATAGGTGTTGTCTTAATTTACTGTATGACCTGCGAGTCAATATAAGCACCATGTAATTAATTTACTTTATTGCTAACCGTTAGCCATAGTAGTAGAAGTAATAGTTGGCGAGACAACTTCATGAAGACACGATGATGGAGATCATGATGATGGAGATCATGGTGTTATGCCATTGATGATGGTGATCATGCCGCGCCTCGAAGATGGAGATCAAAAGCGCAAGATGATATTGGCCATATCATGTCACTTTATGATTTGTATGTGATGTTTTTCATGTTTACATCTTATTTGCTTAGAACGACGGTAGCATAAATAAGATGGTCCCTCACTAAAATTTCAAGAAATGTGTTCCCCTAATCGTGCACCGCTATGCGAAGGTTCGTTGTTCCGAAGCACCACATGATGATCGGGTGTGATAGATTCTAGTGTTCGCATACAACGGGTGTAAGCTAGATTTACACATGCGAAACAGTTGACTTGACGAGCCTAGCATGTACAGACATGGCCTCGGAACACGAGAGACCAAAGGTCGAACATGAGTCGTATGGTAGATGCGATCAACATGGAGATGTTCACTGTTGATGACTAGTCCGTCTCACATGATGATCGGACACGGCCTAGTCGATTCGGATCGTGTATTACTTAGATTACTAGAGGAATGTCTATCTGAGTGGGAGTTGATTAAATAATTTGATTAGATGAACTTAATTATCATGAACTTAGTCTAAAATTGTCTTTACAATCTATCTTGTAGACCCAATGGCCCACGCTAATGTTGCCCTCAACTTCAAGGCGTTCCTAGAGAAAACCAAGCTGAAAGACGATGGAAGAAACTATACGGATTGGGTCCATAACTTGAGGATCATCCTCGTAGCTGCCAAGAAAGCATATGTCCTTGAAACACCGCTAGGTGACGCACCCATTTTCCCAGCAACTCAAGACGTTATGAATGCCTGGCACTCGCGTAGTGATGATTACTCCCTGGTTCAGTGCGGCATGCTTTACAACTTAGAATCGGGGCTCCAAAAGCATTTTGAGCAACATGGAGCTTATGAGATGTTCCATGAGCTGAAAATGGTTTTCCAAGCTCATGCCTGGGTCGAGAGATATGAAGTCTCCGACAAGTTCTATAGTTGTAACATGGAGGAAAACAGTTCTGTCAGCGAGCATATACTCAAAATGTCTGGGTTGCACAACCACTTGTCTCAGCTGGGAGGTAATCTTCCAGATGACTCGGTCATTGACAGAATCCTCCAGTCACTTCCACCTAGCTACAAGAGCTTTGTGATGAACTAGAATATGCAAGGGATGGAGAAGTCCATTCCTGAGTTATATTCGATGTTGAAATCAGCAGAGGTAGAGATCAAAAGGAACATCATGTGTTGATGGTGAATAAGACCACTGGTTTCAAGAAAGGCAAGGGTAAGAAGAACTTCAAGAAGGACGGCAAGGGAGTTGCGGCGCCTGGTAAATTAGTTGCCTGGAAGAAGACAAAGAATGGACCCAAGCCTGAGCCTGAGTGCTTTTATTGCTAGGAAATGGTCGCTGGAAGCGGAACTGTCCCAAGTACTTAGCAGATAAGAAGGCCGACAACGCCAAAGGTATATATGATATACATGTTATTGATGTGTACCTTACCAGCGCTCGTAGTAGCTCTTGGGTATTTGATACCGGTGCGGTTGCTTATATTTGTAACTCAAAACAGGAGTTGCGGAATAAGCGAGACCGGCGAAGGACGAGGTGACGATGCGCGTCAGGAATGGTTCCAAGGTCGATGTGATTGCCGTCGGCACACTACCTCAACATCTAGCTTTGGGATTAGTTTTAAACCTCAATAACTGTTATTTAGTGCCAGCTTTGAGCATGAACATTCTATCTGGATCTCATTTAATGCAAGATGGCTACTTATTTAAATCCGAGAATAATGGTTGTTCTATTTATATGAGAGATATGTTTTATGGTCATGCCCCACTGGCCAATGGTTTGTTTTTCTTGAATCTCGAACGTGATGTTACACATATTCATAGTGTGAATGCCAAAAGATGTAAGGTTGATAATGATAGTCCCACATACTTGTGGCATTGCCTCCTTGGTCATATTGGTGTCAAACGCATGAAGAAACTCCATGCAGATGGACTTTTCAAGTCTGTTGATTATGAATCTTTTGACACGTGCGAACCATGCCTCATGGGTAAAATGACCAAGACTCTGTTCTCCGGAACAATGGAGCGAGCAACCAACTTGTTGGAAATAATACATACTAATGTATGCGGTCCAATGAGTGTTGAGGCTCGCGGTGGCTATCGTTATGTTCTCACCCTCACTAATGACTTAAGTAGATATGGGTATGTCTACTTAATGAAACACAAGTCTGAGACCTTTGAAAAGTTCAAGGAATTTCAAAGCGAGGGTAGAGAATCAACATGACAGGAAAATAGAGTTCTTGCGATCAGATCGTGGAGGAGAATATTTGAGTCACGAGTTTGGCATGCACTTAAGGAAATATGGAATTGTTTCACAACTCACGCCGCCTGGAACACCGCAGCGTAATGGTGTGTCTGAACGTTGTAATCACACTCTATTGGATATGGTGCGATCTATGATGTCTCTTACCGATCTACCACTATCATTTTGGGGTTATGCTTTAGAGACTGCCGCATTCACTTTAAATAGGGCGCCGTCTAAATCTATTGAGATGACACCGTATGAATTATGGTTTGGGAAGAAAGCTGTCGTTTCTGAAAGTTTGGGATGCGATGCTTATGTCAGGAAACTTCAACCTGAAAAGCTCGAACCCAAATTGGAAAAATGCGTATGTCAAGAACTTTTGGAAAGCATAAAGGCCTACTTGTATAAGTGTTTTTCAATGAAGGACCTTGGAGAAGCTACTTACATATTAAGAATCAAGATCTATAGAGATAGATCGATGCGCCTCATTGGTCTTTCACAAAGTATATACCTTGACAAGATATTGAAGAAGTTCAATAGGGATCAGTCCAAGAAGGGGTTTGATACGTCCATTTTTCATCATGCTTTTATATCGATATTTATTGCATGGGCTGTTATTACACATTATGTCACCATACTTATGCCTATTCTCTCTTATTTTACAAGGTTTACACGAAGAGGGAGAATGTCGGCAGCTGGAATTCTGGGCTGGAAAAGGAGCAAATATAAGAGACCTATTCTGCACAACTCCAAAAGTCCTGAAACTTCACGGAGGCATATTTTGGAATTAATAAAAGAGACTGGCGAAAGAATCAACCAGAGGGGGCCCACATCCTGGCCACGAGGGTGGGGGCGCGCCCCTGCCTCGTGGGCCCCCTGGCAGGCCTCTGGTGCCCATCTTCTGCTATATGAAGTATTTCACCCTGGAAAAAAATCAGGAGGAAGCTTTCGGGACGAAACACCACCACCACGAGGTGGAACCTTCGCGGAACCAATCTAGGGCTCCGGCGGAGCTGTTCGGCCGGGGAAACATCCCTCCGGGAGGGGGAAATCATCACCATCGTCATCACCATCGATCCTCTCATCGGGAGGGAGTCAATCTCCATCAACATCTTCACCAACACCATGTCCTCTAAAACCCTAGTTCATCTCTTGTATCCAATATTTGTCCCAAAGCCTCAGATTGGTACCTGTGGGTTGATAGTAGTGTTGATTAATCCTTGTAGTTGATGCTAGTTGGTTTATTTGGTGGAAGATCATATGTTCTGATCCTCTATGCATATTAATACCCCTCTGATTATGAACATGAATATGATTTGTGAGTAGTTACGTTTGTTCTTGAGGACATGGGAGAAGTCTTGCTATAAGTAGTCATGTGAATTTGGTATTCGCTTCGATATTTTGATGAGATGTATGTTGTCTTTCCTCTAGTGGTGTTATGTGAACGTCGACTACATGAAACTTCACCATTATTTGGGCCTAGAGGAAGGCATTGGGAAGTAATAAGTAGATGATGGGTTGCTAGAGTGATGTAAGCTTAAACCCTAGTTTATGCGTTGCTTCGTAAGGGGCTGATTTGGATCCATATGTTTCATGCTATGGTTAGGTTTACCTTAATACTTCTTTTATAGTTGCAGATGCTTGCAATAGGGGTTAATCATAAGTGGGATGCTTGTCCAAGGAAGGGAAGTACCCAAGCACCGGTCCACCCACATATCAAATTATCAAAGTAACGAACGCGAATCATATGAGCGTGATGAAAACTAGCTTGACAATAATTCCCATGTGTCCTCGGGAGCGTTTTCCTTCTTATAAGAGTTTGTCCAGGCTTGTCCTTTGCTACAAAAAGGATTGGGCCATCTTGCTGCACCGTATTTACTTTCATTACTTGTTACCCGTTACAAATTACCTTTTCACAAAACTATCTGTTACCGATAATTTCAGTGCTTGCAGAGAATACCTTACTGAAAACCGCTTGTCATTTCTTTCTGCTCCTCGTTGGGTTCGACACTCTTATTTATCGAAAGACTACGATAGATCCCCTTTACTTTTGGGTCATCAAGACTCTTTTCTGGTGCCATTGCCGGGGAGTGAAGCGCCTTTGGTAGGTGGAATTTGGTAAGGAAAAATTTATATAGTGTGCTGAAATTTGCTGTCACTTGTTACTATGGAACATAATCCTTTGAGGGGCTTGTTCGGGGTATCTTCACCCCGACCAGTAGAGCAAAGAGTTGCTCCTCAACCTACTGAACCTACTGAAAATGTTTACTTTGAAATTCCTTCAGGTATGATAGAGAAACTGCTACTAATCCTTTCACAGGTGATGGAACATTACATCCTGATTTGCAGCTAATCTATGTGGATGAAGTTTGTTGATTATTTAAGCTTGCAGGTATGCCCGAGGATGTTATCAAGAAGAAGGTCTTCCCTTTATCTTTGAAGGGAAAGGCATTGACATGGTTTAGGCTATGTGATGATATGGTATCATGGAACTATAACCGATTGAAATTGGAATTTCATCAGAAGTTTTATCCTATGCATCTTGTTCATCGTGATCGTAATTATATATATAATTTTTGGCCTCGCGAAGGAGAAAGCATCGCCCAAGCTTGGGGGAGGCTTAAGTCAATGTTATATTCATGCCCCAATCATGAGCTCTCAAGAGAAATTATTATTCAAATTTTTTATGCTCGGCTTTCTCTCAATAATCGTTCCATGCTCGATACTTCTTGTACTGGCTCTTTTATGATGAAGACTATTGAATTCAAATGGGATTTATTGGAAAGAATTAAATGCAACTCTGAATATTGGGATCTCGACGAAGGTAAGGAGTTAGGTATAACACCTAAGTTTGATTGTGTTAAATCTTTTATGGATATCGATGTTTTCCGTGAATTTAGCTCTAAATATGGACTTGACTCTGAGGTAGTAGCTTCTTTCTGTGAATCCTTTGCTACTCATGTTGATCTCCCAAAGGAGAAGTGGTTTAAATATAACCCCTTAGTCCAGGACCCCCTCAGTAGCCCCCGAAACATACTTCAATGACGAGGTGTCCGGCACGCAGATTGTCTTCGGCATTGCAAGGCGGGTTCCTCCTTTGGTGACTTCAATGTAATGTATCCGGCCTTACATTTAATGTCGTACCCCTCGGCTTCTGTGTATCAACAACTTCAGCTTCCACGTGTCAGGCGAGTGCGAGTGGTCAGGGTATTTTTGCACATAACACCCCTGCCATGTGAGAAAGAATGTCTATTTAAAGAGATTGGATCTCAGATCCATTCGGCACCACACGGAAAAATCCTCAGAGATTGCTAGGAAATACCACTCCAACATGGCTAGCGCTCCCAGCTCCTCCTCCCATCCCTGCGGCCTAGAAAAAGGCGAGTGGGAGAGGTGCTCCGTATCCCATGGTCAGCTAGAGAAGCTGCAAACGCAGGGATTTCTTCCTCCTGCGGATCTGGTCCCTGTTCGAGCGGGGTTGACCTCCTTCAATGGTGAGGCCCATGCGGAGAATTTACCCAATCCATCTGAGGGGGAACGAGTGTGCTTCGTCCCCTACCTGCTAAGAGGCGTCAGGTTTCCAATTCATCCATTCCTCAGAGAGCTTCTGGAGTACTAGTGCCTCCAACTGCACAACTTCACTCCGGCTTCCATTCTGCACATCGCAGGTTACGTCACTCTTTGCGAGCTATTCCTGGGTTGTGAGGCCCACTTTGAATTGTGGAGAAGGCTATTCTACCTCGTCCCACGTAATCACGAGGGATCAATATTTGAAGTGGGCGGAGCTGAAACAAGGCGCATCGCCGATACCGGATACCTATCCGGCACACCAAAGAAGGCATCCGAAGAGTGGCCTTCCGAATGGTTCTATATTGAGGACGTCGCACTTCCAGACCCAGTTCGGAGGGGCCTTCCTGAGTTCGCAAGCGTTCCTTTGAAGAAACGCCACTGCTGGCGCCCTCGGAGCCTCGAGGAGGAAGATAGTGCGGAAGTTCATCAACTCTTGAGCAAGATAAGGACGCACGCTCAGTCCGTATTATCGATAGTCGAAGTAATGGCGATCTCCATAGTACGGGGGGTTCAGCCAATCCAATATAGAGGGCTTCCCATGTGGCATTAGAATGGGGAGGATGACACCTCCTGTTGCGGCAGAAAGGGTTCGGACACCCCCGCCGCTCTGGCCAAAATATTGGCCGAACTGTTCAAAGGGGAGGAAGAGGAGTTCTTGCGTATCTAGCATAGAGATGGATTTTCCATGTAAAGTCCTCCTAGCTGGGTAAGCCCCAACTCTTCTACTCTACTCATTCCACTCCCTGAGCTATTTTCAATGAATATTAACTCGTCCATTTATAATAGCACTGGCGAAAGATTTCCGAAGGGCTTCACAGCCCCGCCCCGCAGCCCGAGGGCCACAATCAGGACCTTGACCCCGGATTCGAAGAGGATCCGGATATATTTGTGGTGCTCAAGGACGGGGTATTTTACCAGGCGAGCTATCATGGCACAGAAGTGGCCATCATCGCCGATTATTCCAGTCTTCTTCCCACTTCACACATAAGTAATCAGGAGACACCACACCCGAAAGAGTTCTCTCATTCTTCCTCACCCACCGCACCGTCCTGTGCTCAAAAGGGGAGGCGTTTGGCGCGCCATGCTGCCCCAGGGGTATCTCCAAAGAGAGCGGCCCCCACGCCGCGCAAGCCTTCGAAGAGGAAGGCACACAAAGACACGGCCGAGCCATCATCGAAGAGGTATGAATTCGCAAATATGTTCTCTAACAATCGCATCCAACTGTGACTTTTATGTTCGTCCTGTATTAGGAAAGGAGTTCAAGGGACTATGTCCGGGGATCCGGCCAGTCGTACTCCCAACAGCCGGGATTCGGTCCCACCCGAGGAGACGGGGGCCGATATGGGAGTGACGCCGGACTGTCTTTCGGCTGAGGGTTCGGAAGATATGTCCGTCACCAACTTAGAAGTGGAGAGCGCCATGAATCATCGGTGCTGGTGCGCCATTTTACGAGATCCCCGCTTCTCAAAAGAGGCGTTTAGTGCCTTCAGCTTGGCTGACCCATACATCCGGACTGCTCGAGATGGGTTTAACAAAGCCACAGAGTAGCATTTAAAAGATGTGCAGGTAAGTTTACTTTGTCCGAATATGATAACCATATGCCAGTAGCCCCTGAGACTTGAAGAAGTTGGTACAAATGAGTTAAGGATCGTTGTATAACCAGGTTCTTACGGAGAAGAACGACCTGCTAGCCCAAGAGCTGGAAAAGTGTCGGACACAGCTAACTGTTGTTACCGCCTGATAACCCACAAGTATAGGGGATCGCAACAGTTTTCGGGGGTAGAGTATTCAACTCAAATTTATTGATTCGACACAAGGGGAGCCAAAGAATATTCTCAAGTATTAGCAGTTGAGTTGTCAATTCAACCACACCTGGATAACTTAATATCTGCAGCAAAGTATTTAGTAGCAAAGTAGTATGGAAGTAACGGTAATGGTGGCAAAAGTAACAGTAGCAGTTTTGTAGTAATTGTAACAGCGGCAACGAAAAAGTAACTAAGCAAAGATCAATATGGGAAAAGCTCGTAGGCATTGGATCGGTGATGGAGAATTATGTCGGATGCGATTCCTCATGCAATAGTTATAACATAGGGTGACACAGAACTAGCTCCAGTTCATCAATATAATGTAGGCATGTATTCCGAATATAGTCATACGTGCTTATGGAAAAGAACTTGCATGACATCTTTTGTCCTACCCTCCCGTGGAAGCGGGGTCCTATTGGAAACTAAGGGATATTAAGGCCTCCTTTTAGTAGAGTACCGGACCAAAGCATTAACACTTAGTGAATACATGAACTCCTCAAACCACGGTCATCACCGGTAAGTATCCCGATTATTGTCACTTCGGGGTTAACGGATCATAACACATAATAGGTGACTATAGACTTGCAAGATAGGATCAAGAACTCACATATATTCATGAAAACATAATAGGTTTAGATCTGAAATCATGGCACTCGGGCCCTAGTGACAAGCATTAAGCATAGCAAAGTCATAGCAACATCAATCTCAGAACATAGTGAATACTAGGGATCAAACCCTAACAAAACTAACTCGATTACATGGTAAATCTCATCCAACCCATCACCGTCCAGCAAGCCTACGATGGCATTACTCAACGCACGGCGGTGAGCATCAATAAATTGATGATGGAGGAAGGTTGATGATGATGATGGCGACCGATTCCCCTCTCCGGCGCCCCGAACGGACTCCAGATTAGCCCTCCCAAGAGAGATTAGGGCTTTGCGGTGGCTCTGTATCTAAAACGCGATGAATCTTTCTCTCTGATTTTTTTCTCCCCGAACGTGAATATATAGAGTTGGAGTTGAGGTCGATGGAGCACTAGGGGGCCCACGAGGCAGTGGGGCGCGCCCAGGGGGTAGGTGAGGGAGTCCGGAACTAAGGGGTCCTCGGGCGTCCGGCTTGTTAGCCATGGGCCGGACAGATGGGCTTTGAAGATACGAAGACCGTAGACTGCACCCATGTCCGGATGGGGCTCTCCTTGGCATGGAGGGAAAGCTTGGTGATCAAATGTGTAGATTCCTTTCTTTGCAACCGACCTGGTGTAAACCCTAGATCCTCCCGGTATCTATATAAACTGGAGGACCTAGTCCGGAGGGGGGGAGATTCATAACCATAGTCATACAAGCTAGACCTCTAGGGTTTAGCCATTACGATCTCATGGTAGATCAACTCTTGTAACACTCATATTCATCAAGATCAATCAAGCAGGAAGTAGGGTATTACCTCCATAGAGAGGGCCCAAACCTGGGTAAACATCGTGTCCCCTGTCTCCTGTTACCATCGACCTTAGACGCATAGTTCGGGACCCCCTACCCGAGATCCGCCGGTTTTGACACCGACATTGGTGCTTTCATTGAGAGTTCCACTGTGACGTCTGAGGGAGTCCTGGATTAAGGGGTCCTCGGACTGCCAGACTATATACTATGGTCGGACTGTTGGACTATGAAGATACAAGATTGAAGATTTCGTCCCATGTCCGTGTGGGACTCTCCTTTGCGTGGAAGGCAAGCTTGGAAATCCGGATATGTAGATCTCCTCCCTTGTATCCAACTCTGTGTAACCCTAGCCCCCTCCGGTGTCTATATAAATCGGAGGGTTTAGTCCATAGGACGACAACAATCATAACCATATGCTAGCTTCTAGGGTTTAGCCTCTACGATCTCGTGGTAGATCAACTCTTGTAATACTCATATCATCAAGATTAATCAAGCAGGAAGTAGGGTATTACCTCCATCGAGAGGGCCCGAACCTGGGTAAACATCGTGTCCCCCGCCTCCTGTTACCATCCGCCTTAGACGCACAGTTCGGGACCCCCTACCCGAGATCCGCAGGTTTTGACACTGACAATGGTGCTTTCATTGGGAGTTCCATTGTGCCGTCATCATAAGGCTTGATGGCTCGTCTCGTTGTCACGGACAACATCACCTCTAGGGGAGCCCTGGTTGTAGGCCGAACTCTCCGACTAGGCGGCTTCGTCATGACCGCCCGCTCGGCCGTTGCGTCGGCTCGGAATTCACCGAGCAGATGGATCCAATGGAGCTCTCTTCCTTGAACGAGCTCTTCGATTGCATCGCCGCCTTGGGAGTCGCTACGGACTATGATCAGATCGGGCTTAAATCCGACCAAAGGGATATTAACTCTCCACCGGTCACCCATCAGATAGCGGTGGTGGAGGAGCAACGCAGCGGTCCTTCCTCTATCTTGAGGACAAACTATGTCTGGATTCCCGAGCTCTCCGAACCGGATACCCGTCTACGGGAGGACATGGCCCACGCTTTGAACCTAGAATCAGACAGTGGGCTAGACCTATTGGGCAACATCCCGGAGCCCGAACTTCTAAGATCGGAAACTCCCCTGCCCCTGGGTCTCAGATTGGGTCAGGGTTCGGACTTAAATCTACCCACCCACCCAGATATAAGTGATCTTTCCCACATTAGACAAGAGCCCCAAGAGACAGTACATCACTATTGGGCCAGATTCCTCCTTGTAATGAACAAGGTCAACGACTGTCGTGAGGAAGAAGCAATTTCGTTCTTTTGCAAAAACTGCACGTACAAGGGAATCCTCAACGCCATAAGTCGCCGTGACATAGCACACTTCGCTGACTTGGCGGCCATAGTACAAAAGTAATGTGCGATGGAAAGCGCTTGGAAATCCCAAACAAAATTCTAGGATCCTCCGTTTTCACTAAACCCCCTGTCCGAACTAAAAGGGTGTACTCTCGTAAGTCACCCGATCTAATTGCATAGAAACAAAAGCTCACTGCAGGGCGTGGAACTATTGGATGGATGGCTCAACGGGCCATGCAAAATTCACAGTACACCGGATACCACGCCAAATCATAGCCTTAGAGCATGTTGGATACTCCGGCAGGTGGCCAAGAGCGGTGAGGACCTCCTCATCAACAATACCGCAGAGCACCATCCCATGGACAATGACAATACATTATTGACAGTCTTCGAGACCTTCGCCTCAAATAATAGGCGTGGCGAGCACTCCATGACCTTGCCAAGTTCGCCACATGGCAGCAATAAATCCATGGAGCAATACGGCTATAACCTTCAATGGCAAAGTGATTTAAACTAAATTCCGAACAGCCCGAGCACCAGCCGCCTTGGTCCTTAGTCCAATTGTGGACGGCTTCCGGCTTACTAAAGTGCTCATGGACGGTGGCAACAGATTAAACCTCATCTATGAGGAGACTCTTCAAAAATTGGAAATAGACAGGAGCCACATTGAGCAAAGCAGCACGACCTTCAGAGGGATCATCCCTAGTCGGGAGGCACGATGTGTAGTAAAAATCACACTAGATGTGGTATTCGGCACGCCAGAGAATTACAGGTCCGAAGAAATCACATTCCAAGTGGCCCCGTTCAGTAGCGGGTACCACGCCCTTCTAGGGCGGGAGGCATTCACGATCTTCCAAGCTATACCCCATTACGGGTACATGAATCTCAAAATGCCCGGGCCTAATGGAATCATCACTCTAGCTAGTGACTCGGACATAGCACTCCACGCCGAAAATAAAACCGCCGCACTAGCCCTCGAGGCGTTATCCGAAGTCCTTGCGGCCGAAGAACTAACCGCGCTACGCTCCACAGTGGACAGGGACGACGTGATACTCGACAAAAGACCCAAGTCCACCTCTTTTAAACCAGCGGACGAAATAGTCAAATTCCAAGTCCAACCAAGGGACCCTACAAAAACAGCATCCATCGGGGCATAGTTAAACCCCACAGTAGACGCCGCACTACGGGAGATCTTGCTCGAGAATTGGGACATCTTCGCCTGGCATCCTTCAGACATGCCAGGAATCCCACGCAGGCTGGCCAAGCATAGTCTCAACATTTTAAAGGGGTTCAAGCCAGTCAAGCAACTCTTCGGCGTTTCTCTGAGCCTAAGCGACAAGCCATGGGAGAGGAGCTAGCCAAGTTACTTGAGGCCGGATTCATTCGAGAAATAAAACATCCGGACTAGCTAGCAAACCTGGTGATGGTACCAAAGAAGGACAAATCCTGGCGCCTATGTGTCGATTTCAAGGACCTTAACAAGGCTTGCCCCAAGGATCCCTTCCCCCTCCCTCGCATCGATCAAATTATCGACGCTACCGTAGGACACGACTCATTGTATTTCCTCGACGCATACTCCGGATACCATCAAATTAAGATGGTGGAGTCTGATCAAGCCGCAACGGCATTTATCACTCCATACGGCCCCTTCTGTTTCAACACCATGCCCTTCGGGCTCAAAAACGCCGGTGCAACCTATCAACGCATGATTCAGACATGCCTGGAAACACAAATTGGCAAGACAGTGGAGGCATACGTAGATGACGTGGTCATCAAAACCAGACATGTCGAATCTTTAATAAACGACTTGAGGCTCACGTTCGACAATCTCCGAACATACGACATCAAGCTCAATCCGGAAAAAATGTGTTTTTGGCGTGCCCGCCGGAAAGCTCCTGGGCTTCATCGTCTCCACTAGAGGAATTGAACCAAATTCGGCTAAAATCCGAGCTCTATCACCGTTGGCCATCCCAATAGACCTCAAGCAAATCAAGAAATTAACTGGATGTGTGGCTGCCTTAAGCCGCATTATCTCCCGATTAGGAGAAAAGGCACTACCCCTTTATCGCCTTCTTCGACGCACCCAACACTTCGAGTGGACGGATGCGGCCACAGCCGGATTGGAAGAAATAAAAGCCATCCTGGCCACCAACCCAATCTTGGCCGCGCCAAATGTCGGCGAACCAATGCTGTTATATATAGCGGCAACACACCAAGTTGTAAGCGCAGTGCTCTTCGTCGAACGAGAGACGAAAGGACACAAGTTCCCGCTTCAAAAGCCGGTATACTACGTATCCACTGTCCTCACTCCATGCAAATTACAGTACCCACATTATCAAAAGATAGCATACGTGGTCTTCAT
Source organism: Aegilops bicornis (assembly GCA_021605145.1). Lineage (NCBI taxonomy): Eukaryota > Viridiplantae > Streptophyta > Magnoliopsida > Poales > Poaceae > Aegilops > Aegilops bicornis. The sequence goes on along the minus strand of CM038669.1, from coordinate 421,160,828 downwards.
GGCATCCCGGAAACTACGACACTACTTTCAAGAGTGTTCAATTACGGTGGCCTCTGAAGTACCACTCAACGACATAATAAACAACCGCGATGCCACGGGCCGTATTGCCAAATGGGCTATTGAGCTCCTCCCGTTAGACATAATATGCAAACCACGACGAGCCATTAAGTCACAAGTATTGGCTGATTTAGTTGCCGAATGGACAGAAGCCGAACTCCCTAAAGAGTACGGCGCATACTCCAATTGGATCATGCATTTTGACGGCTCTAAAATCCTGGCTGATCTGGGGGCTGGTGTCGTCCTGACATCCCCCACCGGAGATACAGTCCAATACGTACTTCAAATACTATACACAGACAACGCAGCAGAATATGAGGCCCTGTTAGATGGTCTCCGGATGGCAGTCTCCATGGGCATTCTACGCCTAGAGGTGCGTGGGGATTCGAACCTTGCAATATCCCAAATAAATGGAGACTTCGACGCCAAGGATCCGAAAATGGCGGCTTACCACAACGCCGTCTTCAAGATGTCAGCTCGGTTCGAGGGGCTTGAATTCCACCATGTGGTCCAGGAAAACAATCAGGCGGTGGATATCCTCGCCCGCATCGGAGCTAAGCGTGACCCTGTCCCACCTAATATCTTCTTGGAAAGGCTGTTTAAGCCATCCATGGTATGGGAAGGAGATACCGGCAACAATAGTCCGGACCTGGCCACAACGCCATATCCCGAACACTCTGACGTAATCGGAGGCTCAGTCACCGAAATAACACATTTGGCCCACGTGATTATGCCCGTCATCGCCTCGTGGACAGAACCCTTCTAGGCTTACCTAACTAGGCAAGAACTCCCCAAGGACCCAAACGAGGCATGTCGCATTGTGCGGCGGTCTAAAGCCTACAAGGTCCACGAGGGAGAGCTTTATAAGAAAAGAGCTACCGGAGTACTTCAAAGGTGCATCTCCGAAGAGGAAGGACGACAGCTATTGGCAGAAATTCATGCTAGACTTGGCGGCCATCACGCCGCAGCCCGGGCCCTAGTAAGCAAGGCCTTCCGAACAGGTTTTTGCTGGCTGACGGCCCGAGCGGACTCACAAGACCTCGTTCAACGTTGCGTCGGTTGCCAGCTTTTTGCAAACCAAAGTCATATGCCACCTACCGCTCTCCAAACAATCCCCATTACTTGGCCCTTTGCGTTCTGGGGGCTTGATATGGCAGACCCTTAAAGGGGGAAGCCATAAGGAAAAATACCTATTGCCATGGTGGATAAATTCACCAAATGGATAGAAGCCAAACCAGTTAAAACGGCCGAATCCGGACCAGTGATAGACTTCATATCCGGGGTTGTACACCGTTACGGCGTCCCCCACAGCATCATCACCGATAACGGCTCGAACTTTACAGCCGAAGAGGTAAAAACTTGGTGCAGCAACATGGGCATTAAGCTCGATTATGCCTCCGTCTATCACCCCCAAACAAACGGTTAGGTCGAACGAGCAAATGGTCTTATCATGAGCAGCATTAAACCCAGATTAGTGCGATCCTTAAAGGAATCAGATACGCACTGGGTAGAGGAGCTCAACTCCGTACTATGGGGGTTGCGGACCACGCCGAATCGCACCACCGGATACACACTGTTTTTCGTGGTGTACGGCGCAGAGGCGGTACTGCTCGGCGACATCATTCATGACTGACCTCGAGTGCACATGTACAAAGAGAAAGAAGTCGAGCTTGATCAGCACGACAGTTTGGACGCCCTGGAGGAGGAGCGTGACTTGGCAAAAGCCCGCTCCGCATTATATCAGCAACAGGCTCGACGGTATCAAAGAAGAGAAGTACGGGCCAAAACTTATAATGTTGGCGAACTAGTTCTACGCCTACCAGAGAAGAAAAAGACCAAACTCGAGACCAAATGGGAAGGTCCCTTCGTTATCGACCAAGTTCTGACCGGTGGAGCGTGCATCTGCGGGATGCATCGGACAATCGACTCGAGCCAAACCCATGGAACGCAGCCAGACACCGAAGGTTCTACGCCTAGTTCCGGACTATGTGTTCGTCTCCTTACCTCCATCAATTTTTTATATATCAGCTATCTGTCTTTTCTTTTCTTTCTTTCTTCCCTTTTTTCTTCACAGCCTTACAAGGTTAAAATGTGTCTCGACTACACAATCTTGACGCGCTAGGCGTGCTCATTATACCCGGGGGCTTCTTATACAGAAGCTTAATATAATTATGTTCCGGGCTTTATGCCCCCTGCGCATGTGTTACTTTTCCACAGTACCTTTTCTTCGCCATTATATGCATCGATATGACTTCAGTTTTGGCCAAGCTGGGTTGCCTGGCTCTTGTGTTTATGCCCTACGTTCCCGTTAATTCGTCTAGGACATAAGGGGAGCACCTCTGCGATAGTTACTGCCGGGTCAGCCGGATGTGTACCGCAGACTGGGTGAAGCCGAAAGCTAGCGTCCTTAAGGGAATATTCGGTCGGTGAACAAAAGACGACTTTTATTTATTGTAATACATGCCCCCAGATGTTTATATCCTACGTCTCCTTTCGCAGTTCAGACATGCAGATTAATGCAAGCGTACCCAGGGAAAGGAACCCTTAACGGAACTATTCTCCCTGGAAGATGTTCTTACTATCCATGTAATATAACATAGCTAGTTGGGTACTTATGTGTCAAGCACTTATGAACCCTACGCCTGGTTTCCACGCATACCTCGGTTTTTACATAACTGAGCGGGTATTCGGATTCACTCCGGGCTGTCGGGTCCGGAGGTCGAAGCGAAAAGGTCCGCCATGACAAATGATTTACAATCCGGCTAGGGACAATATATATCAATTGAAGTACACAGTCACTTAGACTGACTAAATTCTTCTTCTATACCATCCAACAGGCTGTCTAGCCTACAATCCTGTTGGGAATACTTTGCGGCTAATTTCACCTGGCCATACACCAAACTGACGGGGATTTCTTTCCCACTAGACCCCACAGGTCCGACTTCGGCCATATGGTTCGGGTCAGCCTTGGTATATCAAGTCTTCACCATGGCCCAGGCTTCCCACGCACCTTGTCGGCGGGCAGATATCTTCCACAATCGGAAGCGCCGCCGCGCTCCCTTGAGCATCTCTGCGAGCTCCCCCATGCCTCCCGGCAGGGAGGCAGATGGCCACAAGGCTTGGGTAATGCCCTGCATCACCTGCGGAACTTGTTCGTGCAGTCGTGAGAGCTCGGGGAGAAGATCACCTGCAGACCCGGGCATCTCTTCTATGGGACGACCCGTCAGCATACCTATAGATATAACTTTGTTAGTCGGTTTCTTCGCCGAACTCTATAAAAGTTCGTTCAAGCACTTACTAAAAATGCCACGTCAAAGCCTCATATTCTCCTTTACGGAGCCAGCAAGCTAGGCCCGAACATCTTTCAGTTCAACACTCAGCCGGATATTGGCATCTTGGAGATCATTTTTCTCCTGCCTAACCTTCTTAAGCACGCGCTCGCCAGCCATCAGCTGTCGTTGAGCATGTGGCTCATGCCTTGCATGGCCTCCGGATTCACTCCAGGGTCATCTGCGGAATCTATTTTTACATTTGCATACATGCCGCATTCTACCTGGTACATGTCATTCTTTACCAGATGGGGCCTTCTCGGACTCCTTCACTACGGCAACTGCGGCCTAAAGCTGGGATTTGCACTCCTCCAGCTCTTGAGACAATTGTGTCAACTGTTTCAAGTCTCAGGGGCTACTGATATACATACTTATTAGATTTCCTTACTCGTATATCCTTTACATATTGGTCCATGGCTCTAGCAAGACCATTTTGAGCAGTTCGGATGTACGCGTCTCCTGAGTTGAAGGCATCGAATGCCTCTTGGGAGAAACAAGCGTCGCAGAGTACGGCCCGATGACGTGATTCATGGCGCTCCCCACTTCGGAATTCGTAGCAGACAGCCTATCTGCATCCTCTGTAGGAGGAACATCCAGTGTTGGCCCCATGTTAGTGTCCGCCTCTAAGTCCGGCTCTGGAGCCCGACTAGTGGAGGCGTGGCCGGCAACCTCTTCGGATATAGTCCGGCGAGCGTTTTTCCTACTAGGAAACATGGGCGTTATTATATTTTAAAATACGACGACCATGGAGCGGGGTTCTTTTTCATACCTCTGCGATGGTGTCTCAGACCTCACCGCCTTTCTTTTAAGCCTACCCGGCTTCGGTGCCCTTTGTTGGTGAGTCACCGCGGGTTCGGCATGGCGTCCCGAGGGCCTTCCCTGTAAGACACCATATGTGTGCGGTAGGTGAAGTGCAGAAAAAGGGATCCTTCTCGGAAGTTGGGACTCCGGTTTCACTTCCATGCGATGCAGGGAGTAGTCCAGGATAATCGGCTAGTATGGCCACCATGGCACCGTCGTAGCTTAATTGATAGAACGTACTGTCAATAAGATCCACAAATGTGTCCGGATCTTCTTCGAGTCCGGGGTCGAGGGCCCGGTCAGGGTCCTCTGGTTGTGGAGGCGGGTTGTGGACCTCCCTCACAGCTTTTCGCAGTTCCTGCTATGAAATGGCAAGGTAAATACTTATGACGAGGAATGCGGTAAGGTTTGAAGTAAAAAGTAGCAGCTCACCCAGCTTGGGGGGTTGTACATGGAGAATCCATCCCGTGGCTTAATGCGGATGAACTCCTCTTCCTCTCTTTTGTACAAATTTGACAGAATTTTCGCTAGAGCAGCGACTGAATCCGGTCCCTTACGACCGCAGCGGGTGGCATCGTCTTCTCCATTGAAGTGCCACATGGGTTGTCCCCGATATTGAAGTGGATGCACCCCCCGCATTATACACATTGTCATAACCTTAGTTATTGTCAATCCTGATTTGGCCCGCGTGTTTATCCGGCCCATCAGGTAAGGACTTCTCCGTTATCTTCCTCCTGGGGGCTCCGAGGGTGCCAGCTGCGGCGTTTCTTCAAGGGAGCGTTGTCGAACTCAGGAATGCCCATCCGAATAGGTTCCGGAAGGGGGACGTCCTCCATATAAAACCACTCCGAAGGCCAGTCTTCGGAGATTTTCTTTGAAGTACCGGACAGGTATCCGGTCCCGGCGATGCGCCATATTTCGGCTCCGCCCACTTGATATATTGGCCCCTCCTGTGTACGGTGTACGAGGCAGAATAGCCTCTTCCATAGCTCGAAATGAGCTTCGTAGCCCAAAAACAGCTAGCAAAGGGCGACATAGCCAGCGATGTGTAATATGGAGGCGGGGGTAAAATTATGCAGCTGGAGGCCGTAGATCTCCAGGAGCCCACGGAGGAACGGATGGATTGGAAATCCGAGCCCCCTTAATAAGTAAGGGACAAGGCATACCCGCTGTCGGATGTGGGGTTCCGGCAAACACTTAAGGTTCGAACACTGGGGTGCGCGCGAAGTCTTTCCCTCCTACCGATCTACGCTCTAGCTCGCTAGGATCTTGCGGACGAACTCGACAAACTCACAACACAGAGAGACACAGGGTTTATACTGGTTCGGGCCACCGATGTGGTGTAATACCCTACTCTAGTGTGGTGGTGGTGGATTGCCTCTCGGGCTGGTGATGAACAATACAAGGGAAGAACATCCTCCTGAGGTTGAGGTGTTCTTGTGCGTATGAACTTGTGGCGTGAATCCCTCTGTTTAGGATCGTCCCCTCCTACTGTGGTGGCTAGTCCTATTTATAGAGGCCCTGGTCCTCTTCCCAAATATCGAGCGGGAAGGGAGCCAACAACTACGGGCAAATTTGAAGGGGGACAGCTAGTACAAGCTATCCTGACAAAAGCGGTCTTTGCCTGCGAAAAGCTCCGGGGTGACGCCGTCTTGGGATCCACGATGACCTCCGCCTTACCGTCCTCCTGGTCTTTGTCTCGTTGCACCAATATGGCAACCTTTGCCTGATGCCTCAGTACTCTTCGCCTGCGCTGGCCTCCTTAGCACCAAAGAGGAAATAAGGACGTTGCACGCACCGGTGCCCGCCTGGCACCGTTCATCATGGCTCACGTCACGAGAGCCTCATGAGGTTTGCCCCGCCTTGATATCTCCGCTCCTCGTGAGCCTGCCTGGCTAGGCCACTCCAGAGGAGGTCTTGCATCGTCTGCCTCGCGAGGCTTGGACCCTCGCGAGGGTCTTGAGTGCCTTGTTGATTAAGATGGCCTGTATGGCCTGCTGCTTAGCCACGCTGTGGGCTGTAGACAGGCAAGTCTGGGGACCCCCGTTCCCAGAACGCCGACACCCGCTCCCGCATGGATGGGTTTGGAAAGCTCTCCGCTTGCTCCACGCCGTTGTAGGTGGCGAGTCCGGCTCGGACGGGGACCATATACGCTGGAGGGAGGAATCCCTGGGTCTGTAACTCTACTAATTGGCTAGGGACGGAACACTTCTTCCAATTGCCTGGCTTAGGGCTACAGGAGTGAGAGGAGGAGCTGCGATGGCCGACCATGATGGGATGGACTTTTTCGGGCGCGCTCTGATGAATACTCGCTGTGGGAGGACGGTGTGATCTGGATCTGAGGATTCCCGCATCTTTAAATAGACGATTTACTTACATGGTTAGGGTGGCAAGTGTAAAAATGCCCCGACTTCTCGCATTCGCTCGACACATGGAGGATAGCCATTATTAGGCGCAGAAGCCAAGGAGTGCAACATTCATGGGAAGCCGGACACTACTCGACTGGTACTCGGAATTTGGAGAAGAACCCGCCTTGCAATGCCGAAGACAATCTACGCGCCGGACTCATCGTCATTGAAGCCCTGGTTCACGGGCTACTGAGGGAGTCCTAGATTAGGGGGTCCTCGGACTGCCGGACTATATACTTTGGCCGGACTGTTGGACTATGAGGATACAAGATTGAAGACTTCGTCCCGTGTCCGGGTGGGACTCTCCTTTGCGTGGAAGGCAAGCTTGGCAATCCGGATATGTAGATCTCCTCCCTTGTAACCGACTCTGTGTAACCCTAGCCCCCTCTGGTGTCTATATAAACCGGAGGGTTTAGTCCGTAGGACGACAATAATCATAACCATAGGCAAGCTTCTAGGGTTTAGCCTCTACGATCTCGTGGTAGATCAACTCTTGTAATACTCATATCATCAAGATCAATCAAGCAGGAAGTAGGGTATTACCTCCATCGAAAGGGCCCGAACCTGGGTAAACATTGTGTCCCCCGCCTCCTGTTACCATCCGCCTCAGACACACAGTTCGGGACCCCCTACCCGAGATCCGTCAGTTTTGACACCGACAACATCGACGACAGGATCGATGACTCGCCTCGTCCTTAAAGACAATATCACCGCCGGAGGAGGACTGGCCCCATGCCAAACCCTCCGGCTGGGCGGCTTTACCATGACCGCCCGTTCGGCCGTTAAGCCGACGATGACCTCTCGGGCCATTGAAAATCCCTTCGTATCGACTCCAAACACTCCAAGAGAATGGATCTGGCGGAGTTTTCGTCTTTAAACGAGCTCCTTGATCGCATCGCTGCCCTGGTAATCGCCACAGATTACGATCGGATCGGGCTTAAACCCGATCAAAGAGAAATCAAATCTCCACCTGTCACCCACCAGATATCGGTAGTCGAGGAGCAAGATAGCGACTCTTCCCCTATACCGAAGACGGACTATGTTCGGATCGCCGACCCTGAAGAGCCGGATACCCGCCAGCGGAAGGATGTGACCGGCCTTCCGAACATAGAATCGGACGGCGGGCCTAAGCAATCAGAAGATACTCCAGAGCCCGAACTGTTAAGTCTGGAAAATCTTCAGACACCGGATCATCGATCGGATCAGGGTCCGGATTCAATTACACCCACCCACCCAGACATAAGCTCTCTTATGAGCATACAACAGCAGTCTCAGGAAACGGTCCACCACTTCTAGGCCAGATTCCTCCTTGTCAAGGACAAGGTTAAAGATTGCCACAACGAGGACGCGATATCAGTGTTCTGTAACAATTGCATGGACGAAGGAATCCTCAATGCCATCAATTACCGCCGCATACTACACACTGACTTGGCAACTATCGTACAAAAGTACAGCGCAATGGAAAGCGCCTAGAAAGTTCAGGCAGCTTGCTGGGAGCCGTCGGTCCCAACTCAACCTCTCGTCCAGGCGAAAAGGGCGCATCCCCGTGGCATGCCCAGTCCAATAGCCATGAAATATAAACCCATTAGGAGGCACGAAACCGTTCTAGAGGGATGGCTCGATGGCCCATGCAAAATGCACACAACACCGGATACCATATCAACCCACAACCTTAGAGCATGTTGGATACTCTGGCAGGTAGCCAAGAGCGGCGAGGACATCCTTACCAAAATCGCCCCAGAGCAACACCCTCCAGAAGATGACGACCCCAGAGTATTGACGGTCTTCGAGACATTTGCTTCAAACAATAAGCGCAAAAGGGCACTCCGTGACCTCGCTGAAGTCTGTCAAATCGCCGCGATAAACCCTTGGAACGACACGGCTATAACCTTTAATGCCGGTGACGAACCAAAATACATGACAGTCCGAGCGCCAGCCGCATTAGTCTTCAGTCCCATCATGGACGGCTTTCGACTCACCAAGGTCCTTATGGACGGCGGCAGTGGACTAAACCTCATCTATGAGGATACACTCCACAAAATGGAAATAGACAGGAACCACATCGAGCAAAGCAGCACGACCTTCCGAGGAATCATTCCCAGTCGTGAGGCGCGGTGTGTGGGAAAAATCACACTTAACGTGGTATTCGACACGCCAGAGAATTATCGGTCCGAAGAAATAACCTTCCAAGTGGCTCCTTTCAGTAGTGGATATCATGCCTTGTTGGGGCGAGATTCTTTTACACTCTTCCAAGCTATGCCTCATTACGGGTACATGAAGCTCAAAATGCCCGGGCCCAACGGCATAATCACTCTTGCCAGTGCTCCGGACATAGCACTCCACGCCAAAAACAAAACCGCATCCCTGGCCCTTGAGGCATTATCTGAAGCCCTCGTGGCCGAAGAATTAACCGCACTGCGCTCCACGATGGATAGGGACGATGTGATCTTAGACAAATGACCCAAATCCACCTCCTTCAAACTGGCAGAAGAAATAGTCAAATTCCAGGTCCACCCAACGGACCCCAAGAAGACAGCATCTATTGGAGTAGAACTAGACCCAACGGTTGACGCCGCGCTACGGGATTTCCTTCGTGAAAACTGGGATATATTCGCCTGGCACCCTTCTGATATGCCTGGAATCCCACGCAAGCTGGCCGAACATAGCCTAAATATATTAAAGGGAACAAATCAGTCAAACAAGCACTGCGGCTCTTTTCCGAACCCAAATGCCAAGCTATGGGAGAGGAGGTAGCCAAGCTAATTGAGGCCAGATTCATTAGAGAAATAAAACATCCGGACTGGCTGGCAAACCTGGTGATGGTACCAAAGAAGGACAAATCCTGGCTCCTGTGCATTGATTTTAAAGACCTCAATAAGGCTTGCCCTAAGGATCCCTTCCCCCTCCCCCGCATTGATCAAATCATTGATGCTACCGTAGGACACGACTCACTGTGTTTCCTTGACGCATATTCCGGATACTATCAAATCAAAATGAAGGAGTCCGATTGTCAGCAAAGATTCATTACCCCATATGGGCCATTCTGCTTCAACATCATGCCCTTCGGGCTCAAGAACGCCGACGCCACATACCAATGAATGATTCAAACATGCATGGAGAAACAAATCGACAAGACATTTGAAGCTTATGTGGATGACGTCGTCATCAAAACTAGGCACGTCGAAACACTAATAGGCGATTTACATCTCAGATTGGACAACCTCCGCGCGTATGACATTAAGCTCAATCCGGAAAAGTGTGTTTTCGGCGTCCCCGCAGGAAAACTGCTGGGCTTCATCATTTCCAATAGAGGAATTGAAGCAAATCCAACCAAAATCTGAGCTCTGTCACAATTGGCTACGCCAACAGACCTTAAACAAGTCCAAAAACTCACGGGTTGCGTGGCAGCTCTAAGCCGCTTTATCTCCAGATTGGGAAAAAAGGCACTGCGACTCTTTCGCCTTCTACGGCGAACCGATCACTTCGAGAGGACGGACGCGGCAAAAGCCGAACTGGAAGAAATAAAAACCCTTCTAGCGAGCAACCCAATCCTGGCCGCGCCAAACGTCAGCGAACCCATGTTACTATACATATCGGCAACACATCAGGTGGTGAGCACCGTGCTCGTTGTTGAACGAGAACATGATGGAGACAAATTCCCGCTTCAGAAGCCAGTATACTACGTATCCACTGTCCTTACACCATGCAAATCCCGGTACCCCCATTATCAAAAGATAGCATACACGGTCTTCATGGCATCCCGAAAGCTATGACACTACTTCCAGGAGTGTTCGATCACGGTGGCTTCCGAAGTACCACTCAACGACATAATAAACAACCGCGATGCCACGGGCTGGATTGCCAAATGGGCAATGGAGCTCCTTCCATTTGATATTACATACAAACCACGTCGAGCTATTAAATCCCAAGTACTGGCTGACTTCGTCGCTGAATGGACAGAGGTCGAACTCCCTAAAAAGTACGGCACATATTCCAATTGGGTTATGTATTTCGATGGCTCCGAAATGCTGGCAGGGCTAGGAGAGGGCGTCGTTTTAACGTGTCCTACTGGAGATGTCATTCAGTACGTACTCCAAATACTATACACAGACTCCAACAACGCAGCCGAATACGAGGCCTTATTGCATGGTCTCCGGATGGCTGTCTCCATGGGCATACAACGCCTAGAGGTGCGCGGGGACTCAAACCTTGCAATATCTCAAATAAATGGATACTTTGATGCCAAAGATCCATAGTTGGCAGCTTATCGTAATGCCGTCCTAAAAATGTCGGCTCGTTCCGAGGGGCTCGAGTTCCATCACGTGGCCCGAGAAAGTAATCAAGCACGGACGTTCTCGCTCTTATTGGCGCCAAGGGCGACCCCGTCCCACCTAATATCTTTCTAAAAAGGATTTTTAAGCTATCCGTGGTGTGGCAGGGGGAAAGCAGCAACACAACCCCAGATTCCGAACACACAGATATCATCGGCGGCTCAGCCCCCGAAATAACACCATCGGCCCATCTCATTATGGCAGTCATTGCCCCATTGACCGAACCCTTCCTAGCCTACCTTAATAGGAAAGAACTTCCTGAGTATCGCAATGAGGCCCGCCACATTTTCCGACGGTCGAAGGCCTACAAGGTTCACGACGGAGAGATCTATAAGAAAAGCGCTACCGGAGTCCTTCAAAGGTGTATCTCCGAGGAGGAGGGGCGCAACTCCTGGCTGAGATTCATGCCGGTCTCGGCAGGCACCATGCCACAGCTCGGGCCCTTGTTAGCAAGGCCTTCCGTACATGATTTTATTTGCCGACGGCCCGAGCGGATGCACAGGACCTTGTCCAACGTTGCGTCGGATGCCAACTCTTCGCCAACCAAAGCCATATGCCCCCCACTGCCCTACAAACAATCCCCATCACTTGGCCTTTTGCGGTCTGGGGACTGGAAATGGTAGGACCCCTTAAAGGAGGAAGCAATAAGAAAAAATATTTGCTGGTCATGGTGGACAAATTCACCAAGTGGATAGAGTCCAAACCAGTTAAAACGGCTGAAGCCGGACCAGTAATAGACTTTATATCCGGCTTCGTACACCGTTATGGTGTTCCACACAACATCATCACTAATAACAGCTCCAACTTCAAAGCCGACGAAGTGAAAACCTGGTGCGCTAATCTGGGCATCAAGCTCGATTACGCCTCTGTCTATCATCCATAGACAAATGATCAAGTCGAAGAGCCAATGGTCTTATTATGAGCGGAGTTAAGCCTAGACTAGTGCGGTCTTTGAAAGAATCAGACAAGCACTGGGTTGAGGAGCTCGACTCTGTACTCTGGGGGCTGTGGACCACGCCCAATCGCACTACTGGACACACACCTTTCTTCATGGTGTACGGCGCAGAGGCAGTGCTACCCTGCAACATTATTCATGACTCACCTCGAGTGTGCATGTAAGAAGCGAGAGAGGCCGAGCTCGGTCGGCAGGACAACTTAGATGCCTTGGAGGAGGAGCGCGATGTTGCAAAAGCCCGTTCTGCATTTTATCAATAGCAGGCTCATAGGTATCAAAGCAGAGAAGTGCGGGCCAAAACTTATAACATTGGCGAACTCGTTCTACGCCTGCCGGAGAAGAAAAAGGACAAACTCAAGCCCAAGTGGGAGGGTCCCTTCATCATCGACGAAGTTCTCATCGGAGGGGTGTACCGCTTGCGTGATGCATCAGACAATCGACTAGAGCCGAACCCCTGGAACGCGGCCAGACTCCGAAGATTCTATGCTTAGCACCGAACTCATTGTTCGTCTCCTTCCCCCTATTGTTTCCATCATTTTTTCTCTCTTTTCGTTTTTTCTCTTTAGCCTTAAAAGCTTTTGTGCGGTTAGACCGTGCATCCCTGACGCATACATCTTCAAGTATGTACGTCTATTATACCTGGGGGCTTCTTGGACAGAAGCTTGCTACTATTATTTTCCGAGCATCAAGCTCATCACATATGCGTTTTCTCCCATATGTACCTTTTCTTCGCCATTATATGCATCAATATGACTTAAGTTTTGGCCAAGCTGGGTTGCCTGGCTCCTGTGCTTATGCCCTACACTACTAGGAAAAGGCCTACTAATGGTGCACCGGTTTTGCCTACTAATGGCGCACTACCGGTGCGCCCTTAGTAGCACACCATTAGAATTTTTTACTAATGGCGCACCACTGGTGCGCCATTAGTATCTGGTATACTATTGGCGCACTGGCGGCGCCATCGATATGTAACTCCATGCGCCATTAGTATGCCTCGGGGCCATATATGTAACCATGTGCTTTGTCACACTAATGGCGCACTACGCCTTGATGCGCCATTAGAATCCTTTGGCATACTAATGGCGCACTCGCCTTTGATGCGCCATTAGTATGAATATTTGGTTTTTTGCTTTTCTGATTTTTGCACAGGTTACAAAATATATTATTGGACAGAATATAGACAGCAGCACACAACAACATCAGATTCATCGAATACAATAGAAGATTAGTCTCCGAATACAATTCATCATATTAGTCTCTGAATTCAAAAGACCGAACAAAGATAAAACATTACAAGTCTCAAGACCGCGAGTATCGAGTTTGTCTTCACATAACAAGTCGATATCGATCATCTAAACTACCATCACATAAAAGAGAGTTGTGGTCATCACGATGAGCATCATCGCGATCAAACTGGTCTTCATCTGGTTCCTCCAACGCTCCCTCCTCTCTCCCGCTAGATAGCGGGCATATCTAGATTCGGCCTCCGCCTAGTGGTGTACCCTTTGTAATCTGCTATCATGAAACGGTGAACCTGTCTCCGACACTCCTCCCGGTCGTCAGAGACTCAGGAACCTTACCCTTGTACCTACGACATCTGACGACATCTCTATGCACAAGCCAAACAACAGACAATACATAAGCAATATGTAAGTATGCAACAAAAGGATCGAAAGAGAAAAGCAAGACATTAATAGCACGATTCATGGTCCTACTAATAAATAGCATCGATTACATCTAAGTTGAACGACTGTCCAAACCAAAGAGACATACGAATTCATTAAAGTTTAATTACAACATGAGCCAATCAATGTTTCAGAACTACACATCACTACTTTCGACTCGACTCATCGGACAGGAGCGTGGATGAAGCCACCGTCTGTCGTGATGGTCATGAAATCGCGGTCGTTGTCAGCCTGCATTTGTAGCGTTTCGTCTATCTCATTGTTGGATGGTTGATATCCGAGGAAGAACTGCCCCGAGGTATGAAGGACATCTTGATGGATGATGTCCGCAAACTCCGACTGGATGCGAAAGAATTCTTATGCGAGGTCCGCGTCCTGGACTGCCGACAAGCTCGCGACCCAATCTTTGAGATTATCTGGTAGCAGAAGTTGATGATGGTCCCTTACGATCGCCCGCATGTGATGGAGGGCGTAGTAGGCATCCTTCTGACCGCCAGGCGGCTGCTTGACACAGCAGAACTTCGTATTGTGTGAGAACATGTGCTTGCCGTACTTACGAACTGCCTTGGTGAAGGTGCCTCCAGATTTGGCGTAGCCGGGGAGAACATCATCAAGAACTTTCTTGACATTTGTGTAGTCTATCTTGGAGTTACGGTTCGGGTCGAAATACGTGGCCATGGAATATTTCGGGCTTAAGAGGATGAGTGTGCAATGTGCCACTTGCACGTAACACAGAATGTTAGAAAAAAGAACGATCAAAATCTAAGAAATCATATGTTACGGGCGGTTAAGGGATGACTTACTCGGAAAGTAAGCCACAAGGAAGTTATCCTTATCCGGGTTTGCGAATGACGCCTCGAGGTGTGAACTCGCAACTTGGCGGTCCCTCGCGCTTGTTCAAGTGCTTGGCACGCATGTAGAAGGGGTCGACTATCACGATGTCCGGGTCTTGTCTCTAATGATCCGCATCTCCATACTCAAATAAAAACAGCCGAACGAAGGTGTAGTGCAGCGGATGAAGGTTAAACATAGCAAAGATGTCATCAAACCGCAGGACGATCGTATCCCCGATGTCGCCATCCACAAAGCCCTTGCCCTCTGGCACCTTGGCCACGAAAACCGGGTATGCCACATCATTCTCTCTCAGACGCCGCTTCTCCAAAGAAAGAACACCGTCGTGCAGACTCCGCATAGCACCGGTTGCAGCATTCAGCATATTTGGCGGTAGCATCGCCCTACCCGCCACATGCACCCTCCTCGAGATATCCTTAGGTGAAGGTGGCCCGCCCCGAGCACGGATCGAACTTCGGTGCCGGCTGGCTCGCACCGGCGCCCTTGTTAGTCTTTCGCTTCCGCCCTTCTTCTTGATCTCCTGTAATGGCACCGAAGTTACGCTCATGCACCGCTTTCTTGAGCGTGTTGGGGCTGATAATATTTCGCACCTCGGCTATCTCGAGGCTCGGTGAAGGCGGAGCTGGAGGCGTCTCGAGAACCAACGCATGACGACGCCTATTGCAATTGGATTTCTCCGCCGTACCAGCTAGATTGCGGTCGTCTTGGTTGGGTTCTTGAGAAAGAGGCCCGCAGAACTCGTCAGCGTACCCATGTTCGGCAAAGTACTTATCAACTTTGGTAAATGTACCGTCGTCGTTGTCGTCGTCGTCCGGATCCTATGCCATAGGGCTGTACGGATCCTGTGCCATAGGGATGTCCGACATAGGGATGTCTCGCAGGTCCGGTAGCGTTGTGGCGTTCTTGCCATGGCTTGGCGCCGGCACGACTGCGGTCTTGTTTGTGGGGTGGTGTCCCCCGCCCCCAAACGAATTTGGCTCTTCGCCAAAGCGATGGCGATTACGCAGCGCCGAGGGTCATCTCATCTTCTTCATTGGCCCCAGCGGGTCGAACCGGAGGTAACAGCTCGTCGCAGCCTGGCAGCACCCGAACCACTTCAACCCTATACACTGTGGGTGGCATCGGATTACCGTGGAACATGCGGTTGCCCGGTTGAACGATTATGCCCTTGGCGACATCGACCAACTCGGCGCCCACGGCGCGAAGAGTGCAAGGAACGTCGGCGGTGCCTCGCGAAAACATGTATGGGCGTCGTGGATGCCCGATCAAAGGCAAGGAGATGAAGTCATCGGCCGAGAGGCTTAGTTAACCTGGTGCCGTCGAGCTCGGCTAATGTCGAGGCACCGCCAACGGCGGGCGCGGTAAATCGATGGAGGGGAGCTTCTTTGGCGAGGTGCCGCCGACGACACCCGGTGCATTAAGCTCCAATGCCCGTGCGGCGCCAGAGACACAAATACCGCCTCCGCCGGAGACACCAATGGCGCCGCTGCCGGAGACACCAATGGCGCCGCCGGAGACACCAATGGCGCCGCCTGCGCGCTATGCGAGTTGCTGGCCGTGAAGCTGGGAACCGGGGGAGGCCCCTGTTGGCCGCCCGCAATCCACGTCGTCAGCCCATGAATCAACATATGCACCATGGCGTTGAGCTTCATTCCTAGTTGTTGTTCCACTTGCTCTTGGACAAGCTCCGGAATCCGCGCCACTTGTGCCTTGAGTGCATCAACCTCGCGCGTCTGGCTTTCCGAGCTGGCCTTTTTCTCCTTCCGCACACCAGCGGTATAGTATGACCCCATTTTGTGGACAAGCCTTTGCCGCCACCACGACCATCTGACGTCGGCTTAGTGAGCTTATCCTTGCTTTTCATTATGTTCAACGCCCTATTTAAAGGGGTGTCGAAGGGGAGCTACGAGGCGACCCAGCCATCTGCGTTCGGTTTCTGCGAAAGGAACGCGTGAACCATTTAGAAATATTGGGGATTAATTAGAGTGCAACCATATGGAGCTAATTACGCGGGGGTGTATTCCTTACCATAACAAGCTCAAGCGCCCTGGTCTTCGGATCCGTGGTAAGCTCGTTTGTTATCGAGTCCTCCTTGTACCGGGCCCTGACATAGTTCCTGGTCTGCTTGTTACCGCTGTATTTCTCGAAGCGGGGCGGTAGGCCTTGCTAAGACGCCCGCGTCCCTCCTTGTCCCATATAGGCTCCGCCATTCTCAGAACCGCGGGACCGAGTTTGTGTTCCCCTAAGTTCAACTCCGCATTTCTTTCCCCCACTGACTTGATTCGGAGGTTGCACTGGTCTTGAACTCCTTGTACTCATCTTCGCTCATCAAAGGATATTTCGCCTTGATCTTCTCATAACTATCACCTTTATCAATCATTTTCTTCACCGCGCTTCTCCAAGTAGACAGGGCCGTGCTCATCTTTGTGAGGGCGGCACTGTTCACTTTATTCCCCGAGAGGCGTGTGTTTTCAAATTCAGCGGGAACTTGTATCGTTCGTGCAACCGCGAAGAGGAGGTTGCGCAAATTCCTCGGTCCTTATGCCTAAGGTTCTCGGTGTTGATCGAGACGGTGCTCGGAGAATGCACCCGAGCTGAACCGAGTACCCCTTGACTATATGTTTGGGCTCCGTTGGATTCCGCCGGAGTCCACTTGAGTGAATTCCTCCTTGACGGTGCGGAGGCGCATTGGACGCCGCCCTTCCTTTGCTTCTTCGATTGGCTGCCATCGGTGTGCGCCGCCATCATCATTGGTGGCATCCTTGGCGGCACCATCAGTGGTGTCATCCCCGACGCCACTAGGGGTTGTGTAGTCAGGATCGGTGTCTTCTGCGGCGTCCTCATAGCGGTGAGGTTGTTCCTCCATCTCCTGGGACAGCTCCCAGAATTGCTTGCCGCCCGAACCACCGGCCTCATCGTTGTGGGCCATGTTTCGCTCTAAGTAGGAAAAAAGTTTGGTCAAAAAGTTGGTTATTTTCAAGGAACAATATCATTGTCTCATCATTTAGGGTTTGTCGACAGCGAGGCACCCTAAAAGCCTAAGCTTTCATCATTTAGGGTTTGTCGACGCCGAGGCACCCTAAAAGCCTAAGCATACATCATTTAGGTTCTCATCGACACCGAGGCATCCGGGCAGCCAAGTTAAGTTTTCATCATTTAGAGTTTATCGATGCCGAGGCACCCTAGGTTGGGCCTAATCACTTGGCACTAATCACTTGGCTCTATTGCCACCTATGTTGGGTTTATCATCTAGGGTTTATCGATGGTAAGGAGAATTCTAAGTTGGGCCTAATCACTTGGCTCTATTGCCACCTATGGTTTAATGCAGCAAGAATGGCGGGGCAGTTGATCCTACTTAACTAAATACTAAGATACCTGCCCATGCATTAGTCGCAAGTACCCCATATGTCCTATTTTTAGCAAAGTCATGCTAAAATTCACGGAAAATTTCAGCATGACCTTTGCTGAAAATAGGACATATGGACTACCCGAATTGCGGAGCGGAAGTTAATCAACATTCCGGCAAACTCAAGGGCCTCTCGGGGTACCTACAAATTCATCACGACACGATGGTCGGAGACATGACCTTTGCAAAATGGTCGGAGACACGATGGTCTTTCTCAATGTGATCAATTGATGGATCAACACATAAAACATGTCCAATAAGTATGATTTATAGAGTCAACATCAGTATGAATATATATTAAGTTTTTCTTCATCAGCCAGGCCCATGCAAGTAACTGCATCCAGCAACTATTTCTGCTACTCTGTAACTAACTACACTCTGTATTTATAGATTCATTTCAGATGAGATCAGATTGAGCTCCAACTGTAGCTTCAACTGAGGGATCCATGAGCCATCATGCCAGCCAGCCAGGAAATAAACTTTACTTTCCAAAGGAAATAAAAATACAATGCATACATACATACTTAAGCAGGTTGATAGATAGATAGATAGATAGATGAGCATGTTCAGTTTACAAGAATGAATATAAACAAGCAAAGAATGCATGCATGCATATCAAAAGTTGGCATCTCATCACATCGCTATCTGCTTGCCTCTGCTGCTATTGAATATTTATAATTACCGAAATTGTTCCTTTCACTACAAGTAAATGCAACTTTTCCATTAATTAAAACTAAATTGTTCCTTCATGATATTCTCTCTTCATCTACCCACAGGAGTATTTCTAACTTGAAAATCTACGGTGAATCGCTCGATGATGTACTTTGGCGGTACAAGCTCTCTTCTTTTCTTACATTTGCTTGTTCTGTACCTTTTTACATTAACTGATTAAACATGCAGGTGGAGTAGTGTATTGCGGTGCATGCAAGTGGAGTAGAGCAGAGAATTTGCAAAGAACTATAGTATCACTAGAGTAAATTGCAAGAGTGCAAGTTTGATGAGACCAGAGAATATCCCTACAGTAGTGCCCTCCAACAGTAGTTCTTGCTTGCAGTAGTTTTAGGAATCTTGCAATTTTGCAAGTTTAAAGTAAAACATTTCAGTTAATGCAAGTACTCCTCTTGCTCTCTACTTTCTCTCTTCTCTTCTTGATTAATTAACTGAATTTTACTGATGTTGTTGTTAACTGAATTTTACTAGTTAAACACATTATAACTTGAGTGTAACTCAGGACAAGTTAAACTTAAGCTAGAAGATACAAGTTGAACACACACCGTGCAGTTTTTATAATATTATCGAGAAAAATATCTTGATGTAACTCAGGACAAGAAAAATCTCCACGAGAATAGGACTAGCATTTAAGAGTAATTTCCTCTGTCAAACAAAGTTCAAACAAAAAGCGACAATGATCTTTTGATTAAGAGCCAAGTCACAACACTATTTGAAGTTCAAACAAAAATTGACAACACTTGTTTGATCTGTCTCCTCCAAGAAAGAGCCAAGTCAGTCTCACCCAACTAGGGAAACATCAGTTAGACCACTAGCAATTGGGAATACACAACTGGGGCTAGGTTTGTGCTCTAGCTAGGCAGTAAAACAGAGCATATAGAGCATTGCCTCGCCTCTCGCAAGTGGGGATGTGAGCAGGATTACCACAATTAGATCACTAATTTGCTGGAATCTTATTTACAATTTTCTTCAAACTAGTTACCACTCACTAGTACAATGTTTTCTAAACGGGTTGCCATCATCTCCCTTTTTATCATTTTGGTTATGTGAAATTAGTTGTAGTGAGTGGCCAAGCAACCACTAGCAATTTGTGCATAACAATTCCCGGTAGTTTTACCTGTAAGCCCCCTCTTACGGCAACCTAGTAAAAAATTATACTACACAGAAGCATATGTTTCCATCTCTACGTATAAAGGTTTAGCATTTGGCTGAATTGGTGAACGAGAAATGGGAAAAACTAACAACTCAAACAGCAAATGTCATATATATGTTGGAAATTGCGGTGATAAGCGATCGGGCGTGTTCCATTTGTCGCTGGTATTTACAAACTAATTCTCTTCGCTTTTCTTGGGGAAAAGTTGCTCTTTGCTTAACTACTAGCAAAATCATTGTGCATTGTTTTTTGAAATATTGTATCGATTGTTTAAA
The DNA here is from genome assembly GCA_021605145.1 of Aegilops bicornis. Lineage (NCBI taxonomy): Eukaryota > Viridiplantae > Streptophyta > Magnoliopsida > Poales > Poaceae > Aegilops > Aegilops bicornis. The sequence continues at coordinate 421,140,847 of CM038669.1, read as the reverse complement.
TGCTTGTGCCATCATGGCCCTAACTATACCCAGAATGATGCCACTTTGCCGTTCGGGCGCCATCTGTTGGATTGAAATACTACAGCCGGAATCAACATGATTATCGCTGATTTGCCGGACAAACAGAGTGTTTGCGAGAAGGAAGAGGGGAGAGGAGGCGGAGCTCACCGGGAGGCGCAAGGAGGCCTCATGACGACTTAGTAGCAACAGAGGTGGCGAAGTTGAGGAAGACAGCGGCGACCGAGGAAGAAGAGGTGGAGGGGGTGGAGCGGTCGAGCCGTCGCGCCACAGTTCCATGGCTCGCCCGGCCAGTGTTGAAGCAGATTCTGCCCGCCGCCTTGCTGTCGCCGCCGCACGGTGGAGCTCGAGGGCTGGGAAGGCGAGGGAGGGGGTGGGTGGGTGAGGTGAAGGCGAGGGAGGGGGTGGATTGGGAGCGGACGGCGATGGGGGGCAGGGCAGGGGCTGACTGGGGGCGGCGACGAAGACGGAGGCGCGGGGGCAGCAGCGGCGTGGGTCGGGGCAGCGCGCGGGTGGATCTAGTGGCGAGGGAGAGAGGGTCGAAGGGGATCTGGCGAGAGGGAGGGAGGATAGCTAGGGGGAGGGTTCTAATGGCGCACCGTCCAGTCGTGCGCCATAAGTATGACTATTCTAATGGCGCACCTCCCTCGGTGCGCCATTAGAATTTTGTTCTAATCTAGCCCACTAACCATATCTACAACCTAACCCTATCTACAATGTAACCCACCCACTAGCCCGACTGGTCAGCACGCATCACACACACCAGGAGGTCCTGGGTTCGATTCCCAGGCTCCCCAATATTATTTTATGCATTTTAAATGCTGTTTTTTTATATTTATTTGTGTTTAAATATGTTCAAGCTTGTTTAAATCATAACAGTAATATTTTTTTATAAAAACATTAATATTTTTTTAAAAAATATGTTCAAATTTCTTACTTGAAAATATCATCGGCGGCGGTGGAGGCGGGGAGGTGCGGGGATCGAGATCGAGATGGAGGGGGATCGAGATCAAGTGTCCTCATGAATTCAAAAAGTGCCCATGAAATTTAAAAATATTCATGATATCAAAAAGTGCCCATGAAATACAATCGAGAAATGAAGAATACGATTTAAATACAATCGATCTTAGCTAGCTATCTGTTCACAATCTTCTTGCCCTTCTTTTTCGGAGATGGAGTTCTTCTGTGGAACGGACGTCCTTTAGGTAGGGTGGTCCTGCTTCTTCTTGTGGTGTGTGCTGCTACTTCATCGTCGTCATCATGTTCGATCTTCGAGTCACCGTACTTGTCGAAGTCTTGCTCATTGGCTACTCCATCCATTCCGATGATCTTCCTTTTGCCTCTCCTCACGACAACACGACTGGGCTTTGGTGGGTCGGTAATGAAGAAGCATTGGTCCACTTGGGAAGCCAGTACCCATGGCTCATTTTTCGCGGTGACGTTTGCGCCCGCGGTCTTGGATTTGGCTTCGGGTATAACCATGGTGGTGAAATATCGGTCTTCTTTTAGGACGCTCTTGGCCCATCTGGCACGGAACATCGGCACCTTCTCTCCAGTGTAGCTCAGCTCCCAGATCTCCTCGATCCTTCCGTAGTATCTGTCCTTGTCCTTACCGGTGTAGGATTCCATCGTTACCCCGGAGTTCTGATAACCATCGCTCATCATGTCCTTGTCCTCGGTGTAGAATGTGTAGCCGTTGATATCGTGACGCCTCATAGGTCATCGAGGTTGTGCTCGGCGCTCGTGACAAGGCGAATATGAGTTGTTCTTCCGCGGAAGAATCTTCATGTAAAGGGTACGGCGAAGCTTACGCTTGAACCAACGCGTGAAACATGAGTTGTGCTCTTTGAGTATATCTCCGTCATTCGCTTGTTGGCCTCGGTCCATTGTCACGTCTTCTCAATAAAGGTTTTGTGCTCTACCACCCAAGGATCGACCACGTCTATGTGTTGTAGCGCGACTAGGTTTGCTCTTTCAAAGTCGGCGAGTCGACCCTCGTAGTCGACATGCATTTCGCGGGCGACCCTCACGGTGACCCCATCCAGCGAGCCTGCCGAGGTGCCTGCTGACGGGCAGACCAACGGGTTCTCGATGCCTAGATAATTCGTGCGATAGGAGATGCACTCTTCGGTCGAAAAGCCCTGGCTATACTTCCCTCTGGACATGACATGTTCAACGTATCCTTTGATGACACCATTCATCCTTTCGAACGGCATCATGCTGTGCAGGAACGTCGGCCCGAGTTGGATGATATCCTCCATGATATGGACCAGCAGATGCACCATAACATCGAAGAATGCGGGTGGGAAGTACATATCAAGCTCACATAGTATCACCACGATCTCTTCCTGTAGCCTTCTGAGTTGCCTCACGCCAATCGACTTCTGAGAGATGACATCGAAAAATTTGCATAGGACAAATAGCATTTCACGGACGTGCGCGTCCATGATCCCACGGATTGCAACTGGAATTATCTGCATCATCAGCACGTGACAGTCGTGAGACTTCATCCCGCTGAACTTCTGCTTCGCTGGTTCTAGGTATCTGCTTATCTTCCCCACAGAATCAGAAGGAAGTTTTACTCCTAGGAGGCGGTGAAAAACTGCTCGATCTCCTCGACTTAGAGTGAAGCATGCGAGAGGGTAGTCATTTCCGGTCTTCTTGGCCTTTTGCCTTTGGCGACGACTTTACGTGTCTGCTTCGCCTCATCATCATCATCATCATCATCATCATCATCATCATCATTAGCGTGAAGCTCTGCACGATGCCCATAGATTTCAAGTCCGCCCTTGCTTTCGCCCATCTTTGGTCCTCTACGGCATGTTGAGCAGGGTACCAAGCAGACTCTCGCACACGTTCTTCGTGATATGCATGACATCAAGGCTGTGAGGCACACGGTGGATCTTCCAAGACGGCAAGTCCCGTAAAACAGACCTCGCTTTCCATACCTTCGCCAGCTCTGGGCGCCTTTCGCTTTCGGCTTTGGCGCCTTTTGCTTCTTTCCCAAAGAAGGCAGTCTTTCCAATTTTGCAACAGCTCGTCTATTTCCTCGCCGCTCCTTGTACACGGGCGTTTTCAGGGTTCGGTTTCACCATCGAACAGATCCTTGCGTTTCCTCCACGGGTCATCGTCGCGAAGCCACCTTCGATGTCCCATGAACACGGTTTTCGAAGACCCGAGATCTCTATCTAGCTGGCGTCGTTGTGTAATCCATGCACCTTACGCATCCGTAAAATCCGTGGACTACCTGCCCGCGAGATATCCGTAATCGAGATAGTCGTGCACCGTCGTGAGCGGTCACGGCTCTCATAGGGAAATATTTTTTCTCTGCGGCCCCACGTATTGGTGGCGTTTTCCACAGCGTGTCTAGCTCCTCCTTCAGCAGCCCCAGATATAGATTGATGTCGTTCCCTGGTTGTGTCGGCCCTTCAATTAGCATACTCATGTGAAAGTACTTCCTCTTCATGCACAACCAGGGGGGAAGGTTGTACATCCACACAAACACAGGCCAGGTGCTATGTGTGCTTCTCTGGCTGCCAAACGGATTGACTCCATCGGTGCTCTCGCCCAGCACGATGTTCCTTGGATCGTTCCAAAATTCAGGGTATACGAAGTTCAACCCTGTCCACAGGCTCGCATCCTTAGGGTGACTCGGCATCTTGTCTTTTTATTTATCTCCGGATCATTTCCATCATCTTCCCGCTTCTTCTCCTCCCTATCCGGCGTGCCAACGTAGGAGCTTTGCTACCTTAGGGTCCGCGAAATACCGCTTCTGACGAGGAGTGATCGGAAAGTACTACACCGATTTTCGAGGAGCTTTCTTCCTCTTCTTGTATCGAGTGACGCCAAGACACCAGGACATATGGTAGACTCCGCGTGCTCGTCCCGATAAATGATGCAATTGTTCATGCACACATGGTATTTCACGTGCGGTAAATCCAAAGGACACACGATTTTCTTTGCCACCTCGAAACTGGTCGGGCACTTGTTCCCCTTGGGAAGACGTTCGTGCCAGAATGACATGTTCTCGTCGAAGCATGCGTCGGTCATTTTTTGTTTTACCTTCATCTCCAGAGCCATGAGCGTTACTTTCAGGCAGGTATACTCGGGCCTGCATCCTTCATACAATGGAGTAACCGCGTCTATCTCCAGTTGATCCAGCTTGGCTTTCTCTCGGGCGGCAGCTCTTGCGTTATCCGTCTGCTTGTGAAGCAGCTCTTGAATATGAGGGTCCTGGACCCAGCCTCCATCGTCGTCTGCTCCGGCATCTTCATCTTCATGATCATATCCTCCGTCTTGATCTTCCTCATCATCATGTACGACATCTTCTACATGATGATTGTGTACATCATCACCGTCGTGATCATGTCCTGGAGATTCTTCGTCTTCTCGCCCGCCCTCGCCGTGGTGGTTGTCTTGTTGCCCTTCCTCATTTCTTGCCCGGCCCCCATGGACGACTTCATAGGCATCTTCATCACCTTGCCACCGATAGCCATCCATGAAACCACGCAAGAGCAGGTGGTCCCGCACCTGCCCGGAATCCGGGTCCACAATAAGGCTCTTCAGCTTGCATCTTCGACACGGACATCTTATCTCCGTCTCGTTCTTTTGAAGCATCTCGGCCTTCATGAGCTCAAAAACCTATTCACGATGCCTTCGGTCATCGTATGCGGACCATGGTCGCTGCAAGGGTAGAGCAAAACGATATTATAGAACCAAGAAAAAATTTGGCATGACCTTCCCTAAAAATAGGACCAAAGAATGCATAGTGCCAAAATTCTACTTGAAACGGAAATGAATCAACATTTCGGCAAAATATTGGCAACTATCGCATTTCAAATACCGGTACTGCAAACACAAACATATATGCAACACCACAAACACAAGCAACACCACAAACATACATAGATCTAGCTAGGCCACAAAAGTGCATGTGCACGTTGTTGGAGCGAGCTAGGGAGAAAAAAGTAGATCTACATCATGAAGATAGCTTTCCCTTACTTACCTATCAAAAAAGGTAATTTCACCACTTAATTTTGATGAATCTATGGTGGAAATGAGGTGAGGAGGCGGAGGCAGCCGAGACAAGCTTGGAGGAGGAGGTGGAGAGAATGAAGTGGGGAAAGTGAGTGGGTAGGTGGGCTGTCCAAAATATCTTGTTGGTCCCAGGTTACTAATGGCGCACCACCACAAAATGCGCCATTAGTAATCCTGGTTACAAATGGCGCCGGCAGGTGGTGCGCCATTAGTACTTTGCAAAAAGTAAAAAAACATATGTATACTAATGGCGCACTATGGAGAAGTGCGCCATTAGTAGTTTAAACTAGTAATGGCGCACTTTGGCATAGTGCGCCATTAGTAGGTTTGCAAAAAAGTAAATATATATATATATATATACTAATGGCGCACTGTCTTGGTCGTGCGCCATTACTAGTTCTAACTAGTAATGGCGCACTTTGCCATCCTGCTCCATTAGTTTGTATGGAAAAATGGGAAAAAAATCAATAGTAGTGGCGCACCTTGAGCACGGTGCGCCATTAGTGTCTTCCACACTAATTGCGCACGAGCAACCGGTGCGCCATTAGTATATAGTAGTGGCGCACTATTTACCTGGTGCGCCATTAGAATCAGTCCTATCTATAGCCCTTTTCCTAGTAGTGCTACGTTCCCATTAGTTCGGCTAGGGCATAAAGGGAGCACCTCTGCGATTGTTACTGCCGGGTCATCCAAATGTGTACCTCAGACTGGGTGAAGCCGAAAGCTAGCGTTCTTAAGGGAATATTCGGTCGGTGAACTAAAGGTGTTTTTGCATTCGTTCCATCGTGAACCCCCAGAGGCTATACACATTGTGATTTCTTCATCACAGTCTAGACATGCACATCGATACATGCACACCCAGGGAAAGGAACCCTTAACGGAACTATTCTCTCTGGAAGATGTTTCTTACAATTTTAATGCAATATAACATAACTAGTCGGATACAACTTGTCTGTTTAAGCAACTATGACCCCTACGCCTGGTCACACATACCCCGGTTTATTTTGCCGCTCAGGTATTCGGAAAACACTCCGCACCTTCGGGTCGAGAGATCGAAGTGAAAAGGTCGGCCATGACAATCGTTTTACAATCCAGCTACAAGGAAAGTACATAGTCACTTAGGACTCAAAAACTTCCTCCTCTATACCGTCCAACAAGCGGTCTAACTTACAATCCTGTTGGGAATATCTAGCGGCCACCTGTACTTGGTCATATACTAAACTAACAGGAATTTCTTCCCCATTTGACCCTAGCGGTCTGACCCGGGCAATGTGATTTGGATCCAGCTTGGTATACCGCGCTTTCACCATGGCCCAGGCCTCTCGCGCACCCTCCCGGCAGGCCGATATCTTCCATAGTCGGATACGTCGTCGCGCTCCCTTGAACAGCTTTACAAGCTCCTGCATACTCCCTGGAGGGGAGGCGGATGGCCATAAGGCCTTGGCTACACTCCGCATTGCCTGCAAGCTTTCTCGTGCAATTGAGACAACCCTTGCAGAAGATCACTTGATGATCCGGACACCTCCTCTTCGGGACGGCCCGTCAACATACCTGCAATCATAGTTATATCAGCTACTTTACCTCCAAACTGTTATAAGGTAAATTCAGCCACGTACTGAATATGCCGCCTTGCAGCTTTTTATTCTCCTTCACGGAGTCGGCTAGCTGGGCCCGCACATATTTCAGTTCTTCGCCCAGTTTGGTGTTTGAATCCTGGAGTTTGTTTTTCTCCTCTCTAACTCGTATCAGAACAAGCTCGCCTGCGGCATATAGTCTTTTTGCCTCTTTCTCTCCCGCTTGAGCAGTTTCAACTTCTCTTCCAGTTGATCTGATGATCCTATTATGAGATAAGCAATAGTATTAGCACAGTTGGTATATAATTGTTATTCCTCGACGGAGGGGAACATTACAGAGGATGCCTTCTTGGACTTATTCAGTTCGGCAGTAGCAGCATTTAGCTGTGTCCGACACTGCTCCAGTTCCTGAGCTAGCAGGTTGTTCTTCTCCATAAGAACCTGGTCATACAACGATCCTTAAATCACTTGTGCCAACTGCTTTCAGTCTCGGGGGCTACTAACATGTGGTTATCCTATTCGGACAAAAGAAACCTTACCTGCACATCCGTTAAATACTGCTTTGTGGCTCTGCCCAGCCCATCTCGAGCAGCTCGGATGTATGCGTCAGCCGAGCTGAAGGCATCAAACACATCTTTTGAGAAGCCAAGGTCCCGTAAAACAGCCCTCTGGCGCCGATGATTCATGGTGCTCTCCACTTCCGAGTTGGTGACGGACATATCTTCCGATCCCTCGGCCGAAGGACAGTCCGGTGACATTCCCGTATCGGCCCCCGTCTCTCCGGCAGGGTCTGCAACCCGGCTGTTGGGAGTACGACTGGCCAAATTCCCGGACATAGTTTGGCGAACCTTTTTCCTGATACAGGACAAACATAACAGTCACAGATGGATGTGACTACTAAAGTATACTTTCAAATCCATACCTCTTTGACGAAGGCCCGACCGTGTCTTCACCGATCTTCCTTTTAGAGGCCTTGCTCGGCGCAGGAGCCACTCTCTTTGGAGTCGCCCCCGGGGTAGCATAACGTGCCGAGCGCCTCCCCTTTGGAGCATGAGACAGTGCGGTGGGTGAGGCAGTGCGAGGAAACTCTTTCAGGGGGGATTTCTCCTGATGACTTACGTGGGAAGCAGGAGGAAGACCAGGATAATCGGCGATAATGGCCACTTTCGTGCCATCGTAGCTCGCCTGGTAAAACACCCTTCCACTAGTACCACGAATATATCCAGGTCCTCTTCAAACCGAGGATCAAGCTCCCGGTTGTGGTTCTCTGGCTGTGGGGCGGGGCTGTGAAGCCCCTCGGTGATCTTTCGCCAGTGCTGTTATAAATAGACGGATTAAGAATTCATTAAAGATGACTTGGAAAGCGGAATGAGTAAAAGCAGAGGGGCCAGGACTTACCCAGCTGGGAGAGTCATACATAGAGTACCCATCTCTGCGCTTGATGCGAAGGAATTCCTCCTCCTCCCCTTTAAACAGCCCGGCCAGTATCTTTACCAGAGCGGCGGGGGTGTCCGGACCTTTCCGACCACAGCGGGAGGTGTCGTCCTCCCCATTATAGTGCCACATTGGAAGCCCTCTGTATTGAAGTGGCTGAACCCCTCACACTATTAACGTCGCCATTACCTCAACCATTGTTAATCCGGACTGGGCGAGCGTCTTTATCTTGCTCATGAGCAGACCAACTTCCGCTCTGTCATCCTCTTCAAGACTCCGGGGACGCCAACTGTGGCGTTTCATTAGCGGAACGCTTGCAAATTTGGGAAGACCCTTCCGAACTGGATCGGGAAGTGCGACGTCCTCAATGTAGAACCATTCGGAAGGCCATTCTTCAGATGCCTTCCTTGGTGTGCCGGACAGGTATCCGGTATCGGTGATGCGCCATATTTCGCCTCCGCCTGTCGGTGTCAAAACCGGCGGATGTCGGGTAGGGGGTCCCAAACTGTGCGTCTAAGGCGGATGGTAACAGGAGGCGGGGGACACAATGTTTACCCAGGTTCGGGCCCTCTCGATGGAGGTAATACCCTACTTCCTGCTTGATTGATCTTGATGATATGAGTATTACAAGAGTTGATCTACCACGAGATCGTAGAGGCTAAACCCTAGAAGCTAGCCTATGGTTATGATTGTCCTCGTCCTATGGACTAAACCCTCCGGTTTATATAGACACCGGAGGGGGCTAGGGTTACACAGAGTCGGTTACAAGGGAGGAGATCTAAATATCCTAATGGCCAAGCTTGCCTTCCACGCAAAGGAGAGTCCCGTTCGGACACGGGACGAAGTCTTCAATCTTGTATCTTCATAGTCCAACAGTCCGGCCAAAGTATATAGTCCGGCAGTCCGAGGACCCCCTAATCCAGGACTCCCTCAGTAGCCCCTGAACCAGGCTTCAATGACGATGAGTCCGACGCGCAGATTGTCTTCGGCATTGCAAGGCGGGTTCTTCCTCCGAATACTCCATAGAAGATTTTGAACACAAGGATCGTGTCCGGCTCTGCAAAACAAATTCCACATACCACCGCAGAGAGTATAAAATTTCCACAAATCTAATCTGCTGACAACATGACATCATGCCGTGGTCCGGTCATTATTCAAACCGTTTTTCTCAACCAGCTACTGCACATATTGCGAGGCGGTTTTCTTGGCACGTCTTGTCGAAGCAGAGATCATTTCCCCTTATCACGGGATTCTCATCAATACGGGTGTGGGTAACCCAACCTCACCATTAATCACGACGCTTGGGGAATAAGCGAGTTTACCAGGCAGGTGAGTAGGCGCACAGTTTCCCCCGCCCCTATAAATGAACAAGGACTTCTCTTTTTCACCCACGCCTTCTTCTTTCCTGCCCATCCATTCTCGCGCGCTCGAGCTCCAGCGCCCAAGTTCGCATTTTCTCCGCAAAACCACTACAAACATGTCCGGAGCGGGAGGCAAGTGGATGGTCTCCTCCGTTACGGAGGGGGAAATTACGAAGCTCCGGGAAGCCGGATACCTAACCGCAGATATCGCGCATCGGATCCCCGACGCGGGGTAGATCGTCCCTACTCCAGAACCTCACGAGAGGGTCCTATTCCTTACCCACTTCTTCCGAGGACTGGGATTTCCCCTCCACCCATTCGTCCGCGGGCTCATGTTTTACTATGGGCTAGATTTCCATGATCTGGCCCCCAATTTCATCCTCAACATCTCGGCGTTTATCGTCGCGAAAGTAGGCCTTCCTTCGCATCAAGCCCCACTTCGGCCTATGCCTGAAGACCTTCAATGTGAAACCAAAGGTGGTGGTCGGACAGCAGGCGGAGTGCGGAGGCACCATGGTGGGCAGAATGCCCAACGTCACCTGGCTCGAAGGCTCCTATGTGGAGACCGTGAAGGTGTGGCAATCGGGGTGGTTCTACATCACCGTGCCACGCGACACCAACTGGGTGGCGGCCCCCGAATTTCGATCCGGCATCCCCATGCGGCTCACCTCCTGGAAAGAGAAGGGCCTGTCCTGGGGTTCGTCGGTGGAGCTGACCGGACTACAAAAATGTGTCAAGAATATGATAAGCAAGAAAATCAAGCTTGTCAACATGGTCCAGGTCATGCTCTTCCGCCGAATCCTCCCGTGTCAAAGACGGGCATTCAATATGTGGGAGTTTGACCCGGCCGAGCACCAGATGCTGCGAGAGCTTTTTGACACGACGCACAAGGACGTCTGGAAGGTGCTGTTCAAGGGCGCCGAGGTACCTCCTCCCCTTACCGAGGATCGCGGACTCAGCGCAAAGCGCCCTGCCAATCTGGTAAGTCTTTTATATCTCATAAGATGTTTCTTTCCCCCATATAATCATGCGTGGGATCTAAGCCTCCATGCCATTTAACAGGACTGGGTGGCGACAGCGGAGCAGATCGACTGTCCAGCCCCCCTGCCCGAAGATCCAGCAGATGCTCTCCTAACGGAGATGCTGGTTCCAGCGCCTTATGAGGCGCCGGAGAAGAAGGCCAAGAAGAAGGCCACGAGGACTAGGAAAGGTCTCCGGCGCAAGGTTATATCGGACTCATCATCCGAAAACAGCAAGGAACACTCCTCCCACGAAGACGAGGAGTAGGAAGAGGAAAGTTCTCCCCCCCCCCCAGCCGAGGGGGGGGGACAGGAAAAGGGAGGCCGCCCCATCAGGGGAGGCCGAACGGTCCAAGAAGGGAAGGACCCTCCTTCCGGACTGCTCCACGACGGCCGCTTTCAACGACGAGGAGTGGTTACCCAGGGACAAGCCCCTGGCAAAGTCGTGAGCATCCGGATACCATAATAGTTCTTGGTATGTTTTATTTTATTGCTTCTTATCACGCCGAACATGATTATGCAGTCCATCCCGAGCCCATATCGACGTATCTTCTTCGGATGATTCTTTGGGCTCGTCGGATATGAACATCGATTCAGTCCCGACCGCCTCCTCCCCCGCCCTACGGACGACGCCGAGGTGTTGTCTCAAAGGGCACTGAACCAAGGGGAGACAGTTCCGGAGGTGCCCCAAGGCGACATTCGGTAGGGCACACGAGGGCAAGACTCCGGCCCTAACGTCGGGGCAGCAAGTCTAGCCTCAGAATCTGCTGGAAACCTCCAGTGGTTCCGGATTCTGTCAGGCAACCCCTTGCTACGGGGGGCAAGCCGTCTGTGCCGATGGCCTCTGTCCATCTAGAGGCATCGGACAACTTGCTGGAAGCGCTTCGCGGCGCTTCCATTGATGAAGAGCACCGCACTGTTATGAGTGCGGTGGTCAAGAAGGTTCAGTCCGCCAAAAGCGGACTGACTGAAGCCTGTGCCAGCCTCCTAACAGGCTTTGAGGTAAGTAATCAAATTATAAGAAAATGTTACAGCATAGTTAGTAGCCCATGATGCTCTGTTTGGCGTTCGCGAAGAAAGGCCGAATAGAGGATCAAATAACAATCGCAGGAGTCCAATCAGAATATGTCTATGTGAATAAGCAGGCTTCACTGCTGGCCGCTGCCGCTCGTACTGCGGAGGTCGCCGCACTGAACCGGGACCTTGAGCGGTCCAAGGAAGGGCTCGGCCTTACCAAGAGGCAGCTCGAAGAGAACAAAGGTAAGTGATACCCCGTCTGTATATTGATAAAGAAAAATGTGGTTGTTGAATAATAGGATCGTCATGAATTTTTCTAGTTGCCACGATTGAAGTGGCGGCCCTGAAGAAGGCGCTGTCCGAGGTTGAAGACAAAGCAGCTAAGGAGCGCATCGAGCGAGAGAAGCAAGAGGCCCGAGTCGGCGAGGTGCAGCAAGAGCTTCATGCTTTCGTCAAGAAATACGAGTCCTTGGAGTGTGACTCTAAGACGCAAGGGTCCGAGCTTGCGAAGGCCCTCGAAAACGCACAACATGCCAAGGCCGAAGCTCAAAAGGCCCTCCAGGAGATTCAGGCGGTTAAGAAGATAGCGGCGGGTAAGGCATTCATTATGCAAAGCAAGCATGTGAAGGAAACTTTCGTTTTACTTACCCGAGTTCAGAGGTCTCCATGAGCGTTCGCAGATCTACCCCGCAGTGTGTCGGATGCCGTGGAGTTCTACCGGGCCGAGGAGGGGAGCTCGACGGAGAAGTTGTTCTGGTCTCAGTATACTGGGACCGAACATCCTATGCCGTTGAGCAACCAGTTGAAGCAACTGGTCGAGCTTCACACGGCGGCCAAATAGGCCATGAAGGGTCTTATAGTCCGGATGTGGCCTAGCGAGCCCCTGCCTGGTAGATACTTCGGTCTGGTAAGGTGGCTTGTGAATGCCTGCCCACGGTTTGAAGTCATAAAGCGGTCCATCTGCACTGAGGGTGCGCGCAGGGCCTTTGCCCGGGCAAAAGTGCACTGGGCAAAGATGGACGCCGAAAAGCTGGTGAAGGAAGGGCCGCTGGAGGGCAAGGAGCATCGCCACCCCGAAAAGTACTATGAAAGTGTCCTGAAGGGTGCTCGCCTTGTGGCAGGGGAATGTGCTAAGGATGTAATATTTGAATGATCCTGTAAGGGTGCTTGCTAAGGATGTAATATCATGTGATCCTGTAATATGAAACGAGCTCATCTGCGCTATGCAACGCTTGTTAATTTAAAATATTACCTTATGTGCGGCCATTTATAAAATCTGAGAGTTGGCCAGTCGTCGGCTTCTGCCCCGATGTAACTAGTACTGAGGTGTTCGGGATAAACATGAGCACTCTTTATCCCAATTTTGGGTCCTTCGAAGGAGGTGTTCAAAGACAACGAACCAGGCAATCGGACTATAAAGCTTTATCACTCTCACTTAGCCATAGAAGTCTACAATTTTAAATTTTGGCGAAGCCCCTAGTATTTGGAAGGCCGAATTTGAGGAGCTATATACGCCTAAATCGGACAAGGCCGACTCCTCGCCCAAAGCGGAAGGAGTCTTTAAGGACTTGAGACCTCTCGAACAGCGACCAGCTCTCGCCTCATCATGACAGTCAGTTTTCGGCTTTCTCTCGAGGTGCTCGTCCGAAGAACCTGGACACAATCGCAGTAGTTCTCCCAGTGCTACCTTAGCCGATATAGCAGAACGTAAGGTACCAAAACATGGGAGCCGGGCAAACCCAACTATTGACCCAAGACGTGATTCGGAGCTGATGCATATAATGCTATAAGTTTGGGGTGCCGCACTGTCGAAAGTGTTCGGACTTTTCACGTCGTATTATGGGGTACACTGAAGCCCCTGGCGCACTGGTAGGCTAACACTATGCATTGTTATTTAAATAATATGTCAAAGCGTACGGATACAAGTAGTCCAATAAGCAAAAAATAGGACTATTTGACATGTCCTATCCAAGGGCAAGCTGCGTATGGGTATGTAAAACAGGTATATCGATCGTTATCAGAGACCACCTGGGGATTCCCTTGTACGTCAGAGCGTCTTGCTTCCTTGGTATTTCTTTCCCGTAATGGGTCCAATGATCAGGCTGTCGGAAAGAGCTTCTAGAGAGTGGGGTCCTGAAAGAGAGAAAATGATAAAGATGTACGGGCCCTGAGGCGGTTGAGCCGCATTGTGGGTCGTGCCTCCGCCTGTGCCCATGGTATCTTGAGTGCGTAATCATGTACGGCGACACAAATTTCGCCGCTTTACTGGGACTAGGATGGAGGCCGAATTGCTAGGAGAGCTCTGAACGTGCCTGACAATCCTGTTGCAGGGTACTCCGGATTCGCTTGAAGGTGTCCGGTGGCTTCTTCGCCGAATTGGCGGTTGTCCTCAGAAGGCTGCTTTGTACTTCCGCTGCGAGGGCCGCAGTGTGCTCCTCTGTGCGGAGCGAGCGTTCTGTGTTTCCATTAACTGTTATAACCCCGCAAGGTCAGGGCATTTTGAGCTTGAGGTATGCATAATGCGGTACGGCATTGAATCTAGAAAATGCGGTTCATTTGTGTAGTGCGTGATAGCCACTACAGAAGGGGATGATAATGAAGATTAATTCCTCGTTGCGGAAGTTTTCCGGAGATCTGAAGACCACTTCCAGTGTGATTGAGCCTGTGCAACAGGACTCTACACCTGGTATGACACCTTTGAAGGTGGTTTTTGTGGGTTTGATCCTTGAGGGGTCTATACCCATTTTGCGCACTGTATCCCGATAGAGTAGGTTCATGCTGCTGCCACCGTCCATAAGGACTCGAGTGAGGTGAAATCCGTCAATGATGGGATCAAGGACCAATGCGGCAGAACCGCCATGACGATTACTGGTGGGATTGTCCCTGCGATCGAAAGTGATCGGACAAGAGGACCATGGGTTGAACTTTGGGGCGACTGGCTCCATCGCATAGACGTCCCTTAGTGCACGCTTCCGTTCCCGCTTGGGAACATGGGTTGCGTATATCATGTTCACCGTTTTCACATGTGGAGGAAACTTCTTCTGTCCTCCTGTGTTCGGCGGTCGGGGCTCCTCCTCGTCGTTGCTATGCAGCCCCTTTTCCTTGTTTTCGGCATTCAACTTGCCGGCCTGCTTGAACACCCAGCATTCTCTGTTGGTGTGATTGGCTGGCTTATTGGGGGTGCCGTGAATTTGACACGAGCGATTGAGTATGCGGTCCAAACTGGACGGGCCCGGATTGCTTCTTTTGAACGGCTTTTTCCGCTGACCGGATTTAGAGCCACAGAATCCGACATTGACTGTCGTGTATTCGGCGTTGTCGCCGTTGTTGCGGCGCTTGTGTCTATTGCGACGTGGTCGGCCGTTGCTAACTTTGGCATCTGAATTGCCAGGATTTCTTGATGTGTTATTGCTGCGAGCCAGCCAGCTGTCTTCGCCCGCGCAAAAGCGGTTCATGTGTGTCGTGAGGGCTGCCATGGACTTCGGCTCCTCTTGGCCGAGGTGTCTGGCGAGCCACTCGTCACGAATGTTATGCTTAAATGCTGCTAAGGCCTCGGCATCCGGACAGTCAACAATTTGGTTCTTTTTAGTTAGGAACCGGGTCCAGAATTTCCTAGCCGATTCCCCTGGCTGCTGGGTTATGTGACTCAAGTCATCAGCATCCAGTGGTCGCACATAAGTGCCCTAGAAGTTGTCAAGGAATGCGCCTTCCAGATTCTCCCAACTGCCAATGGAGTTTGCTGGCAAGCTATTCAGCCAATGCCGAGCCGATCCTTTGAGTTTTAGTGGGAGGTACTTGATGGCATGTAGATCGTCACCGCGGGCCATGTGGATGTGGAGGAGGAAATCTTCAATCCATACCGCAGGGTCTGTTGTACCATCATATGATCCAATGTTCACGGGTTTAAATCCTTTTGGGAATTCGTGATCCATCACTTCATCAGTGAAGCATAGGGGGTGTGCGGCACCACTGTGCTGGGCTATGTCATGACGTAGTTCATACGTGTCTTGTCTGCTGCATTCAGCCCGGCCGGATTTGCTTTTAGTATATCCAGCGTGACGATCATCGTCATTCGCTAGGGCGTGCCCCCATGATTCGTAGATCGACCTTGTATGTCCTGCTTTGTTTTCCAATACGTTTCGCAGGTCCTGCGTGTTGCCCCGGGCCTTGTTGTTTTTGTTTGACTGGCGATGGGGTGCGGGCTGGACTTCAGGTTGATATGTCGTTCTGTCTCGGCCACGGGGTGGCCGATCAGCCGCATCATACGCTCGTAGTGTGGGGTTTATTGCTTCCTCCTCGACTTGGGGTAGCAAAATGCGCTTTGGGTAACTCTTGGTTGGGCACTCTAGTTCGTATTCTTCGGCCACCAGGACCTCGATCCATCTCTCCGCTAGCAGATCTTGATCAGCTCGAAGCTGTTGTTGCTTTTTCTTTAGGCTATTTGTTGTGGCTATAATCCTCTGATTCTCCGTCTGCTGCCTGTTCCTGAGGGCTAGCTTGCCCATCCTCCTGCTCGAGGCCTGGCTGGAGGGTATTGTCTTCGTCTACGGCACTATCTGGAGCGTTATTGTCTCTTGTGCCGGTATCGCTGCTTTTGCTATGGCGGGACATAGAGCGGTGCTGCTGACGCCGGTGCTTGGATTGCTTCTTGGAGGGATTATCCTCCGTTGCCTTATTGCCATCGCCTTCTTTGGTGGTGTCCACCCTGTATTTATCATATGATGAGGTGGCAGTCCAGCACCCTGTGGGTGGTGGTTCCTGTTCGTTTCCTGCATTGTCGTCCATACCGTCGATGTCTTCGGAGCCGAAATCGAGCATGTCGGTTAAGTCGTCGACAGTGGCTATTAAGTGGGTGGTGGGTGGGGAACGAATTTCTGCATCGTCCGCATCCCACTCCAGCCGGACATAGTTCGGCCAAGGGTCTCCTGACAAGGAGAGAGACCTTAATGAGTTTAGCACGTTGCCCAGGGGCGAGTGCTGAAAGATATCCGCGGAGGAAAACTCCATAATCGGTGCCCAATCAGGTTCGATAGGCACGGACATAGGCGGTTCGGAGCCCGTGACCGGGGACGAATTTGAGTGTCCGACAACACAGGTCTCATAGGAGGTGAAATCAGCGTTCGGCTCTATCGCCGCTGAGAGCGCAGCCTCCGTGGCGGGGTCCATCCACCCGTCCTCGGACGGCGCGATCTGCTCCGGATTGAGGGCCGGAGTGGCCACAGGTGTGATCTCCCGAACACCGTCCGATGCTAGAGCTAAGACATGCTCATTGTAACTGTGCGGCGCACCTGGTATGGGCTCGAATCCGTCGAAGATAAAGTCTCTGTGGATGTCGGCAGTATAGTTCAAGCTTCCGAATCTGACCTGATGGCCAGGGGCGTAACTCTCGATCTGCTCCAGATGGCCAAACGAGTTGGCCCGCAGTACGAAGTTGCCGAATACGAAGATCTGTCCGGGGAGGAAAACCTGACCCCGGGTCGCATCGTTGCCGATGATCGAAGGGGCCATCAAGCCTTTATCATGACGGCATAGTTGAACTCTCAATGAAAGCACCAATGTCGGTGTCAAAACCGGCGGATCTTGGGTAGGGGGTACCGAACTGTGCGTCTAAGGCGGATGGTAACAAGAGGTGGGGGGACACAATGTTTACCCAGGTTCGGGCCCTCTCGATGGAGGTAATACCCTACTTCCTGCTTGATCTTGATGATATGAGTATTACAAGAGTTGATCTACCACGAGATCGTAGAGGCTAAACCCTAGAAGCTATCCTATGGTTATGATTGTCCTCGTCCTACGGACTAAACCCTCCGGTTTATATAGACATTGGAGGGGGCTAGGGTTACACACAGTCGGTTACAAGGGAGGAGACCTACATATCCGAATTTCCAAGCTTGCCTTCCACACAAAAGAGAGTCCCGTCCGGACACGGGACGAAGTCTTCAATCTTGTATCTTCATAGTCCAACAGTCCGGCCAAAGTATATAGTCCGGCAGTCCGAGGACCCCCTAATCCAAGACTCCCTCACCGCCCACTTCAAATATTGACCCCTCGTGGTTGCGTGGGACAAGAGAGAACAACTTTCTCCATAGTTCAAAATGGGCCTCAATACCCAGAAATAGTTCGCATAAAGCAACATAACCCGCAATGTGCAGGATAGAGGCGGGAGTAAAGTTGTGCAGTTGGAGGCCATAATATTCCAGAAGCCCTCGGAGGAATGGATGAATTGGAAATCCGACGCCTCTTAGCAGATAAGGGACGAAACACACTCGCTCAACCCCCGGATGGATTGGGGAAGGCCTCCGCCTAGGTCTCGCCATTACAGGAGGCCAACCCTGCTCGAACAGGGACCAAATTGCCAATTGAACGTGGGACACAGAGCACCTCTCCCACTCGCCTTTCTCTGGGTCGGGATGGGAGGAGGAGCTGGGAATGCTAGCCGTGTTGGAATGGTCTTTCCTAGCAATCTCTGAGGATTTTCTCCGCGTGGTGCCGAATGGATATGAGATCCAATCTCTTTAAATAGACACTCTTTCTTGCATGGCCGGGGTGTTATTTGCAAAAAATACCCTGACCTTCCACATTCGTTCGACACGTGGAAGCTGAAGTCATCGATGCATAGAAGCCGAGTGGTGCGACATTGAATTAAAAGCCGAATACATTACTTGGAAGTCATCGGAGGAGAAACCCGCCTTGGAATGCCGAAGACAATCTGCACGCCGAACACCTCGTCATTGAAGCCTGGTTCAGGGGCTACTAAGGGAGTCTTGGACTAAGGGGTCCTCGGGCGTCCGACCTGTTAGCCATGGGCCGGACTGATGGGCTGTGAAGATACGAAGACCGAAGACTGCACCCGTGTCCGGATGGGGCTCTCCTTCGCATGGAGGGCAAGCTTGGCGATCAAATGTGTAGATTCCTTTCTTTGTAACCGACCTGGTGTAAACCCTAGATCCTCCCAGTGTCTATATAAACCGAGGACTTAGTCCGGAGGGGTGGAGAGTCATAACCATAGTCATACAAGCTAGACCTCTAGGGTTTAGCCATTACGATCTCGTGGTGGATCAACTCTTGTAACACTCATATTCATCAAGCTGAATCAAGAAGGAAGTAGGGTATTACCTCCATAGAGAGGGCCCAAACCTGGGTAAACATCATGTCCCCTGTCTCCTATTACCATCGACCTTAGACGCACAGTTCGGGACCCCCTACCCGAGATCCGCCAGTTTTGACACTGATAGTAGGCGCGCCCCCACCCTCATGGACAGGGTGTGGGCCCCCTGGCCTTGATTCTTTCGCCAGTATTTTCCATTAATTCCAAAAATATTCTCCGAGAAGTTTCAGGTCATTCCGTCAACTTTTATTTCTACACAAAAATAACACCATGGCAATTCTGCTGAAAACAGCGTCAGTCCAGGTTAGTTCCATTCAAATCATGCAAGTTAGAGTCCAAAACAAGGGCAAAAGAGTTTGGAAAAGTAGATACGATGGAGACGTATCAACTCCCCCAAGCTTAAACCTTTGCTTGTCCTCAAGCAATTCAGTTGAACAACTGAAAGTGATAAAGAAAAACTTTTACAAACTCTGTTTGCTCTTGTTGTTGTAAATATGTAAAGCCAGCATTCAAGTTTCCAGCAAAGATTATGAACTAACCATATTCACAATAACATTTAGGTCTCATGTTTACTAATATCAATGACATAATCAACTAGCGAGCAATAATAATAAATCTCGGATGACAACACTTTCTCAAAACAATCATAATATGATACAACAAGATGGTATCTTGCTAGCCCTTTCTGAGACCGCAAAACATAAATGCAGAGCACCTATGAAGATCAAGGACTGACTAAACATTGTAATTCATGGTGAAAGAGATCCAGGCATAATCATACTCAATATAAACTAATAGTAATGCATGCAAATGATAGCGATGCTCTCCAACTGGTGGTTTTTAATCAAAGGAGGATGACTCAACATAAAAGTAAATATATAGGCCCTTCGCAGAGGGAAGCTGGGATTTGTAGAGGTGCCAGAGCTTGAGTTTTGAAATAGAGATAAATAATATTTTGAGCGGCATACTTTTATTGTCAACATAACAACCGAGAGATATCGATATCTTCCATGCTACACACCTTATAGGCGGTTCCCAAATAGAATGGTAAAGTTTATACTCCCCCACCACCAACAAGCATCAATCCATGGCTGTCCCAAAACAACGGGTGCCTCAAACTAACAACAGTCCTGGGGGAGTTTTGTTTGCAATTATTTTCAACTGATTTGAGCGTGGGACAGGGCATCCCAGTGACCAGCCATTTTCTCGTGAGTGAGGAGCGGAGTCCACTCCTCTTGAGAATAACCCGCCTAGCATGGAAGATACAGACAACCCTAGTTGATAAATGAGCTATTCGAGCATACAAAACAGAATTTCATTTGAAGGTTTAGAGTTTGGCACATACAAATTTACTTGGAACGGCAGGTAGATACCGCATATAGGTGAAGGAAATATGCCCTAGAGGCAATAATAAAGTTATTATTTATTTCCTCATATCATGATAAATGTTTATTATTCATGCTAGAATTGTATTACCCGGAAACATGATACATGTGTGAATACATAGACAAACATAATGTCACTAGTATGCCTCTACTTGACTAGCTCATTAATCAAAGATGGTTATGTTTCCTAACCATAGACATGTGTTGTCATTTGATTAACGGGATCACATCATTAGGAGAATGATGTGATTGACTTGACCCATTCCATTAGCCTAGCACTTGATCGTTTAGTATATTGATATTGCTTTCTTCATAACTTATACAAAGTTCCTACAACTATGAGATTATGCAACTCCGGTTTACCGGAGGAACACTTTGTGTGCTACCAAACGTCACAACGTAACTGGGTGATTATAAAGGTGCTCTATAGGTGTCTCCAAAGGTACATGTTGGATTGGCGTATTTTGAGATTAGGTTTTGTCACTCTGATTGTCGGAGAGGTATCTCTGGGCCCTCTCGGTAATACACATCACTTAAGCCTTGCAAGCATTGTAACTAATGAGTTAGTTACGAGATGATGTATTACGGAACGAGTAAAGAGACTTGTCGGTAACGAGATTGAACTAGGTATTGGATACCGACGATCGAATCTCGGGCAAGTAACATACCGATGACAAAGGGAACAACGTATGTTGTTATGCGGTTTGACCGATAAAGATCTACATAGAATATGTAGGAGCCAATATGAACATCCGTGTTCCACTATTGGTTATTGATCGTAAAACAGTTCTAGGTCATGTCTACATAGTTCTCGAACCCGTAGGGTCCGCACGCTTAACGTTACGATGACAATTTTATTATGAGTTTAAAAGTTTTGATGTACCGAAGGTTGTTCGGAGTCCCGGATGTGATCACGGACATGACGAGGAGTCTCGAAATGGTTGAGACATAAAGATTGATATATTGGACGACTATATTCGGACACCGGAAGTGTTCCGGCAGATTTCATAGAAAACAGTAGTGCCGGAGGGTTACCGGAACCCCCCTGGGAGGCGTATTGGGCCTAATGGGCTTTAGTGGAGAGAGAGAGAGGGGCAGCCAGGATGCGCCGCGCGCCCCCTCCCCCTCTAGTCCGAATTGGACTAGGAGAGGGGGGCGGCGCCCCCCTCTTTCCCTCTCCCTCTCCCCCTTCCTTTCCCCTCCTAGTAGGAGTAGGAAAGAGGGAGTCCTACTCCTACTAGGAGGAGGACTCCTCCTCCTTGGCGCGCCCCAAGGGCCGGCCGGCCTCCCCCCTTGCTCCTTTATATACGGGGGCAGGGGGCACCCTAGAACACACAAGTTGATCTTCGTGATCGTTCCTTAGCCGTGTGCGGTGCCCCCCTCCACCATATTCCACCTCGGTCATATCATCGCGGAGTTTAGGCGAAGTCCTGCGTCGGTAGAACATCATCATCGTCACCACGCCCGTCGTCTTGTGGAACTCATCCCTGACACCCTGCTGGATCGGAGTCCAGGGATCTTCATCGAGCTGAACGTGTGCAGAACACTGAGGTGTCGTACGCTCGGTGCTTGGATCGGTCGGATCGTGAAGACGTACGACTACATCAACCGCGTTGTCATAAAGCTTCCGCTATTGGTCTACGAGGGTACGTAGACACACTCTCCCTTCTCGTTGCTATGCATCATCATGATCTTGCGTGTGCGTAGGAAATTTTTTGAAATTACTACGTTCCCCAACAATAGGAAGGTATGGTGGACCCATATGGAATAACTTTGGGGTTTATGGAAGTGGATGCACAAGCAGTATTCCTGCTTAGTACAAGTGAAAGCTAGAAAAAGTCTGGGAAGCGACCAACTAGAGAGCGACAATAGTCATGAACATGCATTAAAATTAATAAACATTGAGTGCAAGCATGAGTAGGATATAAACCACCGTGAACATAAATATCGTGGAGGCTATGTTGATTTTGTTTCAACTACATGTGTGAACATGCGCCAAGTTAAGTCACTCGAGTCATTCAAAGGAGGATACCACCCTATCATACCACATGACAACCATTTTAATAGCACTTTGGCACGCAAGGTAAACCATTATAAACTCCTAGCTAATTAAGCATGGCATGAGAAACTATAATCTCTAATTATCATTGCAAACATGTTTCATTCATAATAGGTTGAATCAGGAATGATGAACTAATCATATTTACAAAAACAAGAGAGGTCGAGTTCATACCAGCTTCGCTCATCTCAATCAGTCCATCATATATCATCATTATTGCCTTTCACCTGCATGACCGAACGGTGTGTATAATAATAATAGTGCACGTGCATTGGACTAAGCTGGAATCTGCAAGCATCTGATACAAAGGAGAAGATAAGGTAATATGGGCTCTTTGTTAAATCAACAATATTGCATATAAGAGCCACTTCAACATTTTGATCATGGTCTTCTCCTCTCGACCCCCAAAGAAAAGAAAAGAAATAAAACTATTTACACGGGAAAGCTCCCAACAAGAAAAAGAAGATCGAGAAATCTTTTTGGGTTTTCTTTTTAATTACTAGTACTATAGGCATGGAAAGTAAACTAGCTAAAAGCTACAACTAATATTTTTTGGTTTTCCTTAAGGTCATTCAAACACACAAGAAGAAAGCGAGAAAAATAAAATAAACTAGCATGGATATTACAAAGAAAAATTATGAGCACCGACAACTGGAATGAGTGTGTGAACATGAATGTAATGTAGGTGAGAAATACATACTCCCCCAAGCTTAGGCTTTTGGCCTAAGTTGGTCTATGCCCATGCATCAAAGCTACTCTCTCCGGTGTACCGAGAAGGATCCTCGGGGTACTGGTTGGCGATCTCCTCCGGATCCCACTGATAAACAGACTGATGGTGAGGATCAAGTGATGGCTCTGGCTCGGGCTCTAGAGCTGGTGTTAGGTTCCGGTAGGCATGAATGGCCTCCGGCGGAACGAGGTACATGCCTGAAGATAAGTTGAACAAAGAAGGAGCAGGAAAAGTAATAGTCTCAAAGTAATTTATATCAAATAGCAGTCTATAGTTAAGCATCTTTTTCTTATTCTTAACAATAAAATCATGTGCTACCATACTCTTATAGTCTAGAAAAACAGGAGGCAACAACTTTTCTTCTTTCTCATAATGCCTAATAGGTATGTTAAAGTGTGCAGCGAGGCGCGAGGCTGTCGGTATACAAAAGTAGGGGCTCTCCTTTTGACCCATTTACTTGTGCAAGGGCAGTCAGAGCCGCGCGCCACGACCACACTTAGCAGGGCAGAGGAGGGAAGACGGAGAGAAGCCAAAGCACAAGACAACCAAGGCAACGCCAAGACCAGAAATGCAGGAGATCAAGAGGGCGAGGTGGACTCCCTCGGCAAGATCCTAGACGAGGCAGCCTCCGCAGCCCCGGCAAAAGCCTTGCCGAGGCAACTTGCCCGACGCCAGCAGAGCAAGCCACCCTTGAGCCCACGGGTTCCAACACCACCAACTATCCACGTTAGGACCAAGGCTCGGGGGGCGCCTCTGTGGTGGCATGCAGATCTTCGTCAAGATCATAAACATGTGAGATCAGGTGAGGACCAGAAGATGGCGACCCTCAGCGGGATCCTAGCTGAGGAAATCCACAAGACCCCCTGCAATTGCCTTGCCGCGGATGACTGCGACGCCATGGCAAGACCCTTGCCGGGCCCCCGGCAAGACCCTTGCCGAGGGCATCGGGCCATCGCCAGTTCGCTGCCGCCACGACTCCACCGCCGTCCCCAAGCAGCTGCTAGCTCAACCAGCTGGGCAGGCACCTGCGTGGCAACGGGTGGCCTCTACACCAACTCAGCAAGCACCTGTGTGGTGGCATGCGACCCTTCGTGAAGGCTGCACCACCGCGCCAGCCCAGCAGCCAGCCGACATGGCGCCGCAAGGCCTCGTCAGCTCCGGCGCGTGTCAAAGCCAGGCAAGGCGGTGATAGCTGGGACGTGCTTCCTTACCGTCCCCGATAAAGCATGGGGGCACATCGGCAGCGCATTAAATGCGTTTGTCTGATGGTGCCATAGGATAGACTTATCAACTGTACACCTTTCTACCTCCTGTGTGCCACTATGGCAGCCCCTTTAGCCTATAAAAGGAGGCCCGATGCTACCAGGAGGAGGATTTGGACCTTTTGGGCAAGTTACACCCCGTAGCTAGCTCAAGAACACAAGAACACTCTAATACATCCACCAAAGTAGGACTAGGGTATTACGCATCCTCGCGGCCCGAACCTGGGTAAATGATCCATGTGCTTCCTGTCAGACCAGCTCTTTGCACAACCTCGCGCCCACAAACCGTAGAAGGGATCCTAGTGACCCCATAGGTGTCGTTTCCATCGACATCTTTGGCGCGCCAGGTAGGGGTGGCGCAGTTGTGAAAATCTGGTATGTAGTTAGCCTAGCAGTTCTTCATCGTCATGGCTCCCAAGAAGAAGGCGGCCATGGCGGTCGGTTCGTCGGGGGCAGGACGGCCCGTACCGGTCCGGGCGAATAGTGGGCCAGTCGCGGACAGGACCCGAGGCGCGGCCCGCGAGCACCAACATCGCTCTGGCAGTCAAAGCCTGGCGAGCGGCGTCGTTCGTGCGCAAGACGACGGGACGCACGCTGCAAAATCCAGAGACGGAGCTGGACCCCCCGCAGGCGATGCGGAGCCCTCCGGATGCGTCGCCGTGCCACCCACGGGTGGTGCGGCGACCTCCAACACGCCCACCCCGGCGCCCACAGCGCGCTCTTCCCAGGGTGTGCGCGACGAGCAGCGTCACCATGCCGGTGAACCTGGACACCGCCGTGGGAAGAGTCCTGTGCATCATCTGCGGGACGGCGAGGCCAAGATGCCCGCCAAGTCTTTGGCGAAATGGCACGCAGCCCCTGGGCCGTGATAGAGCTCCTTATTGCTTGTGGAGTTGCAGATTCTGGCCATCATCAACAGAAGGATGCCATCATCAATAGAAGGATTGAGGGCTGAGACTGTGGAGAATGGAAGATCCATATGCTTCAAGAAGAAGAACTGTTGTTGACTACAGGTTCCACACAAAGGAACAGCAGGACTTCTATGAAACAATTCTGTTGGACAAGAAGCCCATAGTCTGTGACATGAGGTGGGTTGACTGGAAATTCATCAAGGAAAATGAACAGCACTATCACGGAGTGCAAGACAACTTTATTGCTTGTGGAGTTGCGATTTTGTTGGATGTAAGTTCACCAACCGGAATGATGAGCTTATCATGCAGTTCTACTCCACAACACACTTTTACCCAGATGGAAGAATAGTTTGGATGTCTGAAGGTACAAGGTACCAGTCCACTATTGAAGAATGGGCAAGTCTGATCAATGCCCCCAAGGAGAATGAGGATGACCTAGACATTTATGCAAAGAAGAAGATGGGTCACAATTCAATGGCTCACATGTACAAGGAAATTCCAGACAAGGCATTAGAGACTCACAAGTTTGGATCAGTTCACTTTCTCATTGCCGGGGTTGCCAACCATAAACTGGATTACGAGGCACACTTTGTTGCCCAAGTCCAGTGACCATAACATGATCGGAGGGCATGCCATCAACATGTTGCATGTGTTTGATGTGCCACGAAGTTCAAAGTCATGAGCACGATCATTGAAACAATCAAGAGGATCGCAGCAGATAAAAAGAGGAGTTGTGGATATGCACCTCAGATTCAACAATTGATAAACTCAAAGATGGGCACAGGAAAATATCAGTTGGATAAGGAACACTTTCCACTTTATCCAGACTTTGAGGACAATGAGGTTGTCATGAATGAAGATGATCCACAATCAGTTCAAGCTCAGGAGAAGAAGGAGAAGGCAAAGAGGGAGAAGGCTGCCAAGATGCCAACTCAAGAGGAGGCATCTGAATATTTCTTGAAAACCCAACAGAAGCAGCTTGATTACTTGATAGCATCATCTCTCAGGATTGAGAAGGGGTTGGCCACCCTAACTCAAAACAGGAGAGCCTGGAAAGGATCATGGAACAAAAATTCTATGATCTAGATGTCAAGGTAGCGAGATTGGGCCACAGGAGCAGCTGCAGGATGACATGCTGAGGAGAGGAAGGGCAAGACTACCACCAATGTGTTTGCCAGAGTGCCCAGAGCCCAGGTCGATGCGGTGCAAAGGATGCAGACACTAGCGCACCAACTACAGCACCAGCCACTGCCCCTACAGCCTCAGTGCCACCAGCTCCAGCATCTACATCAGCTCCAGCTCCATCTACTTCAACTTAAGCTTTCGTCCTCGGCGTTATCCGGACTCCACCACCAGAAGATCAAGCCTGAGAGTCGATCTAGCACTATGCATTTTCTATGAACTTTTTGGTAACTTGTTGCCAAAGGGGGAGAAAAATGTATTGATCATAGGCTTCGAGAGAGAGAGAGAGAGTGTGTTGCTTTTGTTCTCTCTTGCTTTATTTGATGGTTTTTCAATCTTTGTTTGCTTTTGGTTGAGATACTATGCTTGTGAGACATTGATGATGATGTGTTTGATCATAAGCTACACTTATGCATGCTTGATATTATCCTATCTATCTTATGTGATCACTCACTATGCTTGGTGATGAGTGCATGTATTCATTGTTTATTATTTTGAGCGCTCCACCAAGATGTATGTGACATGGAAGAGTAACCCATGAGCCTAATTCATTGTGCATTTGCAGTCCAAAGCAAATCTAAAACTATGCACAAATTTAGGGGAGCTCTTGCTTATCACATACTTCTCAAAGCGACGATGTTATTTAAATTTTATTATCATTTGTCGAAGCTTTGATCTATATGTTGTCATCAATTACCAAAAAGGGGGAGATTGAAAGTGCAACTATCCCTAGGTGGTTTTGGTAATTCATAACAACATATAGCTCATTGAGCTAATACTATTCCAAGACTATTATTTCAGAAAAGCTCAATGTATGGCATGGCATGGATGATGAAAGTGGATCCCTCAAAATACTAAGGACAAAGGATTGGCTCAAGCTCAAAAGCTCAAGACTCTTCATTTTACATTTTAGTGATCCAAGATCACATTGAGTCTATAGGAAAAGCCAATACTATCAAGAAGGGATGAGGTGTTGCTTAATGAGCCTCTTGCTTCATGTGCTTAGTGATATACTCAAAAACCCTCAACTACTTTCCCACATCCTCAAATGACCTAAACCTAAAGCCAAAATCGGTCACACCGATTCTTTCTATCCGGCGCCACCGATTCCAAAAGTCATAGCCACTGCCAGAAACCCTAAGCAAATCGGTCTTACCGATAGGGATCTCGGTCTCACCGAGATGGGGTTGCAATCTCTCTGTTTCCTTTTTGTAACATTTCGGTCTCATCGAAAAGAGCAAATCGGTCCCATCGAGTTTACCTGACCAACTCTCTGGAAAGCTTATTACCAAATCGGTCTCACCGAGTTTGTGTAATCGGTCTCACCGAGATTACGTTATGCCCTAACCCTAACCAAATCGGCCTCACCGAGTGCATGTCAGTCCCACCGAAAATCACTAATGGTCACTAGGTTTACTAAATCGGTCCGACCGAGTATAACGATTCGGTCCTACCGGGTTTTGTAAATTGTGTGTAACGGTTAGATTTTGTGTGGAGGCTATATATACCCCTCCACCTCCTCTTCATTCGTGGAGAGAGCCATCAAAACAAACCTACACTTCCAACTTACCATTTCTGAGAGAGAACCACCTACTCATGTGTTGAGGCCAAGATATTCCATTCCTACCATATGAATCTTGATCTCTAGCCTTCCCCAAGTTGCTTTCCACTCAAACCCTCTTTCCACCAGATCCAAATCCTATGAGAGAGAGTTGAGTCTTGGGGAGACTATCATTTGAAGCACAAGAGCAAGGAGTTCATCATCAACGCACCATTTGTTACTTCTTGGAGAGTGGTGTCTTCTAGATTGGCTAGGTGTCACTTGGGAGCCTCCGACAAGATTGTGGAGTTGAACCAAGGAGTTTGTAAGGGCAAGGAGATCGCCTACTTCGTGAAGATATACCGCTAGTGAGGCAACTCCTTCGTGGGCGACGGCCATGATGGGATAGACAAGGTTGCTTCTTCATGGTCCCTTCGTGGGTGGAGCCCTCCGTGGACTCGCGCAGCCGTTACCCTTCGTGGGTTGAAGTCTCCGTCAACGTGGATGTGCGATAGCACCACCTATCGGAACCACGCCAAAAACATCCGTGTCTCCAATTGCGTTTGAATCCTCCAAACCCTTCCCCTTACTTTCTTGCAAGTTGCATGCTTTAATTTCCGCTGCCTATACACTCTTTGCATGCTTGCTTCAATTGTGTGATGATTGCTTGACTTGTCCTAAAATAGCTAAAATCTGCCAAACTCTAAAATTAGGAAAAGGTTAAGTTTTTATTGGTCAAGTAGTCTAATCACCCCCCCCTCTAGACATACTTCAAGGTCCTACAGCAGCCTCGGGAGGATCTCCCCCAACCACCAGCCTCGGGGGCCCTTGTGCCCAGGCCTGCCTCGAGCGCGCCGCTTTGCTCTTGACGCTGGAGCCTCGGGAGGGATCTTTGGATCACTGAGCTCGGAGCTACTTGACGCAAGGGACCTTGGGAGAAGGAGGAGGAAGCAGAGGCGTGGCGTGACAAGCCACATCATCTTGCATCGAGGATGGAGAGCTCTACCGAAGCGACCAAATGATGTGTCCCTACGCTGCATCTCCAGGGAGCAAGGGAAGGAACTGCTGGCAGATATACACGGTGGAGACTGTGGACATCATTCATCATTGCGGACCCTCATTGGCAAGGCGTTCCGCAGCGGGTTCTATTGGCCCACTGCGCTCAATGATGCCGTCGAACTGGTGAAGGCTTGCGAGGCGTGCCAATTCCATGCCAAGCAGATCCATCAGCCGGCGGTAGGTCTGCAAACTATACCCCTCTCGTGGCCATTTGCAGTCTGGGGGCTGGATATCCTGGGCCCATTTCCTCGAGCGCCAAGGGGCTATCGCTACCTATACATCGCCGTGGACAAGTTCACCAAGTGGGCTGAAGTGGAAGCCGTCCGCACCATCCCCGCAGCTTCTGCGGTCAAGTTCATCAAGGGATCGTTAGCCGGTTCGGGGTGCCGAACTGCATCATCGCTGACAACGGTTCGCAGTTCACCAGTAACCTCTTCAAAACATATTGTGCTAACCTTGGGACACAGATATGCTACGCCTCGGTAGCCCACCCGCGGAGCAACGTTCAGGCCGAGCGGGCCAATGCAGAGGTCCTGAGGGGCCTCAAAACCAGGACATTCAAGAAGAAGCTGGAGGCCTACGGCAGAGGCTAGTATGATGAGCTTCAGTCCGTATTGTGGTCCATCCGCACAACCGCGACCAAGCCGACTGGCGAGACCCCGTTCTTCCTGGTCTATGGAGCTGAAGCAGTCCTCCCTCACGAGGTCAGACGTCGTTCCCGCACGGGTCCTGGCGTTCGACGAGGCAGCAGGGCGCCATGCGGGGACGGACCTCGTGCTGGGGGAGGAGCATCGTCGGGAAGCCGCGCTACGAGCGGCAAGATACCAACAAACGCTGCGGCGATACCACTGCCGCAACATCCACCCCAGGACTCTCGAGGTAGGAGACCTCGTGCTTCGGCAGGTTCTCTCCAGGGAGGGATTGCATAAGCTCTCTCCCATGTGGGAGGGCCCGTTCAAGGTTGTTCATGTTTCCAGGCCCGGCTCCGCGCGCTTGGAGACTCAGGAGGGGGTGCCCGTCCAGAACGCGTGGAACATCCAGCACCTAAGGAGGTTTTACCCCTGAAAAGGCCCAGAGCGTGTGAAGAAGGCGAACGCCTGTGAAGCGTTGTGTTTTGGAAAAGGCCCAGAGCCTGTGAAGAAGGTGAACGCCTGTGAAGCATTGCGTTTTGTAAAAGGCCCAGAGCCTGTGAAGTGTTGCGTTTTGGAGAAGGCCCAGAGCCTGTGAAGAAGGCGAATGCCTGTGAAGCTGTTGCGTTTTGGAAAAGGCCCGGTGCCTGTGAAGAAGGCGAATCTTTCTGAGAAAGGACCGGAGCCTGTGAAGAAGGCCAATGCCTGTGAAGCTCGCCGCCCGTGACACTCTCACGTAATAATGAGTTGGGGCTGTACACGCCCCGGAGTCTCAGGAGCGCCGGCCTCAGGCCCTGGGGCTCCCTCCCACGCCCAATAGGCAGCACTTAGCTCGCTACCGGTGAGAAGACGTCGAAAACTAGATTAGGTGCCGGACGCGGCTTTTCTCATTTGCTTTCTGCAGTTGGCTTGTTCATTCCCATTTGAAGTTTTATTGAAGTTGTTGCCGTCTTTGGCTTGTGACTCCTTGCCTTTTCACTCTCCTGCCTCGATTTCTCTCACGCAAGTCTCACGAGGGAGCAGCACGGGCACCCTCGCGAGTGTTTTCTGCCCTTACCGTTTGAGGCTTCCCTACCCGGGTCCACTACAGGAGCACCCATCCAGTCCGTGCCCCACGGGCACCGCGACATGAACACAGAACCTGGGTCGGTCGCCCACACCGAGGCCGGAGCTACCTCTCCAGACTAACCTTCGCAGGACATGAAGCGTTCGACGAGGCCTTGGCCTCGGGAAGCAAAGGCCACGACAGGCGCCCCCGAGCTAAGTAATTTCTACGCGCGGGCGTGTGGCACAAAGGCATAATACCGAAATAGCGGAAACAGTACGATAATTAACAGCAATACTCCAAACACGCCCCCGCAGGGCCCTACACTACTGTCTCCTTGCGAAGGAAAAGGAAAAGGAACAAAACAGGCGCGACTCGCCTGACACCAACTCAAAGGGGAGACTCGAACTGCCTCCGGAGCTCGGGCGGACTCCCTCTTGCGCTTCACCGAGGCGCGACGGCGGGTAGACCCGCTACCTCCCTCCAGGCAGGCGCGGCGGCGTGGAGGGTGGCCGCGGCCACCGCTGGAGGAGCCACTGCCCGAAGAAGAGTCGTCAAAGCTCGATGAACCCCGAGCGCCGCCAATCACGCGCGCGCTGTCGTCTTCATCGTCGCTGGGGCTCGGCCCACGTCCGCGGTCGTCGTTCTCATGGCAGCACCCAGCGCAGCGACCGTCTTCCCCGAACACCCTCACGTAGAGGGTGGCATCGCCGTCTAACTTGAACTGCAGGGTGCACCACCGGCTCAGACCACGCGGGTAAACGGCGTTTGCCGGCCAGCGGTCGAGGCCACACTCGATTGCGAGACCTCCAGCGAAGCCCAGGAGGCCCGGATGCAGCAACCATCCGCCTGAAGCCAGAGGCCGCCCGGGGCATTGGCCGGAAGCTCACCTAGGAGGAAGCGAGGAAGCTGGAGCCGGGTGCTGGTCGGCTCCGCCGATCGCACAACGAACTCCGGCAGCACCTCTGTCGAGTGGAAGCGCGTCCTAGGGGGTCGCGCGGCCATAGCACGCCCCCCGGCAACGGCC
The DNA here is from genome assembly GCA_021605145.1 of Aegilops bicornis. Taxonomy (NCBI): domain Eukaryota; kingdom Viridiplantae; phylum Streptophyta; class Magnoliopsida; order Poales; family Poaceae; genus Aegilops; species Aegilops bicornis. Next base: position 421,109,450 of record CM038669.1, on the reverse strand, counting down.
TGCCGCCCGTCACCGCGCGGGATATCATCTCCACGGCCGCGAGGAGCCACCATGGGAGCCACAGGGTGTTTGCGAGGACGGCCTCGACCGCGCTTGGGCGGGGGAGAGTCAGGCTCCACCAGGCGGGCCTTTCCTTTCTCCGCGGCCGAGAACCTCTTTGGCGGAGCCATGAAGAAGAAGGAGGAGCAAGAGGAGATAGACTGGAAGGGCACGCGCCGTTCCGTACTTATAGCCGGGGGAGGCCGACCGCCGTCCTCCACGATCGAAGGTAATCATGACCCGCTTTGCATGCAGGGACTTGTCAATTCGTGCAGTTGTCGAGGCATCGTGGGGAAGCAGGAGCGCCCACGTCCAATCAACCGCCACGCGGTGCCCAAGGCCGCAGGCTGTTAGGGCCCGCGGCGCTTCGCACTTTCCCCTTCGCTTCTCTGCTCAGCCAAGTCCAGGCGTGCCTTGGGCCCGGGGGCTACTGGCGGCGTTCTGGGAACGGGGGTACCCAGACTTGCCTGTCTGCGGCGTGGCTCAAGGGGTGGCCCAGCACGGCCCATCTTCATCAGTACGAGCTCAAGACCCTCGCGGGGCGGACGACAAGAAGTTTCCTCAGGCACGGCCTCGTCAGGCTGGCTCGCGAGGAGGCGGAGAGATCAAGGCGGGGTACCTCACGAGGTGCCCATGACGCAAGCCATGACGACCAAGGGCGCCAGCCCGCGCAGTGTCCTCGTTTCCTCTTTGGTGCAAAGGGGGCAAGCGCAGGCGAGAGCATCAAGCAAAGGCATCCGTTTCGGTGCAACAAGACCAAGACCGTCGCAACGGCAGGAAGGAAGTCATCGTGGAGCCCAAGCCGGCGTCACCACCAGAGCCTTTGACACGCGAGGACCAACTTTAGTCAGGATAAGTGTACTAGATGTTCCCCTTCAAAATGGCCAATTGTTGGCGCCCTTCCCGCTCAATATTTGGGAAGAGGCCCAGGGCCTTTGCCTATAAATAGGACTAGCCACCCACAGGGTAGAGGTAGCTTGAGCTTGATCACATCAAGAGATCAAACGCACAGAGAGAGAGAAGCGACTGAACTCCCCCTAGCAGTTCATCGCACCAGCCAAGAACAGACCCTCGCAAGGCTGTTCTTCCTTGTATTGTTCATCATCAGCCCAAGAGGCAATCCACCACACCACACACTGGAGTAGGGTGTTACACCACAATGGTGGCCCGAACCAAAGATAAACCTTGTGTCTCTTGTGTTGTTCCTTTCATAGTTTAGATCCTAGCGAGGCGGCGAGGTGCAGGTAGGTAGAGGGCGAGATCTCCGTGCGCACCCCAGTGTTCGAACCTAGAGGGTCCGCGGAACCCGAAATCCGACAAACATTTTAAAGGGATTCAAGCCGGTCAAGCAGACTCTTCGGCGTTTCTCCGAACCTAAGAGACAAGCCATGGGACAGGAACTAGCCAAGTTATTGGAGGCCAGATTCATTAGAGAAATAAAACATCCGGATTGGCTAGCAAACCTGGTGATGGTACCAAAGAAGGATAAATCCTAGCACCTATGTGTCGATTTTAAGGACCTCAACAAGGCTTGCCCAAAGGATCCCTTCCCCCTCCCTCGCATCGATCAAATTATCGACGCTACCGCAGGACACGACTCATTGTGCTTCCTCGACGCATACTCCGGCTATCACCAAATTAAGATGGTGGAGTCCGACCAAGCTGCAACTACATTTATCATGCCATACGGCCCATTCTGTTTCAACACAATGCCCTTCGGGCTCAAAAACGCCGGCGCAACGTATCAATGCATGATTCAGGCATGTCTAGAAAAGCAGATCGGCAAAACAGTGGAGGCATACGTAGATGATGTGGTCGTTAAAACAAGACACGTCGACTCTTTAATAGATGACTTGAGGCTCACGTTCGACAATCTCCGAACATATGACATCAAGCTCAATTCGGAAAAATGCGTTTTCGGCGTACCCGCCGGAAAGCTCCTGGGCTTCATCGTCTCCAGTAGAGGAATTGAAGCAAATCCAGCTAAAATCCGAGCCCTGTCACAGTTGGTTATCCCAATGGACCTCAAACAAATCCAGAAAATAACTGGATGCGTGGCAGGCTTAAGCCGCTTTATCTCCCGATCAGGGGAAAAGGCACTACCCCCTTATTGCCTTCTTCGATGGACCAAACACTTCGAGTGGACGGATGCTGCCACGACCGGATTGGAAGAAATAAAAGCCATACTGGCCACCAACCCAATCCTGGTCGCGCCAAACATCAGCGAACCAATGCTGCTATATATAGCGGCAACTCATCAAGTTGTAAGTGCAGTGCTCGTCGTCGAACGAGAAACAGACGGACATAAATTCCCCCTTCAAAAGCCGGTATATTATGTATCCACTGTCCTCACTCCATGCAAATCACAGTACCCGCATTATCAAAAGATAGCATATGCGGTATTCATTACATCCCGGAAACTACGACACTACTTTCAAGAGTGTTCAATTACTGTGGCATCGGAAGTGCCACTCAATGATATAATAAACAATCGCGACGCCACGGGCCGAATTGCCAAATGGGACATTGAGCTCCTCCCATTAGACATAACATATAAACCTCGGCGAGCCACTAAGTCGCAAGTATTGGCCGATTTTTTCGCTGAATGAACAGAAGCCGAACTCCCTAAATAGTACGGCGCATACTCCAACTGGGTCATGCAATTCGACGGCTCTAAAATGCTGGCTGGTCTGGGGCCAGCATCGTCCTGACCTCCTCCACCGGGGATACAGTCCAATACATACTCCAAATACTGTACACAGACTCTAACAACGCAGCCGAATATGAGGCCCTGTTACATGGTCTCCGAATGGCAGTTTCCATGGCATCCAACGCCTAGAGGTGCGTGGGGACTCGAACCTCGCAATATCCCAAATAAATGGAGACTTCGATAGGAAGGATCCGAAAATGGCGGCTTATCGCAACGCCGTCCTCAAGATGTCAGCTCGGTTCGAGGGGCTCGAATTCCACCATGTGGCTCGGGAAAATAATCAGGCGGCGGATATCCTCGCCCGGATCGGTGCCAAGCGCGATCCTGTCCCACCTAACATCTTCCTAGAAAGGCTGTTTAAGCCATCAGTGGTATGGGACGGGGACACCGGCAACAATAGTCCGGACCCGGCCACAACGCCGGATACCGAACAGCCTGACACAATCGGAGGCTCTGCCACCGAAATAACACCTTCTGCCCACGTAATAATGGTTGTTATCACCCCGTGGACAGAACCATTCCTGGCCTACCTAACCAGGCAGGAACTGCCCGAGGACCAAAATGAGGCACGCTGCATAGTGCGGCGATCTAAAGCCTACAAGGTCCATGCGGGAGAGCTTTATAAGAAAAGCACTACCGGAGTCCTTCAAAGGTGCATCTCCGAAGAGGAAGGGCGAAAGCTTTTGGCAGAAATCCATGCTGGACATGCCGCAGCCCGGGATCTAGTAAGCAAGGCCTTCCGTACAGGTTTCTATTGGCCAACGGCCCGGGCAGATGCACAGGACTTGGTCCAACGCTGCGTCGGTTGCCAGCTTTTTGCAAACCAAAGCCATATGCGACCCACCGCCCTCCAAACAATTCCCATTACCTGGCCCTTTGCGGTCTGGGGGCTTGATATGGTCGGACCCTTAAAGGGGGAACCCATAAGAAAAAATAGTTACTGGTCATGGTGGATAAATTCACCAAATGAATAGAGGCCAAACCTGTAAAAACAGCCGAATCCGGACCAGTGATAGACTTCATATCTAGGGTTGTACACCGTTATGGCGTCCCCCACAGCATCATCACTGACAACGGCACTAACCTTACAGCCAACGAGGTGAAACTTTGGTGCAGCAACATGGGCATTAAGCTCGATTATGCTTCCGTCTATCACGCGCAAACTTACGGTTAAGTCGAGCGAGCAAATGGTCTTATCATGAGCGGCATTAAACCCAGATTAGTGCGGTCCTTAAAGGAGTCTAACACGCCCTGGGTAGAGGAGCTCAACTCTGTCCTATGGGGGTTGCGGACCACGCCGAATCGCACTACCGGATACACACCGTTCTTTATGCTATACGGCGCACAGGCAGTTCTGCCCTGCGACATAATCCATGACTCACCTCGAGTGTGCATGTATGAAGAAAAAGAGGCCGAGCTTGATCGGCAGGATAGTTTGGATGCCCTGGAGGAGGAGCGCGACGTAGCAAAAGCCCGTTCCGCATTCTATCAGCAATAGGCTTGAAGATACCAAAGCAGAGAAGTACGGGCTAAAACTTATAACATTGGCGAACTAGTTCTACGCCTGCCGGAGAAGAAAAAGAACAATCTCAAGCCCAAATGGGAAGGTCCCTTCATTATTGACCAAGTGCTGACCGATGGAGCGTACCGTCTACGAGATGCGTCGGACAATCGACTTGAGCCAAACCCATGGAACACAGCTAGACTCCGAAGATTCTACGCCTAGCGCCGGACTTTACGTTCGTTTCCTTACCCCTGTCCATTTTTTCATTTTCTGTCTTTTCTCTTTTTCTTTCTTCCTTTTCCTTTTCCTCAAGGCCTTCAAAGGCCAACTTGTGTTTTGCTTACACAATATAAACGCGCTAGCCGCGCTCATTATACCTGGGGGCTTCTTACACAGAAGCTTAATTATTCTACTGGGCCTCATGCCCCGCACATGCGTTATGCTTCCACATGTACCTTTTTTGACCATTATATGCATCGATATGACTTAAGTTTTGGCCAAGCTGGGTTGCCTGGCTCTTGTATTTATACCCTACGTTCCCGTCAATTTGGCTACGGCATAAGGGGAGCACCTCTGCGATTGTTACTGTCGGGTCAGCCGGATGTGTACCTCAGACTGGGTGAAGCCGAAAGCTAGCGTTCTTTAGGGAATATTCGGCCGGTGAACAAAAGATGACTTTTATTTATTTTGATACATGCCCCCATATGATTTTTGCCTGCGTCCCTTCTCGCAGTCCGGACATGCACACGAGGGCATGCGTACCCAGGGAAAGGAACCCTTAACGGAACTATTCTCCCTGGAAGATGTTTCTTACTATCCATGTAATATAACATAACTAGTTGGGTACTTGTCTGTTCAAGCACTTATGACCCCTACGCCTGGTTTCCACGCATACCCCGGTTTTTACATAACTGACCGGGTATTCGTATACACTCCGGACTATTGGGTCCCGAGGCCGAAGCGAAAAGGTCCGTGACAAATGAATTACAATCCGGCTAGAGACATTATGCATGTCACTTAAATTACGATACCACTTAGATCGACTAAATTCTTCTTCTATCCCATCCAACAGTCATCTAGCCTACAATCCTGTTTGGAATACTTTGCGGCTAACTCCACTTGGTCATACACCAAACTGATGGGGATCTCTTTCCCATCGGGCCCCACAGGTCCGACCTGGGCCATGTGGTTTGGGTCAGCCTTGGTATACCGCGTCTTCACCCTGGCCCAGGCTTCCCTGGCACGTTGACGGCAGGCTGATATCTTCCATAATCGGAAGCGTCGCCGCGCTCCCTTGAGCTTTTCTGCAAGCTCTCCATGGCCTCTTGGCAGGGAGACGGATGGCCACAAGGCCTGGGGAATACCCTGCATCACCTACCGAACTTGTTCGTGCAGTTGTGAGAGTGCTGGTAGAAGATCACCCGCAGACCCGGGCATCTCCTCCGCAGGACGACCCGTCAACATACCTGCAGAAATAACTTTGTTAGCCAGCTTCTTCGCCAAACTGTTTTAAAGGTTCGTTCAAGCACTTACTGAAAATGCCGCGTCGAAGCCGCTTATTCTCCTTCACAGAGTCCACAAGCTGGGCTGGAACATCCTTCAGTTCCACGCTCAGCTGGGTATTGTCATCTTGGAGATCATTTTTCTCCCACCTAACTTTCATAAGCACACGCTCGCCAGCCTTCAGCCGCCGTAGGGCATGTTGCTCATCCGGATTCACTCCGGAGTCATCTGCAATATCTATTGTTAGATTTGCAGGCATGCCACATACTATATGGTACCTATCATTCTTTGAAACAAGTGTTACCAGAGGGGCCCTTCTCGGACTCCTCCAACGCGGCAACTGCGGCCCGTAGCTGGGCCTTGCACTCTTCCAGCTCTTGAGACAATCCGGTATTCTTCTCTGTAAGAACCTGCACAAATAATGATCCTTAAATCAGTTGTGCCAACTGTTTCAAGTCTCAGGGGGTACTGATATATATAATCATCAAATTTTCTTACCCATATATCCTTTACCTACTGATCCGTGGCTCTGGCAAGACCATCTTGAGCGGCACAGATGTACGCGTCTCCTGAGTTGAAGGCATCAAACGCCTCTTGGGAGAAACAACCGTCACAAAGGGGAGCATCCGGCGCGTGCCCCGTGTTAGCTTCCGCCTCTGTGTCCGACCTTGGAGCCCGACTGGTGGAGGCGTGATCGGCAAGCTCTCCGGATATTCCGGCGAGCGTTGTTCCTTCTAGGAAACATGGGTGTTAATATGTTTTTTAAGACGATAACCACGAAGCGAGGTTTTGTATCATACCTCTGCGCCGGTGTCTCAGTCCGGATCGCCTTCCTTTTTAGCCTGCCCGGCTTCGGCGCCCCTGGTCGGTGAGTCATCGCAGGTTCGGCATGGCGTTCCAAGGGCCTTCCCTGTAAAACACCATATAGGTACGGTAGGTGAAGTGCATAAAAGGGGATCCTTCTCAGAAGACGGGACTCTGGCTTTGCTTACATGCGAGGTGGGGAGTAGCCCAGGATAGTCAGCTATAATGGCCACCATGGCATCATCACAACTTAATTGATAGAATATCCTGTCGATCAGCTCCACAAATATATCCGGATTCTCTTCGAGGCCGGGGTCGAGGGCCCGGTCAGGATCCTCCAGTTGTGGAGGTGGGCTGTTGACCTCCCTTACAGCTTTTCGCGGTTCCTACCATGAAATAGCAAGGTAAAAACATATGATGATGAATGCGGGAACAATGGGAGTAAAGAATGACAACTCACCCAACTTGGAGGGTTGTACATGGAGAATCCATCCCGTGGCTTAACGCGGAGGAACTCCTCTTCCTCTCCCCTATACAAATCGGACAGAATGTTTGCTAGAGCAGCAACTGAGTCCGGTCCCTTACGCGCGCAGCAAGTGCCATCATCTTCCCCGTTGAAGTGCCATATGGGGTGGCCTCGATATTGAAGTGGCTGCACCCTGCGCATAATGCATATTGAGATAACCTTGGTCATTGTCAGTCCTGATTGAGCCAGTACCTTTATCCGGCCCATCAGGTAAAGGACGTCTCTGTCATCTTCCTCCTGAGGGCTCCATGGGTGCCAGCTTCGGCATTTCTTCAAAGGGGCATTGTCGAACTCAGGAAGACCGATCCGAATAGGATCCGGGAGGGGGACGTCCTCCATATAAAACCACTCTGAAGGCCAATCTTCGGACGTCTTCTTCGGGGTACCGGATAGGTATTTGGTCCCAGCAATGCACCATATTTCAGCCCCGCCTACTTGATATATCGACCCCCTCTGAGTACGGGGCACAAGGCAGAATAGCTTCTTCCACAGCGCGAAGTGAGCCTCGCAGCCCAGAAACAACTCGCAAAGGGCTACATAACCAGCGATGTGTAAAATGGAGGCAGGAGTGAAGTTATGCAACTGGAGGCCATAAAACTCTAGGAGCCCTCGGAGGAATGGATGGATTGGAAATCCGAGTCCCTTTAATAAATAAGGGACGAGGCAGACCCGCTCCCCCTTGGAGGGGTTGGGGAAGCTCTCCGCTTGCTCCCCGCCATTATAGGTGGCGAGCCCGGCTCGAACGGGGACCATATACGCTCGAGGGAGGAATCCCAGGGTATGTAGCTCCGCTAATTGGCTGTGCGGGATGGAACACTTCTTCCAATCTCCGAGCTTAGGGCTACGGGAGCGAGAGGAGGAGCTGCGCTGGCCGGCCATGTTGGGATGGATTTTTTCGGGCACGCTCCGATGAATGCTCGCTGAGGGAAGATGGTGTGATTTGGATATGAGAATCCCCGTCTCTTTAAATAGGCATTTTATTCACACAGCTAGGGTGGTAAATGTAAAAACACCCTGGCTTCTCGCATTCGCTCGACACGTGGAAGGTAGCCATTAATGGACGTAGAAGCCAAGAAGCGCAACATTTTTGCAAAGCCAGACACCATTCAACATGTATTCGGGATTTGGAGAAGAACCCGCCTTGCAATGCCGAAAACAATCTGCGCGCCGGACTCATCGTCATTGAAGCCTGGTTCGGAGCTCTTGAGGAGTCTGGATTAGGGGGTATCCGGACAGCCGAGTGTATCCTTTGGCGGACTGTTGGACTATGAAGATACAAGATTGAAGACTTCGTCTCGTGTCCGGATGGGACTCTCCCTGGCGTGGAAGGCAAGCTTGGCAATATGGATATCTAGATCTCCTCCCATTGTAACCGACTCTGCGTAACCCTAGCCCCCTCCGTGTCTATATAAGTCGGAGCGTTTAGTCCGTAGGACCAACAACAATCATACCATAGGCTAGCTTCTAGGGTTTAGCCTCTACGATCTCGTGGTGGATCAACTCTTGTAATACTCATATCATCAAGATCAATCGAGCAGGGAGTAGGGTATTACCTCCATCGAGAGGGCCCGAACCTGGGTAAACATTGTGTCCCCCGCCTCCTGTTACCATCCGCCTTAGACACACAGTTCGGGACCCCCTATCCGAGATCCGCCGGTTTTGACACCGACACTCGTCTTTTGTTCCCTATGAGGAATCAAGAAATGCCCCGCGGGGGCGTGTAAGGATCTGTATTGTATTTTTGTGTATATCTTCCTTATTATGAAAATCTACGAATGCATGTCCTGATAGGGCTCGGTCTCCCCTTTCCAACCTCGCGACAGCTTATTGCCCTACGCTGACAAGTCCCGGTCCACAGGCAGGCTGCAGCCGTCGTTGGTATGCCAGGTCGCCTGCCGTGGTCAAGGCCAGGAGGTGAGAGGCCCGAGGTCCAGTAAGAGCCCCTGAGGCGCGATGCTCAGGAGGTCCCCTTTAGCGCTCAAGCAGCCATGGTAGGGCAAGAAAGGAGGGCGACGTGGCCGCAACAGGGCTGCGGCGAGCGTGACCCTTAGGTTCCAGCGAATAGTCGATCTGAGGGCAAGACTTATCTTGTCCGTTTGGGGCCGATTTCTCGTGATGCGCCAGGCCTGTGCGCGAGCTTCCGCAGCGTAGCTAGGTCGGGCCCATACGAGTCTCCCATTCTCACATACTCTCCTTCGTGCTCTACGTCTTCAGGTCCCGGCCCTCGAGCGAGCTTAGCCGCCTCTGGTATGCCAGGCTGCGATGTCGTGGTCAAGGCCAGGGGGTGAGGGCTGGAAAGCCAGTAAGAGCTCTTGAGTCGCGATGCTCAGGAGCCCCCCTTTTAACGCACAAGCGGGTTGTACGAGAGGAAAGGAAGCTCGCGGTGCCGCCTGCTAGCCTCTGCATGAGATCCCTGCGATCTAACACAACACTACAAAAAAAATACACTTCCGTGATGATACGTGTTTGTCACAGTAGGTCACGTTTTCTGTCATGCATGGACATCCATGACAAATTTATGACAGAATCAAGATAGTCATACCTGTGCTTTCGTAGAAGTGTTCCATGACATTACGAAAATTATCATCACGGAAGTGTCCACTTCCATGATGATAAATCGCGCGTCACAGAAGTGCTTTCGTCAAGGGTGACCGACACGTGGCATCCATCGTAACGGATCGCCATTAAGCTATCGGGTCGGGTTTTGGATCCGATAACGCGTTAACAGCCCCGACCAATGGGGATTTTCCATGTGTAAAATCATCATTGGTCGGAGGACCTGCGATGTCGGCTCACCGGGGAGACAGATGTCATCCACTCATTGGATGTATACGCCTATGATACGTCGACACATAGCACGGCCCAACTGAGGCCCATTGCTGTGAGAAGGCCGACCCGTTTGACTTGGTCAAAAGGTGGCGGGCCGGCCCATGGAAAGCCTGTTAACGGCCTGTTCGCATATAGCCCATTTACAGCCCACTAACCCAAAGCCCGTTACGCCCTACTCGAATTAGGCCCAGTAGCGTCATCTGGGCCATCTTCCAGCCCGTTTTCACTTCTGGCCCATGTATGGCCCATGACGTCTTTCGGCCCATATGAGGCCCTATGTAACTCTTGGTCTATTAACGACCCGTGGTGAAACTGGCCTATAATGAACAGTGTATCACTTTACACCCATTAACAACCGATGGTGAAACTGGCCCGTATAGAACAGTGGATCACTTTATACCCATTAACGGCCCGTTATTCCGTTGGGCTGTTTCCAGCCCATGTTATCTTTCGGCCTTCTCAGAGCCCATTTATTCTTGGGCTCATTTCTAGCATTCGTTTACTTACGGCCCGTTACTGTCATTTTTTGCTTGTGGGCCAAATTCAGTCTGTGGTTACAGTCGGCCCGTTTGTGGTCCGTTAATACGTTGGGCCGTTTTCATAGCGTCATCAAATACGGCCTATTAACGCTGGCCCGTTATGGTCGGCTCATGAATGGACGATTCCAACTCTAGCCCATTTACGTCCAGAATGCGGTCTGTTTGGCCAATCGATCATACGGCCTGTATAAGGCCCATTGATGATACGACCCGTGGAAGGCCCATTGTTTCTATGGCACATAGAAGGCCCATTGTTTCTATGGCCCGTAGAAGGCCCACTGTTTCTACAGCCTGTAGAAGGCCCACCGTTTCTACGGCTCGTAGAAGGCCCACTGCTTTCACGGCTCGTGAGGCCCGGTGTCACTCTTGTGGCGTTTATTGTGGCCTAGTTTTAAAAATAGGTTATTGCAGCCACTAGCAAACCACGTAAAAAGAACTGCACTGACTACAAGCAAACAAATAAACAAGACAACAAGGAAATAAATAAGCAAGCAACTTACAGTAGGCTAGCACGGCTATTACACATATTACATCCACGGGGCATCAAAGTTCGCCACCAGTGTAAATATAGGGAACACAACAGCATATAAATGCCGCAGCAAAACAAGTCCAGAACTGAAACCACTTGAAGAGCTCAAGAAACAATATCCCAGGTAACCATAATGTCGACAAGATGCTTAGCAAGCTTATTAACTTTCTCTTGTTTGGCGCTTAAGTCCTCCAGTAACATTGTTGTACCGAAAAGTATGCATCTGAATTCTCAGGACTTCTCGGTCCTTGGCTTCGTCGCATAACATCCGATCGATGTATTTCAACTTGAAGTTGAGACTCGGAAACCGAACTGATTCAGTAAAGAGTTCAAGAGCTGGTGCCCGGTGATGGTAGCGATGCTTTCGAACACTACATCAAGACAGGACTTCGGGGTTATCTCAGTGTCTTCAATATAGTTTTTATCAGCTTTCTTGGAGACCAACAGGGATGTCTCACTATCTTGAACCTTATCTGCATTACTTCCTTTACCATTGCATAACTGGGTACTCTTCTCCAATATTTTATCCGCATTCTAAAAGAGAAACATACAATCACATCTCAGGTTTACAATGTAGTATATGAAACTCATTTTGGTAAACCAGTTTAGTAGTAAGGTGGACAGGATAACAGCATGAAACAAACATATATCTATGTAGTATGGTCACTGTATGGTCTATATCATTCTAGTTTATGTTGCCAAATCAAGATAGATACAGTTCGAATCATCTCTATTTAAGACAAAGTAGCATAGACAGAATATAAGTGTGGGAAACTACACAGCAATATCAACACTTGTAATGTGCATGGCATGAGAACATAACTATTTATTCAATTGAAACTGAAATCAACATAGAGCAAGTTACAACAGCAAACACGTTGAAGAAACATGTTTAAAACATACTTGTTGCGCCATTGGAGTTTCAATTGCATCCTTCAAATTTGAAATTGGTTGGTATCAAGAAATCTGATGATGCAAGAGCAAAGTAGTATGAACCATAGCTACGGAACCCGACACGAGAACAATTCTTCTTACCGCTTTAAGCGTTGACTTCGGTTCGGAGTGGTGGTCCTCGTGATTTGGGCACTGCAGTTGCCTTACTAACTGCTTGTGTTTGGGTGCTCTGTGGTGGAGACGGTGCTATGTCAACGGGAACTGGGTGTCTATCTGCTGGGGTTGGGGTTAGAAGGGGTGTAGCTGGTTCTCTGTCCAACTGGGTAGGGGTAATCTGCATGAGTGTGGGTTATGTGTGGTGGGGCTGGTTCTTGGGCAAGTACAACCGTGGTTCTATCTGCATCGACAGGTAGCACGATCTTTTCTGAAGACCGTGTTTTTACTCCCACGAATCTGCCATCACTCCCTCTAATTGAAATGGCTGATAAACAAGAAAAGTAATTGAATGTACATACATTGTAAGATAGACAGTGCAATGGATAGTAGGGAAGAAAACAGGGCATGAAATAATTCACATTTATGTTGTCTAAGCAAAGCAGAATAGCGAGGACATAATTTCACATATATGATGGCTAATTAAACAGGATAGCATGACATAATTTCAAATATATGATTTATATACTAAGGAAGTGAGCAGAGGGCAATCGCATATATGATGTGTCAACTAAGGAGATGGCATTCAATATTGTGTATATGATGTAAAAACTATGCATTGCAATACAACATATGCATTATATGAGTAATATAACCCTGCCAAGTTTGAGCATACACCCCAGAGGGATAATAGGACTGGTCATCTACCTCTAAATCCTCCTCTGAAGAGCTATCTCAGAATCAAAGAAGATATCTGCTTCAGCAGGTAGCATTGTCTGCTCTGAAGACCTTGTTTTCACTCCATATTTCTCCATCACCAATTCAAATGGCTGATGCACAGGAAGAGCAGTTGAATATACAAACATTGTCGACAAAAGCAATGAGAAATACAAAAAAAGGACGGCATGATATAATTCACATATATGACGCTTGCCTAAATAGCATGGCATTGCATAATTCACATACATAATGCCTTGCAACAAGATAACATTGCATAATTCACCTATATAATGTCTTGCAACAAGATGGCTTTGCATAATTCACATATATGGTAATTAGACAATAAACATGTGGCATTCACACAAAGCATGTCTAAACTAAGCAAATGACATAGCAATGCACACTAGTAGAAAACATGGCTTTCGTCCAGGCCAGTTTAGCCCATTAGTCCCGGTTCAATCCAGAACCGGGACCAATGGAGCTATTTGCCCGATTCGTGAGCCAGGGGCCGGCCGGGCCACGTGGGCCATTGGTCCTGGTTCGTCCGGACCTTTTGGTCCCGGGTTGGTGGGACGAACCGACCAATGGTCCTGCTCCTGGCCCACCACTATTGGTCCCGGTTGGTGGCTTGAACCGGGACCAAAGGCTTCCCTTTAGTCGGCTCATGCCACCAACCGGGTCTAATGGTGCTGCCTATATATAGCCCCTCGGCAAGAGCAGAGCACACTGCCTGCTTTTTTCCGCCGAGGGAGAGGGCTTGATGGTGCTCTAGCTCACCTCCTATGCACATAAGGTGTTCGATGGAATGCCCGAGCCACACTACTTAAGGTTTCTCCTCTCCAAGCTCGACCGCCAAGCTCCATTTTCCTCAATATTTATATAGGTTTAGCGGTCCATCACGCCCCGTCCCCGTCTTCATCGCCGTCGATCACCCGCGCCGATCTCATCGCCGGCACCACCGTGGTGAGCCTCCTGTTCTTATCTTCTTTCTGAAAGGAAAAATATTATTACTTGTTTGTTTAGATAGATACTTCTATTATTTTCTTACTTTTATTATTGCATCTTATATAGTGCGATGGTTTTGGTATCCGCCCCCGTCAGCCCTCGTCCTGTCTATGATTAGGATGTGGTATATATTATCTTTTCATAACTATTGGTTCATTTATTGTTTATGAAAATTATGCCGACCAACGTGACATAGATTTTATTTATCTAGGAGGTTGTTGAACCGGAAATTCCAACCGACCCTATTGTCGAGAGGTTATATTTAGTTGAAGAAGAAAACAATTTCTTGAAGGAAAAAATAAAATAAACTTGAGGAGGAGAAGATGATATTGGAGTTGCATGTCGCGGATGTCGCCGATGATCACAAGATCAAGATGGATGCAATGCGCTTGAAGATGAGAAAGATTAGAAAATATGCCATTCATACCAAGGCTTGGTATCATTATGCCGTTGGATCGGTTGTTACCTTGGTTGCGATTATGATCATATTTGTTTTTGCATTGAAATGTTTTTACATAGATTCAATGTATGGTTTAATTAATTTAGATGCTCTGCAGAGCTTTATGTTGTTAGATGAGAACTAAGTATGTACTTTGGTTTTTATGTGATGATGAACTTCTATTAATTTGGTCACTTAATTATCTATTCATGATGTTCTGTAATGATTTTGACACACTTAATTATATATAATGCACGCAGATGAACCGCAATGGATGTACGGTGTGACACACCTCCGAGTACATTAAGGGCGTGCATGATTTTCTCGAAGTGGCTGAGGCAAACAAGCAGAATGGTTTTATGTGTTGTCCATGCCCTATATGTGGGAATCTGAAGTCTTACTCTGACCGGAAAATCCTTCACACCCACCGCTTTACAAGGGTTTCATGCCACACTATAATGTTTGGACGAGGCACGAAGAAATAGGGGTTATGATGGAAGACGGCGAGGAAGAAGAGTACGATGACAACTATGTGCCCCTGAATACGGTGATGCTCTTGAACATCAAGATGCACTGACGATGTGCACGATGGTGCCGGAATGGGCTGCTGTCAAGATCAAGAGGAACCAGACGATGTGCCCGATGATGATGATCTCCGCCCGGGTCATTGTCGATGCAAGGACACAATGCGAAAGTCAAAAGGTTAAGCTGAAGTTCGATCGCATGTTAGAGGATCACAAAAAGGGTTGTACCCCAATTGCGAAGATGGAAACAGAAAGCTCGGTACCGTACTCGAATTGCTGCAGTGGAAGGCAGAGAATGCTGTGCCTGATAAAGGATTTGAGAAGCTACTGAAAATAATGAAGAAGAAGCTTCCAAAGGATAACGAATTGCCCGACAAGACAAACGCAGCAAAGAAGGTCGTATGCCCTCTAGGATTGGAGGTGGAGAAGATACATGCATGCCCTAATGACTGCATCCTCTACCGTGGTGCCTACAAGGATCTGAACGCATGCCGGTATGCGGTGCATTATTGATATAAGATCGCATTTAGCTGACCCTAGTGATGTTGACGGCGAGCCTCCCAGGAAGAGGGTTCCTGCGTAGGTGATGTGGTATGCTCCTATAATACCCCAGTTGAAACGTCTGTTCAGAAACGGAGAGCATGCCAAGTTGATGCGATGGCATAGTGAGGACCGTAAGAAAGACGAGAAGTTGAGAGCACCCGCTGATGGGTCGCAGTGGAGAAAAATCGAGAGAAAGTACTGGGATGAGTTTGTATGTGAGAGTTAAAAAGGAGCATGACCTCCTTGGAATTGAACTGTTGCCTATTCCATTTGAGGAGTTCTATCAGTTTTTCAATCAATTGGCCCTCGATAAAGCAACAGTCACTGCCATCGTCTGTAAGTAGTACTACTTACATCATTAAGTATCTCTATATAACTCAGCTCTTTCATTGCATGTATTTATAAATATCCTCACTATATTATGCAGATTGAAGATCGCGAAATGAAGAAAAAGACAAGTGGGTGATATTGGGTTCATTAACACATATCTCATTGATGCAAATGAGGTTAAATATCGTGTCGACGAAACCGAGGCCAACTTGCTACGATCGTTGGAAATAAATGAACACAAAAATATAATACTCTTTCCTTACAACTACACGTGAGTGTTACTGTCTTGTGGCATATTCGGTTTCCCTTATTAGTCCAGGTTATAGTAATGTAATATTGATGAGTTATGCATGCGCGCAGGTACCACTATATTCTCCTAGAGATTAAGCTTGAGCAGGTTGTAGTAACTGTCTTAGACTCGAGACGAAAAGATCCCAAGGAGTATGCGGACATGACTGAAATGCTCGAGAAGTAAGTTAAATCGATCATTATCCACCATATCAGCAACTTTGTTCATTTACGATATCAAGTAATTGTTTTCTTTGTATGGCTGGGCTTGGGGAAAATTCACCAAAAAGCTCCGGGACTACCGAAGAAGCTGCAATTTAGACACCGAAAGTTAGTACTATATAGTAGCATATTCCACGCGCATCTCCTAGTGATTCAAGCGCTAGTTTCATCAATACCATTTAGCATGCTTGCTAATTATCAGTTTGATTGACCTCTGTTTCTTGTAAAGTGGTTGTGGCAGGAACAAGGGAATGATTACTGTGGATACTACGTTTGCGAGTCCATCCGCCACACGACCTGTGAGAGGGGCTACTCCGACAAACAATATGAAGTGCGTAAATAAAAATATTCACAATTTCATTTTATTACCATCATTTGTGTTGAGTTTCATTCATTCATATATATATATATATATATATATATATATATATATATATATATCTGTATTGACCCCTTTCTTAAAATTAGATGTTTGAAGCGGGATGAACTCCTAGCACCAGATCGCATGCAGCAATTCAAGAGGAATTGGCGGCATTCTTTCTTGACCACCGATCGCTGAAGACGGAGAATACTATGTGGACCATGCGTCCGTATTGTAAAAGATAATTATTGTATATATGTAGCCGGCGGTGTCGGATAGATATCTGAGAACTTGTTGTTCGACCAATCTCTCGGAGAAGGAGAGGTGGTCGATATCACTTCTCTCTGTATGCATATATGTTCATGACGATCTTACATTTGCTTAATTACTAGCTAGCTAGCGTGTCTAGCTAGTCCTCTCTATAATGTAGGTATAGTACGTAGCATCGACCAAGCACGGACAAAAGAGAGGACACTTTTCTCTATTAATTAGCTTTCTATAGCACATTATTTGAAACACCTAAATTAACCCCCCTACACCCCACAAACCCCCCCCCCCTTTCAAAAAAAAAACCAGAGCCATAGAAATGCTGACGCGTGGATGCCTATTGGTCGGTTGGTGCCACCAACCGGGACCAAAACCCTCTGCTGAGCTCAGCAGACAGAGCACGTGGAGGCCCATCGGTCCCGGTTGGATAGAACCGGGACTAAAGGGCCAGGGTATTAGTACCGACCCTTTAGTCCCGGTTCATGAACCGGGACTAAAGGCCCTCACCAACCGGTTCAATAGGCCCCTTTTTTACTAGTGGCAAGATACCATACAGATGATATGAGCAACATAACCCTGCCAAGTTAGGGCATGCACCTCGGGGGGGGGGGGGATATGACTAGTCATCTGTCTGAATCCTCCTCTAAGGAGCTATCGGTAACCAAGAAGACATGCGCTTCGTCGAGATAGCATTGTTCCGCTCAAGACCTTGTTTCCACTCCAGATTTTTCCATGACCGTGCCGAATGGCTGATGCACAGGAAGAGTAATTGAATGTACTAAAATTGTTGACAAATTTAACACGTAATAAAAAAATGATGGCATGATATAATTCACATATAAGATGACTGGCTAAACAGCGTGGCATTGCAAAATTCACATATATGATGCCTGGCTAGACAAGATGGCATTGCATGATTCACATATACGATAAAGAAACTAAACAGACGGCATTGACACAAAGCATGCCTAAACTAAGAAGATGACATCTTTAATGTATACAGTAAGCAATGCAAGGCACCATATGCATGATATTACCAACATCAGCATGCCAAGTTAGAGCGAAGACCTCATGGGGTAAATAGGAGTGGTCTTCTCCTACGAATCCCCTCGTAACAGTTATCTTCCTCTTGATTACAATCTGAAATGGGCGGAGGGGGCTGCCTTTGCCCACCATGGAACGACGCCTGCATGAAATTTTATTGCCACGCAAGGCTCGTCTCTTTTACTCTACATGATCAGTTCCATTGTGTACAATAACTGGCATGCATAGGAATAAAACATAGTGAGATTATGTAAGGAGTGCATGCACAAATCCAGAGTGATGGTAGCAAACTGTGGATATACCCAAAACCAATGATAGCAGGCAGATAATAGCTTTAGTTAAAAAATACAGATAATGGCTCCTTTAATGTTTGTTTGCACCCAACATGAATCTCATAGTAGACACCGGAGATTAACCAGATAGTACTGATTGCTGCCCCAATATGTACCCCACAACCATTTAAAAACTCAAGTTTCAGCATTAGTTTGGACCTGACTCGGAGTCTAATAGGTGAACAAGACGATAATGTAGCATGTCATCATATTAAGCGACGCATAACGTAAGCATGCATGGAAGAGTGCGACCTCTCTTGCGGACCCGTGTAGTCCTCAAGGTCATCTGCTCAGTTGATGATGGTAAAGCAGTTGTCATAGCTGCCGGCAAGGGGAAGAAGATCCGAGGCGGCGAAGAGCAGTCTGGAGAGCGGATCCCTGCTGTGGTGAACCCTTCCGTCGTTGGAGCAGCTGAGATGGGGTGGAACACAGCGCCGCAGGAGCAGGACAAACCATACAAGGTTTTCTTTGACACATATCTGTAATAGAAGTAATTGATTAAGGGCTTGTTTGAATTTGAGGATTCTAACAATGCAGGGATAGGAAATAGACAGGAATAGGATAGGAATGCACGTGCCAAACAGAGAATTTAAAAACACAGGATTTCTGCCAATCTGTGTGTGTTTGATTCACAACAATTGGAAGATCACAGGATGCAAAAAGCATGGTGAGATTAAGTCAAACCACAAGAAAATGTACGGTTACAATGCTATTATGCTACTATCTCTTAGTCTTGTGCTTGATGAATAGGAATATGAAAAGGAGGAGAAGTGGAAATTAGAATTCCTACGGTTTTTCTTTCAAGGAGACTCTAAAGGAATAAATCCTACAGCTTTCCTTTGCTCCATTCCTTTGCACCAAATTCATGAAAAGTAGTACCATAGGGAACTTTCCAATCCCTATGTTTTTCATTCACTTTTCCTTTCAAGCACTGGCGATTCTAGTAGGCAGGCTTGAGCAAGGAAAATCCTACACTAAAAAAATGTTTTTGTGCTACTTCTATTACTTTGGACCCAGGCCACTGCCATACTAGCTCAATTCCCAGGCCCATCGACAAATGCACAACTTAAACGCGCAGAGATAAATAATGATGGTGTTCAATAGAGTCCATCACGGATAGCTAAGTTGCCTGGTACCTCACAACTTGTCATATAGTAGGATAAAATAATCGTATTTCCCGTTACTACGAGTGCTCAGTGGACAATATATATAACATCTAGAGTAAAAAAGAGATGCAACAAGTGTACAACCTCTTTGGCGAAGCCATGTCGATCTCAGCGTGATTGGGTTGGCGGTGAGGATGCTCGGCTGACTTTCTTTGCCGGAGGGGAAGAAGATCTTAGGCGTCTGGAGATGGAGCCCGAGGTACTGCTCCGCTGTGATGGAGGGTTTCATCGTTGGAGCAGCTCCGGTGAGTTGTACGACGCTGAGGCTGAAGCAGGACAAGAGAGACAACGAACAACGTTAACCTGAGTGGAATTCTAATAGCATCTCCAATACATGACGTAAAATACAATAACCACATGTTCTAGATCTAAAATACATCAGCCGCTCATCTCTGAACTTAACTGTCAAAACTGAACTTAACTATCGAAACTGAACATAACTGTTAAATCGAACTTAATCGTCAAACCGAATTTTGCCGTCGAAACTGAATTTTGTTGTCGAACCGAACGCACTAGCAAGGTGAGGCTACACGTCGGTCGTCGACTTTATCATCTCACAGTCGGTCGATTTTGCAGCCGTTGGAATCTGAAATCAAGGGCTGCGGATCATCTTTCAACCTCCAACACGAGCCGCCAACCACCACCACCAAACAAAGAGCCCCTCGCCATGCAAGTGGCGGTCGCCGCCCGCCCTCCCCGAAAACACTTCCAACCGCTGGTCCGCCGCCTCCCCGGCCATCCCTCTAGGCCCCCACGTGCCGAGCTTTTTCTCCGGCGATCCCCACGCCACCGACCCGCCAACGCCCCGCCACCGCCGGCAACCACCGCCCCCATCCTGAACCCTAAGATAGATAGTGGGGTACCTCTCCGGCGAGCCCCCCTCCCCGCTGCGGCTGGTTCTTCCTTAACTCTGGCGAGCCCCCCACCCCCTGAAAATCGACTGACCCAAAAGTCGATTCAGTCGACTGAAGTGTAGCTAAATCGGAGCAGCATCGCAAGCAAGAGCAAGAGCGAGAGCAGCAGCGCGAGCAAGAGCAAGAGCAAGAGCAGACTGTGCAGGGACCGAGAGCAAGAGCAGAGTAGCAGCGCGGCGAGAGCTAAAGCAGCAGCAGCTCCTCATCGATGTGGACGCCGCCGAGGGAGCGACACCGTGGAGGAAGTGGCCGGCGATGCCGCCGTGGATGGAGCCGCGTCGTGTCGGCTCGGGACCGAGCGCCGGCATAACCGTGAGATCAAATCAAGAAGAAAATGCAGCTATTAGTGTACAACCTCTTTGGTGGCGCCGATTAGGCCGCAGCTTCATCCGAGGAAACGGTGATGATGATGCTCTTCCGGTGGTGCAGGTGAAGACAGCGGTGTGGGAATGGTGGTGGCGCGAAATACGAGGGGAACGTCGGGGCAGCTCCTTGGAGGTGGAGGAAGGGGTGGCTGAACCGGCGGGACGATGAGATCAACGACGGATCCTCATCCGGTACGGTGGATGAGGGACGTCGAGGTGTTGCTGTGGACGACGTCGTCGGGGAAGAGGCTACCGGGTGGCGGACGAAGCAGGGTGTGGGGTTTCGTCGCGGGTTTTCGCGGCCTCGGTGTACGAATGGGTGGGCGGATGGGATGGCAGTGGGGAACCATGGCTTAGAGACGCGCTTGTACGAAATGTGGGGTAAGTTACGAAAGTACCCCCCACCGATTTGAGGCGGTTCTTTAGGTTCTGGGGTACCATGGGTATTTCGCGTGTTGGGATTTCACAGGAGGTGGGAGTTTTCGCGCGCGTTGTAATTTCGGAATAGCAAGGCGCGGGTTGAGATGGAGGGAGTTGTCAGAGCACAACGAGACAAAGATATATCTTAAATATTTCGGGCTAACAAGGCACGGGTTGAAGAGGCGGGAGTTTCGCAGCACGATAGACAGAGACGCTAGCTTGAATTTTCGGCTTAGCAAGGCGCGGCTTGAAATCTGGGAAGAACAAGCTTAACGTGTACCCAAAAGAAGACAATTTGCACCTCAACACGCACAACACACACAAACACCATTTAGACTAGAGTAAGGTACACGTGCATTGCACGCATGAGATTTGGCAACCAAATTATGAATAAATACCACATTATAGCATGCAAGCTTTGAGTCATATATGCATGATGTAGATGTTCGTTTAATTCTTATAGTTCATTTCATTCAAAATCATCTAGTTTTTATAAGAAAGCTAATCTATTTTAAGATTCATGGAATTGTGCGTTGTAAGACATAAAGTAAAAACAAATAATGGCAAATCATGTAGAAAAACATTTGGGCAATTATGATACGGAAGATTCTAGAACAAATAAGAAGTGCTTGTGTTTTGATGTTTGTGCATTATGCTTAAGTTCAACCATGGAGTCTTCTAGATTATACATGTGGCGAAATCTGGTGGAATCAAGATGATATCCAACGGCCAATAGTGCTCAAATTTGCCATCTTTGGACCATCGGATTCGCCTCATCCAACGACCATCTTTCAAAGTTAAAGTTACCCGCACACAATATAAAAAATATAAAATATAATATATATATATAGGGGTATAGATACAGATATGTGATGCGAAGCCGCCCATCATCTCCAATTAGAATAGTGTGTCCATGCACGGATGCGACGTGGCCAAATGATGTATGCCCTCGGTATCTCAAATTCAAATCAGTCTGACCTTGTTCAATGTGTATACATTGCAACATGCTCGTTTCCAAACCACACCGCGCAGATCTCCGTTATATTCACGCATGCATGGGTTTCAAACATCAGGATCTCTTATTCAAATATTTGAATTCAACTTTACATTGATTATGACCTCACCTCTTCTTTTCCACCCACACAGTAGTCTTCTCTTTATAATTGTACCACTAACTTTCTCTCGTGCATGCATGCACACACACTACCAGTCGGCATTATCCATCACACGCATGCAATCTTTTTCTTCAGGTCGGTCTCCCATGAAGGCACACACCCACACACATCCCCCTCTCCATCATATCGGGCATTCTTTATCTCTCACGCGTGCATGCGCAATGATCAACGTTCCTCTATGTATGTGTGTGTATAGCTAGGTCTTTCATAGTTTTCCACACAAACTGATCAATCGATATATCCAGTGAGGTCTCACCCTCTTTCCCACGTCCACATCGATCAATCTATACCTCTCTCTATATAGGATTAACATATATAGCTAATACACCCACATTAATTATATATCCAACGTCCCCCTCTCATCATCCATGCCTTCCGCTTCATCTCTCAGACGCGTGCACAAAGGCGAAGACAGGGGGCAGAAAGGGCCCTGCCCCCCCCCCCCTAACATCACTATATATCGAGGCTAACATGAATGTGATCATTAGACAATTGCTGCTAAAAAAGTTTTAATTTCATGAATTGACCCTCCTTGTAAAGGATTAGAAATGCTTGGCCCCCTAGCTCATTTATTTTTCATGGCTCCGCCATTGCGTGCAACAGCGCACGTGTTCGCCACCTCTCTCTAAATATCAATCTCGCACTTGTGCATTCCTTCATAGTCTCCCTCCACTCGGCCCCTCACACCATCTTCTAGCCCCCACCGGATTTTTCCACATGTAAAATCTAACAGACTCCATGGTTGAACTTAAGCATAATGCACAAACCTAAAAAAACAGTGGTTCTCTTTTGTTCTAGAATCTTCCGTATCATAACTGCCCAAACTTTTTTTCTAGTTGAATTGCCATTATTTGTTTTTACTTTATGCTTTACAACGCACAATTCCATGAATCATAAAATAGATTATGGGCTTCTTTGATTCAAAGGATTCTCAAAGGAATATTGGAGGATTCTAATCATTAGGAATTTTTCCTATCTTGGTTATTTGATTCGTAGGATTGCAAACCGTAGGAATTTTTCCATATGATTCATTTGCACTAGATTTCATAGGAAACATCCCATCCACTCAAACCTCTTTGAAAGAATTCTGCTTTTTTTCCATGCACAATCAAACACTCGTACAATCCTGTAGGATTCAAGACGACATTCTACTATAATCCCATGTTTTTCCTATTCCCGCATTCTTAGCTTTTTTAATGAGATGAACTATAAGAATT
This sequence comes from Aegilops bicornis, assembly GCA_021605145.1. NCBI lineage: Eukaryota > Viridiplantae > Streptophyta > Magnoliopsida > Poales > Poaceae > Aegilops > Aegilops bicornis. Next base: position 421,086,088 of record CM038669.1, on the reverse strand, counting down.
AAACGAAGGGCTACATCAGGCATATATGACTCAGAGCTTACATGCTATAGTGTGGTATTTATTCATAATTTGGTTGCAAAATCTGATGCGTGCAATGCATGTGTACCTTACTAGTACTTGAGTATGTGCAAAACACGTAAATTAGAATACCAATGGCACGCTACATGTCTCTCTTACAGTTCATGAAGCCACGTGGCACATGTGGAGGCGTTGTCGCGACCTCCTTGCGTGGATTGATCACAATGACGTGCTGCTGGTTCCAGAAGAATGTACTCGTCCTCCCTGAGCCATACTGGCGGTACATGCACGAAGCGAAGATGTGCACGCACGCCACGCACGCACTCATTCCCTCGCATGCACACGCGGGTACACGGGCGGACGCAATTTGTACCAAGATCCACCCCATGTGATAATTTGACGCGTGTAAAGTTGTTCACTTCATTGATGTTCAATTAATACAGGGCATGCAATGTGAGTGGACGTGAGGGCGGAAGAAAGACATTATTACTCCACTGCGCGCATGCGAGTAGTTAAATTGTGGGTTGCTAAGTAGTACTTCCATTGGTCTCCTTCGTATTTTGTGCCAATTTTTCACAGTAACATAATATTTATGCATTTGAGCAGTGTAGTACTTGAAATTTATGTTCCGCTAAACTCATCGGGAGTCGTTTCGGGCCTCAAAACCAAAACCATCAATTAATCTTTACCTTGTTCCCATCACATTCGAAAGCCTGCTCACACCTACTAGTAAGTACCAAACCTGAACGTGTCCCCACTATGCAGGTATTAGTACTAGTGCTAGTACTTAGGTTATAAAAAGGGGAACTACCTAACCAAAAATTACTCTACCTTTCCTCCTCATAAATGCTTCTTCTTCGTCCGTCGTAGCCATGGCCGGTGAGCAGAGCTCTAGGTCGAGAACTACTCGTAACAAGGGAGCGGCAACCAAGTCTGCGGAAATAAAAGAGAGGGCTCGCTGCCACACAGCCTCGAAAGATCTCTCACGGGCAGGCGATGGCTCCCAGGAGCGCCCTAGCCGCGGAGGCGAACATGCCGAGCCGGTGGAGCTGGAGTCGTTATCCCTCGACGGCATGCCCGATCAGCTCAATAAGCACCTCAATAAGCAGAAGGAGTTCATCCAAGGCTTGATGGAGTTGCTGAAGGAGAGCCTTGACGACATGCCCGCTGAGCTCAATCAGCAGGGGGAGTTGACCACCGGCTTGGTGATGCTGCTGAAGAAGAGCATTGCCTCGGAGAAGAAGGCGACCGGCGAAATCCTGCGACTTCAGGAGGACAAGGCGAAGCTCTGCCACGAGATCGACCTGTTGAAGGAGAAGAACGCCGGCTGGAATAAGATGCATGAGAATAGTAGTTCCTCGATGAAGATGCTGCAGGCCCTCGTCATGGAACACAAGGAGGAGTTGGCGAAGCTCCGCATCGAGCACCCGCCTGCTGTCAAGGTACATAATGCGACCGTGGAACAGATGATGAAGGCTCGCGTCGAGAAATCTCGCGCCATGGACAGAATGAAGAAGATGGCGGAGGAGACGCACAAGGAGATGGAGGTCGTGGAGGTGATGAAGAAGCAGTTACGACTCCGCGGTGAATTAGATCATTTGGGGTGATAATCTTCCTTCTTCTTTTGCTGCTGTGTTTCATCTTTTGCTTCGGGTGTTCCGCCACACGTGTCACGTTCTCTGCGAGGCATGAATAGTACAATGGTTTTTTTAGGGAATGAATAGAACAATGCTAACAATGAGATAACTAGCAAATTAGATCATTTTTATCGCCATATGGCACTGGGCTGCCGTGCCAGGTTTCCTCCGTCAGCAAAGATTACTCCAAAGTGGAAAACTTGAGTATACCGCACGGTTCTTTGCTCCTCCTCGATCAGTTGTCATGCGCATTTATACGAAAGTGGTCAAATCACAAGGCCCCGCCTTCCAAAGAGTAATGAGCCGTCAAATCACAAAGGCCCTCGCCTCTCGTGAAACCGACCAAGCTAGACTACCCCGCCCTCTAGCCTTTTTAAAAATGTATACTTTTGAACAGCAGTAGTATCGACGGATTGCGCCATGGAGCAAAACTTGAAATTAAAAGAAAGATGGTACATATAGAGAGCGCTGGTCGCCAAATTATGCATATAGTACTATTAAAAAGGCTGGTCACAATAATGGTGTCCAGCATAACCCACCCCTCAAATAAAACTAAGCACCCTGGAATTCTTTGACAAAACTAAGCACCCTGAATATCTTTGACAACTAAACTGCTGGCTATATGATGTTGGCCATATATATTGTACGTATATAATGTGAAGAAACGAGTGGTAGTACTATACCAACTAAAAGATGAAATGTAAAAATACTAGTATGTACGTACTGAAGAGTTAAAGCAACAAGAAGAAACACAACATAGTTCTCATTGGGGCTCAAAGACAACACACCCCTCAAATTAAATTAAGCACACCTGAAATTAAACTTTGCAACTATCCCGGTAGACACCTGCATTAGAACCACCAGAGCAACGACATCGCCACATTACTCGGAGTCCTCGTCAACGTCCTCGACTTCGTCCTTGTCCCTCTTCCTCTTGGCCGATACTTCTTTGCTTGAACCGCCAACTTGGCTGTTGCTCTTCATCCAACCCTTGTAGACATTGAAACATAGGTAGCCATCCATTGCAGCGTAGTGGATGTGGTCTATATCTAGTACATTCCGCTGCCATGCATGGCGATGAAATGTGTATGGAGGTTTCTCCAGTTTACCGTATGAAGGATGAACCATGGCTCCTGCCAGGGTCAGCATTGAAGGCTGACGAGAGGACACCAGCCGATTGTTTTGGAGTTCAAAGGTGTTGCCTACAACGAGGCCTATCCGACGCAAGACTTCTTTGTCGTTACCAAAGTCTACAGTAACGAATTTGACTAGGTTGCTCTCGAGGAAGTCCTTAAAATCCTAGAACTCAACGTCAGCATGGCATATGTGGTAGACCAAGCATAAGTCATGCACGCAAACCTGGATCACGGCGGGCTTCTTCCTCTCTTCGTCCTTTAGATCCTTCTCTTCTCCCAGGACTGTGGTGTGCTCAACATATAGCCCAGCGACCCACTCATCATCTGAGTGTTCGAACATGCGTCTGAAGCGAGAAAGGCATCCTTTCACCGTCGCGGAAGAATGGGTGTAGATGACGTCGAACTCATCGCCGGTGATGGTTCTGACCTTGTACTCACCGCCGATCGGGGAGATTTGGGACGCCATGGATTTGGGAGGAAGGTTAGGATTATCGAACTGCCGTAATGTGAATGGACGGACGACTAGGAACGAACCGCTGTAGTATTAAAGGGCGTGGCGGGGACGAGTAGGAAGCGAACCCCGGCGTCACGAGCAACGAGTGGTAGTGGCTTTCCATTCTCCCATGATACGGGCTTCCGAGAGCCCTTGGATCTGAGATCGAACGGTTGCATGGCGTGATTCTAGACCTATGGGTGAATATCCTATCCTTGAAGGTAATTCTGCAAATTTTCAGCAACTTAGCATGCGACCGTTTGATCTCAGATCCAAGGGCTGCCAAAGAGCCCGTATCATGGTCGCGCCTACCACGACCAATTATCGCTGCCGCATGGGTCGCGCTCTTGGAGATTTAACACGGTGTGTTAGGCTATCTCGATGTTGGCATGTCATACATAGTCATCACTTAGTCACTCATACTACAACAAGGTTGGCTATAAGTGTATTTTTTACTACTCTCTATCTATTTCTTCGTACTCCTCCGTCCCATAATATAAGAACGTTTTTGACACTAGTGTAGTGCCCGTCTGCTGTACGGAAGAGTGAAATGCATTGATCGGGGTGTTGTTTATTTTGACAAAGGATGTGGGGGTCATCTCATGTGTAATGTATCGATAGGTTTCTTCGGATATTATTTCATCTCTAGAGCTCGAAACATCCGGTGAAATATATAAAAAGTATCTTTTGCAAACAAAAGCGTTCAACTGTTCAACCTGCATCCAAAACTTGTGAAGAAATAAATCTTATTGTGCTTTGCAGGAAATGGTTCATCATAAGTCTTTCACCGGTACTGTAGTAAAAATTCATACATGGAAGATTCTAGACTAAACCATAAATGGATACACTTTTATTCATGCGCGATACTCCAATAGAGCAAGATCATGCATGGAAGTCTCCACATGCTTAAACATCTGAGGTCGGGGAAGAAGTCGTCGTTGGTGAAGTCGTGGCTGCTAGCAGTCGCGAGAGTGCGCTCCCCAAATGTCAACAGTGCCCGCCGAATGGAGCGCAGGAGGGAGTGGTCAGGGGACGTTATGTCACCGAATGAAGCGCAGGAGTAGCCCACGGGCAAAGAGATGGTGCTCCTCCCTAGTCTCTATTCTTATCTCTATCTCTACTACTCCTCTTTATTTTTTATAATATACTAGTTGTAGTTGTCAAATCGAATAGTATTGCGCCGTCCACTGCACGCCCGGCTGAACACGCCTCCTCGCCTCCATTAAACCCGCATGCAAACCAAGAAACCTACTCCGGCCGCTGGAGGAAATTTGTCGATTGTCATGGAGGGTTATTCTGCAAATTTTCAGCAACTTAGCACGCGACCGCTTGATCTCAGATCCAAGGGCTGCCAAAGACTGTATCATGGTCGCACCTACCACGACTTGGCAGCACGCCATGTCGCTACTTGGAGATTTAACATGGTGCGTTAGGCTATCCGATGTTGGCATGTCATACATAGTCATCACTTAGTCACTCATACTACAACGAGGTTAGCTATAAGGTTGGCTATAAGTGTATATTTTTTACTCCTCTCTATCTATTTCTTTTGTACTCCTCCGTCCCATAATATAAGAACGTTTTTGACACTAGTGTAGTGCCAAAACGTTCTTATATTATGGGACACGGGAGTACTAGTATTTATTGCATTTGCCAAGGAGTGACCTCTTCCAATGAAATGGTGTTGCTAAGTTTGCTTCATTTAATTAGCTATAGACTCAAAATTGTCTTTTCACCTAGGTACACGCGCTTAGCACCGTTTCTTCGTTGGGTCACCAAACTAGTCTCTCTCTTCTTGATTAACTTGCCACATCAGACTTTATGCCTATGTGGCAAGCTTAAGCACTTGTAGGAGCAAGTAAGTACAATAGTGCGCTTTGCATGGCATTTTTGCTTATGTGGAGGCAAGAGAGGCAAGGAAAAAGTGGAGAAGTGGGCTCTCATGCAAGAGCCAGTCTCTACTACATGGTGGAGCATTGGGAGAGGCACCTGTATGGAGGTGGTCAGGAATCAGGAGACTCACGCCGGTCGTAGAGCCGTAGTTAAAATGATATTGGCAAGTCAAATCACGGGGCCCCACCTGTCCAGCAGTAACTCGCTGTCAAATCACACAGCCCTACGTTTGGAGCAGCCTACTCCCTCATCTTCTCGCGTCTCTATCGAACCGACTAGGCGGAACTGCCCCGCCGCCTACCACGCAAGAAAAGCCCCGCCCTCGACTTTTAAATAGTATATAGTTTACTAATTTTGTATCCAAGGATTGCGCCCGTGCCATGGAGAAAAGCGCCTAGAAAATGACGGTACACATGTACGGAGTATACAGCACCCCAGACGGTCAATCGGTCTAGCACGCTGCTCTCCGAATGGAACGCGCGTCATATTGCGTTCGCACACACATGTGGGACGGCAATTGAGAACCTACCATAGGCACACTCCCCGGCCCCGCAAGTCGGGTGACTTAATAGAAGAGGGAGACGATCAATAGTACTAGAGAAGTGTTGTAGTACTACGTTGGTGCCTGGACGATCCCTGCAAGACACGGAAGATCAGTTCGTCCATGCATGTGACCAGACTCCAGCAGACATGCCTGGATTGGCTATCGTCTACATATCGTGCAGGCTGTGTTGTACGTGGCTGTAGTTGTGGTGAGAAATCTAAAAAAGGTTTCTTGTCATCTCGCAAAATCAGGTGTCATGTGCTTCGGATCACTGCGAGGGTTAAACAGCGATAACTGAGTTGGGCTAGTCATTGGGGGCACATGAACGAACAGTGACTAATCGGCTGCCATCTAGGTCAAGCCGGCTATGTTAATTAGGACATCTATCGACTGACCCCTTTTCTACGTTTTTATCTTTAATTTTATCTTTGTTCCTCGTCTATTTTCTCCTTCGGGATTCATGTTGTCTCATTTGGGCAGTGAGGTTTTGATTTCTTTTCATGTGGCATTTTTTCGTGTTTTATGTTATAATCCGCGCAGATCAAAATGACGACAACTACGCCTCCGGGCCACGTGCATGAAGACTACTCGACAGTCATTGACGAGGTCAAGCCGGCTCCAGTAGACAAAAGAAAACTAGTACTACTCCACTATATAGGCAGGAGCCTCCGCGCTTGCTTGCTAGTGTTGCTCTCTTCACACTGTCTCGGCCTCTCCAGATCTAAACATGACAGTGGTGGCCACACTCTCTCTCTCCGCTCACCGCTGGTCACAGATCCAGCCGGATCCTCTCCGCCGGGGAAGGTGAGAAGGTGCAACGTTCACGCGGTCGTCCTCGGCGATGGCTCTTACCCACTGCTGGGCGCGTCCCGATCAGCCTGCCTTGCCATTCTCTCCCAAGCACCGCTGGCGAGGGAGGGCCTCCGACCCCTTCTTCCTCGCTGCCGTAGTGTGGGCAGATCCGGCCTCCCGCCCACCTAGCGACATCCCGCGACCATCAGTATAACTTCCTTCAAAACCGGCGTTGCTCTACTTCCCGAGCTCCTCGACGTCGCTGCATTTGTATCTTTTACTATTTCTCGTGCCCCTCAGAGATAGGATCGATCGGCTCTTCGAAAACCACCTATTTTTTTTTACGTTTAAGAGGTAAAACTAGTTCATGCACTCCAATCTAGTACTACTTGGTTCAAACAAGGAAGAAAGGGGGTGGGGTGGGGGAGGATTTGTTACCTGAATCTAGGACTTAGTCAAAAGAGGAAATAATGGGGGAGAATAGTAGCAGAGACTGGCTATCCAACTGGTCTCTAGGTCTAATAGGGAAATAAAGGGAAATGCAGTACAAATTCAATATAAACCTGATCTATTGGTTGAAAAAGGAAAGAAAGTGGGGACTGGGGAGACAAATCAACAGAGTAAGTACAACACTAGATTTGCTAGCCTCACACAGTATAAGGTGGCTATACCGAACAAAAGTGGGACCAACCTGTATCCTGCTCGATGTTTGTTGCCCGAGCCACTCTTATGTAATGCCACCGGTAAAATGTAGCGATGGCACTATTAAAAGAAAGGACACGTTAAACCAATGTTGTTTTCAATGTAATGCCTCCAGTAATATGAATCAATGGCACTTCTTTACATGTCCCGCTAAAATTTCCCATTAAGATAAGTTGGTTCTTTTGTTAGAAATGCAATCGCCCCGGTCCGCTTACTCTCCCGTGCCCAAAGTAATGCGTATTTAACGGTTGTCATAGTTAATCCTAATGCCCACACTAATATCTAGGAATGCCATTGCTTTAGGAATTGCTACTGTCCTTGTAGGATTGCCATTCAGATAAGGAACATGCTTCTTTTCATTTGATGCATGTTTCATCACTTGTTAGTCACCCTCCTTTCCACCTTTTTTGTGCAAACAGAGATATACATTTCACGCTCGATCTTAGTTGAACTGCACAAATGATATCTAAATTATAGTTGAGCATTCCAGGAGCTTCACAACCAACCTTGATGTTGCTCAATTTTATTGCAACTAATGAAGAAGAAGCTCTGTGGGTTTCGTTCGATGGAAATGGAACCGGGCTGGAGCCCTTTTCTTAAAAAAATTGAAGAAGAAGCTGCTAGCTCACGGGACATTGCTTCATTTTAGGTGAACTGCACCAAAAGGTCCCATGAATTGAATCATCCGTGGTGGTGATTTGAAGAGCCAGCCTTCAAAGATCGATCTAAGCACCCCGGCCTCCATCCTCATGACGCACGGTACACCTCGTTTGCCACCTGCTCAACCCGTGTCACTGATAAAATGAAGTAATAATACAGTTAAAATAGAGCGAGTGTCATCTCTATCATTTCATTTCCAATGTAGATAAAGAAAGTGCTTCTCTTTGTTTAAGTATGTTTCATCAACTAGTCCCATTGTTAATGTTTAAGCGTTTCTGCAAACTGGGGTGCTTAATTTTAGTTTATATGTACAAAAATAGAGATTTGAATGTCTCAAGGCACCTCCTTGTACTACTTTTGTACACTGATGTTCATCACTGGCAGAAGGTGTATCTCGGAGCTTGGGACGATGTCCAGTATGAGGCGTACCATATGAGGCGTCGCAGGGCCCATCTCGCCCTCGCAGCATGGCATACTATGATACTATCGCAATATTTTCTTCTATTTATTTTGTGTGTTTCATCAACTTGTGCCACTATAATGTAATCACGCTTTTTTAGTATCTGTGCAAACAGGGTTATTCAGCTGCATTTTGGTGGAACTGCACAAATGTACGTATGGAACCGGCATATATGCAGAAAAGAGGTGTGCCAAGTAAAAATTACCGACACCAACCATGCTTTATGCATGCATTGGCATCCACCACCACCAGTGGGATGTGTGGCGCTCTCTGTGGACGGATCTTTCTCGGCAGCAAATCCTCTAACCAAATACTAGTAACTTATATTGGCAGTTTTCTAGGGAGTACTCTTTTGAAAGAAGCACCAATCTATTTTTCTTTATTTGTACACTGTGTGTCACAACTTTGACCCAAAGGTCCAGAGCTATTTTAGGGTGATTGGCGTAGTACTCGAACACTGATTGTAAGCATGATTTTCATTAGCTGTCACACTGATTGTAAGCATGAGCAGGTGGAAGATTAGGTTAGTGCGAAGCTTACCTTAGACCCTACCGCCGCTGTTGAAATGAGGCGAGCGTCGAGGGAACCATGGAGAACGGCGGGGAAGCGACGTCGTGCCATCCGGCCTCTTCTTGCGGTGGGAGAACGAATAATCATGTGGCTCTGGCTGGCTCTGCACCCGCACGAACGGCACACATACTCAATCGATTCGTTATCCTCTGGGTGCTCGACCTTCGACCTGTACGCCCACCACCTCCGCCTGACTGTCGCCTCGGGCGAATCTGTCTGCTCCATCGCCCAGAGGAGATAGTCGATGAACTCGGAGGACCGCGGCGTGACTGCCGGCGAGGAGTACATGTACATCGCCATTGCCTCGCTTTTCGCATACATTGCCACATGGCCCGCACCATCCTCGAAATCTCCCACTCGTTGTCATACCAACTAAGGATCTCCTTCAACTTTGGCTAACTTTGCACAGCCGCCTCCGGCGATCTGCTGATTCATTCTTGCATCCTCTCCATGGATGTCCTTCTGAGTGGTCCGGTGCTAGCTTTGGAAGATGGGAGGAGAGACGGTGGTCTTGCAATAGATGAGAGGTGGTCTTGCAATAGATAAGAGGGAGAGGCGAGACGGTGGTTTTGGAATGGATATGATGGAGAGGAGAGGAGGTGGTTTTGCAATGGAGAAGATCAGAAGAGGGAGAGGCGAGACGGTGGTTTTGGAATGGAGATGATGGAGAGGAGAGGAGGTGGTTTTGCAATGGAGAAGAACAGAAGAGGTAGAGGCGAGACGTTGGTTTTGGAATGGAGATGATGGAGAGGAGAGGAGGTGGTTTTGCAATGGAGAAGAGGGAGAGGAGCGTGCAGCAGCGATTTAGGATTGAGCGAGAGGGTCAAGGCGCTGTGGATCGGATCAAAATCAAAATCAATTTACCCTTCAATTAAGAAAGCGACCCCACATTAACTAGTCTCCCTTTTATTCTAGGTGATAATTGACCATGATTTTCGTGACATAAAATATATGTTATACGTTGCAAAAATAATATAATTTGAAAGTACATTCAGATATGAACCAAATGATACAATTTTTGGTGACATGCATTCACATTTTGCTTGTCAAATACAGTATGTGGTCAAACTTTGACCCAAAATACGCAAAACAACAAAAAAATACTTCCAAGACCAGCGCCGCTCTTCCGCTCTTCTCCCCTTAAACCACCGCCGCTCCTCTCCTGTTCCAATCTAAATCCAGCACCGCTCCTCTCCTCGTCCATTTCAAAACCACCGCCCCTCCTCTCCTATTCTAGTCCAAAACAAGCGTCGCTCCTCTCCCGTTCTAATCCAAAACCAGCGCTGCTCCTCTCCTCTTCCATTCAAAAACCACCGCCAGCGAGTGAAGGTGTTGTGGAGAGGTAGATCGATGGAGGAGTATAACCGATACATGAGGATCGCAGACGGCGACCGTGTGAAGCTAGCTAGGATGTTGGATATACAGTCTTGGTTTGACAATAAGGACCAACTAGCGGCGACGGCGACATCCATGGCCAAATATCTGCAACAGAGCGAAAAGGCGGCGATACTCCCGAAGCGAGTCGCGCCGGAGTACATAGAGCTGCTCCTATGGGCCATGGAGCAAACAGATTCACCGAATCCGATCGTGAGGGAGCAGTGGTGGGAGTATCGATCCCAAATGGAGCATCCACCAGAGATTGAAGGATCAAGCATCTGAGGTGCCGTTTGTGAGGGTGTCTGGCAGAAGCGAGCAGTGGAGTCTTCGTCGACCGAACCCAACTGCAAGAGGAGAAAAGCAGTTGGCCCGACGACGCTTCCCGCCATCATCTCCCTCGCCGTTCACATCGTCTCACGGGGCGTCTATCTGCCGCCGTGGAATAGGACTGGACTGCCCCACAGCCCAATAGTCGGGCAGGTTGTGAATTTTCAGGAGGAGCTTAGGGTTGTCAGTATTTGCAGGTTGTGAATTGTGTTTTGTGTTGTGTATTTTGAGAGTACTTTCAAATATGAATGTATTTTAAATTTCAGATTTGCAGTATTGAGCATATGAAGTATTTTATGATTTCTAGAGATCTATTTTTAGCACTTCAAAAAATGTAGTTTCATAGGAGTATAAAAGTGCAGACAATGTTATTCTCAGAGAAGAAAGCGCAAGTTTCGGGCCAGATAAGAAACTGCAAGTTCAGTTTCAGATAAGAAACTGTAACTTTTAGAGGCAGAGCATTTGTATTAACATGGCCTTTTCAAACAGGGTTAACATCGTGTTGGAAGTTTTATTCATGGTCGAAAATGGAACTACCAGCCAGTTAACATCATGCTGATCAACATTCATGCATAGCACATCTTCATATGATGCACAGTCAAAATGCCCACACGATGTCGAGTGTGCGAAACACAGAGAAAACGAGGGACAAAGTTTTGGCAAGTGTTGGACGTGGTTTTGGGGTGCCCCGTGTATGCTTTGATTTTTAACATGCGCAGCCCATGACCTCGGATGGGAGGTCCATAGGCCTGTTTGTATTTTCTTAGGGCCGTCATGTATCGACCGGCCTATGGACCTCCCATCCGAGGTTTTATTTTTGGCAGCCCAATTTATGTATTTTTTGAAGAAAACGCAGAGGTCTGTTCTATTTTTCTATATAAGAATAGGACCGCCAGGTCCAACTTATGTTTCCCTTCTAACTATATTATATATATTTAAATTATTTTATGTGTTATTCTATATTATTTTTATTGTCATCATATATTTAACAGATACTTACATATGTAAGAAAACAATATCCCACATCTTGTTAACTTATAAAAATAACTTAACAAATAAAATCCTGGATTGTTTTGGTACGAAAATCCTAGTGATTGTGTACAAAAGCTTGGTAAGATTGAAGGACGGATATAATAATATCACTTATTATTTATATATATTTATAACAAAATGCTCAGCCCCTTTTTATTTTATGATAACATTGCTGGCCCAACCCAACATTATAATTAGAATCAACCCAGCAAAATCGTATATTTCGAGAAAGTGCAAATGGCCTGTAATTTTTTAGGAAATAAAATAAATGGGCCGCATGGACGCTACATTATTTGTTCACCCAGCCCAGCTAATGGCTGTAATTCAAAATAAAGATCAAATTGACTGTAAATTCTATAGCGCAAAAAAAAGACTGTAATTCTGAAAAAATGGGTTGAATACGTGCCACATTTTTGGAGGCTGAAATGTAGGCCAATAGGTCGAAGCCAATGCAATTCATTGTCAATTTATTCAACAAATGATTTTTACATGTTAGCCGTTGGATTTACATCCAACGACCGGCATCCATCTTCAATCTCTCGTCTTCTTCCTCCAGCGCCGCCGGGACCACCTCCCGCCTCCTGCTGCTAGCAGCTCTGCTTAGCACGCTTCGCTATGAAGCGCTACTCCACCGTTGGCCAGGCCATCCCTCCACCCCCTCCACACCTCCTGTTCTTCTCCACCGACTGCCGAACCACACCGCACTAGAACCAGGTAACCCTTGTACACCTCTCCGTCTATGACTCTACTCCCGCGTCTTCCCATCTCCGGCTAGTTGCTATCCGGGGCCTCGCCGTCGTCCACCACCTTGGGTGCGCTCGGCGCGGCGTGGTCAACATGGTCAACGAATGACACCTTTGGAAGTAGACTGTGCGTGGAGAGGCTGACAGCTGGGTCCACGGCCGCACACAAGGAAATGCCTCCTTATTACGCGCAAAATAATGATTCGTCCACCTGACATCTGGGACCCACCGGAAGGGCCTCTGTATTTCGTGAAAAAAACATGCCCCCAGCTGACTTGTCGGACCCATGACTATCTTTGCACGCAGAAGTGCCTCCTTATTACGCACAAAATGAATACTCCCCACCTTGGTGGAACACAGCATAGTGGGAGGCTGACTTGTGGGCCTACCAAGTTGACAGGGATGGAGGGCTTTGTCAACTTAGTCAATATGAATGATTCTAGCTCCTGTTACCGTACGATGTTCATCCAACGGCTGTAGTGCTTCTTCAACCTCTGGTCTTCTTGCTCCAGCCGCCCAAACCAGCGCCGGTCGTGCCGCGTGCTCCTGCCTCCCGTGGCCGGCTGTGATGCCGTGGAGGCCTCACTGCCCCCTACTACTCCCACCGCTGGCCAGGCCATCCCTCTACTCACCCACACCCCCTGTTATTCTGCGGCGACGATAGCCTCACACCGCAGCCGAACCTGTGAACCCTCGTACTCCTCTTCGCGTGGGCATCCACTACTGCGTCTTCCCCGGCTCCGAGTCGTCCCCTTCCTAGGCCTCACCGTCGTCCATCGCCGTGGTGCTCTCAGCGCGGCGTGGTCAACGTGGTCAAGGAATGACTTCCATCGGACGTGGACTGTACGTGGAGAGGCTGATAGCTGGGTCCACGGCCGCAGCAAGGAAGTGCCTCTTGTTACGCGCAAAATAATGATTCCTCCACCTGACAGCCGGGACCCACCGGACGGGCCACCGTATTTCATGAAAAAAATGTTTCCCCCTGACTTCTGGGACCCACCAGCTACATCTTCGCACGCAAGGAAGTGTGACCGGGCAAAAAAAAAAGATTCGTCCCCTGACTGTTGGGACCCACCAGCTACATCTTCCCACGCAAGGAAATGCGTCCGGGCAAAAAAAATTACGATTCGCCCCTCTGACTGCTGGGACCCACCAGCTACATCTTCGCACGCAAGGAAGTGCCTGACAGTCGGGGCCCACCTGGTCGAAGCGTACGTAGCGTTGTCATTCTGGTCGCGAACGTGTACGTACATACTGGTCGTTGTAGAGGCGCGCACGTAGCATGTACATGTACGTACAGTGGGGTGCAAGAAAGAAAATACGGCCACGTACGTAAATACAGGCAGGGTCTCGAACGCCTACTCGCGCATACGTACGGCGAGGGCTCGTGTACATGGCTGGGTCAGAACGGAGAAATAGTGTCGTCGTCTTGTTCACGGGGAGGCAACGGAATGCGTCGTGTTCATGTAGAGGCAACAGAATGCGTCGTGTTCATCGGGAGGCAACAGAACGCGTGGGAGCCAACCGGCTTGGACGGAACAGGCGATGGAAACGAGGCCTAGCGTACCGCAGGACGGAGGAAACGGCCTTGTGTTCGACCGGCCACATTCGAAACGGGGTCCTGCTGATCGGGAGGGGTCTGGCGTACCGCAAAACAGAGGAAACGGACCTCGTACAGTCGAAACAGGGGTCATGTTGATCGGGAGGGGTGTGGCGTACCGCAAAACGGATGAAACGGACCTCCTACGGTCGGAACGGGGGTCCTGTTGATCGGGAGGGGTGTGGGGTACTGCAAAACGGACGAAACGGACTTGTGTTGGAGCGCTACGGTCGAAACGGGGGTCCTGTTCATCGGGAGGGGTGTGGCGTACAGCAAAACGGGACTCCACGGGATACTGTTCATCTCCACCGTCGACCTCCTCCAGCCTCCACGGGCTACTGTCGACCTCCTCCAGCCTCCACAGGTTCCTGTTCATCCAGCCTCCACCGGGCACTACTCCACCGGCTACTGTTCAACCACCCCTCCACGGGCACCCCTCCACCGTCTATTGTTCATCCAGCCCTCCACACCACGGGGTCCTGTTCAACCACGCCTCCACGGCCACCCCTCCACCGTCTACTGTTCATCCAGCCCTCCACACCACGGGGTCCTATTCATCCAGAGGCAACGCCACCACTCACTGTTCATCCAAACCCCCCCCCCCCACACACAATGCTCAATGTTCATCCAATCGATCGGCTTCAGTTAGCAGCAGCAGCGAAGGAATCGCTCCATCGGGTTCGATTAACGACCATCGATCGATCGCCGGGTTCAATGAACGCGTAGTTCGCAAAGGCAATCGCTCGGGTTCAGTTAGAGCCCAACGCCTCGCTCGGGTTCAGTTAGAGCCAACGCCTCGCACACACGCGCGTACGTGTACAAGAGAAACATGCATCGCTCGGCCCCGACCTCCCACCGTAACCGGGAACTCCCGGAAATTTTCCTCCCCCTCGCTTCTACCACGGTTTTTTCCGTCATGGACGGCCCAAAAAATGTCATGCAGCTACGTCTCCGGCCCGCCCAGGACGAAAAGCCTATTTTATGTCATGATTTTTGTCATAGAAGTAGGAGCCCACCACATCTATGATGATACCGGGTTTTGCATGACAGAAAAAAAGTTCGTTCGGCCCAAAATGTCACGGATGTGTCTTTTTTTGTAGTGCAAGGAGAAATACGGTCTTGCCGTTATGGTTGCCAGCCTGCCCCTGGCTGCTCCGCGAGGAAATGAGGGCACTGAGGGCCTTGTGAGGTGACGTGCGTGGGGCATGCCGCGAGCCAGAGCTCGACCGCTCAGGTTTGTCGATGTGGCAGGGACGGACCCATGCACCAGCGTCGTGCCGGTGTGAGGAGGCCTCGTGGCAGGTGACGATCGAGCAGGTGGTAATCGGGCAGGTGACAATCATAGGTAGATGAAACATGAGAGCAGCAGGCTTAAGTAAATGCATGGGAGATTCATGCCACTGGGTCAGGCCCGAGCGGCTTGGGGATAATGCAGCCCGAGGGGCGCCCTCAGCAAGGTAAGCTAAAGATATAAGAAAAGGATACACGCCGCAGCGACGGACCCACGCGACCGGGGAATAATGCAGCCTGAGGGGCGCTCCCAGCAAAATGAACTTGGAAAATGTCACCTGGTTCTGTCGACGAAGGAGAGTTGGGGCAGCTGAAAGCGTGAAGCGAAGGGGTAGCTCCTCACGAGCCTTCGGGGCCCTGAGCCTCAGGAGGCTCCGGTGGCTCGGGCGGTTCCTGGAGGACCGTCTCCATCTCCGCCAGGACAGCGCGGTGCCTGGCCTCCTGAGCAGCCAGGACACGCCGCAGGTTGTGCTGATAGGCTGACGACACACTCGGCAGGCCGAAAGGCATGCGAATGTAGCTGTGCGGTGGAACCTCGCAGCGGGCCATGCGCGAAGGCCAGAAAAGCTCCTGAGAAGCGGCCCTGTTGAGCCCTGGAACATCAATGCAGATGCGCAGCCCGGCACCCTTGCCTGGATGGGGAGCTGCGCCTCGTGAGCGGCGGTCGCTGCGCATAGCCCTTGCGCCCTGCAGTTCACGAGTGGTCTCGGTGATGAACTCTTGCTCGATGGGCGTTCCTTGCCATGTGTTCTCCTGAGGGGAGCGTGCCGCGAAGCACGCCTCCAAGTGGTGCCCAAGCGCCTCCCTCGTGATGCTGGAAAGGTCTGAGGCCCTCCAGAAGAGAGCCCCCGAGCCTTGCCCGAGGAGGGTGCTGGGCGCGCCTTCCTATGCGATGGAGGGAGGCGCCCCTAGAGCGGGCGCTAATCCTGACGAGGTTCCAGCCGCAACGCAACCCTCCTGAGGTCCGGCACGGTGCAGCTGCTTCTTCTTGGGGATGGCCTCTGGGGGGCCCTCGCCCTTGCTTTCAGGGTCGTCGATTGCCACAGCTTGAAAGGCACGCCCAAGGGAGCACACCGCGTCTCTTTCTTCGCATGGAACTGTGATGATTCTGCCGCTTCCCGGCATGTTTAGGACGTTGTAGCTGTGATGTGTCACCGCCATGAACTTGGCCAGGGCTGGATACCCAAGGATGGCATTGTATGGTAGACGGATGTGCGCGACGTCGAAGTCGATGAGCTCGGTGCGGTAATTCTTGCGTTCTTCGCAGGTGACAAGGAGGCGGACCTGCCCTATCGGCTGGTGGAACCGTCGGTCACTCCTGAGAAAGGCTTGGTAGGCTGAAGCTGGTCATATGGCACTTGGAGGTTGTTGAACGTGTCGACGGAGAGGATGTTGAGCCCTGCGCCGCCGTCGATGAGGGTCTTGGTGACTTGCACGTTGTTGATAACTAGTGAACAAAGCATCGGGAGGGCGCCAGCGATGGCTGCGCACTTGAGCTGATCTGCCGAGCTGAAGGTGATGGCGCACTGGTACCACCTGAGCGGGCGCGTGGCCTCGAGCTTGGGGAGGACTACATTCACTTCACGAGCAAACTGTTTGAAGATGCGATGTGAGGCTGGGCCTGGGCTCCGCCCAAGATGCAGGCGATAGCACGCGGCTCCTGAAATCCCCTAACCCCTCGTCTTGATGGTGGTCATCGTTCCTTCTTGGCGGTGGCGGCAGCGGGGGAAGACCGGCGTTGCCCTGAGGGCGATCCTCACGAGGCTGGTCTCTCCAGGCACCCTCGCGAGGATGATCCTGCCAGCGGTCCTCACGAGGACAGTCGTGCCACTCCTGGCGCGGGCCACGGTCGTCCCAGCGTCCGCCACCATGTCCTCCTCCTCGGCTGTAGCCCCGGTCGCTGCGTTTGGGGCGTCGACCGAAGCGTCCCTCATGAATGGCTCTGAGCTCTTGACAATCACTGGTGTTGTGGGTGTTCAGGTTGTGGAAGGCGCGGAATGGTCGGCCATTCTTGGATGACTCGGGCTGATCTCTGCCTCGCTTGGTGTCCGGCTCCACTGCGAGCACAGCTGCGTCCTTGCGCTTCACGTCCTTGGCCTTGGCCTTCTTCTCTTCTGCGCCCGCAGATGGCAGCTCGAGGAGGAAGAGGCGCCCCTCCTTAGCTCTTGCGCACTTGGTCGCCAGGTTGAACAGCTCCTGAGACGTGCACAACTCCTCATGGATAGCTAGCTCCTCCTTAATCTTGACGTCACGGACGCCGTCGGAGAATGCAGAGATGATGCCCTCTTCCGTGACATTGGGGATCTTGAGACGAGTGTTGTTGTAGCGCTAGATGTACTTCTGGAGGGTCTCTCCTGGTTATTTCTTGATGCGGCACAGTTCGCCCGCGGCCGGTGGGTGGTCGCGAGTGCCCTGGAAGTTGGCGACGAAGCGGTTGCGCATCTCGTCCCAAGAGGAGATCAAGCCCGGTGGCAGGTTCAGGAGCCAGGAGCGGCACAATCCTTGAGAGCCATGGGAAACCAATTCGCCATGACTTTCTCATCCAAGAGCTGCAGGAACTCCGCATGGCCGGGGGTGTCGTCATAGCGAGGGGGCAGATCTGGCTTGAACTTGCCCGGCCAGGCGACGCTACGCAGCTCAGGGGTGAAGGCACGACAGCCGGCCGTGGTCGCTGGGGCCCTTCTAAGAGGTGGAGCTTGGTCTTGATGAGGTCCGCGCGCTGCCGCCGCAGGTAGCGTGCGGTCTTGGCAAGGCGGCGCGAGGAGCGCAGGTGCAGCTTCTCGCGGCCGAGGAATTTCTTGGCAGCTTCTCTCTTCACGAGCGGGCACTGGGCATGGTGGGTCACGCCAGGGGGCCGCGCACCTTGGCGCCAATGCACCGTTTTGGGGCAGAGGTGGTGGAGGCGCTCCGTGAGCCACATCGCCCGTGGCTGGCGGAGGGCGAGGCAGAGAGAGGGACGGCGCCAGGGAGCCCCCCTGTGACGCGGACGAGCTCGGCGACGCGATCGAGCCAGCCCTCGTAGAGGTCGTCGACTGGGCGGTAGTGCAGGAGCTCATTCGCCATGAGGAGCGTGGCCCGCGCGTCCATGGGAGCGCGACGTGCATGGGACGAGGAACCGGCCGGGGTTAGCGATGGAGTGGTTGTGCGGCCGTCCTGCCGCAGCGATGGGTGCAGCGAGGACGCTTGCTACTCGTCCCCCCCTCCCAGGCCGGTGGCGGCAGGAGACGGAGAACGACGAGGTGGCCCGCCGACGGGAGCCGTCTGAGCAACGCAGGCGGCGAGGGCAGCCCGGTGCTCAGCTCAAGCGTGGCGAGCGTCCACCATGGAGACGACGGAGCGATGGAGCGCCGATCGACGGAAGGGAAGCTACAGCGCACCCCTACCTGCCGCGCCAAATGTCGGATCACGGGTTCCGACAAAACCCTTAAGGTTCGAACTCTGGGGTGCGCACGAAGTTCTTTCCCTCCTACCGATCCACGCCCTCGCTTGCTAAGATCTCACGGACGAACTCGCAACACAAAAAGACATGAGATTTATACTGGTTCGGTCCACCATTGTGGTGTAATACCCTACTCCAGTGTGGTGGTGATGGATTGCCTCTTGGGATGATGATGAATAGTACAAGGGGAAGAACTGCCTCCTGAGGTTGAGGTGTTCTTGTGTTTGGTGTGTGGCTAGGGATTGGCTCTAGATCAGATGAGATGCCCCTACTGTGGTGGCTAGTTCTACTTATATAGGCCCTGGTCCTCTTCCAAAATATTGAGCGGGAAGGGAGCCAACAATTGCAGCCAATTTGAAAGGGGACAGCTAGTACAGCTTATCCTGACAAAAGTAGTCTTCACCTGCGAAAGACTCTGGTGGTGACGCCGTCTTGGGCTCTACGGTGACCTCCGTCTTGCTGGCCTCATGGTCTTGGTCTCGTCACTGATATGGAAACCTTTGCTTGACGCCTCGGTACTCCGCGCCTGCGCCTGCCTCCTTAGCACCAAAGAGGAAACAAGGACGCTGCGCGCACTGGCGCCCACCTGGCGTCGATCGTCATGGCTCACATCACGAAGTCCTCGCGAGGTCTGCCTTGCCTTGATCTCTCCGCGCCTAGTGAGCTTGCCGAGCGTGACCGCTCCTGAGGAGGTCTTGGGTCGTCCGCCCCGCGAGGCTTGGCCTCTCACGAGGGTCTTGAATGCCTTGTCGATGAAGATGGGCCGTACAGGCCTGCTCGCATAGCCACGTCGTGGGCTGCAGGCAGGCAAGTCTGGGGACCCCCATTCCCAGAACGCCGACAATGAAGAGGCAGTGGGAATGGCGGGACTGGCGGATAGCAAGCCAGAGATTCCCCCGGCAGGGCCCGATGCCGGCAAGGCAAGGCCCCCGGCAGAGTCTGACGCCATCAGGACAGGGCCCATGCAATCAAATGAGGTGGTGCAGTAGAAGAAGATGATGCAGCACCCGGTTTACTTTGTCAACTCCCTCCTACAAGGGGCTAGGTCAAGGTACTCTGGTGTGCAGAAATTGCTCTTCGGCCTCCTTATGGCCTCGAGGAAGCTGCGTCACTACTTCCAACTACAGGAAATCACCGTCGTCACCCGCCTCCCGTTACAACGGATACTGCACAACCCAGACGCAACCGGCAGGGTTGTGGAGTGGGCCTTGGAGCTTTCAAGCTTTGGTTTGGAGTTTGAAAGTACTTAGACAATCCAGAGCAGAGTCTTGGCGAAGTTAATTGCCGAATGGACCTCAATGCCAGACGAGGAAATCCAGGAGACCACTCTCCCCGGCAAGGAAGCAAGTCACAACTGGATCAGGTACTTTGACGGGGCTTTCTCGCAGCAAGGCGCCGGTGCTGGTGTGCTGCTCGTCGCACCCACCAGAGAGCACCTCAAGTATGTAATCCAGATGCACTTTCCCAGGGAGATGTCCACCAACAACACTGCTGCGTATGAAAGGTTGCTTGCGGCAGACCTCGGGGTTAAGAAGCTCATCGTCAGGGGTGATTCGCAGCTTGTCGTCAGACAAGTCAACAAAGATTATCAGAGCCTGTTGATGGAGGCCTACATAGATGAGGTGAGGAAGCTGGAGGAGCACCTCGACGGTATACAAGCGGAGCATGTTCCCCGAGCGGAAAATGACATCGCCGATTACCTATCAAAGTGCGCTGCATTCAAGCTACCTGTGGAACCAGGTACTTTTTTGCTTCGGTTAACTCAACCATCCGTCGAACCATCAACGAAGCAGAACAAACGGCGGAAATCACGCCCCGGCAAGTACTTCCCCGCTGAGCCCCCGGGAGCCGCCGGCAAGGGTGTTACCACGGATTCTGAGCCTGCTGAGGAGCGACTGACTCCGACAGGCCGTCAAACCTTGGCGGTAAAGACGGCCGCTCCCATGGCAGAAGAAATGCCTTTGGTCCTTGACATCGAGCCCCAGGCTCCGTCGTGGGCACAACATACCGTCCGATTCCTCCAAACAGGGGAGCTTCCTGAGGAGTAGGAAGAAGGGGAGAAGGTAGCCCGTCGGTCTGCTATGTATCGGTTAAATCGATGGCGTCACATGCGGAAGAGACCGAACGGTGTGAAATTGAAGTGCATTCCCCAGGAGGAAGGACTGGAGCTGTTGGCGGAGATACACTAAGGCATATGTGGCTCCCACATAGGGTCAAGGGCCCTTGCCGGCAAGGCATTCCGACGGGGTTTCTTCTGGCCCACTGCCCTCCAGGATGCAACGGCGCTAGTAACCAAGTGTGAAGTGTGTCAGTTCCATTCGAAGAAGCTTCATCAACCAGCTCAAGCCCTTCAAACAATTCCTCTTTTCTGGCCATTCTCGGTTTGGGGGATCGACATCCTGGGCCCTTTCCCCCGCGCTGTCGGGGGCTTTGAGTACTTGTACGTTGCGATCGACAAGTTCACAAAGTGGCCGGAGGTGGAAGCAGTGAGGAAGGTGACAACATAGTCAGCCGTCAAGTTCTTCAAGGGGCTAGTGTGCTGTTTGGGTGTGAAAAATAGAGTCATCACTGACAACGGCACGCAGTTCACAAGCCACACCTTCATGCAATACATCCAACACCTCGGCAGCAGGGTCTGTTTCGCTTCCTGGCACACCCATGGAGCAACGGCCAAGCGGAGAGGGCAAATGCTGAAGTGTTGCGAGGCCTGAGGACAAAGACTTTTGACAGGCTGCACAAGAGCAGAAGGCGCTGGATTGATGAGTTGCCAATGGTTCTTTGGTCGATCAGAATGACGCCAAATTGAGCCACCGGCCAGACACCCTTTGCCCTGGTATATGGGGCAGAAGAAGTTCTCCCCACGGAACTCATATACGGGTCACCTCGAGTGCTCGCTTACAACGAGCTTGAGCATGAGAAATTGCGGCAAGATGATGCAATGCTCCTTGAGGAAGATCGTCTTCGGGAGGCTGTGAGAGCAGCATGCTACCAGCAAGCCTTGCGCCGCTACCATAGCCGCAGGGTTCATGCCCGAATTTTTGAGGAAGGCGACCTTGTTCTTCGGCGCGTTCAATCGGCCAAGAATTCCAACAAGTTGACGCCAAAGTGGGAAGGCCCTTATTGGGTATCTGAGTCACCGGGCCCGTGCAGTCCGCTCGAGATCAAGATGTTGTCCCATGAGCAACTCTGGAACATCGAGCATCTTCGCAAAGCTTTACCCATAAGGCACGATTGCCGGGCCTCGGCAAGCCACCTTTGTCTGAGATTTGCGGCAAGGCATGTAACCCTCTATACAAAGCCGGTATGAGACCCTGAGCATAAATAAATGAAGCGCTGGTGCCCTAAGTTTTAGCATGCATGCTAGGTTAAGTCTCTCCCTCGGTTAGGGTTGATAGTGCTTAGCGGCGACTAACCCCTAGCCTAGAGGTCGAGTATGCGTCTTTCTGTCCTCTTTGGTTCGCACGGCACGTGAACACTTCTGCTAAGCCGCTTGGGAGAAAGGGAACGAACCGGCGCTCCGGCCTCGGCAAGCCAAGACTGCCGGGGGCTGAAGACACAAGGATCCAACCAAGGCAAGCCAAGGTTGCCTGGGGCTGCGGATTCAGATAAGTCCTTCATCCCCTGTTGTGCATTTCCGTATGGAACTGGGACAATTAAACCTCGTTTTGCCCCGATACTACCGTGTGAAGGAAATATGCCCTAGAGGCAATAATAAAGTTATTATTTATTTCCTTATATCATGATAAATGTTTATTATTCATGCTAGAATTGTATTAACCGGAAACATGATACGTGTGTGAATACATAGACAAACAGAGTGTCACTAGTATGCCTCTACTTGACTAGCTCGTTGATCAAAGATGGTTATGTTTCCTAGCCATAGACATGAGTTGTCATTTGATTAACGGGATCACATCATTAGGAGAATGATGTGATTGACTTGACCCATTCCGTTAGCTTAGCACTTGATCGTTTAGTATGTTGCTATTACTTTCTTCATGACTTATACATGTTCCTACGACTATGAGATTATGCAACTCCCGTTTACCGGAGGAACACTTTGTGTGCTACCAAACATCACAACGTAACTGGGTGATTATAAAGGTGCTCTACAGGTGTCACCGAAGGTACCTGTTGAGTTGGCGTATTACGAGATTAGGATTTGTCACTCCGATTGTCGGAGAGGTATCTCTCGGCCCACTCGGTAATACACATCACTATAAGACTTGCAAGCATTGTAACTAATGAGTTAGTTGCGGGATGATGTATTACAGAACGAGTAAAGAGACTTGTCGGTAAAGAGATTGAACTAGATATTGAGATACCGATGATCGAACCTCGGGAAATTAACATACCAATGACAAAGGGAACAACATATGTTGTTATGCGCTTCGACCGATAAAGATCTTCGTAGAATATGTAGGAGCCAATATGGGCATCCAGGTTCCGCTATGGGTTATTGACCAGAGAGGTGTCTCGGTCATGTCTACATAGTTCTCGAACCCGTAGGGTCCGCACACTTAAACGTTCGTTGATGATATTAGTATTATATGAGTTATTTATGTTGGTGACCGAATGTTGTTCGGAGTCCAGGATGAGATCACGGACATGATGAGGAGCTCCGGAATGGTCCGGAGGTAAAGATTCATATATTGGATGATATGGTTAGGCCAAGGTGTCAGGCCCACGGGGCTATAAGTCGGTGCAAAAGGAGTTTTGCGGAAGCCAGGGGGCCAAACGCCGGAGACCCATGGCGTTTGGTCCAGATGCCAATGATTGTGGCGTTTGGTCCTGGAGTCCGAGTGGGACTCTTGCCTTTCGGGCAAAACCGACTTTGAGGAGGCTTTTGCTCCAAGTTTCGACCACGGGGCTCAACATATAAATAGAGGGGCAGGGCTAGAAGCAAAGACACATCAAGAAACACCAAGCCGTGTGCCGGCAACCCCGTCCCCTCTAGTTTATCCTCTGTCATAGTTTTCGTAGTGCTTAGGCGAAGCCCTGCGGAGATTTTTCTTCACCAACACCGTCACCACACCGTCGTGATGTCGGAACTCATCTACTTCTTCGCCCCTCTTGCTGGATCAAGAAGGCGAGGACGTCATTGAGCTGAACGTGGGCTGAACGCAGAGGTGACGTACGTTTGGTACTTGATCGGGACGGATCATGAAGGTGTACGACTACATCAACTGCATTGATAAACGCTTCCGCTTACGGTCTACGAGGGTACGTAGATTACACTCTCCCCTCTCGTTGATATGCATCACCATGTTCTTGCGTGTGCGTAGGATTTTTTTTGAAATTACTACGTTCCCCAACACCATGCTCCCCTTCTTCTTGTACCCATGTCCCAGGGTCAGGACCGGGTCGTAGACGCGGTGGAAAGGAAATGAACGAAGGGCCTAACTCTACTTCGCCCCTGCCTCCGCCAAGAGCGTGAGAATGGTCGACTGAAGTGGGGGGACAACAAGGCCTGTTGTCGGGCGACAATGTTTATCCTAAAAGTAACAAGGATTCATTCCTTGGCATGGGCCTCGCTCACGCACAAAGAACCCGACAAGCACCCTTTTTCATCAAAAATATCCCATACAGGTACGGTTCATACGGAATTAAAAACATGAGAAAGGGGATTACAAGTCTTAAGATTAACAAGTGCCCACAACCTTACAAACTAAAAGGAGATAAGATGCCCGTAATCCCTTTCTTGTCCCTCTTCTCAGAAAGCAAAACAAGGTGGCGGGAGGGCAAAAAGAGTGCCTAGGCAAGGTACGAAGAGAAGAAGGCACCAAGAGAACATCTTGGTGCCGGGAAAGGAGCTGGAAGACAAGGCAGTGGGCCGGCAATACGAGACGAAGGCGTCGGTGCCCGCGTACTCCGACTTGACGGCCGCCACCCGCCTTCTTCACCTTCTCCGGCCCTCCTACGCCAGCCGCCCAAGGAGGTGATGGGGAACGTGCCAATGGAGAGCTTGACGATGATGGTGCCGAGGGAAGGGCGACGCGTCAGTCGGACTCGAGGTCAGTGTCCCGCCGCTCGATGCCCTCGTCGTCACTGTCGCTGCCCTCCTCGTCACTCCCGCTCGAGGAGGAATCTTCATCGTCGGAGGAGCTCTTGACGCAGCACTTCAGGCGAGTTCCAAGATCTCCGAAGACCTTGACGGAGAGCAGGCTGTGGATGCGAGCGAACGTCTTCCATCCGTGACGGAGGTACATGACCTGAGGAGCGGGAAAGTCGACGTCGACCCGCGTACCGCCATTCCCGCAGCCCCTCATATGCAACCTGAGGGTCTAGGGAGGGTCAAGCTCCATATCCCGAGCAAATGGGGTGGGGAGGCGAAGACAATGACGCAGTGGCCGGCGCAGCATGATGAAGAACTCGCGGGGTTGGTCCCTGACGTGGCCCTCCATCGCGGGAGGCATCACTGGCGGAGGCACGGCCATTGCGCCGCCTCGTCCCCCTCCTCCTCGAGCGCCATGGAGACCTCGGCCTCGCCCCTCCCCCTTCCTTTCGTAGCCGGCTCCGCTGCCGCGGGCTCTTGGGAAGGAGGAACGCGTTGTCGAGCGGCGACCCTCGCCGCCACTGTTGAAGGGCCTGCACCCCCTCTCGCCATGGCGGGTGGAAGATAGGAGCGGGGGTGGAAGAGGGTGGATGCTGAGAGAATGTGGGATGACATCCCCCTCCCCCTCCTTATAAAGGGGCGGGGTCGAGGCTCGGCCGCCCCACTCAACCAATCCAGCCATCGGAGGCGCAGGGAATCAGGACCGACCCGCTGCCTCAATCAGCGAAGGCCCAGTTTCCCGCCTCCACCGCCTGCCACCTGCATGGGGGATGCGTGGCGAGCGAGCGGGATCGAGGGGACGGGTGAGGCGACCGTTCCCCACCCCGTGATCATGGGGCGTGGGCGCCTTGAAGACCGCGATCCGAGTCCACTCAGTAAATGAGCCGCTCCTCTGCGCGTCCCTCTTTTTTGTGGGAAAGGTGCGAGCCGCCTCTTTACCACGATGTGACGCATGCATGTGGGAACCGCCCAACGCAGGACCCCCACGTCACACACGACCTTCCACGTCGCGCATTCAGCACGGGTCGTGGGGAAGCGCAGCGGACGAAACAGTTACTACGGTAAAGCTCCGCCCCACCTGCCCGCGCACTGTTCTGGGCCTGGCCCAACAACGCGTCGCGCTTATGTGTGGCCTAGACCCAGGGGCTCCTGTGGGTGTACAAAAGTAGGGGCTCTCCTTTTGACCCCTTTACTTGTGCACGGGCAGTCAGAGCCGCGCGCCGCGGCCACACTTAGTAGGCCAGAGGAGGGAAGTCGGAGAGAAGCCAAAGCACAAGACAACCAAGGCAACGCCAAGACCTGACGCAAGAGAGCAAGAGGGCGAGGTGGACTCCCTCGGCAAGATCCTTGCCGAGGCAGCCTCCGCAGCCCCAGCAAAAGCCTTGCCAGGGCAAATTGCCCGACACCAGCAGAGCAAGCCACCCTTGAGCCCACGGGTTCCAACACCACCAACTATCCACGTTAGGACCAAGGCTCAGGGGGCGCCTGCAGGTGGCATCTGAATCTTTGTCAAGATCATAAAAATGTGAGATTAGGTGAGGACCAGAAGACGGCGACCCTCGGCGGGATCCTAGCCGAGGAAATCCACAAGACCCCCGGCAAGAGCCTTGCCGGTGATGGCTGCGATGCCACGGAAAGACCTTTGCCGGGCCCCCGGCAAGACCCTTGCCGAGGGCATCAGGAGGGCCACTTCCAGGCCCGCGCCTGCCAAGACTCCACCGCCGTCCCCAAGCAGTTGCTAGCTCAACCAGCTGGGCAGGCACCTGCGTGGCAACGGGCGGCCTCTACACCGACTCAGCAAGCACTTGCGTGGTGGCATGCGGCCCTTCGTGAAGGCTCCACCACCACGCCAGCCCAGCAACCAGCCAACGTGGCGCCGCAAGGACTCGTCGGCTCGGGCGCGTGTCAAAGCCAGGCAAGGCAGCGACAGCTGGGACGTGCTTCCTTACCATCCCCGATAAAGCAAGGGGGCACGTCGACAGCGCATCAAATTCGTTTGTCCGACGGTCCCAGAGGATAGACTCATCCACTGTACACCTTTCCACTTCCTGTGTGCCACTGTGACAGCCCCTTTAGCCTATAAAAGGAGGCCCGAGGCGGCCAGGAGGAAGATTCAGACCTTTTGGGCAAGTTACACCCCGTAGCTAGCTCAAGAACACAAGAACACTCTAATACATCCACCAAAGCAGGACTAGGGTATTACGCATCCTGGCGGCCCGAACCTGGGTAAACGATCTGTGTGCTTCCTGTCAGACCCACTCTTTGCACAACCTCGCGCTCGCCAACCGTAGAATGGATCCCAGTGACCCCATAGGTGTTGTTTCCACTGACAGAGGCGAAGATAACTCCCAAGACGGGACCCTTCATATGGTTTAGATTTAACCGCTTGGCAACAATAGCGCCTAGACAAAAAGTGTTATCACGAAACAAGGCATGGCACAAAATAACAATATCAGGGGCACTAAGGTTTCCACTGTCCCCGCGACCAATTAAACATCTACTAGTAAATATTGCAAAGTAAGGTAGAACAGGAAAGTGTATGCTAGTGATTCTTGCATCGGAAACTTTCCTCGTTTCCCCTACAGCAATCATATCAATAAACCCTTCCACATCATTACTATGTGGTTCCTCTATGCTGCCCGCAAAGGGTAACTTGCAAACCTCACAAAAATCATAAAAGGACATCTCCTTATACTCGTGATATAAATGAAAATCCACCGAAGGTGGTGATTTCCTAGCATGGAAATGAAATTTTTGCACAAAAATATTAGTGAGTAGGAGATACTGTTCGCGCTGGTCGCGGAGGAAGTCGGTGAGGCCTGCATTCTCAGCCAAGTAATAAAATCTTCATAAATTTCGGCTGCTTTCAAGAACTCATCACAAGGCCATTCACACGGACGAACTTCCGTGGTGCGAGGAAGATTATATTTGGGCTTCTTATTCTCTTCACTTTGCTTATCCTTTGAGCTTCGGCTCGAAGAGCCCTCAATAATCTCGTCATCATTTTATGAAAATTTCTGAAATTTTTAGTAACTCAAAATAAAAGTGAACCAAACTCAACAAGATTGATAGGAACTACTCCCACAAGTGCCTAGAGACTATATCATGCATTAGAACTACTTGGGACCATATAAATTTGACATGCAAGCTCAAGAACAGGGTCACCTAAGCAGCAAAAATTTGCAATAAATAAAGCACTAGAACAAAAACCAATTGGACCATTGGAGGAGTCACATACCGAAGAACAATCCCCCAAAGCAGTTTTGTGACTGGAGCTTTGAGCAAGGAGATCGAAAATCGCAGCAAGATGAGCTAGAACTCGTGCTTGAGCTGGTTGGTGATTTTTTTTTGGGAGGAAGAAGGAGTGTGTGGGTGCTGGAAAAAGTGGAGACGGGCGATGAGGGGCCCACGAGGCAGGGGGCGCCCTGAACCCTCGTGGCCAGGTGCTTGATCCCCCTGATGTGTTCTCAGTGCCAAATATCCTTAAATATTCTATAAAAAAATATATTTCTTTATCGGGGCATTTGGAGAACTTTTATTTTTGGGGTATTTTTTTTCTCTTCATCATTTTCTAAAAATTTCTGAAATTTTTAGTAACTCAAAATAAAAGTGAACCAAACTCAACAAGATTGATAGCAACTAGATTGATAGCAACTACTCCCACAAGTGCCTAGAAACTATATCATGCATTAGAACTACTTGGGACCATATAAATTTGACATGCAAGCTCAAGAACAGGGTCATCTAAGCAGCAAAAATTTGCAATAAATAAAGCACTAGAACAAAAACTAATTGGACCATTGGAGGAGTCACATCTTTGAAGAACAATCCCCCAAAGCAGTTTTGTGAGTGGAGCTTTGAGCAAGGAGATCGAAAATCGCAGCAAGATGAGCTAGAACTCGTGCTTGAGCAGGTTGGTGATTTTTTTGGGAGGAAGAAGGACTGTGTGGGTGCTAGAAAAAGTGGAGAGGGGCCACGAGAGGCCCACGAGGCAGGGGCGCGCCCAGGGGGTGGGCGCGCCCTGGACCCTCGTTGTCAGGTGCTGGCTCCCCCTGATGTGTTCTCAGTGCCAAATATTCTTAAATATTCTAGAAAAAATCATATTTCATTTTCGGGGCATTTGGAGAACTTTTATTTTTGGGGTATTTTTTATATTGCAAGGATAAATCAAAAAACAGACAGAAAATACTATTTTGCTTAATTTAATCTAAATAACAGAAAGTAAAAGGAGGGTATAGACGGTTGTGCTTCCTAACTTCATCCATCTCATGCTCATCAAAAGGAATCCACTAACAAGGTTGATCAAGTCTTGTTAACAAACTCTTTTCGAATAACATGGAACCGAAGAAATTTCAAATAACACTAGGTTACCTCAATGGGGATATGCACATCCCCGATAATAAGAATATCATACTTCTTCTTGACAGTAGGAAGAGGAAATTCAAAACCACCAATTATAATCGATGGAACTTTTACAATAGAATTTACGCTATGGACTTGAGGTTGTTTCCTCGGAAAGTGTACCGTATGCTCATCACCATTAACATGAAAAGTGACATTGCCTTTGTTGCAATCAATAACAGCCCCTACAGTATTCAAAAAGTGTCTACCAAGGATAATTGACATACTATCGTCCTCGGTAATATCAAGAATAACAAAGTCCGTTAAATTAGTAACGTTTGCAACCACAACAGGCACATCCTCACAAATACCGACAGGTATAGCAGTTGATTTATCAGCCATTTGCAAAGATATTTCAGTAGGTGTCAACTTATTCAAATCAAGTCTACGATATAAAGAGAGAGGCATAACACTAACACCGGCTCCAAGATCACATAAAGCAGTTCTAACGTAGTTTCTTTTAATGGAGCATGGTATAGTTGGTACTCCTGGATCTCCAAGTTTCTTTGGTATTCCACCCTTAAAAGTATAGTTAGCAAGCATGGTGGAAATTTCAACTTCCGGTATCTTTCTTTTATTTGTAACAATTTCTTTCATATACTTAGCATAAGGATTCATTTTAAGCATATCAGTCAAACACATACGCAAAAGATAGGTCTAATCATTTTAGCAAAGCGCTCAAAATCCTCATCATCCTTTTTCTTGGATGGTTTAGGAGGAAAAGGCATGGGTTTCTGAACCCATGGTTCTCTTTCTTTACCGTGCTTCCTAGCAACAAAGTCTCTCTTATCATAACGTTGATTCTTTGATTGTGGGTTATCACGATCAACAGCAGGTTCAATCTTTACATCATTGTCATTGCTAGGTTGAGCATCAACATGAACATCATCATTAACATTATCACTAGGTTCATGTTCATTACCAGATTGTGTTTCAAAGATCGAAATGGAAATATCATTGGGATTCTCAGGTGTGTCAACAACAGGTTCACTAGAGGCATGCAAAGTCCTATCATTTTTCTTTTTCTTCCTTTTAGAAGGACTAGGTGCATCAACATTAGCTCTCCGAGAATCCTGCTCAATTCTCTTAGGGTGGCCCTCATGATACAAAGGTTCCTGAGTCATTTTACCCCCTATAGTCATAACTCTAACATCATTATCATTTTTCTTGTTATTTAATTCATTGAGCAAATCATTCTGAGCTTTAAGTACTTGTTCTACTTGAGTGGTAACCATAGAAGCATGAGTTTAAGTTCACCTTTAACTCTAGACATATAATCACTCAAGTGTTAAATCATATAAGCATTTTGTTTCAATTGTCTACCAACATAAGCATTGCATTTTTTTAACAATAAAATTATCGAACTCATCTAAGCATTGGCTAGCAGACTTATAACAAGGAATATCGCCTTCATCAAACCTATAGTGAGAATTTACCTTTACTACCTGTGTCGGGTTATCAAGACCATGTATTTCTTCAACAGGAGGCAAATTAAGACCATGTATTTCTTGAATAGGAGGTAAATTCTTAACATCATCAGCTTTAATACCTTTTTCTTTCATAGATTTCTTTGCCTCTTGCATATCTTCAGGACTGAGAAATAGAATACCCCTTTTCTCCGGAGTTGGCTTAGGAGTTGGTTCTGGAAGTGTTCAATTATTTTCATTAGTCAACATATTATTCAATAGCAATTCAGCTTGATCAACAGTTCTTTCCCTGAAAACACAACCATCACAACTATCCAGGTGGTCACTGGAAGTATCGGTTAGTCCATTATAAAAGATATCAAGTATTTCATTTTTCTTGAGAGGATGATCAGGCAAAGCATTAAGTAATTGGAGAAGCCTCCCCCAAGCTTGTGGGAGACTCTCTTCTTCAATTTGCACAAAATTATATATTTCCCTTAAAGCAACATGTTTCTTATGAGCGGGGAAATATTTAGCAGAGAAGTAATAAATCATATCATGGGGACTACGCAAACAACTAGGATCAAGAGAATTAAACCATGTTTTAGCATCACCCTTTAATGAGAATGAAAATAACTTAAGGATATAATAGTAGCGAGTTTTCTCATCATTAGTGAACAGGGTGGCTATATCATTTAATTTAGTAAGATGTGCCACAACAGTTTCAGATTCATAGCCATAAAAAGGATCAGATTCAACCAAAGTAATTATCTCAGGGTCGACAGAGAAATCATAATCCTTGTCGGAAATACAGATAGGTGAAGTAGCAAAAGCAGGGTCATATTTCATTCTAGCATTCAAGGACTTTTCTTTCAGCTTAGCTAATAATTTCTTAAGATCATATCTATCATTGCAAGCAAGAAAGTCTCTAGCAGTTTCTTCATCCATAACATAACCCTCAGGCATAACAGGCCATTCATATCTAGGGGGAGAATCTTCATCATCACTTTCATCAATATTATCAGTTTTAATAATTTCATTGTCTCTAGCCCTAGCAAGTTGTTCATCAAGAAATTCACCTACTGGCACAGTAGTATCAAGCATAGAAGTAGTTTCATCATAAGTATCATGCATAGCAGAAGTGGCATCATCAATAACATGCAACATATCAGAATTAATAGCAGAAGAAGGTTTAGGTGTCGCAAGCTTACTCAAAACAGAAGGTGAATCAACTGCAGAGCTGGATGGCAGTTCCTTACCTCCCCTCATAGTTGAGGGAAAAATCTTAGTTCTCTTGTCTTTCAAGTTCCTCATAGTGATCAACAGATATAAATCCCAAGTGACTCAAAGAATAGAGCTATGCTCCCCAGCACCGGCGCCAGAAAATAGTCTTGCTAACCCACAAGTATAGGGGATCGCAACAGTTTTCGAGGGTAGAGTATTCAACCCAAATTTATTGATTCGACACAAGGGGAGCCAAAGAATATTCTCAAGTATTAGCAGTTGAGTTGTCAATTCAACCACACATGGATAACTTAATATCTACATCAAAGTATTTAGTAGCAAAGTAGTATGGAAGTAACGGTGACGGTGGCAAAAGTAACCGTAGCAGTTTTGTAGTAATTGTAACAGTGGCAACGGAAAAGTAACTAAGAAAAGATCAATATGTGAAAAGCTCATAGGCATTGGATCGGTGATGGAGAATTATGTCGGATGCAATTCCTCATGCAATAGTTATAACATAGGGTGACACAGAACTAGCTCCAGTTCATCAATGTAATGTAGGCACATGTATTCCGAATATAGTCATACGTGCTTATGGAAAAGAACTTGCATGACATCTATTGTCCTACCCTCCCGTGGCAGCGGGGTCCTATTGGAAACTAAGGGATATTAAGGCCTCCTTTTAATAGAGTACCGGACCAAAGCATTAACACTTATGAATACATGAACTCCTCAAACCACGGTCGTCACCGGTAAGTATCCCGATTATTGTCACTTCGGGGTTAACGGATCATAACACATAATAGGTGACTATAGACTTGCAAGATAGGATCAAGAACTCACATATATTCATGAAAACATAATAGGTTCAGATCTGAAATCATGGCACTCGGGCCCTAGTGACAAGCATTAAGCATAGCAAAGCCATAGCAACATCAATCTCAGAACATGTTGGATACTAGGGATCAAACCCTAACAAAACTAACTCGATTACATGGTAAATCTCATCCAACCCATCACCGTCCAGCAAGCCTACAATGGAATTACTCACGCACGGCGGTGAGCATCATGGAATTGGTGATGGAGGAAGGTTGCTGATGATGATGTTGACGGATTCCCCTCTCCGGAGCCCCGAACGGACTCCAGATCATCCCTCTCGAGAGAGATTAGGGATTGATGGCGGCTCTGTTTCGTAAAACGCAATGAATCCTTCTTGTCGGATTTCGGGTTCCGTCAGACCCTTGAGGTTCGAACACTGGGGTGCGCGCGGAGATCCAACCTTCTACCGTCTCGCACTTCGCCGAATCGCAGGGACCTAAACTACTAACGGAGCAGCACAAGAGACACGAGATTTATACTAGTTGGCTCCAACATTGTGGTGTAATACCCTACTCTAGTTTGTGGTGTGGTGGATTGCCTCTTGGGCTGATGAGGAACAATACAAGGAAGAACAGCCTCGTGAGGTCTGTTGTTGGCGGGTGAGATGAACTGCTGGGTGGTGTTCAGTTGCTCTAGCTACTGGTTTCTTGATGAGGATCCCGGATCTCTCTTCTCCGTCTTGATCTCGATCCTTTCCATCTCCCTGCTCTGAGTGTGGCTACTCCTATTTATAGGCAGAGGCCCTGGGCCTCTTCCCAAATATTGAGCGGGAAGGGCGCCAACAATTGGCCATTTTGAAGGGGAACAGCGGGTACACTTATCCTGACTAAAGTTGGTCCTCGCCTACCAGAGGCTCTGGTGATGACGCCTTTGCTTGGGCTCCACGATGACTCCTTCCAGCCGTTGGGGCTGGTCTTGGTCTTGTTGCATCGAAGCGGATGCCCGTGCTTGATGCTCTCGCTGCGCTTGATCCCTTTGCACCAAAGAGGAAAGGAGGACATCTGCTGGCTGGCGCCGTTGGCGCCCTTGGTCGTCATGGTTATGCGTCATGGGCACCTCGCGAGGTACCCTGCCTTGAACTCTCCGCCTCCTCATGAGCCAGCCTGACGAGGCCGTGCCTGAGGAAGCTCCTTGTCGTCCGCCCCGCGAGGCTTGGCCCCTCGCGATGGTCTTGAGCTTGCGTTGATGAAGATGCGCCGTCCTGGGCCTCCTTTGAGCCACGCCGCTGGCCGCAGGCAGGCAAGTCTGGGGACCCCCGTTCCCAGAACGCCGACAGTAGCCCCCGGGCCCACGGCGCGCCCAAACTTGGCCGGGCAGAGAGGCGAGAGGGCAAGTGCGAAGCGTCGCGGGCCCTAACAGCCTGCGGCCTTGGGCGACGCGTGGTGGTTGATTGGACGTGGGCGGCACTGTTCCCCCACGCCTCCTTATTTCGTGCCTTCCAAGGCGGACATGCTGTTGTACACATCCGTTCCGCTCTCTGCTGCTTGTGCGCCCCTGTCCTTCCCACTCTCGAACTCCAGCTTCCATTTTCAATCCAATCTCAAATCTTCCCCCCTCCCCGCTTTCAATTGCTATGGTCTGGACGAAGAAGGGAAAGGGAAGAAACATGCCTCCGCCGCTTGCCGCCGGCGGCCTCCGCCGTCGACCCATCGATCATACTCAATCTAGAGGGCTTGGGCAAGGTTAGTTCGGCTCTGGCCACCACTTTCAACGAATGCGGGAGGATGACGGCCTAGCTCAAGGCCCCATTTCTCCATCGGCAGTGATAGTCACCGAGGTCCGGTATTTTCTTTGGCATACAGCGGGCTGGTTCCCTTTTACGATTTCTTCAATGCCGTGCTTTCCCACCATCGGATCCACATGATGCATCCGGGTTCTCGAGTCCATCACTCTCCTCTCGGTCTTCGCCTTCGTTTGTGAAGCAATGATGGGCATCCTTCCTTCGGTTGCCTTGCTGCGCCACTTCTTCTCTCGCGCCTTTGTTGACCCCACCCAATGCTCGGCGTGCGTGAGCTTCGTCGCCGTGCCCGAGACAGCGGCCTCAGGGATTGACTTCAGCCTGCCTCCGCCCGCGGCTGAGTTTCGCGAGAGGTGGTTGTACGTGGATGTGGGGGTGCCCAGCCCCCTGCTATCGGAGCCAACCTCGCCTGCTATCCCCAATTCAGCTGGGGCCAGGAGATGCTTTCAAGCCCTCGGCTTATTTTTGTCTGGCGCCGCTTCGAGTTCCTGAGAAAGCTTGGCGTGACAGCGCCCAAGGTGGTGAAGGAGTTCCTGATGTGCCGCGTTGCTCCTCTCCAACGCCATTCCCACCGGATGTGGGCCTTGGCTGGCCTGGTGATCGTATGAGGCTCCAGAAGAAGACCTGACGTCAAGCGCTTAAGGAAAGTGCTCCTGGTCCCGTTGGCGACCCCAACCCCGGTGGCATCCGGCATGGAGGGGCCTTGCTGTACCTCTGCCATAAAAGGGGTGATTTTGTGAACCAGATGCCTATCTTCGATGAATGGGGGCTGCGCCCCGCTGGTCTCCAGGGACCTCGCGAGAATCCAGTGATGGTGACAGCCCTTCCAGTCGGCCAAGGCGGCTCCTCCTCAAGTGGCGGAGCAGGGAGGCACGAGCCGCCAGAGGTCAAGGGACCCCCGAGGGTGACAAGACCAGGCGACGCTCATGAGGGAGCAGCTCCACGAGGCTCATGCCGTGGCCGAGGGCGGCAGGCCCGCCTGCAGCCGCGGATGGAACCCCCGAGGCCCCTGCTTCTTCTCTTGGTGAGGCGACCAGCAGCGCGCGTCAGGCGGATGCCCCTGACGCAGGTCGCCTTGATGCTTCTCCCTCGCCGCAGGCTGACCCCTGTGCTCAAATCTTGGTTCGCTTCCGCGTGGACTTCGAGGCCCTCCGGAAGAGAAGGGAGGCCCTGGGCGATGATTATCCTTGTCGCCTGCTGAAGCGTAGGAAGTATTTCGCCACTGATGAGTAAGTCTTCTCCTTCTCCAGCTCCTGATCCTTCTGCTGCTTGTACTGATCCTTGCCCTGCAGGCCCCTTCCTGCCGAGCTCACGGAGACGGGTGAGGAGCCGTCCGCCTCGGCTTTGCTCCCTCCCCCGACCTTGAGTGCTCCAAGCAGTGGAGCCCCTGTGGTGAGGGCGACCGGGGAGGTGAACCGTCCCGAGGCGTGCCGTGGCCCTACGTGCCTCGCGACCCTTCCTTGCGAGCCTTCTCGTGGCATAGCTAGCCTGCCGTGGGCTTCTCGCCTGGTCGTGGACGGCGATTGGCTGAGGCGCTTCCTGCGCCGCCCTCGTGCAGGGTGGGCTGGCCTGTGCCGGTCTTCTGGCGCGGCGTGCCCGTCCGTCGCGAGGGTGCCAGCCCCCAGCCCCCTGCCCGGAGGGGGAGTGCTGATTTGCGGCTCTCGGCGCCCGCCTGGGGCGGTTGATGGTGTGGAGGACGTGCACGAGTGCGCCCGGGAGCGCCGCGCCCTTCGCCAAGGATTTCTTCGAAGGGCGGCTGACGCGGTGAGCCTTCTCAGTGAAGAGCTTGCTGACGAAGACGCACGCCTTGAGGCCGAGGGCCTGCGCCTGGCCGCAGAGAGGCGTGAGCTGGAGGGCGCACGCTTTGGCGCGCCGCCAGCCGCGATTTTGATGATGAAGAGGCCAAGGCGTGCTGGCAGCCTCTCGAGCCTGTTCTCGGGCCGTCGAGGAGGCCCGGGAAGCTAACAGGCGGCGAGAGGCGGCGGAGGAGCGGGCACGGGAACTCCTGGCCCGGTGTCACTCACCGGAGGAGCAAGTAGAGCCGCGCGAGGCAGCCCTCGCGTCGATGAAGGTGGCTTCCGGCGACCCGGCGGAGCTCCAGAAGTGTGAGGAGGCGTTGACGCTTGAAGCCGCCGAACGCGCGCGCGAGTACGAGCGCTTGGAGACGAGGGAGCGCTTGGCGACACGGGCAGAGGATGAGGTCGCTGCACGGGAAGCCCGCGTCCTGGAGGAGGTCGGACGCTGAGTGGCGACGGCGCGCTCGAACCTCGAGCGCGAGTTCGAGGAGAGGCTGGGGTTGATGAAGGCCGAGGCTGAAGGCAGGACTGCTGCCTTGAGGGCCAAGCTAGAGGAGGCGACGCGGCGGGCCGATGCTCTTCGGGCCGCCCTCGAGGTGGCGCAGGGGGAGTCAACCACCTCTCAGGCCGAGGCGCTCCTTCTTCGCCAACGGTTGGAGGAGGCCGAGGCCGTCGCGCGCCAGAATGCGGACGAGATACGTCAGCGGCGAATCCTGGAGCATGAGCACGGCCACATGCTCGCCACGCTCCGGGAAAGAGCCAACACGGCCTTGAGTAACATCTGCGAGGCGGCTGTTGGCGAGCCGCACGCGGTTAACTACGCCGGCAACCTCCAGTTCTTCACCGACGTGGTGGCGCGGCTGGAGGCGCGGTCGGTCAGGGCCAATAGGTTGGTGGAGGAGAGGAGCCGCGCGCTGCTCGGGCGCGCCTTTTCTTGTGTCTTCAGCCATCTCCGGAACATGGACCCCCACTTTGATTTTGACGCCGCCATCGCCCCAGTTCCCCAGGCCGTCCGGGGCGACCTGGAGCACTGGGTGGAAGACAATGTGGATGCTCTCGTGAGGGCCTTCGCTTCGGACAACGACGGCGTGGTCATGGCCGCCGATGAGGGCAGCGTGGTGAACGGCCCAGACGCCGCCGATGGCCACGCAGACAGTGACGGCGAGGCCAGCGACGCCAGCAACGGCTCGGGAGGCGCACCTGAGGACGCGTTGGGGGATTTATCCGACTGATTATGTATTGTCCCTGTTCCATTACCCTGCATGAATGTAACTCAGGTTTTGGCCTGATGGCTGTGAGAGAATTTTGGGACGGGGAGGCCCTCATGTAAAACTTGTGTTCATCGTATTAGCAGGCGTTACATCGTCCATACGCCCGCGCCAAGTGGTTGGCTAAGCGACGTGCTGGTTGGCTAGTTTACCTTCGTTTCGTACGAGCCCTGAGATAGCCTGTGGGAGGCTGCGGCGACCTGAGTGTCTCCTGATCGAATCCGTGGGATCTGTAGTAAAAACCCTCCGGAGAGGACGCGGCGGCGGCAGGCTGGGCTGCGCGCAAGCTAGGTTTCGGCTCGCGAGGGGCTCGCGAGGGGAGGCAGCTGAGGCGGAGTGGTAATCGAAACGCGAGAGATTTGCTCGAACGAGACTAAGCACCCCTTCCCCGAACACACCCAAATCTCAAATTCAAATCCAATTTAAATCCAGCGGGGGAAAGCGACAACCAAATGGAAAGGCGAAGAAGCAGAAGAAAAGCCGCGTCCGGCACCTAGTCTAGTCTTGGACGTCTTCTCACCAGCTGGAGCTAAGTGCTGCGCCAGGCGTGGGAGGGAGCCCCAGGCCCGAGGCCGGCACCTCGAGACTCGGGCGTGTACAGCCCCACTCATTATTACGTGAGAGTGTCACGGGCGGCGAAGCTTCACGAGCACCGGGCCTTCTTCACAGTGTACCGCCTTGCTTCATATCGCCAGACGAGGGCCCCGCTTTGCGCCACACTCTAGTGCCATCAACGACGACCGTAAACCGTGACGCCGCCCGATGGGGTAGAGCGGTCGCCAGCGTTCCCCGACGACCATGGGTCCTCCGCCAGGGGCAGGCCCTGAGGCGCCTCCCCAGCAGAGGGCCTACCTCCTGAGAACGCCTTGCTCCGAACGCCGCGGTGGTGATGTCGGATCTCTGCCCCTCTCGAGCAGCCCCCTGCGACCTCCTCCCGAGGGGTAGGAGACTGCGGGAGCGGGGCAGCCGCTCGTCGTGGCGATCTGTACCTCCTGTGATCTATGGTTAGCGTATGTTTGCTCTTGAGGAAGTAGCGGTACCCGATAATCGTCGCCCCCCGCGTGACCAGTGGGACCGTCTCGAGGCTCCTGGAAGAGCTCAGCTTCTTGCGCCTCATCCCCCCAGCTCGGGCTGAGGAGCGAGCCTTGTTCTTCCTCATGCGGGTGCCCTTGGTCCATCATGTGGGGCATGCATTCTTCAGGCGCCGTCATCCTGAAGGCCACACAGTAGTGCTGAGCGTGCCATGCGGCTCTGCTTGATGTGCCTGCCGTGGGGTGGCGGTGCGGCGGTCCACCTGGGCCGTGGGTTACGTCGAGTCCTTCTTCTCCGCGGGCCGGGGGCGGGGGCAACCCCGCCGCCGGCCCGGTGCCGAGAAGCCGCCCGGTGTTGGAGTAGCTTTGGAGCCCGCGGGCACGCGTGGAGCCCCCATGCGGGCCGCCCTGGGCCTAAGATGGAAGCTGGGTGCGAAGGGGTGAGCCTCGAGGCGGCGAAGCCTGGAGCTCGCCACTCGCTCCAAGAAGACGTCATGGCCGCTCTCCGGCAGCTCAGACTGCAGCAGCCTTCGCCACCGTGAGCGCAGCCCTCGAGTTCGCCCCGGCGGTGTACGGTGATGTGGTCATGGCGTGATTGGAGGCCCTTGCTGCCGACCGCCGCCGCGGGCGTGAGAGCCGTCGAAGCCTGTCCGCGTCGCCCTCGGCCTACAGCGCCCTGCGGACCGCGAGCTGCCTGGTGCCCGGGGTCGCCCGAGGCGAGCGGCTCTGCGTGGGCGGGCCACGCCTCCCAAGGATCTGAGTTGCCCTCTTGGTCGTCGGACATGGTGATGACGATGCGACGGGACACGAGGTGGCAGAAGGTGGATTCCGGCGCACCCCTACCTGGCGCGCCAAATGTTGGATTTCGGGTTCCGTCAGACCCTTGAGGTTCGAACACTGGGGTGCGCGCGGAGATCCAACCTTCTACCGTCTCGCACTTCGCCGAATCGCAGGGACCTAAACTACTAACGGAGCAGCACAAGAGACACGAGATTTATACTAGTTGGCTTTACCATTGTGGTGTAATACCCTACTCTAGTTTGTGGTGTGGTGGATTGCCTCTTGGGCTGATGAGGAACAATACAAGGAAGAACAGCCTCGTGAGGTCTGTTGTTGGCGGGTGAGATGAACTGCTGGGTGGTGTTCAGTTGCTCTAGCTACTGGTTTCTTGATGAGGATCCCGGATCTCTCTTCTCCGTCTTGATCTCGATCCTTTCCATCTCCCTGCTCTGAGTGTGGCTACTCCTATTTATAGGCAGAGGCCCCGGCCTCTTCCCAAATATTGAGCGGGAAGGGCGCCAACAATTGGCCATTTTGAAGGGGAACAGCGGGTACACTTATCCCGACTAAAGTTGGTCCTCGCCTACCAAAGGCTCGTGATGACGCCTGCTTGGGCTCCACGATGACTCCTTCCACCGTTGGGGCTGGTCTTGGTCTTGTTGCAATCAAACGGATGCCTTTGCTTGATGCTCTCGCTGCGCTTGCTCCCTTTGCACCAAAGAGGAAAGGAGGACACCTGCTGGCTGGCACTGGCCGGGCGCCTTGGTCGTCATGGATTGCATCATGGGCACCTCGCGAGGTACCCTGCCTTGAACTCTCCGCCTCCTCATGAGCCAGCCTGACGAGGCCGTCCCTGAGGAAGCTCCTTGTCGTCTACCCCGCGAGGCTTGGCCCCTCGCGAGGGTCTTGAGCTTGCGTTGATGAAGATGGGTCGTCCTGGGCCTCCTTTGAGCCACGCCGGAGGCCGCAGGCAGGCAAGTCTGGGGACCCCCGTTCCCAGAACGCCGACACTTCTCTCTGATTTTTTTCTCCCGGAACGTGAATACATAGATTTGGAGTTGAGGTCGGTGGAGCACCAGGGGGCCACGAGGCAGTGGGCGCGCCCCTACCCTCATGGACAGGGTGTGGCCCCCCTGGCCTTGATTCTTTCGTCAGTATTTTTTATTGATTCCAAAAATATTCTCCGTGAAGTTTCAGGTCATTCCGAGAACTTTTATTTCTGCACAAAAATAACACCATGGTAATTCTGCTGAAAACAGCGTCAGTCCGGGTTAGTTCCATTCAAATCATGCAAGTTAGAGTCCAAAACAAGGGCAAAAGTGTTTGGAAAAGTAGATACAATGGAGACATATCACCGCCGAACTGGAAAAGTCCAAGAAGGCGTCCTCTCGTAATATTTCCCTCCATCGAGAAACAATAATTATATACCAGCTTGTGCTAATACTGTTGCTTATCTCATAACAGGATCGTCAAACCAACTGGAGGAGAAACTGAAAGCCGCTCAAACGGGCGAGAAAGAGGCGAAAAGACTACACGCCGCAGGCGAGCGCGTTCTGACCCGAGTCAGAGAGGAGAAAAACGAACTCCAGGATTCAAAAACCCAGCTGGGCGAGGAACTGAAAGATGTGCGGGACCAGCTGGCCGACTCCATGAAGGAGAATAAAAGGCTACAAGGCGGCATATTCAGTATGTGGCCGAACTTACCTTATGACAGTTCGGAGATGAAAGGAACTGATAGAGTTATGTTTGCAGGTATGCTGATGGGCTGCCCCGAAGAGGAGATGTCCGGATTGTTGGACGATCTACTGCAAGGGCTGTCGCAAATGCATGAACAAGCTCGGCAGGCAATGCGGAGTGTTGCCAAGGCCTTATGGCCATCCGCCTCCCCTCCAGGAAGTATGGAGGAGCTTGTAGAGCTATTCAAGGGAGCGCGGCGGCGTATCCGATTATGGAAAATATCGGCTTGCCGGGAGGGTGCGCGAGAGGCCTGGGCCATGGTGAAAACACGGTATACCAAGCTTGATCCGAATCGCATGGCCCGGGTCAGACCTCTAGGGTCTGACGGAAAAGAAGTTCCCGTTAATTTGTTATATGACCAAGTAGCAATAGCTGCCAAATATTCCCAACAGGATTGTAAGTTAGAAAGCCTATTCGATTGTCATGGCAGACCTTTTCGCTTCAACCTCTGGACCCGAAGGTGCGGAGTGTTTCCGAATACCTAAGCGGCCGAATGGGCCGGGGTATGCGTAGAAACCAGGCGTAGGGGTCATAGTTGCTTGAACAGACAAGTTGTATCCAGCTAGTTATGTTATATTACATTAAGATTGTAAGAAACATCTTATAGAGAGAATAGTTCCGTTAAGGGTTCCTTTCCCTAGGTGTGCATGCGTTAATGTGCATGTCCGAACTCTGATTAAAAAATCACAGTATATGTAACTTCTGGGGGTTCACAATGGAGTAAATGCGAAAAACATCTTTAATCCACCGACCGAATATTCCCCTAAGAACACTAGCTTTCGGCTTCACCCAGTGTGAGGTACACATCCAGATGACCCGTTAGTAACAATTGCAGAGGTGCTCCCTTTATGCCCTAGCCGAACTAACGGGAACGTAGGGCATAAGCACAAGAGCCAGGCAACCCAGCTTGGCCAAAACTTAAGTCATATCGATGCATATAATGGCGAAGAAAAGGTACATATGGGAAAAACACATATGTGATGAGCTTGATGCTCGGAAAATAATAATAGCAAGCTTCTGTCCAAGAAGCCCCCAGGTATAATGGACGTACATATTTGAAGATGTATGTGTCAAAGGTGCATGGTCTAACCGCACGAAAGCTTTAAGGCTAAAGAGAAAAAACGAAAAGAGAGAAAAAATGATTTAAACAACGGGGGGAAGGAGACGACCAAAGAGTTCGGCGCTAGGCATAGAATCTTCAGAGTCTGGCCGCGTTCCAGGGGTTCGGCTTTAGGCGATTGTCTGACACATCATGCAGGCGGTACGCTCCTCCCGTGAGAACTTTGTCAATGATGAAGGGACCCTCCCACTTGGGCTTGAGTTTGTCCTTTTTCTTGTCCGGCATGCGTAGAACGAGTTCGCCAACGTTATAAGTCTTGACCCGCACTTCTCTGCTTTGATACCTGCGAGCCTGCTGTTGATAAAATGTGGAACGGGCTTTTGCAACATCACGCTCCTCCTCATGGTCATCTAAGCTGACCATCCGATCGAGCTCAGCCTCTCTCTCTTCATACATGCGCACTCGAGGTGAGTCATGAATAATGTCGCAGGGTAACACTTCCTCTGCGCGATACACCATGAAGAAAGGTGTGTATCCGGTAGTGCGATTGGGCGTGGTCCGCGGCCCCCAGAGTACGGAGTCGAGCTCCTCAACCCAATGCTTGTCTGATTCTTTCAAAGACCGCACTAGTCTAGGCTTGATGTTGCTCATAATAAGACCATTGGCTCGTTCGACTTGACTGTTTGTTTGCGGATGATAGACAAAGGTGTAATCGAGTTTGATGCCCAGATTAGCACACCAGGCTTTCACCTCGTCGGTTGTGAAATTGGAGCCGTTTTCAGTGATGATGCTGTGTGGAACACCATAACAGTGTACAACGCCGGATATGAATTCTATCACTAGCACGGACTCGATCGTTTTAACTGGTTTGGCCTCGATCCACTTAGTGAATTTATCCACCATGACCAGCAGATATTTTTTCTTATTGCTTCCTCCTTTAAGGGGTCCGTCCATATCCAATCCCCAGACCGCGAAAGGCCAAGTGATGGGGATTGTTTGTAGGGCAGTGGGGGGCATATGACTTTGGTTGGCGAAGAGTTGGCATCCGACGCAACGTTGGACAAGGTCCTGTGCATCCGCTCGGGCCGTCGGCCAATAAAACGATGTACAGAAGGCCTTGCTAACAAGGGCCCGAGCTGCGGCGTGGTGCCCTCTGAGACCGGCATGAATCTCAGCCAGGAGCTGCCGACCCTCCTCTTCGGAGATACATCTTTGAAGGATTCCAGTAGCGCTTTTCTTGTAGAGCTCTCCGTCGTGAACCTTGTAGGCCTTCGAATGCCGGACAATGCGGTAGGCCTCATTCTCATCCTCGGGAAGTTCCTTCTGATTAAGGTAGGCCAAGAAGGGTTCGGTCCATGGGGCAATGACTGCCATAATGAGATGTGATAACCCACAAGTATAGGGGATCGCAATAGTTTTCGAGGGTAGAGTATTCAACCCAAATTTATTGATTCGACACAAGGGGAGCCAAAGAATATTCTCAAGTATTAGCAGTTGAGTTGTCAATTCAACCACACCTAGATAACTTAATATCTGCAGCAAAGTATTTAGTAGCAAAGTAGTATGATACTAGTGGTAACGGTAACAAAGGTAACAGTAGCAAAAGTAATATTTTTGCTATTTTGTAGTAATTGTAACAGTAGCAACGGAAAAGTAAATAAGCGAAAAACAATATATGGAAAGCTCGTAGGCATTGGATCGGTGATGGAGAATTATGCCGGATGTGGTTCATCATGTAACAGTCATAACATAGGGTGACACAGAACTAGCTCCAATTCATCAATGTAATGCAGGCATGTATTCCAAATATAGTCATACGTGCTTATGGAAAAGAACTTGCATGACATCTTTTGTCCTACCCTCCCGTGGCAGCGGGGTCCTAATGGAAACTAAGAGATATTAAGGTCTCCTTTTAATAGAGTACCGGAACAAAGCATTAGCACATAGTGAATACATGATCTCCTCAAACTATGGTCATCACCGGGAGTGGTCCCGATTATTGTCACTTCAGGGTTGCCGGATCATAACACATAGTAGGTGACTATAGACTTGCAAGATAGGATCAAGAACTCACATTTATTCATGAAAACATAATAGGTTCAGATCTGAAATCATGGTACTCGGGCCCTAGTGACAAGCATTAAGCATAGCAAAGTCATAGCAACATCAATCTCAGCACAAAGTGGATACTAGGGATCAAACCCTAACAAAACTAACTCGATTACATGATAGATCTCATCCAACCCATCACCGTCCAGCAAGCCTACGAGGGAAGTACTCACGCACGGCGGTGAGCATCATGAAATTGGTGATGGAG
This sequence comes from Aegilops bicornis, assembly GCA_021605145.1. NCBI lineage: Eukaryota > Viridiplantae > Streptophyta > Magnoliopsida > Poales > Poaceae > Aegilops > Aegilops bicornis. The sequence continues at coordinate 421,041,683 of CM038669.1, read as the reverse complement.
GATGGTTGATGATGACGATGGCGACGAATCCCCCTCTCCGGAGCCTCGAACGGACTCCAGATCAGCCCTCCCGAGAGGTTTTAGGGCTTGGTGGTGGGTCTGTATCGTAAAACGCGATGAATTTTTCTCCTTGATTTTTTTCTCCCGTAAAGCAAATATATAGAGTTGGAGTTGAGGTCGAAGGGGCTCCAGGGGGTGCACGAGGTAGGGGGGCATGCCCCCCACCCTCGTGGATAGGGTGTGGGCCCCTGGTCTTCATCTTTTGCAACGATGTTTTATTATTTCCAAATAGACGTTCCGTGGAGTTTCAGGTCATTCCGAGAACTTTTGTTTCTGCACATAAATAACACCATGGAAAGTCTGCTGAAAACAGCGTCAGTCCGGGTTAGTTCCATTCAAATCATGCAAGTTAGAGACCAAAACAAGGCAAATGTGTTTGGAAAAGTAGATACGACGGAGACGTATCAACTCCCCCAAGCTTAAACATTTTCTTGTCCTCAAGCAATTCAGTTGATAAACTGAAAGTGATAAAGAAAAACTTATACAAACTCTGTTTTCTCTTGTTGTTGTAAATATGTAAAGCCAGCATTCAAGTTTTCAACAAAGATTATGACTAACCACATTTGCAATAACTCTTAGGTCTCATGTTACTCATATCAAATAGCATAATCAACTAGCGAGCCATAATAATAAATCTCGGATGACAACACTTTCTCAAAACAATCATGATATGATATAACAGGATGGTATCTCGCTAGCCCTTTCTGAGACCGCAAAACATAAATGCAGAGCACCTTTAAAGATCAAGGACTGACTAGACATTGTAATTCATGGTAAAAGAGATCCAATCATAGTCATACCCAATATTAATTAACAGTAATGAATGCAAATGACAGCGCTTAGTGCTTTTTAATAAGAGGGTGATGACTCAACATAGAAGTAAATAGATAGGCCCTTCGCTGAGGGAAGCAGGGATTTGTAGAGGTGCCAGAGCTCGATATTGAAATAGAGATAAATAATATTTTGAGCGGCATACTTTCATTGTAAACATAACAACCAAGAGATGGCGATATCTTCCATGCTACACACATTATAGGCGGTTCCCAAACAGAATGGTAAAGTTAATACTCCCCCTCCACCAACAAGCATCAATCCATGACTTGCTCGAAACAACGAGCGTCTCCAACTAGCAACAGTCTTAGGGGGAGTTTTGTTTGCAATTATTTTGATTTAATTTGCATAAAGCATGGGACTGGGCATCCCGGTGACCAGCCATTTTCTCGTAATGAGGAGCGGAGTCCACTCCTCTTGAGAATAACCCGCCTAACATGGAAGATAAGGGCAGCCCTAGTTGATACATGAGCTATTCGAGCATTCAAAACAGAATGTTTATTTGAAGGTTTAGAGTTTGGCACATACAAATTTACTTGGAACGGCAGGTAGATACCGCATATAGGAAGGTATAGTGGACTCATATGGAATAACTTTGGGGTTTAAGGGATTGGATGCACAAGCAGTATTCCCGCTTAGTACAAGTGAAGCTATCAAAATACTGGGAAGGGACCAACTAGAGAGCAACAACAGTCATGAACATGCATTAAAATTAATAAACATTGAGTGCAAGAATGAGTAGGATATAATCCACCATGAACATAAATATCGTGAAGGCTATGTTGATTTTGTTTCAACTACATGTGTGAACATGTGCCAAGTCAAGTCACTCAAATCATTCAAGGAAGATACCACCCCATCATACCACATCACAACCATTTTAATAGCATGTTGGCACGCAAGGTAAACCATTATAACTCATAGCTAATCAAGCATGGCACGAGCAACTATGATCTCTAATTGTCATTGCAAACATGTTTATTCATAATAGGCTGAATCAGGAACGATGAACTCGTCATATTTACAAAAACAAGAGAGGTCGAGTTCATACCAGCTTTTCTCATCTCAGTCAGTCCATCATATATCGTCATAATTTCCTTTCACTTGCATGACCGAACGATGTGAAAATAATAAGAGTGCGCGTACATTGGACTAAGTTGGAATCTGCGAGCATTCAATAAACAGGAGAAGACAAGGCAATCTGGGCTCTTGGTTAAATCAACAATAATGCATATAAAAGCCACTTCAACAATTTAATCATGGTCTTCTCCTATCGACCCCCAAAGAAAAGAAAAGAAATAAAACTATTTACACGGGAAAACTCCCAACAAGCAAAAGAAGAACGGGAAATCTTTTTGGGTTTTCTTTTTAATTATTCCTACTACAACAAGAAAAGTAAACTAACTAAAAGCTACATTAATTATTTTGTTTTTCTTAAAGTTTATCAAACACAAAAGAAGAAAGCAGGAAAAAGAAAATAAACTAGCATGGATATTACAGTGAAAGAGTATGAGCACCGACATCTAGCAATGAGTGTGTGTGAACATAAATGTACTGTCGATTGGGAAATCGTACTCCCCAAACTTAGGCTTTTGGCCTAAGTTGGTTCATTGCCAAGGATGGCCCGGCAGATACCCGTAGGTGTAGCCGGGGTCAGATCATGATGAAGAGGACTCGACCGCCATCGGTGGCAGTCCTCTCCGGATCCCAAAAATAATCAGACTGTCGTGGAGGCTCAAATTGTGGTTCCGGCTCCGGGGCTGGTGTAGGGTTCCGGTAGGCTTGAATGGACGCCCAGGGAACAAGATATGGACCTTCAGATAAATTAAACAAGGAAGGAGCAGGCAAGGTAATAGTCTCAGGATGATGTTTATCAAAGCACAATCTATATTTAAGCGCCCCTTCCCTATTCTTAACAATAAAGTCATGCGCTAACATACTCTTATAATCTAAATAAGCATTGGGCAACAAATTTTCTTCTTTCTCATAGAGCCTAATAGGTATGTTATAACGCGCAGCTATGCGTGAAGCATAAATACCTCCAAAGATGGGAACCTTAGTACGGTTCAAACTTAACCGTTTAGCAATAATACCGCCCATACTAACAGTGTTATCAGAAAATAAACCATGGAACAAAATGATAATATCAGGAGCACTAAGGTTTCCACAATTTCCGCGAACAATTAAGCAACGACTAGCAAATATGGAAAAGTAGCATAAAACAGGAAAATGTATGCTAGTGATTCTTGCATCGGAAACCTTCCTGGTTTCCCCCACAGTAATGGTGTCAATAAAACCATCCATATCTTTGAGATGTTGTTCTTCTAAGGTACCCTCGAAAGGTATTTTGCAAACCTCGCAAAATTCAGCTAGTGGTATTTTCTTAACAACGTCATATAAATGAAACTTTACTGAGGGAGGTGATTCCTTAGGAAAATCGTAGAAGTTTTGCACAAAAGTATTGGTGAGTAAGAGATACTGATGACGTTGGTCGCGGAGGAAGTCGGTGAGGCCTGCATTCTCAGCCAAAGAATAGAAATCTTCATAAATCCCGGCTTTTCTCAAGAAATCATCGGAAGGCCATTCACATGGACGAACCTCCAAGGTGCGAGGCAAATTATATTTGGGCCTCTGTGCTTCTTCATTTTGCTTTTCCTTCAAGCTTCGGCTCGATGAGCCTCTCAAAATCTCTTCATTATTTTTCTGAAATAATCTGAAATTTTTAGTAACTTCAAACAAAAGTAAACCAAACTCAATAAATTCGATAGCAACTACTCCTACAAGTGCCTAGAGCCTATATCAAGCATTAGAACTACTTGGAACCATATAAATTTGACATGCAAGCTCAAGAACATGGTCACCTAGGCAACACTGAAATGAATAAAGCACTAGAATAAACACTAATTGGGCCAATGGAGGAGTTACATACCAAGGAACAATCCCCGCAAGCAGTTTTGTGAGAGGTGCTTTGAGCAAGGGGATCGAAAATCGCAGCAAAATGAGCTAAAACTCGTGCTTGAGCTGGATATTGGTGTTTGTGGGAGGAAGAAGGAGTGTATGGGTGCAGGAATAAGTGGAGGAGGGCCACCGTGGGCCCACGAGGCAGGGGGCGTGCCCAGGGGGGTAGGGCGTGCCCTCCACCCTCGTGGCCTGGTGCTTGCCCCTCCTGCTGTGTTCTCAGTACCAGAAATTCTCAAAAATTCTAGAAAAAATCATATTCCATTTTCAGGGCATTCGGAGAACTTTTATTTTCGCGGTATTTTTATAATGCACAGATAATTCAGGAAAGAGACAGAAAAAATACTATTTTTACTTTATTTCAACTAAATAATAGAAAGTAGAAAGAGGGTACAGAAGGTTGTGCCTTCTAGTTTCATCCATCTCATGCTCATCAAAAGGAATCCACTAATAAGGTTGATCAAGTCTTGTTAACAAACTCATTCCGAATAACATGAAACTGGAGAAATTTCAAGTAACACTATGTTACCTCAACGGGGATATGCACATCCCCAATAATAAGAATATCATATTTCTTCTTCACAGTAGGAAGAGGAAATTCAAAACCTCCAAATATAATCGATGGAATTTTTCCAATAGAATTTATACTATGAACTTGAGGTTGTTTCCTTGGAAAGTGTACCGTGTGCTCATTACCATTAACATGAAAAGTGACATTGGCTTTGTTGCAATCAATAACAGCCCCTGCAGTATTCAAAAAAGGTCTTCCAAGAATAATAGACATACTATCGCCCCTCGGAATATCAAGAATAACAAAGTCCATTAAAATAGTAACGCTTTGCAACTACAAAAGGCACATCCTCACAAATACCGGCTGTGTATAGCAGTTGATTTATCAGCCATTTGCAAAGATATTTCAGTAGGTGTCAACTTATTCAAATCAAGTTTACGATATAAAGAGAGAGGCATAACACTAACACCGGCTCCAAGATCACATAAATCAGTTTTAACATAGTTTCTTTTAATGGAGCATGGTATAGTGGGTACTCCTGGATCTCCTGGTTTCTTAGGTATTCCACCTTTAAAAGTATAATTAGCAAGCATGGTGGAAATTTCAGCTTCCGGTATCTTTCTCCTATTTGTAACAATATCTTTCATATACTTAGCATATGGATTCATTTTGAGCATATCAGTTAATCGCATACGCAAAAAGATAGTTCTAATCATTTCAGCAAAGCGCTCAAAGTCCTCATCATCCTTCTTCTTGGATGGTTTGGGAGGAAAAGGCATAGGTTTCTGAACCCATGGTTCCCTTTCTTTACCATGTTTCCAAGCAACAAAGTCTCTCTTATCATAACGTTGATTCTCTGATTGTGGGTTATCAAGATCAACAGCAGGTTCAATTTCTACATCATTGTCATTGCTAGGTTGAGCATCATCATGAACATCAGCATTAACATTTTCACTAGGTTCATGTTTTTTTGACTATATACAGCAAGGCACCAGCCTCACAGCCTTTTATTAAACCACAGAGCCAAAGTAATACAAAGTTACAAAGTTAAGACAGAAGGGGAGAGAGTAATGCTTACAAAAGAACTGATCAGGGTAAGGCAGCTATCCAAGATATTAGTCTATTCCTATATTTACATTTGATTCTATGAGCTAAAAGAGAGATGTCATGCAAAAAAATTCTCCTCCATGCCCCGAAGAAGGTGTTTCATTCTGAAGATCTTCCCATTTCTTTGTGTCCAAATATTCCAAGTGGCGGTGAAGACTATCTCGGAGAAAAAGGATGGCCAAAATCCTCCTAGCATCAGAAGCCATCTCATAAGTGGTCTGGTTAGGTTGAGGACTCCATGAAATACCCAGGTAGTTCCATATACGCTGGCTAAAATTACAAGCAAAGAAAAGATGCGCTCTATCCTCATGTGATGCAAGAGACATAGGACACATGTGTCATCCTGGATGATCCAATGCCGCCGCTGCATCATGTCCCTAGTGTTCAGGCGATCCATCAATAGGAGCCACCCAAAAACCTTAAACTTCAGAGTACAAGAACAATTCCAGATCCACACGAATATGGGGTCAACCACTTTGTGCCGAAAAGGTGACAAGTAATAAATCCTGGACCGGTAATCACCAGATTTGGAAGGCCATTTCCACATCATTATTCCCATTTTGAAGATTAACCAAAGGAAGCAACTCCTGAAGTTGATTAAACTCCTCAAAGGCCTCATCGAGAGTGGCGAGATGGAGATTATCGGAGGTCAGATAGCTCCATAATATCCTTAACTGTGAGAGTGTCATCGATCACAAAAGAGTGGAGCCTCGAAAACTGATGTTGCATGCTAACCATATTGTTGCCAAGTTGCCAACGGTCAAGCCAGAAGATCACCGTATCCCCGGTTCGAACTAGTGGAACTTCCAACTTGCAAAACTTATCATATAACTTGAAAACGTCCCTCCACCAGAATGAACCGCAGGTTTGAGTGACTTGGGGGGCGCAGAGGCGTAATAAGTGTCCCAAATAAGAGATACCCATGGCACGTCCAACTTATTAAAGAACTTAAAAAGATGCTTGATGAGCAAAGCATCGTTTTGAAAGCTCAAGTCCAGAACTCCCAGACCACCCAAAGATTTAGGACGACATACCAGGTCCCAAGCCGCCAATGATTGCCGGGGCGTATCCGTGTTCCCTCTCCACAAGCATTGCCGCATAATCCTCTCAATCTGCTTCAAGATACCACAATGGCGGTGAAAGGGTGCAGAAGAAATATATTGGCATAGAACTAAGGACGGATTGCAAGAGCTGTAGCCGGCTTCCTTGATTCAAGAGGCAAGAGGACGCAGATAAACGTCTCTCAATACGATCAACCAAAGGCAATAGATCATAAATTGTTGGCCTGGATGTACCCATTGGCAGGCCAAGGTAAGTGAATGGCATGGAACCAACATCACACCCAAGCAAAGCGGCAGCATGCTTGCCCTCGTCATCACTAATATTGATGGGTATCAAAGAGGACTTACTGAAATTCACCTTTAGACCGGTTGGTTTGGCAAAGACTTCAAGCATTTCTTTGAAAGCAATTAGCTGGCTGTCAATAGCTGGAAGAACGATGAGGGTATCGTCAGCATACTGAACAATCGGATAGTCTGTCGAGGTCATTGGGATTGGCAAGGTGAGGATATTCCTCGAGCACATCTCATTTACAACCGATTGGAGTAAGTCCACCGCGATCACAAAGAGCAAAGGAGATAGCGGATCTCCTTGGCGAACACCCGAACAACAAACAAAATGATTCCCAGGCACTCCATTCAAAAGAACCGAAGAGGAGCCCGTGGACAGAATGTTGTCAATCCAACTTGTCCAACGATCATCGAATCGCTTACATTTCAAAATCCTAAGAATTAGCTCATGCTCAATGGTGTCGAACGCCTTTGCGAAGTCAAGTTTAAGAAGAATGATAGGCCTCTTGGAAGCTTTGCATTGGTGGATATACTCAAAACACCACGCCAGACAGTCCTGAATGGATCGACACCGTAGAAAACCATATTGGTTGCGGTGGATACATTTCAAGATCACACCCTGAAGACGATTTGCCAACAGCTTGGTTAAGAACTTTAAACATGTATTAGTCAAAGATATGGGCCGGAAATCACCAACATATTCAGGGCTAAGCTTCTTCGGAATGAGGGTGATAAGAGATGTGTTGAGACACTCCAAATTACATTTCCCCTCATAAAATTCTTAAAAGTTTCATAAAGTCCTCCTTCAAAATAGACCAACATTTCTTTAAGAAAAGGCCAGAAAACCCGTCTGGTCCCGGAGCGCGGTTAGAAGGCATATTCTTAATTACCGCATCCACCTCAAAATCCATGAACGGTAAAGACAACTCCTCTAGACCATCAATCCTGGTAATTAATGTGTCTAGATCAAAACCCATTTGAATGCCTTTTGATTGGCCCATTCGTTGGTTAAAATCAGCCCAGAACATCCCAGCCAACTGTTGGTGATCTGTGACCACATCACCCTCCACATTCTTGATCGAGGAGATAGCATTCTTATGAAATCTTTCCGTAGCCATGGCATGAAATTTTTTTGGATTCTCTTCACCAACTTTGATGTTTCTGATCGTGCAACGCTGCTTCCAGTAGATAAATTGCCAATGTAAGATATCTTCAAGATGCAATTTAACAATTCTACAAAAATTAAACTCCGGCCAACTCAAAGGCCTAATTTCCTCAAGATTGTCCAGGAACATAATCACTTTATTACAATCAGCAATTAAAGCTTTGACTTTGGACAAGTTTAAATTCCATTTCTTGAGAGCATATCGGAGGGACTTAAACTTAGCCGAAATTATTAGAGCCATCGATGATTTTACCACTGTCCTATTCCAAACCTCAGAAACACAGTCAGCAAAACCGGGTGAATCAACCCAATAAATCTCAAAGCGGAAAACATTTGCCTTGGGGATACAGGTGGCAATCGAGACCACACACGGTACATGATCGGAGGCAGCGCGTGCAAGTGGTAAAACCATCGTGTTGGGATGGTCCGATGTCCAAGCAACCGACGTGAAAAACCAATCAATCTGCTCTAGAAGCGGTGAAGTTTGCATATTCGACCAAGTATATTTGGCGCCCCTTGATTGGCAGCTCAACAATACCCAAATGCCCAATTATCTCATTAAACAAGAAAATATCATTAACATCACCTCCCGGAAGATTGCGGTTCTCATGCGATCGCATGAAGTTGAAATCACCCAAAAGCAGCCAATTTTCACCAAACGGAATATCAAGATTATATAACCACTGAACATAATCATCACGGGCAGGGCCTTGACACGGGCCATAAACAGAGACTAAAGACCATGTTTCTGAAGTATGTTTGGATTTAAACTCCACAATTATCCCATATGATTTGGCCTCAATTAAAGAACCAATGAAAAAGGAAGAATTCCAAACAACCACCATCCCAGCAGATGCACCAGCCAAAGGTACATAAACAAAATTATCAAATCGCCTCGGGCAGAACTTCCTAATGAAACGTTGGTCCATTTGCATGCATTTAGTTTCTTGAAGACAAACAACAGAACAACCACTTTCATCGATCTTTTGCCTAACGACAAGTCAAGCTGGCTAGCTTCAGAATTGAGGCCTCGAACATTCCAACAAAGAACTTTCCACTCCTTAAATCTTGTCCGATTCATTACAAACCATAAATAAAAGCATAGAAAATAGGCCACGTAATGACCTACAACGACCCACAAAGCAAACGAGCAGCACATAGTTCCCAACAAAGAAATAAAGATAAATGGCGATTATGGTACGCCATAGACCATAACCCTGCATGAAGTAACTAATCATCAGAATCCCGCCATCGCTGGACTTAGCGGGATCAAGAATAAGCTTATCCATAGAGATCTTCTCAGGTGCAATGTTAAGACGTGTGCCAATGCGTTGAAGGTCTGCAATAGCAGTTGGTGGTGGCACAGAAGGACTATCTTCAGACTGGGAGCTGCTAGTCTTGCGCATCTTCAAAGTGTGGGACTTCTTGGAAGAAATGCCACCAGATACTTTGCGGTAGCCATCACGGAGAGCGCTCAGGCGTGCACTGCGCCGAACCTCAGTATCAACAATAATTCTTGAGGCTTTAGGCTTCCTTGCTTGCTTCAGAGATACTTTAGGCACAGCAGAGAACTCAAAGGCTTCAGAAACTGGGTCATCCAAGTCATCAAAGCAGAGGGCCCGAGCAACTGGTCGTTTGACAGGAGCAGTTGGCACATCCATAGCAGAGTTGATCGAGGAGTCAGGTGCAGGCAAAAGCTTAAGAGTGGAAGCTGGGACACTGCAGAGAGCCTCACAATTCTGCTTACTGAGCATAGCACCAATGTCAGACTTGAAAACAAACTGAGGAATGTTCGAAGACCATATAAATGGCAACATCTTCTCAAAAGAGCGCTGCCACTACATCACAGGTGGCAAAACCGGTCCATAGATAGTGAGAACTTGCCCAATCATAAGAGGTGGTTGCTGAGGTCCCATTGGGGGCTAGAAGAGAGCCACCTCAGCAACATTGTCAACATTGTTAACTGAATCATCTGAAGGTTGCAGAACAATGGACTCCTGGGACTGAATTTCCTGAACTTCCTCATGCTGCACATCATCATGAACCGGGTGCACATCATTATTTTGATGTTCATTGACAGGATGTGGCACATCATTCCAGCCCAGCTTAGGAAATTCTGGCATAACCCAATTGAGATTCTGAAACTGTAAATTGCCAGGCAGGGGGTGCGGGTTGCCATTGAAAGGCATGGGGTCTTCATCTGCTGGTAGGATGGCTGCAAAATCTGCTGACAGGATATAGACAGGTGCAGACCAAGAGATACTAGCCCCACCAAAGTCAGCATATTCTCTATAAGTCACAGAGCGAGGAACCAAATTCGGTGCAGGGAAAGACACATAGGCCAGCGAGCGGACAAGCATCGTATCATCTTGATGCCAATGATGAAATCTACCAAACGTGCTAATTACATCCGCAAGGTAATCGAAAAGCGCTTTGTAATCGAGGGGACACCAAGCAACATAACCCATCCACGGCAAAAACCTGCGTTGCTCTGTAATTTATGCCCTCATCATGTGGGATAAACCGAACAAATCTATCATTGCCCAGATTGAAAGGTGGATGATCAACTAGAGCTTGACGAGCCAGAGCACTACGAAAACAAAATAGCCCAACTCCTTGTATCCAAGGTTGGGCATCCAGAACAGCTCTTCCCAGATCATTGACAACAAAGTTACTGACCATGTTTCGAAAGATGGCGACTTCTTCAGGCAGAGGGGCTGGCTCCACAATGGCAATGGCATAGTCCTCATGCTGCCGATCTGGGGCGACCGCAGGCGCGAAGAAGGTGCGTGGTAGGCGCAGCTCGCCTCCGTCGATGATGTCGAAGCCTTGCGGGACAAACTCCATGGGGTCCAACGCAAAGGTCGCCATTGCCGGTGCCGAAGAAGTGGCGCAGAAGGTAGGCGATGCAGACGGCGATGAGGGAGGTGTAGGAGGCGATGCAGGCGGCGATAAGGGAGGTGGAGGCATTATGGGCGGTGGCTCTGCGGGCAGAGGTGGAATAGATGGGGTGGCAGGCTCGACGGGACTGGGCAGAGACCCAGCGGGACTAGCTATGGAGGGAATCGAGGCGTCCAGCATAGAAAAACCCGCTGACCGGCTGGAGTCGCAAGATTTGATCCGTGGGACCCACTTGTAAGAGGGAGAAGGAGTAGAATCCGAACAGCCCTTCGCCCGGTGCCCCAACCGAAAGCATCTTCGGCATCGAACCTTGCTGGTACACGCTTTGGTTAAATGAACCATGGATAAGCAATTCTGACATTTCCACACCTTAAAAACCATGTCATCAATAAGTTCATTTAAATCAGCAGAATCTCCAGATAAGTCCGTTGGTTGCAAATCAATATTCGCCTCATTGCCAAAATCAGATGGAGATATATCAGAAAAATCCAAGTTAGATAGGGCCAGGGAAACAACCTGGGCCATGGGAATCACTGTGTCCGATGAAACAGTTTGGGCCGGGGAGGTGTTATGGGCCGGAAGCAGAGCTGATCCAATCAACTCATCTCCATGCACATGCAGATTGACGTCGAGAGTGGTTTGCGCTGCCACAGAAAACCATGCCGAAGAAATCTCGCGAACATTAACTGTTCCGAAAGTGATGGGTGGCTCGGCCACCATCCATTGGAGGTCAGTCACCGGCGGCGGAGGCAAAATTAATCGTTCACGAGGAAGAACCGGATACCCAGCATGAGCGACAACATCAACCAGACCAGGCGAGGCTGGGTAACTATACCCCTTGCAAACACCGTATTGTTGAAACGTAGCAAACGGAATTTTGTTCGAAGATCCAGAACCCGAACGCAAAGCAGACTTAGAAGGTGGTCTATGCATCGCGATCAAACCAAGAGAAGCACGCCTCTTAGAAGGACTGATTAAGATCCATTCAGCATCACATTCCTTTTTCCAAATATGAAATTCATGGTTCCAATTAGGGCCACCATTGCCCCAAAGATGGAAGAAACATTTGAATTGCGGGCACGCAAAAGATCACATTTGAAGAATAAGAAGGCCAACACGTTTGCAAGAGACAATAAATGAGAATACCTTGTCTTTAATGAGCTGAACAGACAAATCAATTGCGGATCCTCCAATTGCAGATTCCAAAGCCGCCGCCACTGAATCCTCATCAAGACGAAAATTATGCAGGCTAAAAGACACGACCATAATAAAATGGCCCGTGTCATCCACGGGATGAATGCATTTCCCACAAGATCTAAAAACTTCCTCCGCAAAAGCCAGACCTTTGGAAAAATCCAGATCCAGAGTTGATCCCGCATGATGACCCATGTCAGATGGGTATAGGGAGAGAGATCAGAGGATGCCGGAGGTGATGAGTGGAGAAGAACCAAGATTTACTGGTTGGAGAGGGAGATCACCGGAGGGCCTAGGGCGCCGGTGGGAGGAGAGGTGGGACTCTCATACGGGTGGGAGAAGAATGATAATGAAAAGTCCATGACTAGGTTCATGTTCATTACCAGATTGTGTTTCAGCATCAGAAATAGAAATATCATTTGGATTCTCAGGTGGTTCAGCAATAGGTTCACTAGAAGCATGCAAAGTCCTATCATTTTTCTTTTTCTTCTTTTTAGAAGAACTAGGTGCATCAATATTATTTCTCTGAGAATCTTGCTCAATTCTCTTAGGGTGGCCTTCAGGATACAAAGGTTCCAGAGTCATTCTACCAGTTCTAGTAGCCACTCTAACACATAATCATTTTCTTACTATTCATTTCATTGAGCAAATCATTTTGAGCTTTAAGTAGTTGTTCTACTTGAGTGGTAACCATAGAAGCATGTTTAGTAATGAGTTTAAGTTCACCTGTAACATCAGCCCTGTAATTACCCAAGTGTTCAATCATATAATCATTTTATTTTAATTGTCTACCAAAATAAGCATTGAAATCTTCTTGCTTAACCATAAAGTTGTCAAATTCATCCAAGCACTGGCTAACAATTTTAGTAGGAGGGATTTCAGCTTTATCATATCTATAGAGAGAATTTACCTTTACTACCGTAGCCGGGTTATCAAGACCAGGAGGGTCTTCAAGAGGTAATGGATTAAGATCATATGTTTCTTCAACAGGCGGTAAATTAAGACCATGTATCTCTTCAATAGGAGGTAAATTCTTAACATCTTCAGCTTTAATACCTTTTTCTTTCATAGATTTCTTTGCCTCTTGCATATCTTCAGGACTGAGAAATAGAACACCCCTTCTTCGGAGTTGGTTTAGGAATAGGCTCAGTAATTGGCTCGGGAGCTGGCTCAGGAAGTGTCCAATTATTTTCATTTGTCAACATATTATTCAATAGAATTTCAGCTTCATCCGGTGTTCTTTCCCTGAAAACAGAACCAGCACAACTATCCAGGTAATCTCTGGAAGCATCGGTTAGTCCATTATAAAAGATATCAAGTATTTCATTTTTCTTAAGAGGACGATCAGGCAAAGCATTAAGTAACTTGAGATGCCTCCCCCAAGCTTGTGGGAGACTCTCTTCTTCAATTTGCACAAAATTGTATATTTCCCTTAAAGCAGCTTGTTTCTTATGAGCAGGGAAATATTTAGCAGAGAAGTAATAAATCATATCCTGGGGACTACGCACACAACCAGGATTAAGAGAATTAAACCATATCTTGGCATCACACTTTAATGAGAACGAAAATATTTTAAGGATATAAAAGTAGCAAGATCTCTCATCATTAGTGAACAGGGTGGCTATATCATTTAATTTAATAAGATGTGTCACAACAGTTTCAGATTCATAGCCATGAAAAGGATCAGATTCAACCAAAGTAATTATATCAGGATCAACAGAGCATTCATAGTCCTTATCGGTAGCACAGATAGGTGAAGTTACAAAAGCGGGGTCGGGTCTCATTCTATCATTAAAGGATTGATTATTCCATTTAGCTAATAATCTCTTAAGTTAATAGCTATCTTTGCAAGCTAAAATAGCCGCAGAAGCTTCTTTATCAAAAATATAACCCTCAGGAATAACATGCATGTTTTCATCATCAATTTCATCAACATGATCAGTTTCAATAATTTCTTTCTCTCTAGCTCTAGCAATTTGTTCATCAAGAAATTCACTAAGTGGCACAGTAGTATCAAGCATAGAAGTAGTTTCATCATAAGTATCATGCATAGCAGAAGTGGCGTCATCAATAACATGCGACATATCAGAACGAATACCAGAAGCAGGTTTAGGTGTCGCAAGCTTACTCAAAACAGAAGGTGAATCAAGTGCAAAGCTAGATGGCAGTTCCTTACCTCCCCTCGTAGTTGAGAGATAAATTGTTGTCTTAGTGTCTTTCAAGTTCTTCATAGTGACCAGCAGATATAAATCCCAAGTGACTCAAAGAATAGAGCTATGCTCCCCGGCAACGGCGCCAGAAAATAGTCTTGATAACCCACAAGTATAGGGGATCGCAACAGTTTTCAAGGGTAGAGTATTCAACCCAAATTTATTGATTCGACATGAGGGGAGCCAAAGAATATTCTCAAGTAAAGTAGTTGAGTTGTCAATTAAACCACACTTGGATGACTTAATATTTGCAGCAAAGTATTTAGTAGCAAAGTAGTATGATAGTTGAGGGAGTCCCGGACTAGGGGGTGTCCGGATAGCCGGACTATCATCACGGTCGGACTCCTGGACTATGAAGATACAAGATTGAAGACTTCGTCCCGTGTCCGGAGGGGACTTTCCTTGGCGTGGAAGGCAAGCTTGGCGATACGGATTTGTAGATCTCCTACCATTGTAACTGACTCTGTGTAACCCTAACCTATCCGGTGTCTATATAAACCGAAGGGTTTTAGTCCATAGGACGAACAACAATCATACCATAGGCTAGCTTCTAGGGTGTAGCCTCTTTGATCTCGTGGTAGATCTACTCTTGTACTACCCATATCATCAATATTAATCAAGCAGAGGTAGGGTATTACCTCCATCGAGAGGGCCGAACACAGGGTAAAACATCGTGTCCCTTGTCTCTGTTACCATCCGCCTAGACGCACGATTCGGGACCCCCTACCCGAGATCCGCCGGTTTTGACACCGACATTTGTGCTTTCATTGAGAGTTCCTAAGTGTCGCCGCCATCGGTAGGATGCCTCATCTCGTCTTTTAAAGGCGATACCATCGCCAAAGAAGCCTTGGCCATCGGGTCGACTCTTCGCTAGGCGGTTTCTCATGACCGCTAGTTCGCCGCCGCTACCGATGATGACCTCTCGAGTCATCGAAACCAATCTCCATGTTAGTTCAGAACTTGCCGAACAGTTACATCCGATCGAGCTCTCTTCCATAAACGAGCTCTTGGATCGCATCGCCATACAGGAGTCGCCACAGACTACGACCGGATCGGGCCTAAAACCGACCTGAGATAGATCAACTCTCCCCAGGCTACCCATCATGTTGCTGTGATAGAGGAGCAATGCGGCGATTCTTCTTCTACCTTAAGGACTAGCTACGTCCGGATTCCCGATCCCTCCATGCCGGATTCCCGCAGAGGGACGGATGTCGATCAAGCCCTGAACTTAAAGTCAAAGGCGGGTTGGACTCATTGGATAACACTCAAAAATCCAAACTTCCAAGTTCGGAAACTTCTCGCCCTCGAGTCCTAAATTGGACGGGGTTAGGATCTAGTTCCACCCGCCCACCCAAACATTAGCGATCTCTCTCGAATTCGCAAGAGCCCGCTGAAGCAAAGACATCATTCTTGGGCCGATTCCTCCACGGTTATGAACAGGATAAAGGACTGCCGAGAGGAGGACGCAATCCCAATTTTCTGCAATAATTGCATGGACAAGGGAATCCTAAACGCCATAAGTCATCGCGAAATTGCACGCTTTGCTGACTTGGTGACCATAGTACAAAAGAATACATCCCTAGTCCGAAATAAAAGGGTGCATCATTATCAAGCACCTGGGTCAAATACCAAAAAACCAAAACCCGCTAAAGGGTACGGAACCGTACTGGAGGGTTGGCTAAACGGACCCTGCAAAATTCATAGCACAGAGGGCGCCACTCCAACTCATAACCTTTGAGAATGTTGGATACTACGGCAGGTGGCCAAAAGTGGCGAAGAGCTTCTAGCTTCAGAATCCCAGCCCAGCAACACCAGTACGGTGTTAACAATCTTCGAGACTTTCGCATCAAATAACATGCGAAAACGAACACTCCGCAACCTTGCTGATGTCTACCAAGTAGCAACAATAAATCCATGGGGACACGGCTATTACCTTTAATGCCAGTGATTTAACCTAAATTCGAACAGCCCGAGCACCACCGCATTGGTTCTCGGTCCGATAGTGGACGGCTTTCATTATTACTAAGGTACTCATGGATGGCGGGAGCGGACTAAACTTCATCTATGAGGAAACCCTCCAAAAATGGAAATAGATCGAACCGCATTGAGCGAAGCAGCACAACCTTTAGAGGAATAATCCCTAATTTGGGGAAGCATGCTACACAGAAAAATCACACTAGGCGTAGTGTGTTCGCTCACGGACAATTACAGGTCCGAGGAGGTCACATTTCAAGTGGCCCCTTTCAACAGCGGATATCATGCTTTATTAGGACGAGAGGCATTCACAATCTTTCAAGCTATACCCCATTATGGGTACATGAAGCTTAAAATGCCCAGACCTAATGGAATCATCACTCTCGCTAGTGATCTGAACATAGCACTCCGCGCCAAAAACAAGTCAGCTGCACTAGCCCTAGCGGCCGAGGAACTCACCGCGATGCGCTCCACGGTGAACAGGGACGATGTGATACTTGATAAAAGATCCAAGTCCACCTCTTTTAAACCAACGGATGAAATAGTCAAATTCCAAGTCCACCCAACGGACCTCGCAAAGACGGCCTCCATTGGGGCATAATTAAACCCCGATGTAGACGCCGCGACCACGAGAATTTCTACGAGAAAACTGGGACATCTTTGCTCGGCACCCTTGAGACATGCCAGGAATCCCACGCCGGCTGGCCGAAAGCACAGCCTAAATATCCTAAAAGGATTCAAGCCGATCAAACAGGCTCTTGGTAGCTTTTAGAACCCACGAGACAGGCCATGGGAGAGGAGCTAGCAAAACTTTTGGAAGCCGGATTCATCAGAGATATCAAACATCCGGACTGGCTAGCAAACCTAGTGATGGTACCAAAGAAGGATAAATCCTGGCGCCTATTTGTTGATTTTAAAGACCTTAATAAGGCTTGCCCAAAGGATCCCTTCCCCCTCCCTCGAACTGATCAAATTATTGAAGCTACAGCAGGGCACGACTCATCGTGCTTCCTCGACGCGTACTACGGCTACCACCAAATCAAGATGGCGGAGCCAGACCAAGCTGCAACAGCATTCATCACTCCATACGGCCCGTTCTACTTCAATACAATGTCCTTTGGGCTAAAAACGCCCGGTACAACATATCAGCGCATGATTCAGACATGTCTGGCAAACCAGATCGGCAAAACAGTGGAAGCATATGTAGATGACGTGGTCGTCAAAACCAAGCACGTCGAAACTCTATAGACGACCTGAGGCTCACATTCAATAATCTTCGAAAATATGACATCAAGCTCAATCCGGAAAAATGCGTCTTCGGCGTTCCAGCCGGAAAGCTCCTGGGCTTCATTGTGTCCTGTAGAGGAATTGAAGCAAATCCAGCCAAGATCCGAGCTCTGTCACAATTCGATATTCCAAAAGACCTCAAACAAATACAAAAATTGATGGGATGCGTAGCGGCTCTAAGCCGCTTTATTTCCCGTTTGGGAGAAAAGGCGTTACCTCTTTACCGCCTCCTTCGGCGCACCGAACACTTCGAGTGGACGGAGGCCGCCACGGCCGGACTCGAAGAAATAAAGGCCATTTTGGCAAAAAAATCCGGTCCTGGCCGCGCCCAACATGGGCGAACCAATGCTATTATATATCGCCGCAACACATCAAGTTGTCAGCGCGGTGCTTGTCGTTGAACGAGAAACAGACGGACACCGGTTCCCTCTTCAAAAATCGGTTTACTATGTGTCCACTGTCCTAACTCCATGCAAGTCCCGATACCCACACTACCAAAAGATAGTGTACGCGGTGTTCATGGCATCCCGGAAGCTGCGACACTACTTTCAAGAGTGTTCGATAACGGTAGCCTCCGAAGTACCTCTTAATGACATTATAAACAACCGCGACGCGACGGGGCGGATTGCTAAATGGGCCATAGAGCTCCTTCCATTCGACATAACCTACAAGCCACGACGAGCTATCAAGTCGCAGGTTTTGGCCGACTTCGTGGCGAATGGACCGGGTTTAACTCCCTAAAGAGTACGGGCGCATACTCCAATTGGATCATGCACTTTGACGGCTCCAAAATGTTGGCGGCTGGGGCTGGTGTCGTCTCGACGTCCCTAACTGGGGACACAAATCCGACACGCCCCGCAGATAATGTATACGGACTCCAACAACGCAGTCAATACGAGGCCCTTACGCACGGCCTCCGGATGGCGATCTCCATGGGAATTCAACGCCTAGAGGTGCGCAGGGATTCGAACCTCGCAATATCTCAAATAAACGGAGACTTTGATGCCAAAGATCCGAAAATGGCAGCATACCGCAATGCGGTCCTAAAAATGTCAGCACGGTACGAAGGGCTCGAATTTCATCATATAGCCCGGGATAACAACCAGACGGCGGATATATTGGCTCGCATCGGTGCAAAACGCGATGCCGTCCCACCCAATATATTTCTGGAACGGCTGTTCAAGCCATCCGTACTATGGGAAGGGGAGTCCGGCAAAAAAATTCGGACCCAACCGCACCGCCTGACGCCGAACACTCTGACACAACCGGAGGCTCTGCCCCCGAGATAACACCCTCCGCTCACGAAATAATGGCGGTTATCACCCCGTGGACGGAACCATTCCTAGCCTACCTAACAAGGCAGGAACTCCACGAAGACCAAAATGAGGCTCGCTGCATAGTACGGTGATCTAAAGCCTACAAAGTCCATGAGGGAGAGATTTATAAGAAAACCACTACAGGAGTCCTTCAAAGGTGTATTTCCGAAGAGGAAGGGCGAAACCTTCTGGCTGAAATTCATGCCGGACTGGGTGGGCACCACGCCGCAGCCCGGGCCCTTGTAGGCAAGGCCTTACAGACAGGATTTTATTGGCCGACAGCCCGGCAGAATCTGTGAGGACTTCGGCCCAACGATCAACGATCGTCGGTTGCCCGACTTTTGCTAACCAAAGCCACATGCCACCCACCGCCCTCAAAACTATACCCATCACTGGCCGTTCGCGATGCAGGGGGCTTGACATGGTTGGACCCCTCAAGGGAGGAACCCACAAGCAAAAATACCTATTGGTCATGATGGATAAATTCACCAAATGGACAGAGGCCAAGCCCGTTAAAACAGCCGAATCCGGACCGGTGATAGACTTCATATCAGGGGTAGTGCACCGTTACGGTATCCCCACAAGTATCATCGCGATAACGGCACCAACTTCACGGCCGATGAGGTCAAATTATGGTGCAAAAACATGGGCATCAAGCTCGATTACGCCTCAGTCTATCACCCTCAAACCAACGGTCAAGTCGAGCGAGCAAATGGTCTAATCATGAGCGGCATTAAACCCAGACTAGTACGGTCCCTCAAGGAATATAACACGCACTAGGTTGAGGAGCTCGACTCCGTACTCTGGGGGCTGTGGACCACGCCGAATCGTACTACCGGATTCACACCATTTTTTATGGTGTATGGCGCAGAGGCAGTCTTGCCCTGCGACGTAATTCATGACTCACCTCGCGTGCGCATGTATGAAGAAAGAGAAGCCGAGCTTAATCGGCAGGACAATTTGGACGCATTGGAGGAGGAGCGCGACGTGGCAAAAGCTCGTTCCGCATTTTATCAACAGCAGGCTCGAAGATATCAAAGCGAGGAAATGCACGGGCCAAAGCTTATAATGTTGGCGAACTAGTTCTATGCGTCGGACAAGACAAGAAAAGGACAAACTCAAGCCCAAATGGGAAGGTCCCTTCATCATCGACCAGGTCTGACCCGTGAAGCATACCGTCTGCGAAATGCATCGGATAACCGACTCGAGCCGAACCCATGGAACGCAGCCCGTCTACGAAGATTCTACGCCTAAGCGCCGGACTCCAAGTTCGTCTCCTTCCTCCGTCCACATTTTCTATTTCTGCTGTCTTTTATTTCTCTCCTTCCTCCTCCTTCTTCTTGAAGCCTCTTGAAGCTCGTTTGCGCTTTTTTCGCACATACTTGACGCGCTGTCTGCGCTCATTATACCTGGGGGCTTCTTTAACGGAAGCTTATTTATACGGGCTTCATGCCCAACACATGTGTTAAACTTCCACGTGTACCTTTTATTCACCATTATATGCATCGATATGACTTAAGTTTTTGGCCAAGCTGGGTTGCCTGGCTCCTGTGCTTACCCCTACGTTCCCGATTGTTCGGCTAGGTGGTAAAGGGAGCACCTCTGCGATTGTTACTGCCGGGTCACCGGATGTGTACCTCGACCGGGTGAAGCCGAAAGCTAGCGTTCTTAAGGGAATATTGATCGGTGAACTGAAAGATGATTTTAATTATTTACCCATCTGCCCTGAGATGATTTTACGCTTTCATAGCAGCTTTGACATGCACTTGTGGCATGCATCCCAAATGAAAGGAACCCTTAACGGAACTATTCTCCACGGAAGATGTTTCCTACTACCCATGTAATATAACATAACTAGTTGGGCACTTGTTCCGACATAAAGCAACAATGACCCCTACGCCTTGTCTCCATACATACCCGGTTCTTATATAACCAATGGTATTCGGACACACTCCGGACTATCGGGTCCGGAGGTCGAAAAGGTCCGCTATGACAAACGATCTACAATCCGGCTAGAAGACATTTTTTTCATGTCATATTTTTACATAGTCAACTCGACTCATTGTATTCCTCCCCAATGCCATCTAATAGGCTATCTAATTTACAATCTTGTTGGGAATACTTGACGGCCAATTCTACTTGGTCGTACACTAAGCTTACAAAGATCTCCATCCCATCAGGCCCCACAGGTCCGATCTCGGCCATGTGGTTTGGGTCAGCCTTCGTGTACCGCGTCTTTACCATGGCCCAGGCCTCCCTGGCGCCTTGACGGCAGGCCGATATATTCCATAGTCGTAAGCGCCGCCGTGCTCCTTGAAGCCACTCTGCCAGCTCCCCAATGCCTTCGGGCAGGGAGATAGATGGCCACAAGGCCTGGCCGATGCCTTTCATCACCTGCCGGACTTGCTCGGTAGCCGACGCAGATTCGGGAAGAAGAACACCAAAACTGGGCATCTCCTCCTCAGACGACCTGTGAGCAAACCTACATACATGTTTATGTTAGTCGCCTTTCCTCGCCGAAATCTTTCAAAGTTCGCTCAAGCACTTACTGAAAATGCCGCTGACGAATCACCGATTCTCCTTTACGGAGTCGGCTAACCGGGCACGAACATCCTTTAGTTCCTCACCCAGCTTGGTGTTGGCGTCTTGGAGGTTATTTTTCTCCTGCCGCACCCTGGTAAGCACGCTCTCGCCAGCCTTTAGCTGGCGCAAGAGGTGCTGCTTGTCCGGATCTAGTCCGGCGCCGTCTGCAATATTTTTGTCAGATTTACACACAAGCCGCACTTCATAAACTATTTATCTTCTGAAGCGTATATTACTAGAGGGGGTCTCTGTGGCTCCCCCCGTAGCGGCTAGTGCGGCCTCAAGTTGGTCCTTGCACTCTTTAAGCTCCTGGGACAGTCGGGTATTCTTTTCTGTAAGATCCTGCATAACAAATGATCTTTAAATCAGTTATTCTAACTATTTTAAGTCTCGGGGGCTACTGGCATAT
This sequence comes from Aegilops bicornis, assembly GCA_021605145.1. Taxonomy (NCBI): domain Eukaryota; kingdom Viridiplantae; phylum Streptophyta; class Magnoliopsida; order Poales; family Poaceae; genus Aegilops; species Aegilops bicornis. Next base: position 421,019,828 of record CM038669.1, on the reverse strand, counting down.
ATAACTGTCAAATTTCCTTACCCGTCTGTCCTTTACATACTCCTCCGTGGCTCTGGCTAGACCATCTTTAGCAGCACGGAGGTGCGCATCTCCCGAATCGAAGGCATTCAAGGCCTCTTGGGAGAAACATGCGTCACGAAGAATCGTCGGCTGGGCGCCTGTGATTCAGTGGCGCTCTCCACCTCGGAGTTGGTGGCGGACAACCTGTCGGCATCCTCCGTCGGAGGAGCATCCGACGACGCCTCGTGCTCGCCTTAGCCTCCGGACCCGGCTTTGAAGCCTGGCCGGTGAAGGTTCGATTGGCAACCTCTCCAGACTCAGTCCGGCGAGCGCTCTTTTTCCTGAAAAGAGCACCAGCGTTAGTACGCCTTCCAGGAATCAATTCTGGGAGTATGGTGACACGCCATACTGTTGCGGTGGAGTTTCGATCCGGACCGCACTTCTTTTTAGCCCGCGGGTCAGATCGCCCTTTGTTGGCCAGCCGCGCAGCAGCTTGGCTTCCGCCTCGAAGGTACCCCTGCGAAACACCATTGGTATACGGTGATCAAAATAAGCATGGATGGGTCATTCTCGGGGTTTTGGGATCTCGGTCTCGCCATTACTGTGAGGCTGGAAGTATTCCGGGGTAATCAGCTGTAATGGCAACCAAAGCATTGTCGATGCTAAGTTGGTAGAACACCCCGTCGATCAACTCCACCTTTATATCCGGATCCTCTTCGGAGGTCGGATCAAGGGACCTCTCCGGACCCTCGGGTTGTGGGGGTGGGCTGTGTATCTTATCCACAGTCCGGCGCAGTTCCTGCGCAAAAACCATGAAATGAGATATTTAACCACGGGAACATGGATCGGACAAGTCACAAACATGTTTGCTTACCCATCTTCGAGGATTATTCGAAGAAAAATCCTTCAGTGGATTGACGCGGAGGAAATCCTCCTCCTCTCCTTTATACATGGCAGACAAGATCTTCACCAATTCGGTGACCGATCCCGGCCCTTTGCGGCCATGGCGGGTGGCATCATCCTCCCGTTGAAGTCCCACATGGGTGGCCCCTATATTGGAGCGGCTGCACTCCCCTCATAATACAGATTGCCATGACTCCAATCATGGTCTATCCGGCATGAGCCAGTAACCTTATTCGGCTCCTCAAATAGAGAACATCCCGGTCATCTTCCCTTCGGGGGCTTCGAGGGCGCCAGCTTAGGCTCTTCTTTAGAGGAGCATTGCTAAACTCCAGAAGGCCGATCCGAACAGGATCCGGCAGCGGGACGTCCTCCATGTAAAACCATTCCGAAGGCAGTCTTCGGATGCCTTCATCGGGGTTCCGGATAGGTATCCGGTCCCGGCGATGTGCCATAGCTCGGCTCCGCCCACTTGATATATTGACCCCTCGTGAGAACGGGGTACTAGGCAGAATAATCTCTTCCACAGCCCGAAATGAGCCTCGACGCCCAAGAACAGCTCGCAGAGAGCCACGAAGCCCGCAATGTGCAAAATGGAGGCAGGCGTAAGGTGGTGCAACTAGAGGTCAGTAGAACTCCAAGAGCCCCGGAGAAACGGATGGATTGGAAATCCGAGCCCTCTTACTAGATAAGAGATGAAGCATACCCGCTCTCCTTTAGAGGGATCGGGACACTCTCCGCTTGCTTTCCGCCTTGCAGGTGGCGTAGTCCGCTCGAACCGGAACCATGAAGGCCGGGGAAGAAATCCCTTGGTTTGGAGTATAACTAGCTCGCTATGCGGACTGAGCATCTCTCCCAATTTCAGCCGAGGGCTGGGAGCGCGAGAGGAGGAGCCGACGATCGGCCCATGATGGAATGGGCTTTGGTCAGGGGCGCTCCGATGAAAGCTCGTGAAGGAAGGATGGTGTGACTCAGATCTAGATCCTCGCCCCTTTTATAGGAAGCTCATTTGCGCAGCTAGGGGGGTAAGTGTAAAAATACCCTGGCTTTTCGCATTCATTCAAACACGTGGAAGATGGCCATTATTGGGCGTAGAAGCCAAGGAGCGCAGCATTTATCAGAAGCCGGACACTATTCGACAAGTATATGGAATTTGGAGAAGAACCCGCCTTTGCAATGTCAAGACAATCAACGCTACCGGACTCATCGTCATTGAAGCCTGGTTCGGGAGCTCTTGAGGGAGTCCCAGATTAGGGGTGTCCGGATAGCCGGACTATCATCACGGCGGACTCTGGACTATGAAGATACAAGATTGAAGAGTTCGTCCCGTGTCCCGAGGAGGACTTTCCTTGGCGTGGAAGGCAAGCTTGGCAATACGGATATGTAGATCTCCTACCATTGTAACCGACTGGTGTAACCCTAACCTATCCGGGTGTCTATATAAACCGGAGGGTTTTAGTCCATAGGACGAACAACAATCATACCATAGGCTAGCTTCTAGGGTTTAGCCTCCTTGATCTCGTGGTAGATCTACTCTTGTACTACCCATATCATCAATATTAATCAAGCAGGAGTAGGGTATTACCTCCATCGAGAGGGCCCGAACCTGGGTAAAAACATCGTGTCCCTTGTCTCCTGTTACCATCCGCCTAGACGCACAGTTCGGGACCCCCTACCCGAGATCCGCCGGTTTTGACACCGACAATAGTAGTGGTAACGGTAACAAATGTAACAGTAGCAAAAGTAATATTTTTGGTATTTTGTAGTGATTGTAACAGTATAAATGGAAAAGTAAATAAGAGAAGAACAATATATGGAAAGCTCGTACGCATTGGATCGGTGATGGAGAACTATGCCGGATGCAGTTCATCATGTAACAGTCATAACATAGGGTGACACAGAACTAGCTCCAATTCATCAATGTAATGTAGGCATGTATTCCGAATATAGTCATACGTGCTTATGGAAAAGAACTTGCATGCCATCTTTTGTCCTACCCTCCCGTGGCAGCGGGGTCCTAATGGAAACTAAGGGATATTAAGGTCTCCTTTTAATAGAGTACAGGGACAAAGCATTAGCACATAGTGAATACATGAACTCCTCAAACTATGGTCATCACCGGGAATGGTCCCGATTATTGTCACTTCTGGGTTGCCGGATCATAACCCATAGTAGGTGACTATAGACTTGCAAGATAGTATCAAGAACTCACATATATTCATGAAAACATAATAGGTTCAGATCTGAAATCATGGCACTCGGGCCCTAGTGACAAGCATTAAGCATAGCAAAGTCATAGCAACATCAATCAGAACATAGTGGATACTAGGGATCAAACCCTAACAAAACTAACTCGATTACATGATAGATCTCATCCAACCCATCACCGTCCAGCAAGCCTATGAGGGAATTACTCACGCACGGCGGTTAGCATCATGAAATTGGTGATGGAGGATGGTTGATCATGACGATGGCGACGAATCCCCCTCTCCAGATCCCCAAATGGACTCCAGATCAGCCCTCCCGAGAGGTTGTAGGGCTTGGCGGCGGCTCCGTATCGTAAAACGCGATGAATTCTTCTCCTTCATCTTTTTCTCCCCGAAAGCAAATATATAGAGTTGGAGTTGAGGTCGGAGGGGCTCCAGGGGGGCGCGCCCCCACCCTCGTGGACAGGGTGTGGGCCCCCTGGTCTTCATCTTTTGCAATGTTTTTTTATTATTTCCAAATAGACGTTCTGTGGAGTTTCAGGTCATTCCGAGAACTTTGTTTCTGCACATAAATAACACCATGGAAAGTCTGCTGAAAACAGCGTCTGTCCGGGTTAGTTCCATTCAAATCATGCAAGTTAGAGTCCAAAACAAGGGCAAAAGTGTTTGGAAAAGTAGATACGACGGAGACGTATCAAGATGGGCCGACGGTATTACTTCGGTGGCTGAGCCCCCGATGATATCGGTGTTTTCGGAATCTGGGGTTGTGTTTGGATCCGGACTAGTGTTGCCGCTCTCCCCTTGCCACACCACGGATGGCTTAAAAGCCTTTCCAGAAAGATGTTAGGTGGGACGGGATCGCGCTTGGCGCCAATGCGAGCAAGGACATCCGTCTCTTGATTACTTTCTCGAGCCAGGTGATGAAACTCGAGCCCCTCAAACCGAGCCACATTTTTAGAACGGCATTATGATAAGCCGCCATCTTCGAATCTTTGGCATCGAAGTCTCCAATTATTTGAGATATTGCAAGGTTTGATTCCCCGCGCACTTCCAGGCATTGTATGCCCATGGAGACAGCCATCCGAAGGCCATGCAATAAGGCCTCGTATTCGGCTGGTTATTAGAGTCTATGTATAATATTTGGAGTACATACTGAACGACGTCTCTAGTGGGGGACGTTAAAATGACGCACGCTCCTAGTCCTGCCAGCATTTTGGAACCATCAAAATACATAACACAATTGGTATACGTGTCGTACTGTTTAGGGAGTTCAATCTCTGTCCATTCGGCGATGATGTCAGCCAGTACTTGGGATTTAATGGCTCCACGCGGTTTGTAGGTTATGTCGAATGGAAGGAGCTCAATGGCCCATTTGCCAATCTGGCCCGTAGCATCGCGGTTGTTTATTATGTCATTGAGCGGTACTTCGGAAGCCACCGTGATCGAACACTCCTGGAAGTAGTGTCGTAGCTTCCGGGATGCCATGAAGACCGTGTATGCTATCTTTTCATAATGAGGGTACCGGGGTTTGCATGGTGTGAGGACAGTGGATACGTAATATACTAGCTTCTGAACCAGGAATTGGTGTCTGTCCTGTTCTCGTTCAACGACGAGCACGACGCTCACCACCTGGTGTGTTGCCGATATATATAATAACATGGGTTCGCCCACGTTCGGCGCGGCCAGGATTGGGTTGCTCACCAGAAGGGTTTTTATTTCTTCCAGTCCGGCTGTTGCCGCATCCGTCCACTCGAAGTGATCCGTGCGCTGTAGAAGGCGATAGAGTGGCAATGCCTTTTCTCCCAATCTGGAGATAAAGCGGCTTAGAGCTACCACGCAACCGACGAGTTTTTGGACCTGTTTAAGGTCCGTTGGCGTAGCCAATTGTGACAAAGCTCTGATTTTGGCTGGATTTGCTTCAATTCCTCTATTGGAAACGATGAAGCCCAGCAGTTTTCTAGCAGGGACGCCGAAAACACACTTTTCCGGATTGAGCTTAATGTCATATGCACGTAGGTTGTCGAATGTGAGACGTAAATCGTCTATGAGTGTTTCGAAGTGTCTAGTTTTGATGACGACGTCGTCCACATATTGTCGGGGGTTGGGTGCGACATATGCCAAAGGATGGCTTATCATGGAGGGGGCGAGTAGAACGTCGCTGGTGCCTGGAAACGGGATGAGGCGAAGACATGCTCGCCTGCGATTCTGACCCTGCTTGATGGCTATCCTAGGAGATAACACCCCTACTGCTGCTCTGCGGGGTCTCCGCATGATCACTATGGCAAAGTGGGTACAAGAGGCTCCTTGAGCTGTTCGGGGTGAGGAAGGCTTGCTCTTCTCTCCCTCTATGTGTGTGTCTAAAACTACTAGCTTCCAACCCTTTGCATGGGTGCCCCAGGGGGTTTATATAGGTCTACCCCCCGGGGGTACAATAGTAATCTGGCTGGGTGTGGGTCCAAGTCGTCAGTCTCTAAGTCGCCGTCTTCTCCGCCGACTCCTGGGGCCCGCCGACTAGTGGGCCCCGCTGGCGGCCCAGCATGGGGCCGACAGCCCTTGTCCGCCGCGAGCGGGTCTTGCCGGCTGTAGATTACTGTAGCCGTGCTTCTGATGATGCGGGAGGAGCCGGCCGACTCCCGGAGGCCGACTCCATCGGGTCCGTCTTTGGGGAGCTCTCGCCGTCTTCGGTACTCCTGCCGACAGGCAGGTCCTGCCATCTTCGGGTCGTACAGACAGGCCAACGTGGGTACAGGAATCTGCCCACGATGTTGATGTCAGGGCCGGTATGGCAACAGTGCTGCGCCGCACGGAGATCTCCGTCGATCTGACGCCTCGTAGCCATACACGCCTTTTATGGATCAAGGCGGGGATGGGCCGCGGCGCTTTACCCCATAGTCGCCCAGGCGTGAGGTGGTGGAGGTCGCGGGCCGACTCCTTGTAGCCGGCCTCGCTTGAGGTCGGCCGGCTTGAGTCGACTTGTCCTGAAGGCGGCCTCGGGACTCGGCCCAGAGGTGTAGTCGGCGACTTCTGCCGACTATCCAAGGCGGCTCTTCGTCTTGGGGTCTTGAGGGGCGCAGTCTGCCCCGATGTTTTGAAAGGTTCAGGGGCTCGGGTCTGCCTACCCGTAGTCCATTACTCCGACAGTAGTCCCCGAAGCTCGGGAGGCGCCGAGGGCAGGCCGTCGAGGAGCCTCGACAGCTTCATCCCTTTGATGGAAGAATCTGGTCTCGGCCCGCCGTCTTCGTCTTGAGTCGGCTTTGCAGGCGGCCGTCTTGCTCTTCAAAGGTTTCGAAGGTCGCTGCGGGACACGGGCGGCGTGCCTGATAAGCCTCCCGGAAGCCGCCCGTCATGGGCCCGACACGCGACGCCACGCGGCAGGGCCAGTCTGCCAGCCCACGCGCGTGACAAGACAGGCCCGTCAGGCGGGGCCCGCCACTACCATGCCCCGGCGCGCAGCGGATCCGCTGCGGTCGTGCGGGTGGTTGGGCTTTCACGCCGTTACTGCGCTTGATAACGTCGTGGAGGTTAAATCATGGGGGCGCGAGGACGTGGCGAAGTTAATCCCACGCCCGCACCCTCGGCCAAGAATTTCAGCGCCTATAAGTAGGCGGGGGGAGGGAGGGGGCGGCGACGCACGCGCACTCTCTCATCCCCGCTCCCTGCCTCGTCTTCTTCCTTGCTCCTCCGCGCCGAGCCTCGTTTCTTCCTCGCCGCGGAGATGAGCTCCTCATCAGCCGCCGCGCCTCCCACCGCACGCTCCGGCGTGTGGGACGGCTCCATCATCGACGACGACGTGATCGAGTTCCTTCGTCAGACACGCCGCATCCCCGGCAGCCACCTAGTCCGAGCCCGCGCCCCGCCGGAGGGCGAAATCACGCCGGCGCCAGAGGAGGGCGAGCGGGTGATCTTCCGCTCGCACCTTACGTGCGGGTTGGGGCTGGCGGCGAGCGGCTTCTTCCGTGCGTTCTTGGAGTTCTTCGGGCTCCAGCCGCACCACCTCACCCCCAACACGGTGGTGCTGCTGGCCGCCTTCGCATCCTTATGCGAAGGTTTCCTCGGAGTTCTCCCCACCATCGAGCTGTGTGGGGAGTTCTTTCAAGCGAAGCTTGGGACCCACATCGCTCGCGTGCCGGCCCTGTGCGGCACGTTCATCGCCAAGAGGAGACCGGTGCCCAATAATCCTTTCCTTGCCATCCCCCTCATCAAGTCGGTGAAGATGTGGCAGCGCTCATACTTCTACGTCAAGAACGTCGCCCCCGACGGCGACTAGGTCAACTTGCCGCCCTACATGGGCGGCGAACTGGCTGGCCGACCCACCAGCTAGTCCTATAGGGCCCGGACGCTGACTCCCGCAGGCAACGCCGCCGTCGCTACGTTCGCATAATGATCTGAATGGAGGGCCCGACTGGGCAGACTTGTTGGTCTTCGTATGCGCCGCCGAAGTTCTTCCTCTTGAGGCCGCCTCATCCGACCGCCAGATGAGCGGCCGCCGGGACCCCAGCCGGTTGTGCTCAAGGACATGCCCCACGCGGAGGTGGTGGACACGGTGAACTTCTTGGCGAATGCGACCTCACGGAGGAATGGCGCTCGCAAGGAACCTTACTGGCGCCAATCCCCGCCCGATGGTAAGTCGCCTCTTGCTTCTCTGCTTCCTTCCTTAGCCGGATCCGCTCTTACTTTCCTTGGCCCTTTCTCGACTCAGATCCTCTCATGCCGCCCTCGGCGGCGCCATGGGCCGGCTCATGACTTCGACCCGACCGGGCGGAGAGGACGCCGGCGACCCGACTTGGGCGTGGCGGTGATGGAGGCCGATGTCAAGGAGGGAGGGGCCAACGACCTCGTGCCCTCGGCCACCTTCTTGCAGACCGACACGATGATGAAGTTGCCCCACCGCCAAACAGAGAACCGCCAACCAGCGAGCTCTTCCGCCGCCTTTGGGGCCGAGGCGGGCGAAGAAGCGCCGGCCGGGCTGAGTCAGCCAGTGCCGTGCCAAGAGAATCAGGGAGCGGCCGCCACGACTTCAAGGCGAAGAAGCGGTCGCGAAGGCCAACCGCCTGCAAGGAGGTGAAGAAACCACCGCTGGTCTCCGCGTAAGTATCTTTTTATTCTGCCTTGTTTTCTTCCGTCCGTCTTGCCCAAGTCTTCTCATGTCCTTTTTTCTCATCGTGGCTCCCTCACTTTGGAGAGGGTCGCCGCCTCCGTCATGGGGTCGGCGGAGACGCCCGCCAGCCGGGCGGGTTAACCCTTTACCGCCCTCGGGAGGCAACAGAGCGGAACACGCAGGAGAAGCGCTGACGAGGAGGCGGCCGCCCGTCGAGAGAAGGCGGCGTCGAGAAGGCGGTCAAGCCGCAGCAGCAGAAGAAGGCAAGCCGAGGAGGCCGCGCCTTCAATCGGCGCTGCTTGTCACTCCGCTGAGCTCAGCGCCACCACCGCCGGAGTTCACGGGGCAGTCGGCGGGAATCGGTGGTGAGGTCCCCGTCGCAGGGAGGGAAGGCGGCGAGGTCTCTTCGCCGAGCGCGGCCGCGCCACCTCCGCCGCCTCCGCCGCAGTCTGAAGTCGCGCGAGGCAAACAGCCGGCGGACCCACCCGCGCCGCCGACCGACGATGAAGCCGGGGCGCGCAGCTTGCTTCTTCGTGTCGCCGCCAGGCGGCACCGCTTGAGAAGCGGACTCGCACCGCGCCTTTGAGACCGGTGCCGCCAGCTCGCCATCCTCGACGCCAAGCGACATAAGCGCCGCGCCCGGGTGGGTGCGAGGGAGGCGGCACGGCCTTCAACACGGCGCCTCGACGCCCAAGCGAAGTTGCGGGCAAGAAAGCGCCGCCCTCGAATCCTTTCAAGGCGCACTGGCGTCGCGACCCGCCCGTCTGGTATGTTTTATTTCAATTTTTCTTTTGATCTTCTTCGTAAGGCCAACCACCGGGTGTAGTCCCGTGTTTCGGTCGGCTACTCGAAAGCGTGCCCGGAACTTTATTTGCTTACTTCCAAGTCTTTATCTCAGGTTCGGAATCCTTGTTAAAGGAATACCACAACCTCCGCGCTACCGCCTTCAACCGCAATGTTGAAGAGTTGAACAAGCGGGCTGCTGACCTGGCGAGGAGCCGAGGTGAGATTTCTTCTTTGCGAGGGCGCGTTTGCGCACCCGCGGGCTGTAGTCCCCGAGATTCGGGCCGACTGCTGCACAGTCGGGCCGGATCTTCCCGGCGACCTTCTTAACTGACGACTTCGCGTCCTTCTTCTTTTTATTCTTGAACACAACGCCGCTCTGCGGAGCAAATTGGTACGGCCGAGACCGCCTTGCGCGCCAAAGAGGAGGAGTGCGGCAAGCTCGCCGCAGAGCGCGGCCTGCTGGCCACGCAGCTGGCGGAGCAGAGGGAGCTGCTCAAGGCAGCACGGGCCGGAGCGGAGAAGAAAGAGGCCGCCCTCCTGGCCAAATTTGAGAGCGAGCGCTCCGCCTGGACCGACAGAGAGGCGCAGCTGACCTCCGGTTTCCATGAAATAGAAGACATCGTCGATGGTAAGTTTGCTTTTACTTTCTCTTTCAGGTTGCCCACTATGGGTTAAGCCGGCTCCTGTTTTTTCTAACTTGCTTTTTCTTCTTCTTGGCAGACTTCTTCCCTGGTCATACGCAGGCGGCCAATCAGGCCATCGAGGCCGAACGCGAGGCGCGGAGGGCGGGTGGCGCCAAGATCGCAGCCAACGCCCCCCGGACCCTTGACGAGCATCTCCTGAGCACTGAGGCTCGTCTGCGGCCGGCACATCGGATGCTGCACCGTCTTCAGCGTGTCGGGGCCCAGGCGATTGCTGCCCTGTGTCCGGACATGCCGATTCTGTGCACTCCCAGCCGGACCGCCGACTGGCTGGAGGTCGCGGCTGGGCGTCTTGAGGCTTGGAAGGGCTCCGTGGCTCGGCTGGAGCTTCGCCGAGCCACAGGAGTTAAATCAAGGCGTGGTATCCAGGCTCGACCTGGACCGGCTGGCCGCATTCGGTCGAAGCCGGCGGAGCTACAGCCGGAGGGCGCCTCGTCAGCGGCGGTGGCGATCACCGACTATACGGACACCAGTGTCTTCGTCCCGGAGCGGGCTGAAGACGGTGGGGAGGCGCCGCCGGAGTGGTTCGGGATGAACCCGGACTACGGCGAGGACTCGGCGGAGGCGATCGACTCCAGCACCGAGGATGAAGACGAGGCGGAGGATGGAGATGGCATGGAGGCGTCAGAAGATGGAGCGGGCGGCCAGCCTCACCGACTGCGGTGCCTCCAGAACGAGCCGCGCCCATCCGAGCTGCCACCGCGAGACGATCAAACCGAGATCGCCCCAGACCAGCCGCCTCAGCGCCTTTGACGCTGCCGCCGCCTCCGCCTTCCAACCCCATCCACGCTTCTTAGGCCGCTGCCTTGGCTTTATTTTATCTGCTTGTTAGTCTCTCGAAAGAACTTTGTTAATTCGCACAATTCCACCTGTCGGGTGTATTCTGAACCTCTGTTCGAAGATCCGGCCAAGGGCCTAAGTTTGTGTAAATATTATTCTGATTTCATGTTTTCCTTGCTTAGTGCTCTTGTGGCTTTTCCCTTGCCGCCTTCCCTTAGATGCCGCCTTGCCCGTCGGGCAGCCGCTCTGCGGATTGCCGTCTAGGTCAAGTGCTCGGCTACTTTGAGAAGGCAAGTACTTGGCCATTTTAGAGTCGTTTAAGCAAGTTGGGTAGAAAACGGCAAGCCGACTTCTTAAGAGTCGGTTTCACGAAAGGGGCTGGGCGCCGATCTAAACTATGTTTATACTTTGGGTCCTTAGCCATTATTTCGTGTGGACGCCCGCTCTACCTAACTCCTGTCCACCAAACAGTCGCTCTGCGAGCTGCAGCTTCTAACAGGAGATGGCTTAAGCACCGCACGCTACTTGTGTGACTTCAGGAAGCACTTCATAGCTCAAAGGCGGCGAGTCCCCGGGCCGACTAGTCAAGCCCGGTGCCAAACAGCATAATAAAAGGGTAACATACCCAAAGGCATAATCCTTATCATACAAATAACAAAAGAGGGCAGTCCCCGAGCTTGTCTCAGGGGGCCCGGAGTCTTGGTATTTCAAACACAAAAGGGTAGCGTGGTACATACTGCATCAACTGTAAAATCTTCGGAGGAGATTCGCATTCCATGGCCGCTCCGTCTCCTTGCCAAAGTTGTCCCTCTTGCGTTTCGGACTTCGAAAGGCCGATCGTAGTAGGAGTCGTTGCCCAGCACTTTCATCGATGATGAACGGTCCTTCCCAAGGCGCCGACAGCTTGTGCTGGCCGGCTGTTCGCTGGATCAGCCGGAGCACAAGGTCGCCTTCTAGGAACGATCTTGGCTTGACCTTCTTGACCTTCCAGCAGCCGGCCGAACGTTCCAGTGGTTCGACCAGACGAGGCTTGATGCCAGACAAGATGAGGCCGTTCGCTCGCTCCACCTGGCCGTTTGACTACGGATGGGCAACGGACGCTAAGTCCAGTCGGATGCCCTGCGTCGCGCAGAAACGGGCCAGGGCGCCCTTGGCGAAATTTGTGCCGTTGTCGGTGATGATGCTGTGTGGTATGCCGTACCGAGTCGTGATGTCGGCGATAAAAGTCACTGCCGTAGGACTGTTCAACTTCTTGATGGGTTTTGCTTCTATCCACTTGGTGAACTTGTCCACCACGACAAGTAGATGAGTTAGGCGACCTCGTGCCGTCTTGAATGGTCCCACCATGTCTGTGCCCTGCATAAAGAAAGGGCCGAGCGAAGGGGATAGTCTTGAGCTACCGCCGGGCTGAAGCGGCTTGGAGCGGAACACTGGCACCCCTTGCATTTTTGAACTAATTCTTTGGCTTCTTCTAGGGAAGTCGGCCGTAAGAAACCGTGGTCGGAAGGCTTTAGCGACGAGTGCCTGGAGGCTGCATGATGGCCGACTCGCCTACGATGGATGTCTTCGAGGATTGCTTGTCCTTGCTCTCGATTCGAGGCAAGGGTAGACACCGGTGACGCTACGCTGACCAGCTCTCTATTGATTATAGTATAGGCTGCCGCTCGGCGCTGTAATTTGCCGAGCCAAGGTTTCATCAGTTGGTAGCTCTCCGCCACCAAAAACTTCAAGATGGCCGGGCCCGTGAGGGTGCTGCTATTTCTTCGATCGCCAGCATCGCTACTTGGACGAGGGCGCCTGGCCGGAGGCGGCGGGTTGGAGTCTGCAGCAGCTTGCTGTGTTGAAGAAGTCCCCTGGGCCGATTAAGCGCAGATCCCCGGCCGAGTACCGGAGTCTTTGCAAAGGTCGCCAGCCCCTCGGGCCGGGTTCAAGTCCTCAGCCGGCTTCGACCGCCACGTTCTGGGGGCGTCTTCAAGGATTTTTGTGCCGCTCGCCGAGGCTCTGCAATCGGATCTCGCTTTCTCGTGGGGAGCCGCACAAAAATGGAGTCTCGATTCTCGTGGACGGCTTGACGGATGGCTTGAGAAGGCGCTCAAGGGCGACGCCGGATGGTATTGCTCGTCGGGTGGAACCGATTCTTGCTGTGGCATCTGCTTGGTCGTTGTCGCTCCTTGCTACATGGAGGAATTCGCATCCCTGAAAATATCCACTCAGCCGCCGCACTGTAAAGCGGTAGCTTCGCCATATTGCGTCTTTGGCGCCCGATCGCCGGATGACTGTTGGACCACCAAGTCGGAGTCGCCATAGCATGTGATCCGGCGAATGCCGAAGTTCTTGGCAAGCCGGAGCCCGTGGATGAGTGCCTCAGATTCGGTGACGTTGTTGGAGGCGGCGAAATGGATCTGCGGTAGCGTACTTGAGCTTGTCGCCTTTAGGGAAGTGAGGACCACGCCGCTCCCAAGCCGGTGCGCATCTTGGAGCCATCAAAGTGCATCCGCCAATGGGTGGAGTCGGGCAAGTGGCAGACATCGGGTCTCGCCCAATCGACGAGGAAGTCGGCTGCTTGTGACTTGATGGTGGTGCGGGCTGGTAAAAGATGGTGTAGGGGGGCAACTCTATGGCCCATTTGGCCACTCGGCCCAAGCATCTCGGCCTGGCGATCTCTGCTAGTGGGGCCGTGCAAACCGCGGTGATTGAATGCTCTTGAAAGTAAGGCTTCAACTTCTTGGTGGCAAAGTACACGCCAGTAACACATCTTACGGTAGTGGGGTAGTTCTGCTTGGAGGTCGACAAGATTTCACTCGTGTAATATACTGGTCTCCGGATAGGTAGCGCTTTGCCTTCCTCCTTATGCTCAACCACAATAACTACGCCGACTACCCCGGTGGCGGCAATGTATGAGAGCATGGGCTCCTTTGGAGTCGGAGCCGCCAAAGACCGGGGAGTAGTCAGCATTCTTTTCAACCGGAGAAAAGCTTCGTCCGCTTTGGAGTTCCATTCAAGAAGGTGGTCTTCTTCATAAGCTGGCACAGAGGAAGGGCTTTCTCACCCACCGATCGATGAATCGATCGATAGACGCCAAGCAGCCGGTGAACTTCTGCACATCCAGCAGTCGGCGGGGCACTTCCATTCTCTCAATTGCCTTGATCTTCACGGGGTTGCACTCTATGCCACGTTCGGATACCAGGAAGCCGAGGAGCTGGCCGGCCGGTACCCCGAAGATGCATTTCTCTGGGTTGAGCTTGATCTGGAATCGGCGCAGGTTTTCAAAGGTCTCTTTCAGGTCTTCCAACAGCGTTCCTCTCTTCTCCATCTTCACCACCACGTCGTCCACGTAAACGTGGGCGTTTCTGCCAAGCTGCTTGAGGAGGCACTTTTGCATGCAATGCTGAAAGGTGGCGCCGGCGTTCCTCAAGCCGAACGTCATGGTCGCAGCGTAAGGCTCCAAATGGCGTGATGAAGGCGGTCTTCAATCATGCCGCTGGTTCAGCTTGATCTCGATGATATCCTCGAATATGCATCTAAGAAGCTCAACAGCTCGCATCCGCTGTGGAGTCTATCACCCGATCAATTCTGGGTAGAGAGAACGGGTCCTTGGGGCAGGCTTTGTTGAGGCTTGTGTAGTCAATACACATCCGCCATCGCTTGTTCTTTTTAGTACCAGGACCGGGTTCGCCAACCATTCTGGAAAGAAAACTTCCATGATGAAACCGGCTGCAAGGAGCCGGGCTATCTCTTTTCCAACAACTCTTCTTTTCTCTTCTGACAGACGGCGCAAGGTCTGCCTGACAGGCTTCACATCAGGTCGGACATGTAACTTGTGCTCGGCGAAATCCGTCGGTACACCTGGCATGTCTTTGGGGGACCATGCGAAGATGTCCTGATTCTCACAGAGGAAATCGACGAGCACGCCTTCCTATTTGCTGTCGAGGTTCGCACCTATGACAGCGTATTTCTCTGGATGCTCCGGGTCCAAGGGTATCTTCTTGGTCTTTTTGTGCCGGATTGAACGAGCCCTCAGCTTCTGACTCCTTGGGGTCGGGCGATATCTCCGGCTGCTTGCCCGCCATCGCCACGACCCGATCCAGGAGCCGCTTCTCAGCTGCAATCACCAGGGACTCGGCCAGCCGGCTGCTTTACCTTTCAACAAGACAAAGGACGACTTTACTGTAGTCGCCGGCCACGGTCAGAAACCCTTGAAACTTCGGCATCTTCATCTTGAGGTAGGCATAGTGGGGACCGCCATGAACTTGGCCAAAGCAGGTCGGCCAAGCAAGGCATGGTAGGGCTCGAGGTCCACCACTTCGAACCAGACCGCTCTCGGGCGAAGTGATCCTTGTCCCCAAAGAGGACGTCTATCGTAATCTTGCCAATCGGTGAGCAGTGAAAGGCCAGTACAATTCCGCGGAACACAAATCGACTATGTCAAGCTGCCTTTGTTTGATTCCTAGCTTCTCCATCGTATCCTTGTACAGGATGTTGATGTTGCTGCCTCCGTCTATCAAGATTTCGCGAGAAGCGAGCGCCCGCTTATCCGCGGCAAGGGTGGATCCCAAGACCAGGCGTAGGAACCCGGATTCGCATCACCTTCGGGTGATCAAAGACGACTCGGTGATGGGCTTTTCGAGCAAAGGCATGAATTTCGGGCGCTGATGCTATGGCATTCACCTCTTCTTCTTGCCGCTTACCGTCAAGGGCGATCATCACCACGCTGTAAACACGACATAGGCGCCGTGTTTTCTCGGTAATCGTTTTGTATCAAGGCCGACCGGGCCGGACAGCCGCCGCGGGCGGTGGAGGCGGCGCCCAAGAAAGCGGAGGGGGCAAGGCCGTCTCCTTGGTGATCCTAGTGAGCCAGTGGCACTTCCGGTGGTGTGATTTGACGGCTTGGCCGCTGTGGAACTTGCAGTGGTCCGTCCCAGAGTTCCGCTTCGTAAGAGAAGGCCGGTAATCAGCTGGACTTGCCGCCTTTACGCGCTTGGCTAAGGGTGAGGCTGCCTCTGGTCGCTGGTCTGATCATTGTCGCGACCTGCGGCTGTTGGAAGCCGGGTGTGGGGCCTTGCGCTTGTGATCATTCTGCTGTTGCCGCCGGTCAAGGCCGCCACCGGAGTTCTGGGAGCATGAGGAGCTACTTTGCTGGGCCAGACCGACTTCGATCTCCCTCTTCATGGAGGAGTCGGAAGTGGCGTACTTGTCTGCTATGACTAGCAGCTCGTCGAGGGTCTCCGGCTTGTCGCAAAGGAGCTTGTGCTTGAGGAGGGTGCCTTCTCTGCACCCGCGATGAAGTACTCGATTACCTGCACCTCGTGCACTCCTTCGCAGGAGTTCCGGAGCTCGCTCCAGCGCGTGAGGTAGTCGCGAGTGGACTCGTTGGGGCCTTTTACGCACAACGACAGCTGATGAGGCTTGGGAGGTCGCTTGTATGTGCTCGTGAAGTTGCGGATGAAGGCCTCGGTGAAGTCGACCCAGCCGTTGATACTGCGGGGCCTCAAGTTGTTCAACCATGTCCGGGCCGTGCCCTGGAGCATGAGGGGAACATACTTTACGGCAACGCGCTTTGTTGCCGTCGCTATGCCGACGGCCGTGGAGTAGTCCACCGGCCAGTCCTCCGGCTTCACCGGAGCCGGTATATTTGGGTGTGTCTCGGGAGTGTGAATCCTCGGGAAGGGCCTGTCATGATGCGAGGTCCAAACAGGTGGGCCCAACTCATCTTCTTCTTCTTCTAGCGCCAGTGGATCGGTGGAGTCACTCGATCCGTGGCGGGCGCCGTTTTCTCCGACTCCCTCTCGGCGGCCAAGGCGGTCGCCGAGAGTCGGATGCTCGACGGGTGGCGGGAGACTCGCCTTTCTGCGGGGAGGCGGAGGTCGATAGTCGTCCGCCGCTTCCAGCCTGGGGCGGCCGTCTTCGTCGCTTCGATGGAGATGTGAGTCCGGCTATGGCTGACAGCCGGATCTCGGTTCTTTCTTCCGCGGATGCCGCCAATGGGCGTCGAGATGTCGCGCTTGATCTCGGGCGAGGAGGCAAGTCGCCCGTGTTGTCGTCGTGGCGCCTGCGGCGGCAGCCGGTTACGCTTCTTGCGGCGGCGCGCCGAGGAGCTGCCGGACTTCGCTCCGTCATTAGGGCGGCACTCTCGCCCTCGGTTATCCAGCTCGTCCGCCGCTACCGGGCGGCGAATGTTCTTCGGGCGTGGCGTACAGGCGAAGCGGCCCCAAACAGATCGGGCGAGGGTCGCGCTGCTGACCGGACGCGCTTAGGCGGTTAGGCCCGGTCGGGCAGCGAGCCGCCATGATACATCTCAAGGCCGATAGGCTTCCGGCAAGCATCTCATGCTTGCCAGCTTCGTGGCGCCTACGAGGAGCTGAAGGCGGCGCGCTCCAGCTGCCTCAAGGCCGGGCGCCCTCCCGGAATGGAGGCGGTCAGTCTTGCGTAACAGCTGCCGAGAGGGTCATGAGCTCTTCCGCCGGAGGGGCTCGCCGTGATCGATGACGCAGTACTTGCGGACGGTGCTCCCGGCCGCTCTCCGCTGCGAGGGAGAGGTTTCGTCAGAGACCACCACGTTGGTAGGAACGTGTCGAGCGACGCGGTGTCGGAATCGACCAAAGCATCGGGTCGGTGGAGCCTACGGACTCGGGTTGGCGGCAGGCTCGCCGCCGACGTGGAGCTGCTCGAGGAGGCCCGCGAGGAGAGCTTTGGGGCCGTCCGTTACTGCGTCGACGCGGACGCAGCTCGTCGGAGAGGCGAACCTCGCCGACAAGTTCGGCGAGGCAACTTCGCCACAGAGGGCGACCTCGGCGCCATGCAACAAGGCGTCGGCGCAAACTCCATCTGGCGCAGCCGGGCAAAGGCTGCGCCGCCAGGAGGAAGAGGGTTCCCGTCCAGGCGGTATCCAGACGACGGTGCACCAGGCCCCACGGTGGGCGCCAAATGTCTGGGGTTGGGTGCGACATATGCCAAAGGATGGCTTATCATGGAGGGGGCGAGTAGAACGTCGCTGGTGCCTGGAAACGGGATGAGGCGAAGACATGCATGCCGGCGAATCTTACCCAGCTTGTGGCTCTCCGAGGAGATAACACCCCTATCGCTGCTGCGGGGGTCTCCGCATGATCACTATGGCAAAGTGGGTACAAGAGGCTCCTTGAGCTTGTTCGGTGAGGAAGGAGAAGGGCACGGCTTGCTCTTCTCTCCTCTATGTGTGTGTCTAAAACTACTAGCTTCCAACCCTTTGCATGGGTGCCCCGGGTTTATATAGGTCTACTTCGGGGTACAACGGTAATCCGGCCGGTGTGGGTCCAAGCCGGGCCTCTAAGTCGCCCGTCTTCTCCGCCGACTCCTGCGGCCCCGCCGACTAGTGGGCCTCATTGGCCCAAAGATGGGGCCGACAGCCCTTGTCCGCCATGAAGCGGTCTTGCTGCCGCAGACATCAGAAGTCGTGGATTACGACGCGGGCTTGATCATGGGCCTATGGCAACAGTGCCGCCGCCTGGCGGGCGATCACTGTTGCCATTCCCCGTCTTGTCTGGTTAATGGCGCATGGATCCCGCGGGAGGAGCCGGCCGACTCCCGGAGGCCGACTCCATCGGGTCCGTCTTTGGGGAGCTCGCCGTCTTGCACTCCCGCCGACAGCGGTCCCGCCGCCTTCGGTCAGACAGACAAAGCTAACGTGGGTACAGGAATCTGCCCATCGGTGCGATGTCGAGGCCGGTATGGCAACAGCCACGCCGCACGGACATCTCCGTCGGTACGGCGCTCGTAGCCATACTCGCCTTTTATGGATCAAGGGGATGGGCGCGAGGCGGCTTTACCCCATAGTCGCCCAGGCGTGAGGTGGTGGAGGTCGCGGGCCGACTCCTTGTAGCCGGCCTCGCTTGAGGTCGCTGGCTTGGAGTCGGCTTGTCCTGAAGGCGGCCTCTGGGACTCGGCCCAGAGGTGTAGTCGGCGACTCTGTTGGCGACTATCTGAAGGCGGCTCTTTGTCTTGGGGTCTTGAGGGGCGCAGTCTGCCCCGATGTTTTGAAAGGTTCATGGGCTCGGGTCTGCCTACCCGTAGTCCATTACTCCGACACATATGCTTCACCTGTGTTGCCGATCTGTTTCTCCAGGCATGTTTGGATCATGCGTTGGTAAGTGGCGCCGACGTTTTTGAGACCGAAGGGCATGGTGTTGAAGCAGAATGGCCCATATGGAGTAATGAAAGCTGCTGCAGCTTGATCGGACTCCTTCATTTTGATTTGATGGTATTCGGAATATGCATCTAGGAAGCATAGTGAGTCGTTTCCTATGGTAGCATCAATAATCTGGTCGATGCGGGGGAGGGGAAGGGATCCTTGGGGCAAGCCTTATTGAGGTCTTTGAAATCGACGCACAGGCGCCAGGATTTGTCCTTCTTTGGCACCATCACCAGGTTTGCCAGCCAGTCCGGGTGTTTTATTTCTCTAATGAATCCGGCCTCGATTAGCTTGGCTAGCTCCTCCCCATAGCTTGACTTTTGGGTTCGGAAAAGCGCCGCAGTGTTTGTTTGACCGGTTTATATCCCTTCAATAATTGATCTTGTGCTCAGACAACTTGCGTGGGATTCCTGGCATATCAGAAGGGTGCCAGGCGAATATGTCCTAGTTCTCGCGCAGGAACTCTGGTAGCGTGGCGTCAACCGTTGGGACTAGTTGTGCTCCAATAGATGATGTCTTCTTGGGGTCCGTTGGATGGACTTGGAATTTGAATATTTCTTCTGCTGGTTTGAATGAGGTGGATTTGGGTCGTTTATCTAGGATCACATCATCCCTGTCCACCGTGGAGCGCAGTGCAGTTCATTCTTCGGCCTCGAGGGCTTCGGATAGTGCCTCAAGGGCCAGGGATGCGTTTTTGTTTTTGGCATGGAGTGCTATGTGCGGATCACTGGCGAGAGTGATTATACCGTTACGCCCGGGCATCTTACGCTTCATGTACCCGTAATGAGGTATAGCTTGGAAACGTGTAAATGCCTCTCACCCCAAGAGGGCGTGATATCCACTATTGAAAGGGGCCACTTGGAAGGTTATCTCTTCGGACCGATAATTCTCCTACGTGCCAAATACCACGTCAAGTGTGATTTTTCCCGCACACCGCGCCTCCCGACTGGGAATGATTCCTCGGAAATTTGTGCTCCTTTGCTCGATGCGGCTCCTGTCTATTTCCATTTTCTGGAGTATATCCTCATAGATGAGGTTTAGTCCGCTGTCGCCATCCATGAGAACCTTGGCGAGCCAAAAGCCGTCCATGATTGGACTGAGGACCAAGGTGGCTGGTGCTCGGACTGTCCTGTATTTGGGTTCGTCACCGGCATTAAAAGTTATAGCCGTGTCATTCCAAGGGTTTGTTGCTGCAATTTGGCAGACTTCAGTGAGTTCGTGGAGTGCCCTTTTGCGCCTATTATTTTAAGCAAATGTCTCGAAGACCGTCAATACTTTGAGGTCGTCGTCTTCTGGGGGCTGTTGTTCTGGGGTGTTCTTGGTGAGGATATCCTCGCGGCTCTTGGCCACTTGCCGGAGTATCCAACATGCTCTAAGGCTGTGGGTCAGTATGTTATCCGGTGTTGTGTGTATTTTGCATGGACCATCGAGCCATCCTTCCAGAACTGTTCCGTGCCCCATAATGGGCTTATATTTCTTTACTATTGGACCGGGCGTGCCACGAGGGTGCGCCCTTTTCGCCTAAACGAGGGGTTTAGTGGGGACCAATGATTTCCAACGGGCCGTCTGAGTTTTCCAGGCGCTTTCCATTGCACTTTACTTCTGTACGATAGTTGCCAAGTCAGCGAGGTGTAATATGCGACGACAGTTGATGGCGTTGAGGATTCCTTCGTCCGCACAATTGTTGCGGAACGCTGAGATCGCGTCTTTGTCGCAGCAATCTTTGATCTTGTTTTTGACAAGGAGGAATCTGGCCCAGAAGTGGTGGACCGTTTCCTGAGACTGCTATTGTATGCTCTGGAGAGCGCTTATATTTGGGTGGGTGGGTGGATTTAAATCCGAACCCTGACCCAATTTTGGATCCGGAGTCTGAAGATCCTCCGAACTTAACAGTTCGGGCTCCGGGATATCAACTGATTTCTTAGGCCCGTCGTCCGATTTTATGTTCGGAGGGCAGGATGTATCTCTTCGCATGTGAGTATCCGGCTCTTCGAGGTTGGAGATCCGAATATAGTCCATCCTCAGTCTGGAGGAAGAGTTGTCGTCTTGCTCCTCGACTACCGTTATCTCGTGGGTGATCGGTGGAGTTTTGATTTCTCTCTGATTGGGTTTAAGCCCAATTCGATCGTAGTCTGTAGCGACCCCTAGGGCAGTGATGCGATCTAGGATCCCGTTTAAAGACGAAAGCTTCGGCGGATCCATCTGCTTGGAGTGCTCGGAATCAATACGAAGGGAATTTTTGATGACCTGAGAGGTCATCGTCGGCTTAACGGCCGAATGGACGGTCATGGTAAAGCCGCTCAGCCGGAGGGTTTGACCTGGGGCCAGTGCTCCTCCAGAGGTGATGTCGTCCTTGAGAACGAGGCGAGCCATCGGTCCTATCTTCGACGTCACAGCGGAACTCCTAATGAAATCACCAATGTCGGTGTCAAAACCGGCGGATCTCGGGTAGGGGGTCCCGTACTGTGCTTTTAAGGTCGATGGTAGCAGGAGATGGGGGACACAATGTTTACCCAGGTTCGGGCCCTCTCTATGGAGGTAATATCCTACTTCCTGCTTGATTGATCTTGATGAATATGAGTATTACAAGAGTTGATCTACCACGAGATCATAATGGCTAAAACCCTAGAAGTCTAGCCTCTATGACTATTTCTATATATCTTCGGCTCTACAGACCTAGCCCTCCGGTTTATATAGACATCGTAGGGATCTATGGTTACACAAGGTAGGTTTACAGAGAAAGGAATCTTCATATTCGATCGCCGAGCTTGCCTTCCTCGCCAAGGAGAGTCCCATCCGTACACGGGTGGAGTATTCAGTCTTTGTATGTTCACAGCCCATCAGTCCGGCCCATGGCTAATAGGCCGGACGCCCGAGGACCCCTTAGTCCAGGACTCCCTCACCCACTACCTATTGATGATAGCTTTCCTGATGAACAATTAGCTGTCATAAATGCTTCTCATACTGCTCCATGGTATGCTGATTATGCTAATTACATTGTTGCTAAATTTATACCACCTAGTTTCACCAGCAAAAGAAAAAGTTTTTATATGATTTAAGACATTACTTCTGGGATGACCCACACCTTTATAAAGGAGTAGATGGTGGTATTAGACGTTGCATACCTGAGCCTGAACAGGAACATATCCTACGCAAGTGTCACTCTGAAGCTTATGGAGGACACCACGCTGGAGATAGAACTGCGCATAAGGTATTGCAATCCGGTTTTTATTGGCCTACTCTCTACAAAGATGCACGTAAGTTTGTCTTGTCTTGTGATGAATGTCAAAGAATTGGTAATATTAGTAGACGTCAAGAAATGCCTATGAATTATTCACTTGTTATTGAACCATTTGATCTTTGGGGCTTTGATTATATGGGACCGTTTCCTTCCTCTAATGGGTATACACATATCTTAGTTGCTGTTGATTACGTTACTAAGTGGGTAGAAGCTATTCCAACCAGTAGTGTTGATCATAACACCTCTATTAAGATGCTTAAAGAAGTTATTTTTCCGAGGTTTGGAGTCCCTAGATATTTAATGACTGATGGTGGTTCACATTTTATTCATGGTGCTTTTTCGTAAAATGCTTGCTAAGTATGACGTTAATCATAGAATTGCATCTCCATATGACCCACAGTCTAGTGGTCAAGTAGAATTGAGTAATAGAGAGATCAAGTTAATTTTGCAAAAGACTGTTAATAGATCTAGAAAGAATTGGTCCAAGAAACTTGATGATGCATTATGGGCCAATAAAACTGCATATAAAAATCCTATGGGTATGTCTCCGTATAAAATGGTTTATGGAAAAGCATGTCATTTACCTATCGAACTAGAACATAAGGCATATTGGGCCATTAAAGAGCTCAATTATGATTTCAAACTTGCCGGTGAGAAGAGACTATTTGACATTAGCTCACTTGATGAGTGGAGAACCCAGGCCTATGAGAATGCCAAACTGTTTAAAGAAAAAGTTAAAAGATGGCATGACAAAAGGATACAAAAGCGTGAGTTTAACATAGGTGACTATGTGTTTCTATTCAACTCTCATTTAAGATTTTTTGCAGGAAAACTTCTCTCTAAATGGGAAGGGCCTTACGTTATCGAGGAGGTCTATCGTTCCGGTGCCATAAAAATCAACAATTTTGAAGGCATGAATCCGAAGGTGGTGAACGGTCAAAGAATCAAACATTTTATCTCAGGTAATCCTATCAATGTTGAAACTAATGTTATTGAAACCGTAACCCCGGAGGAATACATAAGGGACACCTTCCAGAACGTTTCAGACTCCTAAAAGGAATAGGTATATGGTACGGTGAGTAAACCGACCCAAAATAGCTCTAATGACAATTTTTCTCCGTTTTGGAATATTTAAGAAAATAGGAAAATAAGAAGTAGTCCGGGAAGGACACGAGGCGTCCACGAGGGTGGAGGGTGCGCCCTACCCCGCTGGACGCGCCCCCTACCTCGTGGGCACCTCATGTGCTCTCCGGACTCCGTTTTCTTGCACGATACTTCTTTTAGTCGGTAAAAAATCATTATATAATCTCCCAAAGGTTTTGACCACCGTACCACGCAAATATCCTCTGTTTTCTGCCAGAGTTGTCAAGGCTAGGCATCATGTCGTCCCCCTCCTCCAACAATGAGTGCAACGATGCTTGGCTAATGAAGATAGAGCTGAAGAGAGAAGAACCCGAGGAGATCAACAAGGATGATGGGATCAAGAAGGCCATGGAGGATCAAGCTCCGGCAGCAGAAGAAGACGACATCCTCCAACCTCATTACAATCTTCTTACCCCAACGGAGATTGAAGCTTTCAAGATGATTGAGTTAGCTCCCATACAAAATAAGTATCTCACACGTGAAAATATTTTGTTGAAGGAGCATGTCACCGCATTCAAGGGAATTATCCGCAAATGGGAGGATCTCCTACGCTCGATGTGCAACTATCCATCACCACCACCATCTTCTTCACCAGCAAAGGAGAACTGAGTACATGGGTATGGGCACTCCCCTTGGCAACTGCCAAGCTTGGGGGAGGTCCCCAGGTATCGTATCACCACCACACTCCTATCTTTACCGTTTTTCTTAGTTCGATCCTTTCGGTAATATCTTGATCTAGTATAATAAAGTTTTAGTATGATTTAGTTTTGAGTTTTGCTTGATGATCCTTCTATGTAATCGAGTCCGTGAGCAATATATATTAAAGACTAGTTTTGAGTCAAGGGCTTGATTATCTTGCTATGATTGTGAGGGAATAAAAGTAAAAAAGAAAGAATAAAAAGAAATAAAGAGATCATATTAATCTTATGGAGAGTAATGACTTCACATATAAAGAGTATGATGAATAAAATTTGTTGAGAGTTGACAAACCTAGTTTTGGTCATCGTTACCATTAATAGGAAGTAAAAAAGAAAGAGAGGTTTTCACATATAAATATACTATCTTGGACATCTTTTACGATTGTGATCACTCATTAAAATATGACATGCTAAAGGGTTGATGTTGGACAAGGAAGACAACGTAATGGGTTATGTTTTCTTATATCCGAAATAAAGTATATTGTCATGGATCATCCAAAATGTTGAGCTTGCCTTTCCCCCTCATGTTAGCCAAATTCTTTGCACCAAGTAGAGATACTACTTGTGCTTCCAAATATCCTTAAACCCAATTTTGCCGTGAGAGTCCACCATATCTACCTATGGGTTGAGTAAGATCCTTCAAGTAAGTGTCATTGTTGCATGCAATAAAAATTGATCTCTAAATATGTATGATTTATTAGTGTGGAGAAAATAAGTTTTGTACGATCTTGTGATGTGGAAGCAATAAAAGCGACGGACTGCATAATAAAGGTCCATATCACAAGTGGCAATATAAAGTGACGTTCTTTCGCATTAAGATTTTGTGCATCCAACCACAAAAACACATGACAACCTCTGCTTCCCTCTGCGAAGGGCCCATCGTTTACTTTTGTCTTATACCTTATACAAGAGTCATGGTGATCTTCACCTTTCCTTTTTACACTTTATCCTTTGGCAAGCACATTGTGTTGGAAAGATCCTGATATATATATATATATATATATATATATATATATATATATATCCAATTGGATGTAAGTTATCATAAACTATTATTGTTGACATTACCCTTGAGGTAAAAGGTTGGGAGGCAACACTATAAGCCCCTATCTTTCTCCGTGTCCGATTAAAACTCCATACCCATAAGTTTTGCGTGAGTGTTAGGAATTATGAAAGACTAAATGATAGTTGAGTATGTGGACTTGCTGAAAAGCTCTTATATTGACTCTTTCCGATGTTATGATAAGTTGCAATTGCTTCAATGACTGAGACTATAGTTTGTTAGTTTTCAATGAATTTTATGATTCATACTTTACATTGTGAATAGACTGTTACTTTAGCGTGAGAAATCATATGACAATATATATATATATATGTGTGTGTGTGTGTGTGAGTGAGTGTGTGTGAGTGTGTGTGTGTGTGTGTGTGTTACTGTTATAAGAATGATCATGATGCCCTCATGTCCGTATTTTATTTTATCGACACCTCTATCTCTAGACTTTGGACATATTTTTCGTTATCGGCTTCCGCTTGAGGACAAGCAAGGTCTAAGCTTGGGGATTTGATACGTCCATTTTGCATCATGCTTTTATATCGATATTTATTGCATTATGGGCTGTTATTACACATTATGTCACCATACATATGCCTATTCTCTCTTATTTTACAAGGTTTACATGAAGAGGGAGAATGTCGGCAGCTGGAATTCGAAATTTGGAAAAGGAGCAAATATTAGAGACCTATTCTGCACAACTCCAAAAGTCCTGAAACTTCACGGAGGCACGTTTTGGAATTAATAAAAATACTGGCGAAAGAATCAACCAGAGGGGGCCCACACCCTGGCCACGAGGGTGGGGGCGCGCCCTACCCCCTGCCTCGTGGGCCCCCTTGCAGGCCTCCGGTGCCCATCTTCTGCTATATGAAGACCCTGGAAAAAATCAGGAGGAAGCTTTCGGGACGAAACACCGCCGCCACGAGGCGGAACCAATCTAGGGCTCCGGCGGAGCTGTTCTGCTGGGGAAACATCCATTCGGGAGGGGGAAATCATCACCATCGTCATCACCATCGATCCTCTCATCGGGAGGGGGTCAATCTCCATCAACATCTTCACCAGCACCATCTATGCATATTAATAGCCCTCTGATTATGAACATGAATATGATTTGTGAGTAGTTATGTTTATTCCCGAGGACATGGGCGAAGTCTTGCTATAAGTAGTCATGTGAATTTGGTATTCATTATATATTTTTATGAGATGTATGTTGTCTTTCCTCTAGTGGTGTTATGTGAACGTCGAATACATGACACTTCACCATTATTTGGGCCTAGAGGAAGGCATTTGGAAGTAATAAGTAGATGATGGGTTGCTAGAGTGATGTAAGCTTAAACCCTAGTTTATGTGTTGCTTCGTAAGGGGCTGATTTGGATCCATATGTTTCATGCTATGGTTAGGTTTACCTTAATACTTCTTTTGTAGTTGCGGATGCTTGCAATAGGGGTTAATCATAAGTGGGTTGCTTGTCCAAGGAAGGGCAGTACCCAAGCACCGGTCCACCCACATATCAAATTATCAAATTAACGAACGCGAATCATATTAGCGTGCTGAAAACTAGCTTGACGATAATTCCCATGTGTCATCGGGAGCGTTTTCCTTCATATAAGAGTTTGTCCAGGCTCGTCCTTGATACGTCTCCAACGTATCTATAATTTTTGATTGCTCCATGCTACTTTATCTACTGTTTTGGACTATACTGGGCTTTATTTTCCACTTTTATATTATTTTTGGGACTAACCTATTAACCGGAGGCCCAGCCCAGAATTGTTGTTTTTGCCTATTTCAGTGTTTCGAAGAAACGGAATATCAAACGGAGTCCAAACGGAATGAAACCTTCGGAAACGTGATTTTCTCACTGAACGTGATCCAGGAGACTTGGACCCTACTCCAAGAAGTAACAGAGGCGGTCACAAGGGTGGGGGTGCCCCCCCCCCTAGGGCACGCCCACCTGCCTCATGGGCCCCCTGTTGCTCCACCGATGTACTCCTTCCTCCTATATATACCTACGTACCCCCAAACGATCAGAACAGGAGCCAAAAACCAAATTCCACCGCCGCAACTTCCTGTATCCACGAGATCCCATCTTGAGGCCTGTTCCGGAGCTCCACCGGAGGGGGCATCCACCATGGAGGGCTTCTACATCAACACCATAGCCCCTCCGATGAAGTGTGAGTTTACTTCAGACCTTCGGGTCCATAGCTAGTAGCTAGATGGCTTCTTCTCTCTTTTTGGATCTCAATACAATGTTCTTCCCCTCTCTCTTGGAGATCTATTCGATGTAATCTTCTTTTTGCGGTGTGTTTGTTGAGACAGATGAATTGTGGGTTTATGATCCAGCTTATCTATGAATAATATTTGAATCTTCTCTGAATTCTTTTATTTATGATTGGTTATCTTTGCAAGTCTCTTCGAATTATCCGTTTGGTTTGGCCAACTAGATTGGTAGTTCTTGCAATGGTAGAAGTGCTTAGCTTTGGGTTCAACCTTGCGGTGTCCTTTCCCAGTGACAGAAGGGGCAGCAAGGCACGTATTGTATTGTTGCCTTCGAGGATAACAAGATGGGGTATTTATCATATTGCATGAATTTATTCCTCTACATCATGTCATCTTGCTTAAGGCGTTACTCTGTTTTTAACTTAATACTCTATATGCATGCTGGATAGCGGTCGATGAGTGGAGTAATAGTAGTAGATGTAGAATCGTTTCGGTCTACTTGTCTTGGACGTGATGCATATATACATGATCATACCTAGATATACTCATAACTATGCTCGATTACATCAATTGCTCAACAGTAATTTGTTCACCCACCGTAGAATACTTATGCTCTTGAGAGAAGCCACTAGTGAAACCTATGGCCCCCGGGTCTATTCTCATCATATCAATCTCCATTACTTTAATACTTGCTTTGTTTTTACTTTGCCTTTTACTTTTCACTTTGCATCTCTATACCAAAAATACCAAAAATATTATCTATCGTCTCTATCATATCGCACTCTCGTAAGTGACCGTGAAGGGATTGACAACCCCTAATCACGTTGGTTGCGAGTAGCTATCGTTTTTTGCAGGTACGAGGGACTTGTGCGTGGCCTCCTACTGGATTGATACCTTGGTTCTCAAAAACTGAGGGAAATACTTACGCTAGTTTGCTGCATCATCCTCTCCTCTTCGGGGAAATACAACGCAGTGCTCAAGAGGTAGCAAGAAGAATTTCTGGCGCCGTTGCCGGGGAGTCTACGCAAAAGTCAACATACCAAGTATCCATCATAATCCCTATCTCTCGCATTACATTATTTGCCATTTGCCTCTCGTTTTCCTCTCCCCGACTTCACCCTTGCCGTTTTATTCGCCCTCTCTTTCCCAATCTCCTCCTCTTTTTCCTGTTGCCTTTTCCTCGTCCGTTTGTTTGCTCGTGTGTTGGATTGCTTGTTTGTCGCGATGGCTCAAGATGCTACCAAATTGTGTGACTTCACCAATACCAATAATAATGATTTCCTTAGCACTACGATCGCTCCTCTTGCCAATACTGAATCTTGTGAAATCAATACTGCTTTGTTGAATCTTGTTATGAAAGATCAATTCGCCGGCCTTCCTAGTGAAGATGTCACTACTCACCTGAATAGCTTCGTTGATTTATGTGATATGCAAAAGAAAAAAGATGTCGATAATGATGTCGTTAAATTGAAGCTATTTCCTCTTTCGCTTAGAGATCATGCTAAAGCGTGGTTTTCATCTTTGCCTAAAAATAGTATTGATTCTTGGAACAAGTGCAAAGATGCTTTTATCTCTAAGTATTTTCCTCACGCTAAGATTATCTCTCTTAGGAACGATATTATGAATTTTAAGCAACTTGATCATGAACATGTTGCACAAGCTTGGGAGAGAATGAAATTAGTGATACGTAATTGTCCTACTCATGGTTTGAACTTGTGGATGATTATACAAAACTTTTATGTCAGATTGAATTTTGCTTCTAGAAATCTTTTAGATTCGGCCGCGGGAGGCACTTTTATGGAAATCACTCTAGGAGATGCCACTAAACTTCTAGATAATATTATGGTTTATTATTCTCAATGGCATACCGAAAGATCTAGTAATAAAAAAGTGCATGTGATAGAAGAAATTAATGTTTTGAGTGGAAAGATGGATGAACTTATGAAATTATTTGCTACTAAGAGTGTTTCTTGATCTTAATGATATTCCTTTGTCTACTTTGATTGAGAATAACAATGAATCTATGGATGTGAATTTTGTTGGTAGGAATAACTTTGGTAACAACGCGTATAGAGGGAATTTTAATCCTAGGCCTTATCCTAGTAATCCTTCTAATAATTATGGAAATTCCTACAACAACTCTTATGGAAATTTTAATAATATGCCCTCCGAATTTGAGAATAGTGTTAAAGAGTTTATGAATTCACAAAAGAATGTTAATGCTTTGCTTGAGGAGAAATTGCTTAAAGTTGATGATTTGGCTAGGAACGTTGATAGAATTTCTCTTGATGTTGATTATTTAAAGCTTAGATCTATTCCTCCTAAGCATGATATCAATGAGTCTCTCAAAGCTATGAGAATTTCCATTGATGAGTGCAAAGAAAGAACCGCTAGGATGCGTGCTTCCAAAGATGCCTTTATTAAAGCGTGTTCTTCCAATTCCTATGAAAATCAAGATGAAGATCTAAAAGTTATTGACGTGTCCCCCATTAAATCTTTGTTTTGCAATATGAATCTTGATGAAACTGGATATGATCTTCCTTTACCTAGAAGGCATTCTAAGAATTCGGAGTTTTTAGATCTTGATGATGAAATTGATAAATGTGGGATTGAAAGAAATAAAAACCTAGATGTTGCTAAACCCACTATATTGGATCTCAAGGAATTTAATTATGAAAATTGCTCTTTAATAGATTGTATTTCCTTGTTGCAATCCGTCCTAAATTCTCCTCATGCTTATAGTCATAATAAGGCCTTTACCGAACACATTGTTGATGCCTTGATGCAATCTTATGAAGAAAAACTTGAGTTGAAAGTCTCTATCCCTAGAAAACTCTATGATGAGTGGGAACCTACTATTAAAATTAAAATCAAAGATTATGAGTTTCATGCTTTGTGTGATTTGGGTGCTAGTGTCTCCACTATTCCCAAAACTTTGTATGATTTGCTAGATTTCCGTGACTTTGATGATTGCTCTCTAAACTTGCATCTTGCGGATTCCACTATTAAAAAGCCTATGCGAAGAATTAATGATGTTCTTATTGTTGCAAATAGGAATTATGTGCCCGTAGATTTTATCGTTCTTGATATAGATTGCAATCCTTCATGTCCTATTATTCTTGGTAGACCTTTCCTTAGAACGATTGGTGCAATTATTGATATGAAGGAAGGGAATATTAGATTCCAATTTCCCTTAAAGAAGGGCATGAAACACTTCCCTAGAAAGAAAATAAAATTACCCTATGAATCTATCATGAGAGCCACTTATGGATTGCCTACCAAAGATGGCAATACCTAGATCTATCCTTGCTTTTATGCCTAGCTAGGGGTGTTAAACAATAGCGCTTGTTGGTAGGCAACCCCATTTTATTTTTAGTTTTTTTGTTTTTTCTTCTGTTTAGGAATAAATAATCCATCTAGCCTCTGTTTAGATGTGGTTTTATGTTTTAATTAGTGTTTGTGCCAAGCTAGACCTATTGGATCTTCTTGGATGATAGTTATTTGATCTTGCTGTAATTCCCAGAAACTTTGCGCTCAGTGCCCGAATTATTAAAAATCACCAGAAAGTGATAAAATACTGATTCCAATTAGGCTCAATTATGTATGCCATGATGTGTGCCAGACCTGATGTGAACTTTGCCATAAGTTCAGTAGGGAGGTACCAAAGTGATCCCGGTATGGAATACTAGACAGCGGTAAAGAATATCCTGAAGTACCTGAAAAGGACTAAGGATATGTTTCTAATGTATGGAGGTGCCGAAGAGCTCATCGTAAAGGGTTACGTCGATGCTAGCTTCGACACAGATCTGGATGACTCCAAGTCACAAACCGGATACGTGTACATATTGAATGGTGGGGCAGTCAACTGGTGCACTTGCAAGCAAAGCGTCGTGGCGGGATCTACATGTGAAGCGAAATACATAGCTGCTTCGGAAGCAGCACAAGAAGGATTCTATATGAAGGAGTTTATCACCGACCTAGGAGTTATTCCTAATGCCTCGGGCCCGATGACTCACTTCTATGGCAACACTGGAGCTATTGCCATTGCCAAGGAGCCCAGATTTCACAAGAAGACCAAGCACATCAAGCGCCGCTTCAACTCCATTCGTGAATATATTCAAGATGGAGACATAGATATTTGTAAAGTACATACGGATCTGAATGTCGCAGATCCGTTGACTAAACCTCTTCCACGAGCAAAGCATGATCAGCAACAGAATTCTATGGGTGTTTGATTCATCACAATGTAACTAGATTATTGACTCTAGTGCACGTGGGAGACTGTTGGAAAGATTCCCTAGATGCAATAATAGAATGGTTACTATTATATTTCCTTGTTCATGATAATTGTCTATTATTCATGATATAGTTGTATTAACCGGAAACCATAATACATGTGCGAATACATAGACAACAGCGTGTCCCTAGTGAGCCTCTAGTTGACTAGCTCGTTGATCAATAGATGGTTATGGATTCCTGACCATGGACATTGGAGGTCCTTCATAACGGGATCACATCATTAGGAGAATGATGTGATGGACAAGACCCAATCCTAAGCATAGCACAAGAATGTGCAGTTCGTTTGCTAGAGCTTTTCTAATGTCAAGTATCATTTCCTTAGACCATGAGATTGTGCAACTCCCGGATGACGTAAGAATGCTTTGGGTGTATCAAATGTCACAACATAACTTGTAACATCCCAAATTTTCAATTTGGAATGTTATACATTAGATCATCATGCATATCATATTTTCTCGCATTTTCCGATCCTAGAAAATTTCACGCAACTCAAGGACCCTCGGAGAGAGTTGGAAGTTTCATTATTTTCATATTTGGGATTTCTCAAATTTTGGAAATAGGATCATTGGATTTAATTTATTATCTTCACAAAGTTTTTCCTATAAAATCTCAAGAGAGGGAATAATATGACTTTCCCAATATTTAGGAAAAAACGAAGATATTATAAATAAATCAAATTTGGGTTTTGAAGATTTATTTTGCTTAGGCAAAATGAGCATTTTAAAATTTATTTGCATGTTGCAGTTTTAAAAGTTCATTTTGTTCGAATCATTTTTTGGTGTGGTATAAAATTTTTTTTTTTTAATTGGTAATTCATTTGTTATTTTTTTAATTCTTTTATTTTTAATTTTAATTTAAAAAAAAAACGCGCCCCCCCCCCTGGACCGAGGCCCAGCCCGGCCAGGCCCAGGCCCAGCGCCCGGCCCATCTCCTTTCTCCTCTCGCCGGTCGCCTTGGCCCTCGCCGCCACGCCGAGTCCGGCTCGAGACCCGTCGCCCCCTTCTCCAAGGAAGCCGCCCCCTTTATAACCCGCCACCCCTCTCCTCACATCGCCCGCCGACCCCATCCGAGCCGCTTGCCGCTTCGAGGACGCCGGCGTCTCCCTCGTCGCCGGAGCACCCCGCCGCCCGGAGCCCCTCGCCGACCCGCCGCCACCCACCGACCCGCCGGAGCCCCGCCGGAACCCCGCCGGCGAGAGCCACCGGAGGTAGCCGCCCCGCGCCCGATCCGGTTTTCCCCTAAAAAAACCGATCCGGGTTTTAAAAAAAAAAAGATGTTCGATTTTTTTTTAAAAACCTAGATTGGTTTTTATTTTTTTCGGTTTTCTTAACTAACGAACGTTCACCGACCCGTTCGTTTCAACGAACGCGTTCGTTGGATTCGTTCTGTTAACGAACGTCCGTTATTTAGTTCGTTCGTGTTTTCTTTTAAATCGGATTTAATCCGTTATTTTTCAGATTCGATTTCTGATCCGATTTTCAAAACTGTTTTATTTCTTGCTCGTTTATCGGAATCGGGTGATTCAAGCGCTGGAGTTTCAGAATGTGAAACCGCCGTTCCGACTAACCTATTTTCACAGAGTTTTGCTACTGTGAGATTTTGACCAAATTTCAGTTTTGTTTAACCGAGTCGTTCTCTCTCGAGTTCCGACTTTCGATACTTTATTTGATTCGATTCTTTTGCCACCAGGGTTCTTAAGTTGAACCATCTGGTTAGATCTTTTATTCGAGATTTCCCTGTGCATTAGATGACTACTTATTGTATGCTTGTTGTTTGTCTGCGTTAGATCACCCGGAGTGCGCCGCTTGTTATTTCGAATCTCTAGGACTCGCGGATCATCAGCAAGGCAAGTAACACTTTGATCATATCTTTTCTCATACCCAGTTTTATGCATTAGATCTATTCCTCAAACACTTGCATGGTTAGGATCTAATTAAATTGTGGGATGGGAAGTAGATTGAGGTAGTACCTATTACCGTTTTCTTATGAAACCTTGGGAGTTACTTCTACGTTTGCTTGATTATGCCATGCTATGCTAGTAGGCGTGGATTGGGTGAGTGAATATCCATGACAGATGTGAGATTGTTAATTAATGGTTTATCTAAGGTGGCAACTTAAACACACATCCGGGTGGATTGAGGCACTGGTTTCTATCGAGGATTTGCCTGTATTTCTTGGACCGCCACCTGTGCTCTAAGGGATCATAAGATTATTCAAACTAGAGACTTCCGTGTGCAGCCACAAGCCAATTATGGGCTCTGGCGTAGTTGACTAAGTTGTGCGAACTCTTACGGGTAGGCTAGCTGATGTAGGGGATGTAGGTTGGTATGGTCTACCCACATGTAAGGTGCTAGCGCTTCTGAAAGACTATGTCTCGGTCATCCGTTCTCAAACACCATGTAGTGCGAGAACCAAGCGGAGGCGATCGAGTCTTGTGGGGAAAAGTGCCAAACCTCTGCAGTGTATAAACTAATCATGATTAGCCGTGTCCCCGGTTATGGACGTTTTGAGTATCTAGTACTTGAATATCATGTGAATCTCAACATGTTACTTCTAATAATAAAGTTATTGGGTTTTTAATGAGTACTTTTAATTGGGATTGAGGATCTTTGTCAACCATTCTCAATGTTTAACAACCACCATGATAGTTAAATAAAATTATTCCTTTGATGTAGGGAAAAATCAGCTTTATGCAAAAATGTAACCGTGAGAGCCTTACCACCAGCCAAATATGCATGTAGTGTAAGCTTATTGCTTCATTGTTCTCTATGTGTTACATTGCGGCATATTCCATGTCTTGACCCGTTTGGGCTGCAACTTTTCATGTTGCAGACTTTTCGCATGACAGTAAGATGTTAGGTTGTGGTTCTATACTCGGTGATGCCGTTGGAGTTGATGGACTCACTCGTTTTCCAAGCCTTCCGCTGTTATTATTAGATGGCCTTAAGCCATATTATTGTATGAAGGTCCCTTGTGGACAACGATGTAATAAGTGTGTGATTGCTACTCTGCTATAAATCCTTGAATTACTGTGTGGTGTCGGCATTCTTGATCCAGGATGACACCGAGCACGAGCGCTAGATCCATTCGGATGCAGTCATGACAGAGAATGGTATCGAGCACCTGCCGACTATAGGACACGACCACTAAGATAAAGCCATAGATCACTACTCTCTTCTCACTTTCTAACTCCTCATCTTTTCTACCCTCTTTAGGATGAGACGCTTGAAGATCAAGTACACCCAACCAGATGAAGGCACACCATTTGGATTTCACTTGAAGGAAGTTACCAAGTACCTAAATATTGGATTACCAAGTTTCACCGGGACTTTCAACGCCACTCTGCCTGAAGAGGAGCGCTGGAGGATTCACGCTCACGTTCCAGGAAGGACATTCGCCCCAATCACCAAGCCAATAGATAGTGTTTTGATTGCACCAACTTGGAGTGCAGGAAAGAGCATGGCAGCTCACATCACCATGGGACGCATTGGAGAAGTTTATCAAGAAGACCTCAAGGACACAATCTACCAGATTTGCGGACGCCGAGGGCGACAAATGGGAAGTCGTCAACACTAAGAAGGATAGATCCATTGCAGCATTTATCCAGGAGTTAAACCAAAGCACATTCGGCGCCAGAGAACCAGATGTGCAATGATATGTTGGAGTTGCGAGAATGCAAAAGGAAGAATCATCGAGCTTGAAGAAGAACTAAAGACAACTGCAAGGACTATATGGGCGAGATCGTAGCTCTAGCAAGACACAATAACGATCTTAAATGCGAGATTGAAGAACTCAAGAAGAAGTTGGCGCTCGGGGAATGAAGACCAGTATGTCAATTGCCCAGCGACTACATCAACATCGGCGACACCGATTCGGATCCAAGTGAACCCGACTTTGAAGACGAATTTGGAGCGAGACATTATGGAGTCTTCCACCGGTTCAAATTAGTAGAAGTCCCCCACATATTAGTAGTATTCCTCCATGTAAACATTATAGTACACACACCTTTTGCGATAGTTAGATCGTTGTAAGCTTTTGTTTGATTGAATGAAGTGATTTTGTGTGTATTTGCTCATGTGCATTTGGGTAGTGATTCCCCTTAGACCTCATTCTATTCTAAATTCTCATCTTTTCTAAACCCATCAGATGCCTCCGAGACGCGACCCGGATTTGTTTTCCCTTGAGAGATCACCCAACTGATCCAGCAGAATACCACGATTCAAACACCGGTGCGAGAACTGTGGCAACAACAACAACCCACCGCCACCACCACTGCGGATCATCCGACTCGTTTCCTTAGACTAAATCCGCGGTGTATTCCAAGAGCACCGAGCCAATTGTAGCAGATGACCGGCTCCACAAGATAGGAAGGAGCTGACCACTGCAGGATGCATGGATGGAGAAAAGAGTGAAGTTTGCAGCACATCGGCTTGAAGGACCAGTGACATGGTGGGAGAATTTCACAGCCCACTTACCCTGTAGACACTGTCACATGGGATCAATTTCAGCAAGCTTTTCGCACTGCCCATGTTTCAGCAGGAGCTATGGCCATGAAAAAGCGTGAGTTTCGCAACTTACGCCATGGAGGAAGCAACGGACAGAATCGCACCAACCCGTCAACGCCATCCAAAGTAGACCTGAGTCATGTTACTTGCTTTAAGTGCCGCAAGACTGGGCATTATGCCAATGATCGCCCGAAGGCGAATGGAAATGGCAATGGAAGCTCGGAAAGAAGCCCAACCCTTTCAATAGAGGATGTGAACCACATTGAAGTGGAGGAGGTTGAAGATCAGCCCGATGCACGAATCGGTAAGTTTTTGGTCAAGTCATTTCTGCAGTTGTTCTTTTCGATCTTTGGTGCATCGCATTCATACATATCAAGGGGATTTGTGGATAAGTACAAGTTACCAACCCAAGCCCTTAGGTCACCCATGCTAGTAACCTCACCCGGGCAGAGTACATGGCTAGTAAATGGTGTGATCGACTGCCATTAAGGATTGGACACTATGTTTTCCCCTCGGACCTAATAGTTCTAGAATCCCAAGGATTGGATGTGATATTAGGTATGGATTGGTTATCAAAGTATGGAGAAACATTGATTGCTCCACTAGATCAATTCTGCTCACCACACCAGAAGGAAGAAGGATTAAGTATGTATCACGGCACGAGCCGAGGAGAGTACAAGTTAATTGCTTATCAGGAGTGGTACAGGAAGAAGTACCAGTGGTGAAGGATTTTCCTGATGTATTTCCGGAAGAGTTGCGGGAATGCCACCGGATAGAGACATTGAGTTTTTGATCGAATTTGCTGTGAACAGGCCCGATATCGAAGCGACCGTATAGGATGCCAAAGACAGGATTTGGCGGAAATCAAGAAGCAGATTAAGGAACTTTTGGATAAAGGTTTTATACGCCCAAGCTCTTCACCTTGGGGATCACCCGTTTGCTAGTGGAGAAGAAGGATGGATCGTTAAGAATGGTTGTTGATTATCGTGGATTGAATGAAGTAACAATCAAGAACAAGTACCCACTACCTATGATAAATGATCTGTTTGATCGCTTGCAAGGAGCCAAGGTGTTTTCCAAGATCGACTTGCGATCGTGGTACCATCGATTGAAGATTCGGAGCAGGACATACCCAAGACAACATTTACCACGAGATATGGACTATACGAGTATAACGTTATGTCATTTGGACTAACTAACGCACCAGCCTATTTCATGAACAAGATGAACAAGGTGTTTAAGGAGTTTTTGGATAAGTTCTACGTAGTGTTCATTGATGACATATTGAAATTCTCGAAGAATGAAGAGGAACACAAGGAACATTGCGATTGGTTTTGGAGAAACCGAGGGAACACCAGGTTGTATGCCAAGTTCAGCAAATGTGAGTTTTGGTTAAAGGAAGTTAGATTTCTCGGACATGTTATATCCGGAGAAGGGATAGCGATTGACCCCACGAAAGTTGAGACCGTAACCAAATGGGAAGCACCAACGACAGTTGGAGAGATTCGGAGTTTCCTGGGACTCGCAGGATACTACCGAAGGTTCATTGAGAATTTCTCAAGGATTACCAAGCCTATGACAGAATTGTTGAAGAAGGAAAATAAATTCATATGGACTGAGGACTGTGAGGCAAGTTTTCAGGAGTTGAAGAAAAGATTGGTTACCTCACCAGTTTTGATATTGCGGATCGGACTAAGGATTATGAGGTATATTGCGACGCTTCACGCCGAGGACTTGGAGCGATGCTTATGCAGGGAAGGAAGAGTTGTTTCGTATGCTTCACGACAACT
Organism: Aegilops bicornis; assembly: GCA_021605145.1. NCBI lineage: Eukaryota > Viridiplantae > Streptophyta > Magnoliopsida > Poales > Poaceae > Aegilops > Aegilops bicornis. Next base: position 420,982,248 of record CM038669.1, on the reverse strand, counting down.
TAAGCCCTTGAGTTGAATTATGCCACTCCACGATTTGGAGTTAGCAGCCGTAGTGCATGCCACGAAGACGTGGAGACATTTTCTCATTGGAAATCATTGTGAAGTATATACGGATCACAAGAGTTTGAAGTACATTTTCACACGTATGAATTGAATCTCGCACAAAGGAGATGGTTAGAGCTTATCAAGGATTATGACATGAGATTGCATTATCACCGGGAAGGCTAATGTCGTGGCGCATTGAGCCGTAAGAGCCACGTCAATACCCTAATGATGGGAGGAATACCCAATGAGTTAGCCGAGGACCTTCGAGAGCTATGTTTGGAAATAGTACCGAGAGGCTATGTAGCAGCATTGGAGATTCAGTCAACGCTGATGGACAAAATCAGAGAAGCCCAAAAGGCAGATAAGGAAGTTGCCTCTATAAAGGAGAAAATGAGCAAAGGAAAGGCTAAAGGATTTCGTGAGGACGAGCACGATACCCTATGGTTCGAAGACCGTGTTTATGTGCCCAATGACCCAGAGATCAGGAAGTTGATTTTACAAGAAGCCCATGATTCACCTTATTCGATTCACCCAGGAAATACCAAGATGTATTTGGATTTGAAGAATACTTTCTGGTGGACCGGAATGAAGAAGGATATTGCGGAGTACGTAGCAGTTTGTGACGTATGTCGTAAAGTAAAGGCGAACATCGAAGCCACAGGATTGTTACAACCATTGCCGATACCCGAATGGAAGTGGGATAAACTAGGCATGGATTTTATCACAGGATTGCCAAAGACTCGTTCAGGATATGACTTGATTTGGGCTATAGTCGACCGTTTAACAAAGGTAGCTCATTTCATTCGGTCAAGACTACCTATAGCGGTGCTAAGTTGGCAAAGATATACATGACCAGAATTGTGTGCTTACACGGAGTTCCGAGGAGCATCGTGTCGATAGAGGAACCCGGTTTACCTCGAAATTTTGGAACCGGTTACACGAAACATTGGGAACTAGATTGGAATTCAAAGACTTTCCACCCACAGACCGATGGATGCACCGAGAGAGAGTCAATCAGATTTTGGAAGACATGCTGAGAGCTTGTGCCCTAGATTATGGATCTAGCTGGGATGACAATTTGCCGTATGCAGAATTTTCCTACAACAACAGTTACCAAACCAGCTTGAAGATGGCACCTTTCGAGGCTTTGTATGGAAGAAGGTGTAGGACACCATTGTTATGGGACGAAACTGGAGATCGTCAGTTGTTCGGACCAGATTTAATTAAGGAGTACGAGCAGAAAGTTAAGTTGATTCGAGACAGGCTCAAGGTAGCCCAGTCCGGACAAAAGAGCTATGCCGATTCAAAGCGCCAGCGATTGAGTATGAAGTTGGAGACAGAGTATATCTCGAGTATCCCGCTTCGAGGAGTTAAGCGTTTTGGAGTTAAAGGAAAGTTAGCACCCGTTTCGTTGGACCGTATAAGATTTTGCAACGCATGGGAGAAGTTGCTTATAAGTTGGAATTGCCAGAAGGACTGTCAGGAGTTCATGATGTATTCCATGTTTCTCAGTTGAAGAAATGTCACCCCGAGATAGCAGAGGTACCGTTAAGAGACACTGTACCATTGGAAGCAATACAGTTGAAGGATGATTTGACATATGAGGAAAGACCGATTAAGATTCTCGATTATGCCAGCAGAGTTACCCGCAGCAAGGTTATCAAGTTTTGCAAAGTTCAGTGGAGCCACCACACTGAGGATGAAGCCACACAGGAAAGAGAGGAAGTTTTGCTCAAGGACCACCCTCACCTATTTTCTAGCCAACCCGAATCTCGAGGTGAGATTCATCTTAAGGGGGTAGGTTTGTAACATCCCAAATTTTCAATTTGGAATGTTATACATTAGATCATCATGCATATCATATTTTCTCGCATTTTTCGATCCTAGAAAATTTCACGCAACTCAAGGACCCTCGGAGAGAAGTTGGAAGTTTCATTATTTTCATATTTGGGATTTCTCAAATTTTGGAAATAGGATCATTGGATTTAATTTATTATCTTCACAAAGTTTTTCCTATAAAATCTCAAGAGAGGGAATAATATGACTTTCCCAATATTTAGGAAAAAACGAAGATATTATAAATAAATCAAATTTGGGTTTTGAAGATTTATTTTGCTTAGGCAAAAATGAGCATTTTAAAATTTATTTGCATGTTGCAGTTTTTAAAAGTTCATTTTGTTCGACTCATTTTTAGGAGTCGGAGAAAATTTGTTTTATTTAATTTGGAATTCATTTGGTATTTTTTTAAATTCGTTTAGTTTTAATTTTAATTTAAAAAAAATAAACGCGCCGCCCCCCCCTGGACCGAGGCCCAGCCGGCCCAGCCAGCCAGGCCCCAGGCCCAGCGCCCCCGGCCCACCTCCCCTCCTCCCTCGCGCGCTCGGCCGCCCGTGAATCCGCCGCCGCCACGCCGCCCGAGTCCGGCTCGCCCGGGACCCGTCGCCCCTTCTCCAAGGAGCTGCCCCCCCTTTATAACCCCGCCACCCCCCTCTCCTCACATCGCTTGCCGCCGACCCCATCCGAGCCATTGCCGCTTCGAGGACGCCGCTGCCGTCTCCTCGTCGCCGGAGCACCCGCCCGCCGCCCGGAGCCCCTCGCCGACCCAGTCACCCGCCGACCACGGAGCCCGCTGGCGAGAGCCACCGGAGGTAGCCGCCCAGCGCCTAATCCGTTTTCCCTAAAAAACCGATCCGGTTTTTAAAAAAAAAGATGTTCGGTTTTTTAAAAAACCTAGATTGGTTTTATTTTTTCGGTTTTCTTAACTAACGAACGTTCACCGACCCGTTCGTTTCAATGAACAACGTTCATTGGATTAGATTCTGATTAACGAGCGTCCGTTATTTAGTTCGTTCGTCGTTTTCTTTTAAATCGGATTTAATCCGTTATTTTGGATTCGATTTACGATCCAATTTTCAAAACTGTTTTATTTCTTGCTCGTTTATCGGAATCAGGTGATTCAAGCGCCTGGAGTTTCGTAACGAAACCGCCGTTCCGACTAACCTATTTTCACAGAGTTTTGCTACTGTGAGATTTTGACCAAATTTCAGTTTTGTTTAACCGAGTCGTTCTCTCTCGAGTTCCGACTTTCGATACTTTATTTGATTCGATTCTTTTGCCACGGGGTTCTTAAGTTGAACCATCTGGTTAGATCTTTATTCGAGATTTCCTGTGCATTAGATGACTACTTATTGTATGCTTGTTGTTTGTCTGCGTTAGATCACCCGTGAGTGCGCCGCTTGTTATTTCGAATCTCTAGGACTCATGGATCATCGACCAAGGCAAGTAACACTTTGATCATATCTTTTCTCATACCCAGTTTTATGCATTAGATCTATTCCTCAAACACTTGCATGGTTAGGATCTAATTAAATTGTGGGATGGGAAGTAGATTGAGGTAGTACCTATTACCCGTTTTCTTATGAAACCTTGGGAGTTACTTCTACGTTTGCTTGATTATGCCATGCTATGCTAGTAGGCGTGGATTGGGTGAGTGAATATCCATGACATGTGAGATTGTTAATTAATGGTTTATCTAAGGTGGCAACTTAAACACACATCTGGGTGGATTGAGGCACCTGGTTTCTATCAGGATTTGCCTGTATTTCTTCGGACCGCCACCCAGGCTCTAAGGGATCATAAGATTATTCAAACTAGAGACTTCCGTGTGCAGCCACAAGCCAATTATGGGCTCTGGCGTAGTTGACTAAGTTGTGCGAACTCTTACGGGTAGGCTAGCTGATGTAGGGGATGTAGGTTGAGTACGGTCTACCCACATGTAAGGTGCTAAGCGCTTACGAAAGACTATGTCTCGGTCATCCGTTTCTCAAACACCATGTAGTCACGAGAACCAAGCGGAGGCGATCGAGTCTTAATGGGGAAAAGTCGCAAAACCTCTGCAGAGTGTATAAACTAATCATGATTAGTCGTGTCCCCGGTTATGGACGTTTTGAGTATCTAGTACTTGAATATCATGTGAATCTCAACATGTTACTTCTAATAATAAAGTTATTGGGTTTTTAATGAGTACTTTTAATTGGGATTGAGGATCTTTGTCAACCATTCTCAATGTTTAACAACCACCATGATAGTTAAATAAAATTATTCCTTTGATGTAGGGAAAAATCAGCTTTATGCAAAAATGTAACCGTAGAGCCTTACCACCAGCCAAATATGCATGTAGTGTAGGCTTATTGCTTCATTGTTCTCTATGTGTTACATTGCCGGCATATTCCATGTCTTGACCCGTTTGGGCTGCAACTTTTCATGTTGCAGACTTTTGAGACGACAGTAAGATGTTAGGTTGTGGTTCTATACTCGGTGATGCCGTTGGAGTTGATGGACTCACTGCTTTTCCAAGCCTTCGCTGTTATTATTAGATGGCCTTAAGCCATATTATTGTATTAAGTTCCCTTGTGGACAACGATGTAATAAGTGTGTGATTGCTACTCTGCTATAAATCCTTCGAAGTACTGTGTGGTGTCAGCATTACTGATCCAGGGATGACACTGAGCACAGAGCGCTAGATCCATTCGGGTCTGGTCGCGACATAACTGGGTTACCATAAAGGTGCACTACAGGTATCTCCGAAAGTGTCTGTTGGGTTGGCACGAATCGAGACTAGGACTTGTTACTCCGTATGACAGAGAGGTATCTCTGGGCCCACTCGGTAATGCTTCATCATAATGAGCTCAATGTGACTAAGGAGTTAGCCACTAGATCATGCGTTACGGAATGAGTAAAGAGACTTGCCGATAACGAGATTGAACGAGGTATAGGGATACCGACAATCGAATCTCGGGCAAGTAACATACCGATGGACAAAGGGAATTGTATACGGGATTGATTGAATTCCCGACATCGTGGTTCATCTGATGAGATCATCGTGGAACATGTGGGAGCCAATATGGGTATCCAGATCCTATTATTGGTTATTGGCCGGATAGATGTCTCGGTCATGTCTGCATGGTTCCGAACCCGTAGGGTCTACACACTTAAGGTTCGGTGACGCTAGAGTTGTAATGGGAAATTGTATGTGGTTACCAAAAGTTTTTCGGAGTCCCAGATGAGATCCCGGACATCACGAGGAGTTCCGGAATAGTCCGGAGGTGAAGATTTATATATGGGAAGTCCATTTTCAGTCGCCGAAAGTTTTCGGGGTTATCAGTATTGTACCGGGACCACGGAAAGGTGTCCGTGGGTCCACCGGGTGGGGCCACCTACCCCAGGGGACCAAGTGGGCTGAATATGGGTGGGAACCAGCCCCCTAGTGGGCTGGTGCGCCCCCCAAGGGCCCAAGGTGCCTAGGGTTGGAAACCCTATGGGGTGGGGGCGCCTCCCACCTGTTTGGTTGGCAAGTCTCCCCCTTGCCCCCCCCCTCTAGATGCATCTAGGGGGCCGGCCCCCTCTCCCCTTCACCCTATAAATAGTGGGGGTGGGGGTGGGAGGGCAGCCGTGATGGTAGCTAGAACTACGTCGGTATTTCCCCGGAGAGGGACGGATGATGTAGCACAACGACGGTAGAGTATTTCCCTCAGTTATGAAACCAAGGTATCAAATCAGTAGGATAACCAAACAACACAAAGTAAAAAACACCTGCACACAAAAAACAACACCTTGCAACCCGACGTGTTAAAGGGTTGTCAATCCCTTTCGGGTAACGGCGCCAGAAATTGGCAAGCGGACGTGAGGTAAATTGTAGTAGATTGAAATAATAGATCGCAAATAAATAAAGTGCAGCAAGGTATTTTTGTATTTTTTGGTTTAATAGATCTGAATAAAAATGCAAAGGAAAGGTAGATCGCAAGGCAAATATATGAGAAAGAAGACCCGGGGCCGTAGGTTTCACTAGTGGCTTCTCTCGAGAAAAATAGCAAACGGTGGGTAAACAAATTACTGTTGGACAATTGATAGAACTTCAAACAATTATGATGATATCCAGGAAATGATCATTACATAGGCATCACGTCCAAGATTAGTAGACCGACTCCTGCCTGCATCTACTACTATTACTCCACACATCGACCGCTATCCAGCATGCATCTACTGTATTAAGTTCATGAAAAAACAGAGTAATGCAATAAGAACGATGACATGATGTAGACAAGATCCGTTTATCTATATGGCGGTAGATATATATCTCGTCTTTTTATCCTTAGTAGCAACAATACATACGTGTCGTTTCCCCTTCTGTCACTGTGATCGAGCACCGTAAGATCGAGCCCATTACCGGGCGCCTCTTCCCATTGCAAGATAAATAGATCAAGTTGGCCAAACAAAACCCAAATATCGGAGAAGAAATACGAGGCTATAAGAGATCATGCATACAAGAGATCAAATAAGCTCACATAAATTTCATGGATATAAAAAGACATGACTGATCACAAACTCAAAGTTCATCAGATCCCAACAAACACACCGCAAAAGAGCTACATCATATGGATCTCCAAGAGACCATTCTATTGAGAATCCAATGAGAGAGAGAGAAATCCATCTAGCTACTAACTACGGACCCGAAGGTCTACAGAGGACTACTCACGCATCATCGGAGAGGCACCAATGGAAGTGGTGAACCCCTCCGTGATGGTGTCTAGATTGGATCTGGTGGTTCTGGACTCTGCGGCGGCTCGATGAATATTTTAACTCTTGTTCTAGGGTTTCTGGAACATTGTGGTATTTATAGAGAAAAGAGGTGGTCCGGGGGCACCCGAGGAGGGCACAACCCACCAGGGCGCGTCTGGGCCTCCTAGCACGCCCTGGTGGGTTGTGCCCCCCTCTGGGCACCCCCAGGTGCAACCAGGGCCCATTGCCTTTCTTCTGGCCCATAAAAAATCATCGTGAAGCTTTGTGGCATTTGGACTCCGTTTGATATTGATTTCCTGCGATGTAAAAACATGGACAAAACAACAACTGCCACTTGACACTATGTCAATTGGTTAGTACCAAAAAATGATATAAAATGACTATACAATGATTATAAAACATCAAAGATTGACAATAAAACAGCATTGAACAATAAAAAATTATAGATACCTTGGAGACGTATCAGCATCCCCAAGCTTAACTCCTACTCGTCCTCCAGTAGGCAAGTGATAAAAACAGAATTTTTGATGTGGAGTATTGTTCATCAAGTCATAACATATTCTTTTCTTTATAGCATTGACATTTGGACTTCTATGTGATTCAAAGCAATAGTCTAGTTTTGACGTAATAATTAAGATACTCAAGCATATCAGCAAGCAACCATGTCTTTCAAAATATCAATGCTAAAATAAGTTATCCCTAGCCCATCATGCTCAAACATTGATCCATTCATGAAACACACTCGAATATTAACTACACCCAATACTTGAGCACGATCATATTGCCTCCTAGTTGGTGCTTTTTATGAGAGAAGATGGAGGCTGAAATTTCAAAATAAAAATTGCATAAAGTAAAAGAAAGGCCCTTCACAGATGGAAGTAGGGATTTGTGGAGGTGCTATAGCTCAAAGCGAAAAATTAGAGATAAAAACATTTTGGGAGGTGTATCCATCCCACCAACAAAAACAACTTAGAGTTTCGAACACATACCATGCTAGATATGCCATAGACGGTTCCCTAACAGAAAATAAAGTTTATTCCTTTTTCCACCTTTCTTTCAGTTTCCATGGATAGCCGTATCCACGGTTGCCCTCCATACCAACACTTTCCAAGGAATTTATTATTTGAAAACATAAAGTAAATATTTTTTTGCATTTCAGGACTGGGCATCCCTAATTCCTTTTCCCTAGTCTTGTGCAATGACAAGTGGATATACACTTATCTTGAGAATAACGCATCTAGCATGGAAAATATTAGCCACCCGTTACCGTTCCACGAGCGAAACAAACACACAAAAGAGAAGTTTATTTTTGAAAATTAGAGATGGCACATGCAAATTTGCTTAGAGCGGCAAAATAATACCGCATATAGGTAGATACAGTGGATTCATGTGGCAAAACTGGTTTAAAGGATTTTGAATGCACAAGTAGAGGTCATACTTAGTGCAAAATGAAGGCTAGCAAAAGATTGGGAAGCGACCAACCAAGAAACGAATAATCTCATAAGCAAGCATTAAGTATAATTAACACCGAATAATGCACCACAAGTAGGATATAATTTTCATTGCATGGTTATTGACTTTCGTGCATGCATAGAGAATCATAAACCTTAACACACTTATTCTTACTAGAGCACAATTACCCATCAATATAACTCACATATCACATCATCATATCGCAAAAATATTACTAAGAATCAAGTTTATTTTGTCCAATGGTATTCATGACATTTTCTTACTTTATCCTTCTCGGATATCTATCACTTTGGGACTAATTTTTATGTGTTCCTTTTCATAAGCTCAAACAAATATAAGTGAAGATCATGAGCATAACAAATTTTCTTTCTCTCAAAATAATTTAAGTGAAGCAACAAAGAATCTTCAAAATTTTAATAACTCTCAAATAAATCTAAGTTAAGAAAGAGAGCATTTCTTCAAATAACAAAGCACACCGAGCTCAAAAAGATATAAGTGAAGTACTAGAGCAAGTCCTAGCTCATAAAAGATTTAAGTGAAGCATAGAGAGCAATTCTAACAAGTCATGATATAATTTTGGCTCTCTCAAAAGGGTGTGTCCAGCAAGGATTGATGACTTAAAACACAAAATAAAACAAGCAAAGACTCATATCGTACAAGACGCTCCAAGCAAAACACATATCATGTGACGAATAAAAATATAGCCTCGAGTAAAATACCGATAGTTGTTGGAAGAAAGCGGGGATGCCACTCGGGGGTATCCCCAAGCTTAGTTAGTTGCTCATTCTTGGATAATAGCTTGGGATGACGGGGCATCCCCAAGCTTATGCTCTTACATCCTTCCTTCATCCATCATAAGATAACCCAAAAGTTGAAAACTTCAATCACACAAAACTCAACAAAACCTTCGTGAGATCCGTTAGTGTAAGAAAATAAACCACTACTATAAGTGCTGTATCAAACCAATCCATATTTTGTTTTTGTATTACATATACTGTATTCCAACTTTTCTATGGCAAAAAATCATCAAAGAAAACCATAGAGCCATCAAAATAAGCACACAACACAAAGAAAACAGAATCTGTCAAAACAGAACAGTCTGTAGCAATCTGATTTAAACGATTACTTCTGGAACTCCAAAAATTCTACCAAAATAGGACGACCAGGGCAATTTGTATATTGATCTTCTGCAAAAATAATCAGGGCAAAATCTTTTTCTGAATAAAAATGAGAATTAATTTCGTGAGCACAAAGTTTCTGTCCTTTTCAGCAAGATCAAACAACTATCACCCAAGAAGATCCTATCGGTTCTACTTGGCACAAACACTAATTAAAACATAAAAACACAATCATAAAAGTAGCATAATTGTGCTAACACTCAATAACATAAAGCAAAAAGCAAAAATAAATTTTACTCATTGGGTTGCCTCCCAACAAGCGCTATAGTTTTACGCCCTTAGCTAGGCACAAAGCAAGGATCTAAGTTTTGTCATCTTTGGTTCGAGATGCATAAGATGCCCTCATGATTGATTCATAAGGTGGCTTAATTCTAGTTCTAGTAAAGTGTTCCATGCCCTTACTCAAAGGAAATTGGAACTTAATATTACCTTCTTTCATATCAATCACGACACCCTTAGTGCATAAAAACGGTCTACCAAGAATAATTGGACAAGACGGATTGCAATCAATATCAAGAACAATAAAATCTATGGGCACATAATCCTATTTGCAAGAATAAGAAAATCATTAATTCTTCCCATATGCTTTTTAATAGTAGAATCCGCCAAGTGCAAATTCAAAGAGCATTCTTCAAGATTGGTAAGACCAAGCACATCACATAAAGATTTCGGAATTGTAGAAACACTAGCACCCAAGTCACACAAAACAAAAAACTTGTAATTTTTAATCTTGACTTTTTATAGTAGGTTCCCACTCATCATGCAATTTTCTAGGAATTGATACTTCTAATTCCAATTTTTCTTCCAAAGCTTTCATCATAGCATCAACAATATGTTTAGTAAAAGCTTTGTTTTGTTCATAAGCATGGGGTGAGTTTATCATGGATTGCAACAAAGAAATACAATCAATCAAAGAGCAACTATCATGATTAAAGTCTTTGTAATCCAAAAGAGTGGGCACATCACTAGCTAAATTTTTGACATCTCCAAACCCACTTTTATCAATTTCTCAATAAGATTTTCACCCTCCGAAATATTGGGACGCCTACTACCTAAAGTTGACTTTTCTCCTGTCCCCTTTTCATCATTCTTAATTTTACTAAAAAAGGAATCAATAGAAGAAACACCAATCATTTTGAGATCTTCATCACTTTTGCAAGAAAAATCACTAGAAAAAACTTTCTTTAAAAATTCTCTTTTAGCTCTAAGCATAGCAGTTCTTTTCTTAGTTTCATCCATAGAAACATAAAGAGATTTAATTTATTCGTCTACTTTAGGCACAAAAATTTCATCTTGAGATTTTCCACATCATGAGCAATTCTATCAACACTTCTAGACAAATCATCAACTTTATTCAACTTTTCTTCCATCAAAGTGTGGAAAACTTTTTGCGTGTTGATAAATTCGTTCATAATATTCTCAAGATCAGAGGGGTTCCTATTGTTATTATAAGATTGATTTCCATAGGAATTACCATAATTATTAGAGGAATTACTAGGAAAAGGCCTAGGATTAAAATTACATCTATAAGCATTGTTGTTGAAACTATTTCTAGAGATAAAATTCACATCAATGGCATCACTATTTTGCCCAATCAAAGTAGACAATTCATATCATTAAAATCAATAGGAGCACTTTTACTAGCAACCAATTTCATAAGAGCATCAACTTTTTCACTCAAAGAAGAAATTTCTTCAACCGAATTAACTTTTTTACTAGTAGGAGCTCTTTTGGTATGCCATTGTGAATAATTTGCCATGATATTATCAAACAATTTGGTGGCTTCATCCAAAGTAATTTCCATAAAGTACCACCCGCGGCGGAATCTAAAAGATTACGAGAAACAAAATTCAATCCCGCATAAATTTTTTGTATGATCATCCAAAGATTTAACCCATGAGTTGGGCAATTCCTTAGCATCATTTTCATCCTTTCCCAAGATTGTGCAACATGCTCATGTTCAAGTTGCTTGAAATTCATGATCTGGGTTCTAAGGGAAATAATTTTTGCGGGAGGAAAATACTTAGTGATAAAAGCATCTTTGCACTTGTTCCAAGAATCGATACTATTGCGAGGCAAAGAAGAGAACCAACTTTTTGCAGAATCACGCAAAGAGAACGGAAATAATTTCATCTTGACCACATTATTGTCCACATATTTTTTCTTTCGCATATCGCATAATTCCACGAAGGTATTAAGATGGGACGTGACATCCTCATTAGGAGTACCGGAAAATTGGTCTTTAATAACAAGATTCAGTAAAGTGGTATTAATATCACAAGTCTCCGCACTAGTGGCGGGAGGAGCAAGCGGGGTGCCAATAAAATCATTGTTGTTGGTATTTGAGAAATCACATAACTTGGTGTTCTCTTGAGTCATGATGACTACACAACAAGATTGCACTCAAAAACAGATCCGCCAAGAAAACGGCGAACGGGAAAAGAGAGGCGAATAAAACGACAAATTTTTGTGAAGTGGGGGAGAGGAAAATGAGAGACAAATGGAAATTAATGCAAATTGCAAGGAGATGAGATTTGTGATTAGGAACCTGGTTATGTTGAAGATCCTCACTAGCAATGTCAGCGTTCTGGGAACGGGGGTCCCCAGACTTGCCTGCGTGCGGCCCGTGGTGTGGCTGTGCTAGCAGGCCTGTACGGCCCATCTTCATCAACAAGGCATTCAAGACCCTCGCGAGGGGCCAAGCCTCGCGAGGCGGACGGAAGACCTCCTCGGAGGCGGCCTCGCTTGAGCAGGGCTCACGAGGGGCGGAGAGATCAAGGCAAGGAAAACCTCATGAGGTTCTCGTGATGTGAGCCATGACGATAGAGACCAGGCAGGCGCCAGCGCGCGCAACGTCCTTGTTTCCACTTTGGTGCTAAGGAGGCAAGCGCAGGCGCGGAGTGCCGAGTCATCAAGCAAAGATTTCCATATCGGTGCAACGAGGCCAAGACCAGCAGGACGGCAAGATGGAGGTCACCGTGGAGCCCAAGGCGGCATCACTGTCGGCTGTTCGGTTCCGGCAGACCCTTAAGGTTCGAACACTGGGGTGTGCATGAAGATCTCTCCCCTACCGATCTATGTCCGATCGCCTCGTGAGATCTAAGCTGGAAAACGATGAACAACACAAGGGACATGAGATTTATACTGGTTCGGGCCACCGTTGTGGTGTAATACCCTACTCTAGTGTGTGGTGTGGTGGATTGCCTCAGGGGCTGATGATGAACAGTACAAGAGAAGAACAGCCTCGCGAGAGGTGTTCTTGGGCTGGTGCGATGAACTGCTTGGGTGAGTTCGATCGCCTCTCTCTCTCTCTCATGCTAGGGTTCCAAAGTCTCGATCTCATCTACCGTGGTGGCTAGTCCTATTTATAGAGGCCCTGGGCCTCTCCCCAAATATTGAGCGGGAAGGGCGCCGACAACGGCCATTTTGAAGGCGAACATCTAGTACAAGTTATCCTGACTAAAGTTTGTCTTCGGCTACCAAAAGCACTGGTGATGACGCCGTCTTGGGCTCCACGGTGACCACCATCCTGCCGCTCCACCGGTCTTGGTCTCATTGCACCGAAATGGCAACCTTAGCCTGATGCCTCGGTACTGCACGTATGTGCTTGCCCCCTTTGCACCAAAGAGGAAACAAGGACATTGCGTAGGCCGACACCCGCCTGGCACCCGCCTGGCCTCGATCGTCATGGCTTGCGTCACGAGCACCTCGTGAGGTACCCTGCCTTGATCTCTCCGCCTCCTCGCGAGCCTGCCTGGCAAGGCCGTCCTTGAGGAAGCCTTGTGTCGTCCGCCTCATGAGGCTGGCCCTCGCGAGGGTCTTGAGTCTTGTGTTGATGAAGATGGGCCGTACTGGGCCACCACTTGAGCCACGCCACAGGCCGCAGGAAGGCAAGTCTGGGGACCCCCATTCCCAGAACGCCGACAGTATCCCCCGGGCCCAAGGCGCGCTCGGACTTGGCTGAGCGGACAAGCGGAGGGGCAAGTGCGGAGTGCCGCGGGCCCCATCAGCCTGCAGCCTTGGGCGCTGCGTGGCGGTTGATTGGACGTGGGAGTCTTCGCTTCCCCACACTCCCTCATTATGCGCCTGGCTAGGCGGCCACGAGATTTGTACACAGTTATCCTCCCTTCGAAGCCTGTGCACTTCTTGTTCCCTGCGAGGAATCGAAATGACACCCCATGGGGGCATGTAAGGCGCCTGCCATGTCTTTTGTGACTTGTACATACTTTGTCATGAATCGATGCGAGATGCGTGTTACGCTTGACTTCGGCTCCCCATTTCTTTCCTCACGAGGGCTTGGTGCTCTCTGTTGATAGGTCCCGGTCCTCAGGCAGGCTTGACCATGTTGGTATGCCAGTCGCGATGCCGTGGTCAAGGCGATGGGTGAGCGGCCTAAGGTCGAAGAGCCCTGAGTCGGGATGCTCGGAGGTCCCTTTAGCGCTCAAGCAGCCTCCATTGGGCGAGAAAAGCGGAACAACGTTACTTGTGACAGGCTGCAATAGGCGAGGGTTTGGCGTTGAGTTGATTTAGCTTTTCTGTGACTTATCTCATAGGTTCGGAGTATTCCTTCGGCGAGGTGTCGGGCCTGCGTGCTGGCAGCTGGGGTGTTGCTGGGTCAGGCCTTCGTGAACTTCTCCCCTCTTCCCCGCACTTTCCTTCATGCTCTACGTCCTCAGGTCCCGGCCCTCGAGCGAGCTCGTGACCGCTGGTATGACAGGTCGCGATGCCGTGGGTCAAGGCCGGGGTGAGGCTGGAGAGCGATGAAGATCCCATGAGTCGCGATGCTTAGGCGCCTTTTTTAACGCTGGCGGATCGTGCGGGAGAGAGGGAGAGAGAGCTCGCGACGCCCCCGCGCTACTCCTGAAACGGTTCCTGCACACCAATCATGAGAGAAAACAAGGTCTGCCGTTACGGTTGTCAGCCAGCCATTGGTTGCTCCGAGGGAGTGATTGGGGCACTGAGGGCCTGGCGAGGTGGCGCTATGCGGGGCTGCCGCAGCCAGAGCTCTGCCGCTCAGATTTTTCGGTGTTGCAGGGACGGACCCATGCGCAAGCACCGTCCCAGAGCAAGCGGCTCCAAAGGTAGGTGTCAATCGAGCGAGCGATTATCTCAAGCAGGTTAATCATGAAGGAGCAAATCAACTTAGGTAGATGCAGGAAAGCAAACGCCACCGGGTCAGGCCGGCGGCTTTGGGGATGATGCAGCCGAGGGCGCCCCCAACAAGATAAGGAGAAGATATAGGCAAAACAGATACATGCCGCAGGGACGGACCCACGCGACCTGGGAATGATGCAGCGTTGAGGGCGCTCCCAGCTGAAATGAAAACTGAAAAGAAGTCACCTGATGATGTGGCAGGGCGAGCTTCGGAGTAGCTGATGATGCAGGGTGAAGGAGCCGATCCTCACAAGCCCTCGGGACTCCGAGCCTCGGGAGGCTCAGGAGGTCCGGGCGGCCCGTTGAGGTCCATCTCCATCTCTCCCAGGAACGCGCGATGCTTGGCCACCCGAGCTTCCAGAATGCTCCTCATCAGGCGCGGGTGGGCTGCAGCCGCGTTCGGCAAGCCGAAGGGCATGCGAATGAAGCTGTGCGGCGGGCCCGCGCAACGCCCTACGTGTGAAGGCCAGAAGCACTCCTGAGAAGCGACTCGATCGAGCCCTGGGTAGTCGATGCAGACGCGCAGCCCGCCATCCTCGCCTGGATGGGGAGCTACGCCGAGCAGACGGCGGTTGCCGCGCATGACTCTCGATTCCTCCACATCCTGAACGGCCTTGGTGATGAACTCCTCAGGGTTGGGTCCTTCTTTCCTTACGCCTTCCTGAGGGAAGCATGCCACGAAGCACGCCTCCAAGTGGTGCCCAAGCGCCTCCCTCGTGACCTTGGCAAAGTCGGTGGCTCCTCAAGATAGAGCCCCCGAGCCCTGCCCAAGGAGGGCGCTGGGCGCGCCTTCCTATGTGATGGAGGGTGGCGCCCCTTGGAAGGGCGCATGTGCAGACGCGGCGCCTCCGGAGGCGTCTGCCTCCTGAGGCCTTGAGCCAGGTGATGTCTTCTTCTTCTTGGGAGCTGCTCCAGGGAGGTTTCCACTCTTGCTATCCGGGTCATTGATCGACGCAGCCTGGAAGGCGCGCTCGAGGGAGCACACCACATCCTTCTCTTCACAGGGGACCGTGATGACTCCACTGCTTCCTGGCATCTTGAGGACGTTGTAGCCATGGTGAGTCACTGCCATGAACTTGGCCACGGCTGGGTACCCGAGGATGGCATTGTATGGCAGGCGAATGTGAGCGACGTCGAAGTCAATGAGCTCAGTGGGGTAGTTGCTGCGCTGTCCAAAGGTGACAGGAAGGCGGACCTGCCCTATCGGGACAGTGGAACCATCAGTGACTCCTGAGAAAGGCTTGGTTGGCTGAAGCTGATCATATGGCACTTGGAGATTGTTGAACGTCTCAACGGACAGGACGTTCAGTCATGCGCCGCCGTCGATCAGGGTCCTGGTGACTTGCACGTTGCTGATGACTGGGGAACTGAGCATTGGGAGGACACCGGCCGTCGCCGCGCACTTGAGCTGATCCGCTAAGCTGAACGTGATGGCGCACGCAGACCACCTGAGAGGGCGTGTGGCCTCAAGCTTGGGGAGGACTGCATTCACTTCGCGAGCAAACTGCTTGAAGATGCTTGTGAGGTGGGGCTGAGCACCGCCTGTGATGCAAGCGATTGCACGTGGCTCTTGGAAGCCCCAGCCCTCGGCCCCGATGGTGGTCTTCATTCCTTCTTGGTGGTGGTGGCAGAGGAGGAAGGCCTGTGTTGCCTTGCGGGCGGTCCTCGCGAGTCTGATCTCTCCAGGCTCCCTCGTGAGGCTGGTCCTGCTAGCGGTCCTCGCGAGGTCGGTCACGCCACCCTTGGCGAGGGCCACAGTCATCCCATCATCCTCAACCTCTTGCTCCGCCTCGGCCGTTGCCCCGATCATTGTGCTCGGGGCGTCGACCGACGCGGCCTTCTCGCATGGCCCTGAGCTCTTGGCGTTCGTTAGTGTTGTGGGTGTGGAGATCGTGGTACACAGTCTGCGGCTACCCTTGGGCGACTCGGCTGATCCTGCCGCGCTTGGTGTCCGGCTCGCTGCAGTACAGCTGCTCCCTTGCGCTTCACATCCTTGGCCTTGGCTTTCTTCTCTTCTGGGTCCGCTGCTGGGAGCTCGAGAAGGGATAGGCGCCCTTCCTCAGCCCTTGCGCACTTGGTCGCCAGGTTGAACAACTCCAGAGACGTACTTAAATCTTCATGGATCGCCAGCTCCTCCTTCATCTTGACGTCACGAACACCATCAGCGAACGCCGAAATGATGGCCTCCTCAGTCACCCTGGGGATCTTGAGGCGAGCGTTGTTGAAGCGCTGGATGTACTTCTGCAAGGTCTCTCCAGGCTGCTGCTTGATGCGACGCAGGTCACCCACGGACGGCGGACGGTCGCGAGTGCCCTGGAAGTTGGCGATGAAGCGGGTGCGCATCTCTCCCCAGGAGGAGATCGTGCCAGGAGCCAGGTTCAGGAGCCAGGTGTGGGCATCGTCCTTGACTGCCATGGGAAACCAGTTCGCCATGACCTTTTCATCCCTGTTGGCGGCTTCGATGCCCAGCTCGTAGACCTATAGGAACTCCGCGGGATCTGAAGTGCCGTCGTAGCGAGGAGGCATGTCAGGCTTGAACTTGCCTGGCCAGGCGACACTACGTAGCTCGGGGGTAAAGGCACGGCAGCCTGCGGTGTCACAGCCCCAGATCAGCCCTAGCTTGATTTTCTTGCATCCATGCATCATGTCTAAATTTCTTTTAAATTTGAAATGGGGATGACCAAGCCCTAGCACCAAAAACAATTCAAATAGGTTCAACTAAGAAATATTTTTCAATGAACCAAATGGCCTTCAAAAATGTTCACCATTTTTTGGAAAAATCTTTGAAGCAGTAACGGAGATGTTGCACATTTTTCCATGACATTTGGATTTTTGAATTAAATCATATAGTATTTGCATTTGGGCATTTAATGCTAATAAATAGTTTAAATGTTCAAATAATCATGAACTGAAATGTTTGTTGTTGGAAATATTCCAAGCAGTGACATTGACCAGTTTCATGATTTTTGGAAATGCCTGGCATTTTTATTAAAGCCAAACATAATTACAGAAAATAGAAAAACAGAAATAAGAGAGAGAGAGAATAACTCACAGGCGCCACCAACTGCCCAGCTTCCCCTCGCTGGCCAGTTGGCCCAGCCCACCAACCACCTCGCGATCGTCGCCTACCTCGCCAAGAGGCGGAGGAGGGACCTGGCGCCTCGCCGAGCTCGCCACGCGCCTCCTCCTGCTCACTTTGCCTCACCGAGACGCCTCGCGCCTTCTCCTCGGCGCCGCCCCAACCCCCTGGACCCCTCGCTCTCTCCCTCTCGCTTGTTCCCTCCTCTGCCTCATTCTCTCGCACTGAAGCAGCGCCCGCCCTTGGCAGCGTGCACCTTGCCACCGCCACCCCTCTCCTCTCCGACATGCCCCAGGCTCCGCCTAGTCTCTCTCCCCCTCCTCACTGAGCCTCCCGACACGGAGGCGCCCCGAGGCGCCGCCCCACCGCTTTTCCCCTTCTCGGACCCATGCCGTCGCCCGATGGGTCCGAACTCCATCGCCCCGAGGCTCGCTGACCACCTCTCCCTCTCCACGGTGAACTCCTCTCCCTCTCCCCTAGCTCTCGTGCTTGTTTGACCTCCGTAGCCGCCGTCCCGCCTCACTGAAAACTCCCCTTGCCGTGCCTCGCCGGCGTGGCTAGAGCCACTGATGGCTCGGCCGGCACACCACCGTGCTCCACACCTCACCAGGAGCACGAGCGCACTAACGCCTCCCCTAGCGCCCTGCACGCTTAACCCGACCAAACCCGAACTCCGGCCGCCGCCTTGGAGCTCGCCGCCGTTGATTCCGACCACCGCAGCTGCCGCCACCACCACTAGATGCGCGAGTCTCCCATTTCGCCGTAGCCATAAACCCCGAGCAAAATGGTGCACCGTAGGTGAAACCCGAAACCACTCCGGTGCACACCCGCCTTGGATTTGGTCGCCGACGATCACACGCCCGGTGGTGATGACGTGGCATCGTCATTAGGTGCTAATGACCCACATAATCGACCCAGCGACATGCGGGCCCCGTCCAGGTTAGTTAAGTTAGGTTAGTACTAACTAAGCTAGGTTAGATTAGTTGAACAACGACAATCGGGACCCACAGGTCAGATTTGACCTGGACAGCACCGTTGACTTGCTGACGTCACCGTGAGGTCAAGCTGACGCAGTAATTGATTTTCTGGATTTAATTTAATTCAGGAAATTTCAGAAAATACCCCAAACTTCAAATAGTCATAACTTTCAATTTGTAACTCCAAATTAAATAATTTATATATGAAAAATGATCAGAAAAATATGAAGAATCTGTTTATGGCATTTTCATGCATGATTGAACAAGTTAACCTCACTGAATAGGATGAATCATGATTAGGGCAAATTATGAAATAACATTTGGAGTTGGAGTTTAACCTTGTTTGAATTCCACTTCAATTAACTTGGCTTGATATTGCATTAGGTGAATTCAGTACCTTAACATGACATTTCATTCATGTGAATGTGCATTGCATTAATTGTGTTCTCTCTTGTTTGCCGGTAATTGCCCCCTCTCGATAGACGACGTTAAACGATTGTTCGATGACACCGATGAAGAACTATATTATCTTCGAAGTGCCGGGCAAGCAAAACCCCTTGTCCATTCCGATATAATCCCACTCTCTCGCTCCTGCTCTATTTTCTGCATTAGGACAACAACGACTCATGTGTTACTTGCTGTGGTAGCTGAACCCCTTTATCCTCTGCATGACTGTCATTCCACGGTAATTAGATGAAACCCACTAGCATGAGTAGGAGTTGTTTGAGCCATGTTGTGCCTACTCATTCATGCTTGTTGTCATGCCCGCCATCGCTTAGAGTTGAGTCAGTGCGATTCATCGGGAATGAATTGGAATGGTTGTGTGAACATGTCCTCTTGTGTGTGAGCTAAGTGTGTGAACACGATTTGGTAAAGGTAGCGGTGAGAGGCCATGTAGGAGTACATGGTGGGTTGTCTCATTGCGGCCGTCCTCGTGAACTGAGTTATGTGTTTGTGATCCATGAAACAGTTACTACCACGCATTGGGATCCTTAATTGACCCTCTCGACTTCTTAACCACCCTTGTCCTCGGTCCGGGAGTTGCAAGTAGTTTCGGTGTTTGTAGTATCTTTGGGGGCCGCATACGCTGACCATAGGGGTGGGTTGTGTTGCGGTAGGCACCGTGGGTCTGATGTACCGATTCGCCCGTTTGGTGTCTCGGGAACCCTGTACACATCGTTCGGGCTGTATGGGAAACCTCGGCGGACTCCTGCGGATGGAACCCGAATAGGCGATAAACACGGACTTGGGACTTGAGTGTTTAGGTAGGCCGTGACCGACACCCACGTTGGGCTTCCGCTTGAAGGTTGCCGAGTACATGTCGTGGTAAACGGCGGTAAGTGGTGAGAGCGTGTGTGAAGAAGTACACCCTGCAGGTTAATATGATCTATTCGAATAGCCGTGTCCATGGAAAAGGACTTGGGTTGCCTATATCAGTTCATAGACAAGTGAAAGTGGATACTCTAAAATACGCAAGATAAGCGTGAGTGCTATGGATGGTGTTCTCGTAGGGAGACGGGAGCGGGTCCATAGTGGTGTATTGATGTGGTGAATATGTGGACTCGTGTGCGCCACCTCAAAAGAGTTACTTGCGATCGTAGTTCAGGATAGCCACCGAGTCAAAGCTGGCTTGCTGCGGTCAAACTCCACCACCCCTTTGATAATGATGCATATGTAGCTAGTTACGATGTAAGTCTTGCTGAGTACGTTTGTACTCACGTTTGCTTATTTTATGTTTTGCGAGAGGCGTCGGTCTCGCTAGTAGTTCCACATGGACTTGACATTTAGCTTGTTACCTCAGCTACGATCTTGTGCCCTCGGCAGATCTCGGTAGATACTCGTGCTTCTCGGCCTTTTTCATTTATAGTATGCGTACTTTCGAGACATGTTTTAGCTTCCGCTTGTGCTTTGACTTGTATGCTCTGAGTGTTGGGTCATGAGACCCATGTTTGTAATATCTCGCTCTGCGGAGCCTAATGAATAAATATTTGAGTCGGAGAGTTATGTTGTGATGCCATGTTGTATCTACGCATATTGAGCATAATGTGTGTATGTTTGAAATGCTTGGTATGCGTGGGATCTGACAAACTAGTTGTTTATCCTTGGCAGCCTCTCATATGGGGAAATGTAGTCTCGTGCTTACGGCGATAGTAGTCCGCTTCTGCCCGGTTCACTGAGTCACGCTAGCCCAAAGACTACTGCTTGGACACTTGATCGGCGGCATGTGTTTCACTCGTTCCTATATACGTCCCTTCGGGAAATGTCACAGCGGTGTTATTCGAGTCCCGCCTAGCCTGCTACCCTGGATACCGGAGTCCTGTTAGCCCAAAGGTTACAGCCCGAATTTATACGTTGATGACCGACATGCTCGATGTGATTCATGTATACTGTTCCCATAGGTTAGCGCCGCTTTGGGTTCACGACTAGCCATGTCGGCCCGGTTCTTTGTCATATGGATGCTAGCGACACTATCATATACGTGAGCCAAGAGACGCATAAGCGGTCTCGGACCATGGTAAGGCGACACCGTGGGAATACCGTGCGTGAGGCCGCAAAGTGATATGAGGTGTTACCGGCTAGATCGATGTGGCTTGGAATCGGGTCCCGACAGCGTTGGTATCGTGAGCCTGTTGCTCAGAGGATTACCAAGCCAAACTGGTCAAGTTGTGTCTAGAAATGCTTTAGTTATGTAAGGGAATTGATTGTGGAAGGAACGTAAGGCTCTTTTTACTCCTTATACCTCATGGCCTTACGATCCGAGTCAACCTCTTCTCTTCTCTGGGGTTAAGAATTAGGCTTCTCATCTATCTATCGGATGACGTGTTACTAATCCATAGACTTATAAGATTGTTGGTTTTAAGCCTCGGTTCAGTTCCTACTATTTACGTATGATAATTGTTGATCTCGGAATCTTGGTATTGTGATGTTGAGTGGTTATGCCACCATTTTTGCAGGATGTCTCAAATCATTGTGAGCATTTACACGCCCGTTATGCTTTGTCCGAGTCATCCCAGGTCTCTAAATAGTCCGATGCATTTGCAAATCCTTTCCTTCCGTTCGATGTCCTTTTGGTCGAATAAGCACACTAATCGGTAAGTTGAGGTGCCGTTGCCTCGGCATAGATGTTGGAACTATTATTGTGACCCTAGTTGTTTAGGAAGTCACCTAGCAATTTAGCAATGCTTTTGTATCCCAGTGTGATGATTACGGCCATTATTCTTGAAAGCATCCCATGATGCAATTTAGTTAGTAGGTATTCTAATCAGGGGTTCTTGAACCCGAGATTCACCCTACTTCATGTTGTTAGTAATTGCTAGCCCCTTTAGGATATTAGTAACCTTGCACAGTCCTCGAGGTCCGTGGTATTTCCTTCTTCCAAATGCCATGAACTATTTATGGCGAAGTTCTTTTGAACCAAAAGATCACAATCGAGTACTCTTGAGGAGTTCTCCATTCCATATTGTGAATCGCCAATTCTACTTTCTCGCATGGGTTATCCGGGAGAAATGTTGAGCCTTGCTCGATCTACTAATCCATGCTTCCACAACTCGAAAAATTATATGTTCCTTTGAGTTGCTCTCTTTAGTTGTATCCCCACCATCCTCTATCGATTTGATAACCAAGAGTATGTGTGCATTCGTTTATCGATGTCTATTATCCTTGTGGTCCGTCAAGCCATTCTGTTCTCGGAATGACTAGGAGAAACAAACTCGATACCTCATCCATTTCCGTGGATTGGGTCAAAGTAGTTGTATCCCGCAGATCAAAATGCCAATTCAGCTTTTGATGCTGTTCCACTGAGTGTTACCATCTTATGTCAAGAATGTCATGAGAATTGCACCTTCTCTTATGAATTCTTGATGCTGTGATTGTTCTCGCCATCATTATTCATTCCTCGGTTCCGAGTTGTTGAAACCGGAATGCCGACGAGTGAATTGTGATGTGTGAAATCAATACTCCGAGCAACTCGTTGCTTGGCAGCTAGTGGACAATATCCTCACTCTTAGCGTGTTGGTTATTAAATCATCATCCTAAGATTGATCGTGCTACCTAGTCCTTATTTCTGGTGCACCCTTCGATTGATGAGTTAGGATTATATCAAGTCCTCACTCATTTGATCATATCGTCTTGCCCTCAAAAGCAAGGTTGTTCTCGAGCTTAGTAACATATCGGTGGTTTGTGATTTTCCGAATATCTTCTCGGAAGTATTACCAGGTTGTCCCCGACTGTTATGTTGAGCTCGTGATCAAGTTGGTTTCTTGTGAACCACCCTTTCTCCAAGAATCTGTGTTGGATATCCACGAACTAGTTGGTTGAGCTAGACAACAACTTGGAGAGTTGGAAGATAAAAGCTTGCACGACTTAGTTCGTTCCAATGGGATATTCTTGTGTAGTGTGTGTTGAAGAAAGATGATATCTTCATCAATCGGTCCTTGTGATCAGTTGCCGGACCTATTGTCTTATTAATCCTTTGATTTGAGTGTGGGCTATCGTCAAATCGAATCAAGATTAACGATGCTCGTAATGTTGTCTTACTCGTGGTTGACCCCTCGGGCATACACCATTACATCTTTTGGTCCGCCAATACTATTACCGTGTTCACATGATGGTGGAAGTCCGGTGATATGGGGATTCCGATGAGTTCTTTGTTGAGCCCATCAGTAGCATTTTGTCTCCCCCATGAGTCATGTTGAACATCAACCTAGTGTTGGAAACTTGTGTAAGCATTTCTTCGTGTTCCGTTCATGAAGCCTATGCTTGGATGGAAAGAGTGACTTCCTCGAATTCATGTGCTTTAGGTGTAAGTTGCCGCCATGAATTCGGGAAAGGTTTGTTTTGTTTCCTATGGTACCATCCCAAGTCAGTCATGCATGTGCAAAGTATTCTATGGTTTGATAGTGATCATCTTCATTCCGTATGTATCCCTAGCACACCAAGCCACCGATTAACTTGTTCAAGGAAAAGAAGTCTATGCTTGGGATCTAATCCATGGACTTGCGTGAAAGACTTGATATCCTCGATGATGGTTCCCCCCACCGAACTTGGTAGTATTTAATATAAGACTACTACGTGGCCATGCTTGTCGGGGACAATGTGTTCACTGTTTGTAGCAGAACCCGCTCATGTTTTGGAGCTCACTACCATAGTCCATCTCCGAGAATCTCGCAACATCATCTCGTCGATTTGTGTTGCAACCTTTCCTTTTCGGACATGCTGAGTCCAAGTATCCTATCACCAATCGGATCTGAATCTCGTGCAGATATGATGGTTGGAACATTCCAATAGTTGTATTTCGTTCCCAGCTTACACCGTCCTTGTGCCATTTCACTATGGGCTGCCTTCTTAGTAATTCTTGTCTAGGATCATCCTCAAAAGTGGACTTACCATGGGTCCCCTCTACCTCCGATGATAAGCAAAATCATCCATTGCGTTGTCTTCAACAAGGTAGTCCACATCATCCATTCTAGTCCGGGTGTACCATTCCTTTGCACTCCGCCAAACGATCGTTGTGAATTGCCTTAGGCTGGTATGAAGAGTTTCAATGATCTTTGTATCAAAAGTAATTCTTTTTGCCACTTAAGGGAATGGTTCCTCGCGTCACCTCCCCTGAGGTGCCCCGCTATTGAATCATGACAATTATTTCCTCGCCACCTTGACACCATCCACCATCTTTCAAAGCGTGGAATTGTTGCCACCAATAAAACCCCGTCGTTTGTTCTTCCATCCCTTTCGATGTGTTTTGTGTCTCAACTCGAGATGTGTCACCATCTCAGTCCGTGAGTCGATCATGTTTACTTGATCTTCGTGAAGATCGAATCATATAGGGTTTCCCCTTCTTTCCGTTGTCGTCTTGGGTGAAGATCTCAAGACGTCAAGACCAAGATGATGGAATGAATCAACATCTTGGGAAGGGCAAATGGATCATGAAGATTGTGATAGTTTGCGACTCCCTTTTCCTCTTACCTCGAGTCTTGAATCTCGGGCGAGATTCTTGTTTAGTCTTGGTGAGTTGTCACAGCCAGCATCAGCCCTAGCTTGATTTTCTTGCATCCATGCATCATGTCTAAATTTCTTTTAAATTTGAAATGGGGATGACCAAGCCCTAGCACCAAAAACAATTCAAATAGGTTCAACTAAGAAATATTTTCAATGAACCAAATGGCCTTCAAAAATGTTCACCATTTTTTGGAAAAATCTTTGGAAGCTTGAACTGGAGATGTCGCACATTTTTCCATGTCATTTGGATTTTTGAATTAAATCATATAGTATTTGCATTTGGGCATTTAATGCTAATAAATAGTTTAAATGTTCAAATAATCATGAACTGAAATGTTTGTTGTTGGAAATATTCCAAACAGTGACATTGACCATTTCATGATTTTTGGAAATGCCAGCATTTTTATTAAAGCCAAACATAATTACGAAAATAGAAAAACAGAAATAAGAGAGAGAGAGAATAACTTACTGGCGCCACCAACCGCCCAGCTTCCCCTCGCTGGCCAGTTGGCCCAGCCCACCAACCACCTCGCCGATTAGCCGCCTACCGCCAAGATGGCGAGAGGAGGGACACAGCGCCGCGCCGAGCTTCGCCACGCCTCCTCCTGCCGCTTTGCCTCACCGAGACGCCTCGCGCCTTCTCCTCGGCACCGCCCCCACCCCTGGACCCCTCGCTCTCCCTCTCCCTCGTTCCCTCCTCTGCCTCATTCTCTCTAGCACCCAGCCTTGCCCGCCCGCCGGCGTGCACCGCTGCCACCGCCACCCCCTCTCCTCTCCGACATGCCCCCGAGCTCCGCCTAGTCTCTCTCCCCTCCTCACGAGCCTCCCGACACCGGAGGCGCCCGAGGCGCCGCCCCACCGCTTTTCCCCTTCTCGGACCACTTGATGCCGTCGCTTGGGTCGTCGAACTCGGACGCCCCAGCTCGTGACCACCTCTCCCTCTCCACGGTGAACTCCTCTCCCTCTCCCCTAGCTCTCGTGCTTGTTTGACCTCCGTAGCCGCCGCCCCCGCCTCACCCGAAAACTCCCGCCGCGTGCCTCGTCGCCCGGCGTGGCTGAAACCCTGATGGCTCAAGCCGGGCACACCACCGTGCTCCACACCTCAATAGGAGCACGTAGAGCGCACCAACGCCTCCCCTAGCGCCCTGCATCGCCTAACCCGACCAAACCCGAACTCCGGCCGCCGCCTTGGAGCTCGCCGCCGTTGATTCCGACCACCGCATTGCTGCCGCCACCACCACTAGATGCGCATGAGTCTCCCATTCGCCGTAGCCGCAAACCCGAGCAAAATGGTGCACCGTAGGCGAAACCCGAGCCACTCCGGTGCACACCGCCATGGATTTGGTCGCGGCGATCACACGCCAGTGGTGATGACGTGGCATCGTCATTAGGTGCTAATGACCCACATAATCGCCTGACCCAGCGACATGCGGGCCCGTCCGGTTAGTTAAGTTAGGTTAGTACTAACTAAGCTAGGTTAGATTAGTTAGACAACGACAATCGGGACCCACAGGTCAGATTTGACCTGGACAGCGCCGTTGACTTGCTGACGTCACCGTGAGGTCAAGCTGACGCAGTAATTGATTTTCTGGATTTAATTTAATTTAGGAAATTTCAGAAAAATACCCCAAACTTCAAATAGTCATAACTTTTAATCTGTAACTCCAAATTAAATAATTTATATATGAAAAATGATCAGAAAAATATGAAGAATCTGTTTATGGCATTTTCATGCATTATTGAGCAAGTTAACCTCACTGAATAGGATGAATCATGATTAGTGCAAATTATGAAATAACATTTGGAGTTGGAGTTTAACCTTGTTTGAATTCCACTTCAGTTAACTTGGCTAGATATTGCATGAGGTGAATTCAGTACCTTAACATGACATGTCATTCATGTGAATGTGCATTGCATTAATTGTGTTTTCTCTTGTTTGCCGGTAATTGCCCCCTCTCGATAGACGATGTTCCGACGATTGTTCGATGACACCGATGAAGAACTATATTATCTTCGAAGTGCCGTGCAAGCAAAACCCCTTGTCCATTCCGATATAATCCCACTCTCTCGCTCCTACTCTATTTTACTGCATTAGGACAACAACGACTCATGTGTTACTTGTCATGTAGCTGAACCCCTTTATCCTCTGCATGATCTGTCATTCCACAAGAATTAGATGAAACCCACTAGCATGAGTAGGAGTTGTTTGAGCCATGTTGTGCCTACTCATTCATGCTTGTTGTCATGCACGCTTTTGCTTAGAGTTGAGTCAGGTCCGATTCATCGGAATGAATTGGAATGGTTGTGTGAACATGTCCTCATCGTGTGTGAGCTAAGTGTGTGAACACGATTTGGTAAAGGTAGCGGTGAGAGGCCATGTAGGAGTACATGGTGGGTTGTCTCATTGCAGCCGTCCTCGTGAACCGAGTTACGTGTTTGTGATCCATGAAACAGTTACTACCACGCATTGGGATCCTTAATTGACCCTCTCGGCTTCTTAACCACCCTTGTCCTCAGTCCAGGAGTTGCAAGTAGTTTCTGGTGTTTGTAGTATGCTGGGGGCCGCACGCAACGCTGACCATAGGGGTGGGTTGTGTTGCGGTAGGCACCGTGGCCCGGTGTACCGATTCGCCCGTTTGGTGTCTCGGGAACCCTGTACACATCGTTCGGGGCTGTATGGGAAACCTCGGCCGGACTCCCTGCGGATGGAACCCGAATAGGCGATAAACCTGGACTTGGGACTTGAGTGTTTAGGTAGGCCGTGGCCGACACCCACGTTGGGCTTCCGCTTGAAGGTTGCCTAGTACATGTCGTGTAAACGACGGTAAGTGGTGAGAGCGTGTGTGAAGAAGTACACCCCTGCAGGGTTAATATGATCTATTGAATAGCCGTGTCCGCGAAAAGGACTTCGGGTTGCCTATATCAGTTCATAGACAAGTGAAAGTGGATACTCTAAAATACGCAAGATAAGCGTGAGTGCTATGGATGGCGTTCTCGTAGGGAGACGGAGCGGGTCCATAGTGGTGTATTGATGTGGTGAATATGTGGACTCGTAGCGCCACCTCAAAAGAGTTACTTGCAAAATGTAGTTCGGGATAGCCACCGAGTCAAAGCTGGCTTGCTGCGGTCAAACTCCACCACCCCTTTGATAATGATGCATATGTAGCTAGTTACGATGTAAGTCTTCTGAGTACGTTTGTACTCACGTTTGCTTATTTTATGTTTTGCAGAGAGACGTCAGTCTCGCTAGTAGTTCCACATGGACTTCGACATTTAGCTTGTTACCTCAGCTACGATCTTGTGCCCTCGGCAGGATCTGGTAGATACTCAGGCTTCTCAGCCTTTTTCATTTATAGATGTATGTACTCAGACATGTTTTAGCTTCCGCTTGTGCTTTGACTTGTATGCTCTGAGTGTTGGGTCATGAGACCCATGTTTGTAATATCTCGCTCTGCGGAGCCTAATGAATAAATATTTGAGTTGTAGAGTTATGTTGTGATGCCATGTTGTATCTACGCATATTGAGCATAATGTGTGTATGTTTGAAATGCTTGGTATGCGTGGGATCCGACAAACTAGTTGTTTATCCTTGGCAGCCTCTCATATGGGGAAATGTAGTCTCGTGCTTACGGCGATAGTAGTCCGCTACAGCCGGTTCACCGGAGTCCTGCTTAGCCCAAAGCACTACTGCTTGGACACTTGACTGGCGGCATGTGTTTCACCGTTCCTTATATACATCCCTTCGGGGAAATGTCACGCGGTGTTATTCGGAGTCCTGCCTAGCCTGCTACAGCCCGGGATACCGGAGTCCTGTTAGCCCAGTGCTACAGCCCGAATTTATACGTTGATGACCGACATGCTCGATGTGATTCATGTATGCCTGTTCCCATAGGTTAGCGCCGCTTTGGGTTCACGACTAGCCATGTCGGCCCAGGTTCTTTGTCATATGGATGCTAGCGACACTATCATATACGTGAGCCAAGAGACGCAAACGGTCCCGGACCATGGTAAGGCGACACCCGTGGGAATACCGTGCGTGAGGCCGCAAAGTGATATGAGGTGTTACCGGCTAGATCGATGTGGCCTGGAATCGGGGTCCTGACATGCGGTGGCCACCGGAGCCCTCTGCTGGTGCTGGGCTTGCTCACAGGGATTCTCAGCGCCGCCCGCTTGGAGCAGCGGGTCTTGGCATCTTTGGCGAGGATGTGGTAATGGTGCACCGGTGCTAGGAGCACGCGGGCACCGTCTTGGGGACGAGGGATCTCTTGGCAGCTCCTTTCTTGCTACGTAGGCGCCGGACGTGGTGGGTCTAGTCCTGGGGCCGCGCGCCTTTGAGCCAGGGTGCCTTCTTGGGGAGGAGGTGGTGGAGGCACCTCCTGATCCATGCCTCCTGTGCAGGATGGAGAGCGAGGTAGCGAGAGGGACGGCATAGGAGAGCCCCCTGCGGTGCTGACGAGCTCGGTGATGCGGGTGAGACAGTCCTCGTAGAGGTCGTCGACGAGATGGTAGTGTAGGAGCTCACGCGCCAGGAGCAGCACGACGTGCGCGTCCGTGGGGGCTCGACGGGCGTGGGACGACAAACAAGCTGGAGTCAGCGACGGGGTGGCGGTGCGGCCTTCCCGCCGCACCGATGGATGCAGAGACGAGGCCTGTTGCTCGTTCCCTGCCGGGCCGGTGGCGGCGTTGGCGGCAGGCGACGGGGAACGACGGGGGCGCCCGCCTCTGGGCGCCCGTCTGGCACGGGCAGCGAGAGCAGCCCGGCCTGGCCAGCGAGCAGTGGCGTCGACCATGAACCGACGGAAGATCGAACGCGAACAGCGGAAGAAAGATTCGGCGCACCTACTTGGCGCGCCAAATGTCGGATGTTGGGTTCGGCGGACCCTTAAGGTTCGAACACCGGGTGCGACGAAGATCTCTCCTCACCGATCTACATCCGATCGCCACGTGAGATCTAAGCTGGAAAATGATGAACAACACAAGGGACACGAGATTTATCTTTGGTTCAAAGCCACCGTTTTGGTGTAATACCCTACTCCAAAGGTGTGGTGTGGTGGATTGCCTCGGGGGCTGATGATGAACAGTACAAGGGAAGAACAGCCTCGCGAGATGTGTTCTTGAGCTGAATGCGATGAACTGCTTGGGTGAGTTCGATCGCCTCTCTCTCTCTCTGGCTAGGGTTCCAAAGTCTCGATCTCATCTACCGTGGTGGCTAGTCCTATTTATAGAGGCACTGGGCCTCTCCCCAAATATTGAGCGGGAAGGGCGCCAACAACGGCCATTTCGAAGGGGAATATCTAGTACAAGTTATCCTGACTAAAGTTGGTCTTCTGCTGCCAAAAGCACTGGTGATGACGCCGTCTTGGGCTCCAAGGTGACCTCCATCCTGCCGCTCCGCCGGTCTTGGTCTCGTTGAACCGAAATGGCAACCTTTGCCTGATGCCTCGGTACTCCACGTCTGTGCTTGTCCCCTTTGCACCAAAGAGGAAACAAGGATACTGCACAGGCCGACGCCCGCCTGGCGCCCGCTTGGCCTCGATCGTCATGGCTTGCGTCACGAGCACCTCGCGAGGTAACCTGCCTTGATCTCTCCGCCTCCTCGCGAGCCTGCCTGGTGAGGCCGTCCTTGAGGAAGCCTTGCGTCCTCCGCCCCGCGAGGGTCTTGAGTCTTGTGTTGATGAAGATGGGCCGTACTGGGCCACCACTTGAGCCACGCCGCAAGGCAGGCAAGTGTGGGGACCCCCGTTCCCAGAACGCTAACAGTCACCACCAGAGCCTTTTGTAGGCGAAGACTACTTTTGTCAGGATAAGTTGTACTAGTTGTCCCCTTTCGAATTCGCCGTTGTTGGCTCCCTTCCCGCTCAGTATTTGGGGAGAGGACCAGGGCCTCTATAACTAGGACTAGCCACCACTGTAGGAGGGAATGGATTCGGAGGCATCTCACCTTGAGTAATCCTCACACACACAAGTTCGCCAAGCACAAGAACACCTCAACCTAGGAGGCTGTTCTTCCCCTTGAACTATTCATCATCAGCCCAAGAGGCAATCCACCACCACACACTGGAGTAGGGTATTACACCACAACGGTGGCCCGAACCAGTATAAATCTTGTGTCCCTTGTGTTGCGAGTTCGTCGAGTTCGTTCTAGAGATCTTAGCAAACCTAGGGCGTGGATCGGTAGGGAGGAAAACTTCGCGCGCACCCAAGTGTTCGAACCTTAAGGGTTTTGTCAGAACCCGTGATCCGACATTTGGCACACCAGGTAGGGGTGTTCCAGAGCCTCTTCCCCACCAATCGATCCGTCGACGCTCCGCGGTTCCGATGTCCGGCGACCAGAGGGCTGACGCCGACTGCTGGGCAGCCTGGCCCACCCGGGCAGTGCTGCCCACCCAGGAAGACCGCAACCCCGCACTCCAGGCGGCACGGGCGCCACCTAACGCTGCTGGGCACGGGCGGCGTGGTCAAGCGCCATCCACCCTCACTCCACGACAAGCGCGAGCCGCTGCAAGGGCCGCAAGCCACGTCGCAGCAACGACGCCACACACATGGCGGGAGCAAGCAAACATGCGGGCCGCACTCACAGTGGCGCGGGAGCTGCTGTGGTGCCGGTTGATGGAGAGCGTCCAGGATGCTGCTGGAACGCGTCGCCGAGCTACTGGACGCAGCGGCCATGGGAGCACCGCCCTTCTGCTATCGGCTCATGCCTCAGGCGGCGGTTGGGTCCCACGGCAGTCCACGCAGCACCCGCGTACTCCCGGGTGCGCCCGGGGGCCTCGTTGGCATTAGCATGACCCACGGTGGAGGGCGCCCTGCTGAGCCCGCACCACCCCAGATGGGTGCGGGCACAAGTGTTGCCATGTACGGCCCCATCGGAGCACCGCCCTGCCATCCTGAGGACAGCATGACAGGCCGAGCAACATGGAGCGTGGGGTACTTCTGCGAGGTCTTCGGGGCAGCGGCCTCGGAGGCCTACGTACCCCGCATGATGGACCAGGAGTACATACCGGAGGACGACCCTGGCTCGTTCCTCGGGCCAGGCTGGGAGGAGGAGGCGTTAGGAGCTGAAGCCTTCCAGGAGCCGCCGGAGAGCCCCGCCAAATGCGCTGGTCGACAACAGTCTGAGGTACCACTAATCCCTCAGGAGCAAGCTTACGCTAACCATGAGTCGCAGGGGGATCAGGTCACCACAGCGGCTGGCGGCCCCAGCTCGGCGACCTCCCTTCCGCCAGGGGGATCGCGCTGGGGGCTGCAGGAGAGGGGTCGGGAGCCAGATCCCTCCCCGCGTCGCACGGAGCAAGGTGCCCCCCGGAGGTAGGCCCTCTGCTGGGGAGGTGCTGAAAAGCCTACCCCCGGCAGAGGACCCATGGTCGCCGAGGGCGCCGCTAGCGTCCCTTTTGCCCATTTGGTGGCGTCCTGGTTTCCGGTCGCCCCCAACGGTGGCCAAGGGAGGCGCAAGGCGGGACCCTCGTCTGTGAAGATCGCCGCCCGTCTGTGAAGATCGCCGCCCGTGATACTCTCACATAATAATGAGTGGGCTGTACACGCCCCAGATTCTCTGAAGGGCCGCCCTCGGGCCTCGGGCGCTCCCTCCCACACCCTAGTGGCAGCACTTAGCTCCACGCTGGTGAGAAGACTTGAAGACAAGAACACTAGATTAGGTGCCGAACGCGGCCATTTGCTTTGAATCCCTTTTTGTAGCCTTGCCTTCTGGAGTTGGATTTAAGTTGAAGTTGAATTTTCATTGATGCGCGCGGGGGGTGCCTTTTCTCGTTCAAACAATTTCTTGCTTTCTGGTCCTCGCCTTATTTGGAGCTCACGCCATTTTGCCTCCCCTCATGAGCCCCTCGCAAGCGGGACTAGGCAAGGCACACGCGTGCCGCGCGCGCGCCAGCATCGTAATAGATGCTTACCTCTCACGAGGCCCCCTCGGAAGGATCGGCAGGCCCCTCAGGAGCCTCGGAAACGCACGACCCCGCGACCCAGCTCGGGACATGCGCTGGCTAAGGTAAGCCGTACCAAAAACCCACCATCGGACTCACAGTCACGCAAAGACGCATACCCAACTTGACATAAAAGAATAAAAGCAGCGGTCCATTTACATGAGGGGCTCCCCCTCTCAAAATGCTCTTACAATCTTCAGGGGCCGCTCCCAATTTTTTACAAGCTAAAAAGCAGGAAAACACGGGATCAGTCGGATATGTCGCTCTCCGCATCCCCCATGTCATCTTCAGACGCACCGCTGGCGTCGCTGTCACCATCGTTGGCGTCACCTCCACCTTCGCCGGCGCCGGCATCGCCGTCGTCAACCACGTCGCCCTCGTCTGCCACGACCACCACCGCGTCGTCCTCAGAAGTGAAGGCCCTGACCAACGCAGCCACGTTGTCCTCCACCCACCGTGCTAGGTCGCCCCGGACGGCCGCGAGTACGGGGGCAATGGCGGCGTCGAAGTCGAAGTTAGGGTTGGAGTTTCGAAGATGGCTGAAGACGCGGGAAAACGCGTGCCCGAGCAGGCCACGACTCCTCTCTTCAACGAGTTGGCGAGCTCTATCGGACCGAGCTTCCAGGCGCATCACCACGTCGGCAAAGAAGTGCAAATGACTGGCGTAGTCATTCGAGTGTGGGTGCGGAGCATTCTCGTCACAGACGTGGCCCAACACCGTGTTGGCCCTGACCCTGAGGTCCTGGAGCATGGCGGCGTGCTCATGCTCCAGCGTCCGCCGCTGAAGCACTTCCTCCCTATTTTGCCGCGCGACGGACTCGGCGTCATCAATCCGCTTCTGAAGAGAGAGCAGCTCGGCGCGGGCGGAGGCCAGTTCCGCATGCGCTGTGACCAGGGCGGCTGCTGTAGCCTCCTCGCGCCTGTCCACCTCAGCCAGCTTGGGCCTGAGGGCGGTGGCCCTACCCGCATCCTCCGTCCCCGCAAGCTTCAAGCTCAAGTCATAGCTACCCTTACGATCCGCGCGAGCCTCGGCCACCCGGCGATCAACCTCCTCCTGAGCCCTGGCCTCGCGCGCATCGACGACGTCCTCCACTTGGACGACCTGGCGCTCCCACGTCTCCAACCGCTCAAGCTCGAGGCTGCGCTCCACGGCGTCCAACGCCATAGCCTCCTCAAGCTTCCAGATCTCTTCCTCCTTGGCGGGTGCTGTCACGCCAAATATGCGACCTTATCCAAAAGGAACTCGAAGGTCCCACCAAGGATAGACCCGCATATTGAAACGCTTTTGCAAGGTGGATATCATTACATCAACATTACATAATACATAGGGATACAACCAAGACATACAATGTCATGAATACAACAATACAACATACAAGATCAACATCCGACTACGGATGAATCATAAATAGAAACTCAAACAACATCCACCACGCTAGCCCAGTGCCGACACGAACCTATCCCCGATCGAAGAAGAAGCGGAAGAAGAACTCCAAAGTAAGCAAACATCGCTCTCGCATCATGATCATCGTGATAACCTCGCACTCGCAATCGGTGGTGTAGTAATCTGTGAGCCACGAGGACTCAAAGAATCCCATTACCATGGGTATCAAAACTAGCAAAGCTTAATGGGAAAGGAAGGGGTAAAGTGGTGAGGTTGCAGCAGCGACTAAGATATGGTGGCTAACATACGCAAATGAGAGCGAGAAGAGAAACAAAGGAACGGTCGTCAACTAGTAATGATCAAGAAGTGATCACGAACTCCTACTTACGCCGACATAACCCGTAAAACCGTGTTCTCCTCTCGATCAACCCGAAAAGAGACACTCACGATTACGCACACGGTTGGTGTATTTTAGAAGAGTTTGCTTCAAGTTTACTGCAACCGGATATTAACAAATTCCCATCTGCCACATAACCGTGGGCACGGCTCTCGAAAGTTTATACCCTCGCAGTGTGTCCCAACTTAGCCCATGATAAGCTCTCGCGATCAACGAAGGATATTCCTTCTCCCTGAAGACCCGATCGGGCCTCGAATCCGGCTACAAGACATTTCGACGGTAATAAAACAAGACCAAAAAGCCGCCCGATCGCCGACAATCCCGATTGGAGCTGAACATTTCTCGTTCTATGGGCAACACCGGATGAAAAATACTTACGCAAACCGACGATACCCCAAGTTGCCTAGGGGCGGCACCGCAAGTGGTTTCGGTTTGGACCAACACTTAGACAAGTATTGGCACTGGGGGCTAAATAAAGATGACCCTTGGGTTATTACTCCCAAGGGAAAAGTAGGTGGTGGTGAGGCAAATGGTAAAACCAAGGTTGGGCCTTGCTGGAGGAGTCTTATTCAAAGCGAACTGTCAAGGGGGTCCCATAAATCACCCGACCGCGTTAGGGACGCAAAATCCGGGAACATAATACCGATATGACGGAAACTAGGGCGGCAAGAGTGGAACAAAACACCAGGCATAGGGCCGAGCCTTCCACCCTTTACCAAGTATATAGATGCATTAATAGTATAAGACATATTGTGATATCCCAACATAAACATAAACATAATCCAACATGGAGCAATCTTCATCTTCACCTGCAACTAGCAATGCTATAAGAGGGGCTGAGCAAAAGCGGTAACATGGCCAAACAACGGTTTGCTAGAAGGGTGACAAAGGTTAGAGGTTCATGGCAATTTGGGAGGCTTGAGCAGCAAGTGATAGGTAGCGCAGCATAGCGAAAGAACGAAGCAACTAGCATAACAATGATAGTAATGAGCTCCAAGGTGACGGTCATCTTGCCTGAAATCCCGCTAGCAAGAAGAACGAGTCCATGAAGAAGGTGAAGCCACGAAGACGAACCAAGCGTAGACGAACGAATCCTCACGATCGCAACGAAACGGGAACTATCGAGAAGAAGCACACAACATGGTAAATACACCACACATATACAAGACATGATGCACAACAAGCATGATGCATGACAAAGCTAGATGAGGCTACTCATGGCAAGAGATGATGCAAACAAGAGCAACACATCAAAGCAAGTTTAAATGAGGCCGGGAACAACATATAACAATTCCGATAGGTCCTCATATGCAAATTTCGAAATTGGTCCAGATCTGAATAAACCTTATGTTCAAGTTGATAAACATCAAGTTAAGATGCACGAAGATAATCTACACGAGATTCTAGTCAAGTTACATATAAAGTTCATTTAAATCGGAGCTACGACCTAGAAGATATGAGCAAAACAAGTTAAACATGGCATTGATGCAAAATGCATCCAAACATCAAGCAAACACCTCAAAACAAAGATGCACCATGATAATATGACACTACATGCAATACTAAGCAAGTTTTATATAGAGCACACTCAAAACAGGGCAACGGTTCAACACATACACCCTATACAAGTTTAAAGGACAAGTTGTCCAAAATAGCAACTAGGCATATTGCAAGCATCAAAACACTATGCTACAGCATCTCAACATGAAAAAAAAGGCATGGGCATGATGTACAGGTAAAGCATGACAAAACATGAACACTGAGCTATCTCCAGAAATCATTAGAACATGCTCAAAATGACATGGCAAAAATGCAAGTACTAACAGTCTCAGACTTTGCAGAAATAACATCAGGTTGCAATGTTTAGATATATCAAACAACATACTACAGGAACTTAACATGGCAACCAAATGCATGTAATGAATATACTAGTTGCATAGAACAAAAGTCCTTTACTGACCATGAGCCAAAAAGGACCAGAAGATATGATGGCACCCAGGTAAACATGGCAAGAGATGACAGATTTAAACATGGCAGGAACAACGATAAGTAGGCATGTTGATGAGCTTGAACCACTAACCACAGAGCAATACATGGCATGGCAAGGCAACACACAGTAAGAATACATGTTTATGAAGCTAATCATGGCAAGAGAAAGTTCATAGAGTGCATGGATCACTAGCAAAGCTCATGGCAAAACTGAACTTAAAGTTAACAGGCTGACAGCAACATTATTTAGCAAGTTGAGAGCAAGATTACAACAAGTTACAGCAGACTACAATTTAAACAAAGGACATGGATGGATAAAGCAAGACATGTATAACAAAACATACTTAGAGAACATCTCCATATTATGCACAGAATGACTTGTAGCAGCAGGTTAACATAGCATCACGAAATAACAGAATCAGACAAGCAAAACAGTAACAGCAAGTACCATACTTAACAAGCTTGATGCACTCACTACAAGACCCACAAACATACATGGAAGGCACCACTATGAATATGGCATGACATAGCACAAAACACATGTAGAGCTCATGCTCACAGGATGCACACATCGATAATGGCAAAAATGACAAATGAGCAAGTTATAACAGGTTCAGCAGATTAACATCATATAGCACTCTTGCAACGATGATTCAGGCATCAAGATGGACCGAAATGAACATGATGCAATGAAACGAAATGATGTACTCGTCGAGGCGAACAATTCATTATATTACACGCACGAAACGGAGCAGTATGCAGCAAGTTATGATGCGTTGAACATGGCATGAAAATGCTGAAATATTCGGGACAGTGAAAATTACGGGGTCAACCTCAAATTCCAGATCTGGATCTGGCGGCATGGATGACGAGGATGACCGGAGACTCGCCGGAGTTGGGGGAACGGGCGCCGGAGAAGGCGGATCTGGCCGGAGGGAGGCCGAGGCGGCGGGACGGGTCACCGGGCGCGGGCGAGCCGCCGAGGAGGCGCTGGGCGGCGAGGCGCCGGGCGGCGGGCAAGCTCGCCGGGGGCGGCGCTGGGAGGCTGGGAGGCGCGGGCCGGCGGCGGGGATGGGACCCGCGGCGAGGAGCTGGCGGTGGACGCTGGTGGCGGTCTTGGCGTGGCCGGGCGGCGAGGCGATGGCGAAGCTCGGCGGGTGCGGGATCCGGGCGGAGAGGTCGGCGATGGCGAGGCGGCGCTGCCCTCGGGCGGCGTGAGCAGGCTGCGCTGGGTTCGACTGGGCCCCGCTGGCTGGCGGCGCGACGGCGGGCGGAGGCCACGTGGGAGGCGGTGATAGGCGCGGGGCGGCGGCGCGATTCGTCCGGAGGCGGCGGACATGTCCGGCGGCGGGGAGGAGTTTGGCTAGGGTTAGGGTGGAATTGATCCGCGAATTTCGGGGGAGGGGTGTTTATATAGGTATAGGGAGCTAGGAGAGTCCAAATGAGGAGCGGTTTTCGCCCACACGATCGTGATCGAACGGCCGAGAGCATAGAGGGGAGTTTGCTGGGTTTTGGGCCACTTGGAAAGGGGTGTTGGGCTGCACACAAGAGGCTTTTACGGTTACCCGGTTAACCGTTGGAGTATCAAACGACCTCCGAATGACACGAAACTTGACATGCGGTCTACCGATGCTATACCAAGGCCGCTTGACAAACCTCGGTCCATTCCGAGACCGTTTAACACCCGCACATGAAAAGAGGCAAAAGGGGGCGCCGGGAGACATAGGAGTGCCGGATTGCAAAACGGACAACGGGGAAAATGCTCGGATGCATGAGACGAACACGTATGCCAATGCGATGCACATGATGACATGATATAAAATGCAGATGATGACATGGCAAAGTGCAACACGCAGGCAAATGACATGGCAAGGACGGTGAATAACTGGCGGACACCTGGCGCATCGAATCCGGCGTTAACACTCCTCCACCAACAAGAGATCTCTGGCCCCGAGATCTTAGGACCGAGACGGAAGGGAAAAAGGGATGAGGTGAAACAAGAACTCAAGAGAAGAAGCCAAGAATCGAGAGCACTTTCGAGAAGAAGAGGGGAACGACAAAAATGACGAGAATCGAAAGCTCACGGAATCAGATAGACTATTGAACCACTCCGGTTAGAACAAGATAAGAAACGAATAAGATTGAAAGGATTTAGGCAGCACTCCGGTTGAACAAGGAAAGAATAGAACATGAACTGGAGAGGATGGAATGATAGTTGACGAGAGGAACAACAATGCCTCCGGAATACTTGGAAGATTGG
Source organism: Aegilops bicornis (assembly GCA_021605145.1). Taxonomy (NCBI): domain Eukaryota; kingdom Viridiplantae; phylum Streptophyta; class Magnoliopsida; order Poales; family Poaceae; genus Aegilops; species Aegilops bicornis. The sequence continues at coordinate 420,943,799 of CM038669.1, read as the reverse complement.
AATGAGAAGAGCGGGGAAGAAGATGACAACTTCTACCACGAATGAAATAGAAATCCTCCTTAGAAGGAAACATTGAACAGAATTGTGGAGAAAATCAACAACGAAAAAAAATAAGCTCGTTGTGGATTTATGGATAACATCTCAAAATTATGAGGTGACCGCCGACCACAAACGGAAAATGATTGAATAGCTGAGAAGGACGAAGAAATGCAAAACTCCACTTCAAAAGAAAACGGAGAATTGTTTGCACTTCGAAATGCGAGAAGAAAAGATACTTGAAGTCCACCAACAAGAATCTTGATGAACTCTTTGGAGAATGAATTAAATCATGATGATCCACCGTAAAGAACTCCGGTAACAAAAGGATGATGAGATAGAAATGAAGGATGAAAGAATAAGATGAGCCTTGCGATGATTTAGATGGAGGTTCCGACGAGATGGCCAAGTAAATTTGAACTCCGGAAAAGAAAAGATGAAGACACTTGGAACTATAATTTATTCATCCAGAACAAACTCCGAAGGAAAGGATTACTCACTTGGATGAAATAAGAATAAGATTTATTGTATGCTTATCCTTCATCAAATTAAATTGATGCCAAGCAATGGATTTTGCATACTACTTATCCTTCTTAAAAAATAATTGAGAAGTGACATATCGCAAACTTTAGAAGGTCTTCATGAACCACCAGTAGGATTGAAATGAACGAATGGATTAATATGATAAACAAAGAAAAGAATCTTGAACGAACCAATGTAAGAATTTGGAAATGACTGATGAAAGAGAATGAATCACCGGGAAGAATTAGAAGAACCAATAAGCTAGAGGGGATTTAGATGCAAAAGAACAAAGAGATCATGAGCTGATTAAAGAACACTTGAACGAAGCACCGGGATAGTTGGATAACGGTAGCTGAAATGTGAGGACAAAGAATTCTTCTGGAATGATGGCCTCCGGTAAAAAGAAATGGAAAACAACAACTCCTGACATACTCCGAATGGGTAAGAAAGAAAATCTGACAAACGTAATAAGATGAGAGGATAACATGAAGCTAGAACCATGAAACTTCGAGAGAACGGGCAAGATTTAGAGGAAAAACTCTTCTTCAATCTTCAAGTGATGATGAGAAACACCACCCAAAATTACTGAGATACTCCGGGAGAATGAAAACCGAAAAGGTTGAGCCAACAATGAAAAGAATTTGAAAGCGATATTGGAAAAGGCATGTGACTGATGAAATTCATTCTTACGTCACACTTGAAAAGAATTGGGAATAGCTCCGGGGAAATTAAAAGAGTCAGGTAAGATCCTGGGAAAAGACCTGTGGGTTAGGGCCCACTAAAAGAAAACACCGTTGAAAAAGGATGAAGAACAGATAGATGATGCACCGGAACAATTAAAATATTTGAATGAGGTGACAAGCTCGAATTAATTGGAACACAGACGAATCTCCTGAGATGACTTCTGAACTCCGGAATGATAAACTGGCGAGAGGCAAACGAGCAAGGAGAACACTTGATCCAAGGAAAAGAATGTGATCAACCCGAAAAACTTGAATTGAGTGCACCGGAAAAGAGATGAAGAATGTCAAACAAGACGAGAATTCACCGGTTGAGATGATTGACGAAAGACTGAAAAGGCTCCGCACGAATGAGATAGATGGTCGAGAGAGACTCAGACTCCGGGAAGAAAAGGGTGGGAGGGCGGTAAAACAAAGGCAACTTTGAAGGGGAAACCGACGAATAACTTCAAGAGGAAACATCGGTTGAACGAATGCAAATGCTTCACACGAGTAGGATGGATACTCGATTACGGACTCCGGTTTCGAGAAGGAAAAAGGGTGGGCGGGTGGGAAAAGAAAACAACTGAGGATTGAACTTGGCAAAGATGAAGAGGCTCGAGTCGACTTGACGAGAAATGCACCGGATCAAAAGAGGATGGACAACTCACGAAACTAACCACGTGATCCTAAAGAAAAATTTGAACGGGAAGAGGACTAATTTAAAACACCTACGTCAAGATTCCTCACCAGAGCGACGAGGGGCTGAGGAGTAAAAAGAATTCCTACTCTCCGATATAACTAGACTCCGAAAACAGTTTTCTTCTAAACCCAACAATGGCCAAACTACAGGATCAATCAAGGGGGCTCCTAGGGTCGGTCGAGGCTCTGATACCAACTTGTCACGCCCAATATGCGCCCCAATCCAAAAGGAACTCAAAGGTCCCACCAAGGATAGACCCGCATATTGAAACGCTTTTGCAAGGTGGATATCATTACATCAACATTACATAATACATAGGGATACAACCAAGACATACAATGTCACATGAATACAACAATACAACATACAAGATCAACATCCGACTACGGATGAATCATAAATGTAAACTCAAACAACATCCACCTGCTAGCCCAGCCGCCGACTGGAACCTATCCCACGATCGAAGAAGAAGCGTAAGAAGAACTCCAAAGTAAGCAAACATCGCTCTCGGCCATGATCATCGACAACCTGTATCGCAAATCGGTGGTGTAGTAATCTGTGAGCCACGAGGACTCAAAGAATCCCATTACCATGGGTATCAAGACTAGCAAAGCTTAATGGGAAAGGAAGGGGTAAAGTGGTGAGGTTGCAGCAGCGATTAAGCATGATATGGTGGCTAACATACGCAAATGAGAGCGAGAAGAGAAACAAAGGAACGGTGCGTCAACTAGTAATGATCAAGAAGTGATCCCGAACTCCTACTTACGCCGGACATAACCCGAAACCGTGTTCTCCTCTCGATCAACCCCGAAAAGAGATACTCACTTACGCATTACACGTTCGTGTATTTTAGAAGAGTTTGCTTCAAGTTTACTACAACCAGATATTAACAAATTCCCATCCGCCACGTAATCATGGGCACGGCTCTCGAAAGTTTATACCCTGCAGGGTGTCCCAACTTAGCCCATGATAAGCTCTCGCGATCAACGAAGCGATATTCCTTCTCTCCGGAAGACCCGATCGGTCTCGAATCCGGCTATAAGACATTTCGACAAGAAAAAACAAGACCAAGAAAGCCGCCCGATGCGCCGACAATCCCGATAGGAGCTGCACATATCTCGCTCTCCGGGCAACACCGGATGAACACTACGTACGGCAACCGACGATACCCCAAGTTGCCTAGGGGCGGCACCGCAAGTGGCTCTGGTTTGGACCAACACTTAGACAAGTATTGGCCCGGGGGGCTAAATAAAGATGTCCCTTGGGTTAATTACTCCCAAGGGAAAAGTAGGTGGTGGTGAGGCAAATGGTAAAACCAAGGTTGGGCCTTCTTTGGAGGAGTCTTATTCAAAGCGAACTGTCAAGGGGGTCCCATAAATCACCCCGACCGCGTTAGGGACGCAAAATCCGGGAACATAATACCGATATGACGGAAACTAGGGCGGCAAGAGTGGAACTAAACACCAGGCATAAGGCCGAGCCTTCCACCCTTTACCAAGTATATAGATGCATTAATAGTATAAGAGATATTGTGATATCCCAACATAAACATAAACATAATCCAACATGGAGCAATCTTCATCTTCACCTACAACTAGCAACGCTATAAGAGGGGCTGAGCAAAAGCGGTAACATGGCCAAACAACGTTTTGCTAGGAAGGGTGACAAAGGTTAGAGGTTCATGGCAATTTGGAAGGCTTGAGCAGCAAGTGATAGGTAGCGCAGCATAGCGAAAGAACGAAACAACTAGCATAGCAATGATAGTAATGAGCTCCAAGGTAACGGTCATCTTGCCTGAAATCCCGCTAGGAAGAAGAACGAGTCCATGAATAAGGTGAAGCCACGAAGACGAACCAAGCGTAGACGAACGAATCCTCACAATCGCAACGAAACGGGAACTATCGAGAAGAAGCACACAATATGGTAAACACACCACACATATACAAGACATGATGCACAACAAGCATGATGCATGACAAAGCTAGATGAGGCTACTCATGGCAAGAGATGATGCAAACAAGAGCAACAAATCAAAGCAAGTTTAAATGAGGCCGGGAACAACATATAACAATTCCGGCAAGTCCTCATATGCAAATTTCAAAATTGGTCCAGATCTGAATAAACCTTATGTTCAAGTTGTTAAACAGCAAGTTAAGATGCACCAAGATAATCTACACAAGATTCTAGTCAAGTTAAATATAAAGTTCATTTAAATCGGAGCTACGGCCTAGAAGATATGAGCAAAACAAGTTAAACATGGCATTGATGCAAAATGCATCCAAACATCAAGCAAACACCTCAAAACAAGGATGCACCATGATAATATAACACTACATGCAATACTAAGCAAGTTTTATATAGAGCACACTCAAAACAGGGCAACGGTTCAACACATACACCCTATACAAGTTTAAAGGACAAGCTGTCCAAAACAGCAACTAGGCATATTGCAAGCATCAAAACACTATGCTACAGCATCTCAACGTGAAAACAAAAGGCATGGTCATGATGTACAGGTAAAGCATGACAAAACATGAACACTGAGCTATCTCCAGAAATCACTAGAACATGCTCAAAATTACATGGCAAGAATGCAAGTACTAACAGTTTCAGACTTTGCAGAAATAACCTCAGGTTGCAATGTTTAGAGCTATCAAACAACATGCTACAGGAACTTAACATGGCAAACAAAGGCATGTAATGAATCTACTAGTTGCATAGAACAAAAGTCCTTTACTGACCATGAGCCAAAAAGGACCAGAAGACATGATGGCACCCAGGTAAACATGGCAAGAGATATGACAGATTTAAACATGGCAGGAACAACGATAAGTAGGCATGTTGATGAGCTTGAACCACTCATCACAGAGCAATACATGGCATAGAAAAGCAACTCACAGTAAGAAGACATGTTTATGAAGCTAATCATGGCAAGAGCAAGTTCATAGAGTGCATGGATCACTAGCAAAGCTCATGGCAAAACTGAACTTAAAGTTAACAGGCGGACAGCAACATTATTTAGCAAGTTGAGAGCAAGATTACAATAAGTTACAGCAGACTATAATTTCAACAAAGGGCATGGATGGATATAGCAAGACATGTATAACGAAACATCCTTACAGAACATCTCCAGATTATGCACAGAATGACTTGTAGCAGCAGGTTAACATAGCATCACGAAATAACAGAATCAGACAAGCAAAACAGTAACAGCAAGTACCCTACTTAAAAAGCTTGATGCACTCACTACAGGACCCACAAAAATACATGGATGGCACCACTGTGAAGATGGCATGACATAGCACAAAACACATGTAGAGCTCATGCTCATCTGATGCACACATCAATAATGGCAAAAATGACAAATGAGCAAGTTATAACAGGTTCAGCAGATTAACATCATATAGCACTCGTCGAGGCGAACAATTTGATATATTACACGCACGAAACGGAGCAGTATGCAGCAGGTTATGATGCGTTGAACATGGCATGAAAATGCTGAAATATTCGGGACTTAGTGAAAATTACGGGGTCAACCTCAAATTCCAGATCTGGATCTGGAGGCACGGATGACGAGGATGACCGGAGACTCGCCGGAGTTGGGGGAACGGGCTCCGGAGAAGCCGGATCTGGCCGGAGGGAGGCCGAGGCGGCGGGGACGGGTCACCGGCGCGGGGCGAGGTCGCCGGAGGGGCGCTGGGCGGCGAGGCGCTGGCGGGCGGCGGGCGGCGGCGGAAGCTTGCTTGGGTTTCTGGGCGGCGCTGGGAGGCTGGGAGGCGCTACGGGCGGCGGGATGGGACCCGGGCGGAGGAGCTGGCGGAGGACGCGCGGTGGCGGTTTCGGCGGAGGGAGCCGGGCGCAGGCGATGGCGAAGTTCGGCGGGCGCGGGATCCGCATGGGCGAGGTCGGCGGCAGGCGAGGCGGGCCTCGGCTGCCCGGGCGGCAAGTGAGCGGGTCATGGGCACGACTCGCCTCATGGGTCTGGCGGCGCAGATGGCGCGGGAGGCCACGTGGGCGGGCGATAGGCGCGGGCGGCGGCGCGATTCGTCCGGAGAGGCGGACATGTCCGGCAAGGAAGGAGTTTGGCTAGGGTTAGGGTGGAATTGATTCGCGAATTTCGGGGGAGGGGTGTTTATATAGGTATAGGGAGCTAGGAGAGTCCAAATGAGGAGCGGTTTTTGCCCACACGATCGTGATCGAACGGCCGAGAGCATAGAGGGGAGTTTGCTGGGTTTTGGGCCACTTGGAAAGGGGTGTTGGGCTGCACACAAGAGGCTTTTACGGTTGCCATCTTGCTAACTGCTGAGTATCAAACGACCTCCGAATGACACGAAACTTGACATGCGGTCTACCGGTGCTATACCAAGGCCGCTTGATAAACCTCGGTCCATTCCGAGACCGTTTAACACCCGCACATGAAAAGAGGCAAAAGGGGGCGCCGGGAGACATAGGAGTGCCGGATTGCAAAACGGACAATGGGGAAAATGCTCGGATGCATGACACGAACACGTATGCCAATGCGATGCACATGATGACATGATATAAAATGCAGATGATGACATGGCAAAGTGCAACACGCAGGCAAATGACATGGCAAGGACGGCGAATAACTGGCGGACACCTGGCGCATCGAATCCGGGGCGTTACAGGTGCCCCCCTCATTGACGCAAGGGCGGCTTTGCGCGCCTCCACCTGGTGCTCCAGAGACGCGCTCCAGGCCTGGAGCTCCCACGTGCGCTTCTCCGCAGCCTCGCGACGACGGTCAGCCTCGCGAGCTTCCTCCAAACCTCTGGAGCAAGCCTCATCAGAGACCTTAAGAGACGCCTCGGCCTTCGCATTCTCAAGATCACGCTGACAACGCCCGAGGTTGATGTCCACCTTCAACTTGTGACACTCCTCGACCAACCGACGAACCTCGGCCTCAAGGCGCGCGTCGACACCCGCGAGTTCTCCGCCGAGTCGGTTCATCGCGCTCATCGCCTCCTGGAAGAGCTCGTGGCGAACGATCCTTCGTTCACGCTGAAACTCAAGCGCACGGCCCACCTCTTCCTCCACCTCGGGGGCTGCAGGAGGGGCGTAAAGCGGTGCACCCCCTCTCAGCAGGGGGCTAGGGGCTGGTGCTGCCTCAGGCGCCTGCCAGGCCTCATGATGGGCCCTAGCTAGTCGGGGCCCGCTACTTGAAGAGGAACCAAAGACCGAAGCCAACCAGCTGCTGTCCATGATGAGAGGAGGGGTCATGGGCACGGCCGCCAAGCTCCACGCCAGGCCGTGGGGAAGGGATGATGAGATCGTAGGTTCAATGCGCCATGGAGGCAAGCGCGCCTCTCCAGCCAACCCTACTCCGGGGACAGCATGCAGACTCGGAGCACTCAAGGCCAGCTGGGGAGTCGAGGAGAGAGGAGGCTGCTCCCCAGGAGATGCAACGGCCTTGGCGGAAGGGACCCTGAAGAGCCAACGTCAGGGAGGAAAGCAGCGATCAAGACATCACAAGGTGCAGTACTTACTCGTCAACAGCTATGTACTTTCGTCGCTTCAACGGCCCAAAGATACCGCTGCTGCTCGGGGATTCTTTCCTTTTGCGGAGCTCCTCGAAGTCCACGCAAAGCCGACCGAAGCGCTGGACATGGTGGCCAGCACGGGGTGCAGCCGGAGGAGTGCTCGAGGGGACTGCTTCAGGGGTGCCGGGTTGCGGAGAGCAGTCGGGCGCCGCCCCACCGCGACCTCCCGAGGCCTCCGGAGCTTCGGCCTCGGGAGCCGTGTGCTGCATCGTCTCAGCGGCCGACACCCCAGAGGAAGAATCATGAGTTCCTGAGGACGACGCCCAGGAGCCCCAGGCGGCATCTACACGTCCGCACTCGAGCCGCCAGCCTCCGGCGGTGCTCGCCCCCTGCATCCACATTCGGGGCGAGCTCGGCGCCAGCGACGAAGAAGGGAACCAGATTGACGGGATTCTCACGAGGCCCCACTAGGCCGGCCGGGCGCAGCCCCCACTCGTCGAAGGAAGGCATGTGCTCCACAAATTCGGCCTTGTTCCTGCAGCAGTACATCAGACAACTCCTCCCGGGCATGTCGTCTGGCGATGCGACACCCGTCAGGACCTCAAGCACAGTTTGCCGCATCTCAATAGGAAGCCCGGACTCCTGAAGTCCCATATGGTCCTGAGTGTTGAGCAAGGCCCACATCAGGCGAGAATGGCGCTGAAGCGGAGCGACTTGGCGCCTGAAGAACTCCTTCACCACCATGGGCGCGGAAACGCCGCTGTCTTTCAGCCTCTTCAGCCTGAGCTAGACGTGGACAAGACAGGGGCTCGCGAGCTTCTCAAGGCCCCAACCAGGGTTGGGAACGGCAGGCGCCGACGAAGAATGGAGCAGAGGGCTGAGCACTACGACATTGACAAATACCCACCATGTCCGAAACTCGCGTAGATGGGGGAAGATCAAAGTCGATCCCCGCGCCTATCGTCGCAGCCACAGCCTGGAAGCTCACGCATCCCGAGCTCTACCGGGGATCCATCAGGTGCAATGAGAGGAAGTGGCGAAGAAGGGCCACGGAAGGGTCAACGCCCACCATGGCCTCACAAACAAAGGCGAAGATGGCAAGAAGAGTCACGGACTGGGGGTCGAGATGCAGCATGTGGATCTGGTAATGCTCGAGCACTGCGTTGAAAAAGGTGGAGAAAGGGGGGACCAGGCCAGCCCAAAGAGCATCGATGAAGATTGGGACCTTGGTGGCTGCCCGGTCAATACGAGCACGAGACACCGGCCAAGCCATCGTCTTCCCCCACTCATTGAAACTAGAGGCGAGCATGGGGTGCACCTTGCCCATGGCCTCATCATTGAGCACCAGCAATCGGCCAACCGCGAGCTCGAGGGCCGAAGGCGCGCCGGCAGAAGATAGAGGTTTCTTCCCCTTGTCAGCTTGTTTGGGCGCCATGGCGATGGAGTGGGCGGAGCACATGCCAGATTAGGAGAAGGAGCAGAGTCTCGGGGAAGCATAGGAATCGGGGAAGAACAGCGCGGGCGATGGAAGAATAACGGTGTAGGTTGCAGGGGCCACATAGCCAGGCGGATTCCAAGGCAGCGTGGGGAAGCGGAGACGCCCACGTCCAATCAACCGCCACACATCGACTCAAGGTCATGAGGCTATCGGGTTCGCGGTGCTGGCGCGACTTGACCTTTGGCTTCGCCTCGAAGCCAAGCCCGAGCGCCGCTTTGGGACCGGGGGCTACTGTCATGCTCGGGAACGGGGTCCCAGACTTGTCTACCCGCTGGCCCGTGGCGTGGCAGTGCTAGCAGCTCAGAGGCCCATCTTCATCAACAAGGCATTCAAGACCCTCGCGAGGGGCCAAGCCTCGCGAGGCGGACGACGCAAGACCTCCTCAAGAGCGGCCTCGCCAGGCTGGCTCACGAGGGGCAGAGAGATCAAGGCAAGGCAAACCTCGCGAGGTTCTCATGACGTGAGCCATGACGATCGAGACCAAGCAGGCGCTAGCGCGCGTAACGTCCTTGTTTCCCCTTTGGTGCTAAGGAGGCAAGCGCATGCGCGGAGTACCAATGCATCAAGCAAAGGTTTCCATATCGGTGCAACGAGACCAAGACCAGCAGGACGAAAAGCCGGAGGTCACCATGGAGCCCAAGGCGGCGTCACCACCAGAGCCTTTTGCAGGCGAAGACTACTTTTGTCAGGATAAGCTGTACTTGCTGCCCCCTTTCAAATTCGCTGTTGTTGGCTCCCTTCCCGCTCAGTATTTGGGGGAGGACCAGGGCCTCTATAAATAGGACTAGCCACCACTGTAGGAGGGAACAGATTCGGAGGCATCTCACCTTGAGTAATTCTCACAAACACAAGTTCACCAAGCACAAGAACACCTCAACCTCAGGAGGCTGTTCTTCCCCTTGTACTGTTCATCATCAGCCCAAGAGGCAATCCACCACCACACACTGGAGTAGGGTATTACACCAAAACGGTGGCCCAAACCAGTATAAATCTTGTGTCCCTTGTGTTGTGAGTTCATCGAGTTCGTTCTAGAGATCTTAGCAAACCTAGGGCGTGGATCGGTAGGGAGGAAAACTTCGCGCGCACCCCAGTGTTCAAACCTTAAGGGTTTTGCCGGAACCCGTGATTCGACAGGCAATGGAGCCAGAAATTCTCCTTGATGGTAGCTAGAACTATGTCGCTATTTCCCCGGAGAGGGAGGGATGATGTAGCACAACGATGATAGAGTATTTCCCTCAGTTATGAAACCAGTAGGAGACCCAAGCAACACAACGTAAACAGCACCTGCACACAAACAACAACATCTCGCAACCCGACGTGTTAAAGGGGTTGTCAATACCTTTCGGGTAATGGCGCCTGAGGGAGTCCTGGACTAGGGGGTGTCCGGATAGCCGAACTATCATCACGGCCGGACTCCAAGACTATGAAGATACAAGATTGAAGACTTCGTCCCGTGTCTGGATGGGACTTTCCTTACGTGGAAGGCAAGCTTGGCGACAGATATGTAGATCTCCTACCATTGTAATCGACTCGTGTAACCCTAACCTATCCGATGACTATATAAACCGGAGGGTTTTAGTCCAGAGGACTAACAACAATCATACCATAGGCTAGCTTCTAGGGTTTAGCCTCACGATCTCGGTGGTAGATCTACTCTTGTACTACCCATATCATCAATATTAATCAAGGTGAGTAGGATATTACCTCCATCGAGAGGGCCCGAACCTGGGTAAAAACATCGTGTCCCTTGTCTCCTGTTACCATCCGCCTAGACGCACGCTCGGGACCCCTACCCGAGATCCGCCGGTTTTGACACCGACATTGGTGCTTTCATTGAGAGTTCCTCTGGTCGTCACCTCTAGGCCCGATGGCTCCTTCGATCATCAACAACGACGCGTGGTCCAGGTGAGACTTTTCTCCCGGACAGATCTTCAGATTCGGGCGGCTTTGCATCTGCGGGCCAATTCGCTTGGCCATCCGGAGCAGATCGAAAGCTACGCCCGCCATCAGTCAGATTTGGAAGCTTGAACTATACGGCCGATATCCGCGGAGACTTGATCTTCGACGGATTCGAGCCATGCCAAGCGCCGCCGACTGGCCTCGATGGGCACGATCTAGCTCGCTACCGGTCAGGTCCTCGGAGGCCGCATCAAAGGCTAGCTCCGACCCTTAATCCGGAGCCGGATTCCTCGATCAAGGACGAGTGGTTGGACACCACCTCGGGGGCTGAAATCTCTATGGCGATTGAGCCGAACACAATTCCTGACCTTTGCGAAGACCGTGACTCCGAGGTGCCGGATTCCTCTCCGGACCAGACCCTACCGCCAATCGAATCCGATTGGGCGCCGGTCATGGAGTTCACTGCCGCGGACATCTTTGAGCACTCGCTCTTTGGCGACATCCTGAATTCGCTAAAGTCTCTCTCTTTATCAGGAGATCCCTGGTCGTACTACGGTTAGGAAGGTTGGGATGCGGACAACGAAGAAATTCAACGCCCACCCACCACCCACTTTGTAGCCACTGTCAATGATTTAACCGACATGCTCGACTTCGACTCCGAGGACATCGACGGTATGGACGACGATGCCGGAGACGACCAAGACCCAAATACTGTGGCACTAGAAGGCCACCTCGCCATACGACATATACATGGTGGACATCCCAAAAGATGGAAACGGCGATGGAACAACGGAGGATGACCCTCCAAGAAGCAAACCGGCGACGACGCCACGGGCGCCGCTCTAAATCCCGCCACAAAGAAAACGGTGATTCCGCACGGGGTAATAACACCTCGGATAGTGCCGAAGACAATCCCCTCCAAAGCAGGACTCGGTAGCGCAGGAGGAGGGAGAAGCAAGTCCGCACGACAAAGGCGGGCAGAAAGAGAGGTAGAGGACGATAACTATGCACCTCCTCCAAGATGAGGCAAGCCTCAACGACGCATTTAATTGGCTGCAGGCTCGAGGATCCCGCCAACAGAGCTGCTTTCAAACGCAGGCTTATAGCCACGACAAAGCAGCCTCAAGAAAAAGCAAAGAACAGCTTAGAGCTGACCAAGACCTGCTAGCTGACAGATGGATCAAGTCCTTGCACCAAGAGTATGAACTCGAACGCCTCCAAAAAGCTACCCCAAACGCAGGTCATTGCCTCGATCAGAGGAGGAAGCACCCAAGTCACCAACAAGACGACATGGCGTATCGGCCACCTCGCGGGTCAGCTGACAGCAGAAGCCTCGCCCTCCGCCAAGCCACACCCCGACGCTCAAAAATACCAAGGCACGGAAAACGCGCCGGACTTGCAAGATATATTGGAGCATAAGGCAAAACATACAAGATCGACTCCACGGATCGCGTATGGGCGCAAGAACGACTCGGATGATTACCGTCGCACGGATACAAAGAAACCGGCCGGGCCGAACACGATGAGACAAAGCTCATATGAACTACGCCGTGATATAGCCCAATACCGAGGCGCCAAGACACCCACTATGCTTCACAGATGAAGTAATGGATCATCAAATCCCTGAGGGCTTCAAACCCGTAAACATCGGATCATATGATGGTACCACTGATCCTGCGGTCTGGATCGAGGACTATCTCCTCCATATCCACATGGCCCGCGGTGATGATCTACACGCCATCAAATACCTCCCCCTCAAGCTTAAAGGACCAGCTCGGCATTGGCTTAACAGCTTGCCGCCAGAATCAATTGGTTGTTGGGAGGACCTCGAAGCCGCATTCCTTGATAACTTCCAGTGGCACATATGTGCGACCACCAGACGCCGATGACCTTAGCCATATAATTCAGCCGCTAGAAGAATCGGCTAGACAATTTCGACACGGATCCTAACCAAGAAAAATCAAATCGCTGATCGTCCGGATGCAAGAGGCCCTTGCAGCCTTCAAACACAACATCCATGACGAGTGGCTTGCCCGCACCTAGGACAGAAAAGCCAAATCCATGGCAGCCCTCACAACACTCATGACCCGCTTTTGTGCGGAGAGGACAGCTCGCTAGCTCGTAGTAACAACTTGACCAAAAACCCCGGTAGTTCGGATACCAAGGACAGCAATGGCAGGTCGCGTCCGCGAACAAGAACAAAGCGCCGTGATTAACGGCGACAATGATGAAGATATCGGCAAATAATGCCGGATTCAGAGGCTCTAAACCCGTCAGCGGAAGAAGCCATTCAAAAGAAATACCCAGGCCTGGCCCAACTTGGACCGAATACTCGATCTCTTGTGCCAAATACATGGCACCCCGAAAACCAGCCAATCACACCAACAGGATTGTTGGGTGTTCAAGCAAGCGTGCAAGCTAAGTGCCGAACTCAATGACAAGGGGCTGCATAGCGATGACGAGGAAGAGCCCCGGCCGAACAACAATAGAGGATGTAAGGGTTTCCCCCACAAGTGCGGATGGTGAACATGATATACGCAACCCATATACCCAAAAGGGAGCGGAAGCGTGCGCTTAAGGGACGATATCGCTGATGGAGCCAGTCGCCCCGAAGTTTAACCCATGGTCCTCCTGCCCGATCACCTTTGATCGAAGGGACCACCCCACTAGCATCCGTCCCGGCGGTTTCGCCGCATTGGTTCTTGACCCAATCATTGACGGATTTCACCTCACTAGAGTCCTGATGGACGGCGGCAAAGAACTCTCAACTCGCTTTTATCGTGGATACAAAGTTAAAAGTGGGCATAGACCCTCAAGGATTAAACCTACAAAGACGACCTTTAAAGGCATCATACCGGGTGTAGAGGCCAATTGTATGTGCTTAGTTACACTCAAGTGGTCTTCGGATCCTCGGATAACTTCCGGCTTAAGAGTTAATCTTTGACATAGTCCCGCTCGCAATAAGTTATCATGCACTGCTTGGACGAACCGCATTTGCAAAGTTCAATGCGGTGTCGCACTACGCATACCTCAAGCTCAAGATGCCAGGCCCTCGAGGAGTAATCACGGTCAATGGAAACACCGAACACTCTCTCCGAATGAAGGAGCACACGACGGCCCTCGCGGCGGAGGTACAAAGCAGCCTCTCACGGCAATTCTTGAGTCCGGCCACTAAACGCCCGACATCGCTGCCGCTACCGGAGTAACCTACAACAAGACCGCTGGCACGATTCAAGCATCGCCAGAGTAATCCGCCCCAACCCCAGCCCTCGTGAAATTGCGAAGCCGGTATTACGCCGCGTACATAACTACGCTCTGGAGATACCATGGGCATAAGGGGAGGGCACGACCACGACGCCAAGAATGCGGCTCGACCGCACTGTGGGCCCCGATTGTGTCATCCTTTTCTTTTTTTCCTTTTTCTTACTTTCGTGACTCCTTTCTCCAGAAGTCCTGTCTGCACTAGAATTGCCGAACTAACGATGCAACAGCCAGGAAGAAGAAAGCTACGCCGAGTGTTCAGGTGGTCTCTATTACGAGCATTATACCTGCTTTTACATACCATCCATGACTTACCCTCGGAGGGGGACATGTTAAATAGTCCCATCCCTTGCTTATCGCACAATTTGTATCGTTCTGCTTTTATTTGCAGTCTCCTTTAATAACCAATATATAGCTCTTGCCTATTATTGCCCTTTTTTTATCTATATATATGTTCATTTCATGACATGTTGCACCCGTACACTTTGGTACGGCCAATACACCAGGGGCTTAAGTACCCCAAAATTATGGTGTGATAAGTCCGAACACTTTCACAAGTGCGGCACCCGAACTTATAGCATTATATGAATCGCTCAATCATGTCTTGGGTCAATAGTTGGGTTCATCGGCTCCCCGTGTTTTTGTACCTTACGTTCCGCTTTTATCGGCTAAGGTAGCATCGGGAGAACCACCGCGATTGTGCCCCGGTTGAGCTGGGTTGAGCACCTCGGTGGAGAAAGCTAAAACTGACCGTCATGATAGGGCGAGAGCCGGGTCGCTGTTCGAGAGGTTTTTTCGGTCCTTAAAGACTTATGCCGCTTAGAGCGAGGAACCGAATTGTCCGGCCAAGGCGTGGATAGCGCTCAACTCGGTCTTCGAATACTAGGGGCTTCGCCGAAATTTAAAATTATAGAATTCTATGGCTAAGTGAAAGTGTTCAAGCATTATAAGTCTGGTTGCCTTGTTTTGTTCGCTATGCTGAGCGCCTCCCTCGATGGACCCAAGAATGGGAACAAGATCGCTCAAGTTTATCCCAAAAACCCCAGCACTCGTGGCATGGGGGCTGAAGCCAAGACTTGCCATCTCTCAAATTTGATAAACGGCCGCACATAAGGTAATATTTTAAATTAACAAGCGTTGCTTAGCGCATATGAACAAGTTTTCAGCGTACAGGATAACAAATGCGAGTCTATTCAAAAATTACATCATTGGAGCAATATCCGCTATACGGCGGGCACCCTTCAGGAGGCCCTCATAGTACATTTCGGGTGTGCGATGCTCCTTGCCCTTTGGTGGCCCGTCCGTCACAAGCTTCTCCGCATCCAGCTTGCCCCAGTGCACTTTGGCACGGGCAAGGGCCCGACAGGCACCTTCAATGCAGACGGAGCGCTTGATAACTTCAATCCTTGGAAAGGCGTCCACCAGCCGCGCTTAGCCCAAAAGTAGCTCCTGTGCATGGCTTCCAATGGCCACAACCGAACTATGAGGCCCTTCATGGCCTGTTCGGTGACCTTAGGGAGCTCGACCAGCTGCTTCACCGGTCGCTTAGGGGCACCGGATGTCCGACCTCAAAGATACCGAGACCGTAACACCTTTTCCGTCGAAGCTCCCCTCCTTGGCGCAGATGAATCAGCAAGATCGTATACACTATGGGGTAGATCTGCGAATGCTCCCCGGAGAGCTCGAATCCGGTAAGTAATAGGTAATTCACTTTCACATGCTTGCTTTGCATAAAGAATGCCTTACCCGCCGCTATCTTCTTCATTGACTCAATTTCATGGAGGGCTTTTTGGGCCTCGGCCTTAGCAGCTTTGGCACTCTCAAGAGCCAAGGCAAGCTCGGACTCTCGGGTCTTCGAGTCACGCTCCAAACCCTCATGTTTTTTCACGAGAGCCTGGAGCTCTTGCCGCACCTCCGCCAGCTACGCCTCCCCCTTCTCTCGCTCGGTGCGCTCCGTGGCCACTTTGCTTTCGGCCACGGACACCGCTTCCTTCAGAGTCGCCACCTCGTTCGTGGCCCCTGCAGTACACATGTTATTCCTGTTATTTTTTGCAACCAAAACCTTTTATATAAGGTATTTCTTTAATAAGGTTTTACTTACCTTCCTTGTCCTCGAGCTGCTTCTTCGCCAGGCCGAGCTCGTTCTAGGACCGCTCGAGGCTCTGCCTCAATGCATTGATTTTCGTAATCAAGGTCGGGCAGAGAGGTCAAGAGCTGAGCACTGCATTCCCATAATATTGACATACTTATGTTAGACTCTCACAGATATCTTTTTAGATCCTTAGTCCGGCTTTTCTTTACGAAGACCGAACTAAGCATCGTGGGCTACCGTCTATGCGGTAATATTTTTACATATTCTAAACTTACCTCAAAGCCTGTTAGAAGGCTGAGTACAAAGCTTCAATCGGCCCGCTCTTGGCGGACCGAACTTTTCTCGATCACCACACTCATAATAAAGGCGGTGCTCCTCCTCGATGGAGGCACCTTGTTAAGCGCCTCCCAAGAAGCTATCCAGTGCCTCCGGTTGACGGAGACACCGCTGCCTTACCCTTCCTACGAAGGACCGCTTGCCGGACTCGGGAACCGCTGGAAGGTTCCGCATGGAGTCCGGACGAGGGTCGAGCTTAGAGCCCTCGGGGGTCTCGCCCCCACGTTTCGGAGTCCGGAGGTTGCCTTGCAGGCGCCTCCCGCCACCTCCTCTTGACCAGGCCCACCTTGGGGCACCACCTCAGCGTCGTCCGCAGCGTGAGGCAATGAGGCGGCCGGAAGTGAAGTACTCTCCATTTCCGATGAACTCAGGGACCCACTCGACGAAGCGGCGAACTCGCCCTTGGGCGGGCTGCATGATTGTTCGGCATTAGAGAACACTATGCAATAAAAAAGTCATGGGTATCCGGACACTTACAATCTCGCAGGGCTTGGCCCTTGTTGGCCAATCCTCCTCGTCGTTGTCGATGTTGGTGGAGAAGTCCGGAGGAAGGGTTCTTCCTTCTGACCTCCGGCCTCCCGATTGGGGCGGCCTTCCTTTTCTCTCCTCTTCACTGGGAGAGGCTTTTTCCTCCTCCTCGCTCGTGGAGAAGATTCTACTGAATCCGACAAAGACTAAAGGCCGGGAGCTCCTTCGAGTTCCGTTGCCTCCTCTTAACCTTCTTCTCGGCACCACATGGGGTACCGGAGCCAAGAGCCCCAAATCTAATCGGGCGTCCATTTGAGTCTTCCGGCAAAAGGAGCCGGACAGGTTAATCTGTCCTGGACGCTCTTCAGCCTGGGCCTCACAAAGGTTAGGGAGTTTTAGATCCCAAACAGAGTCAATCTATGAAAAAAGAGTCCCGTAAAGGGTAAAATAACTTACCTCGCCCGGCTTGACGCTGCGAAATGTATCCATGATCTTGATGGCGGATGAGGGAGCCTCAGCGCCTTTGAATAAAGACCTTCCGCATCTTCATACATAGTGTCAAGAGCCTTTTTTAGAGTTGAGTGTCAGGCCGGATCGAACTCCCACAATTTGAAAGCCTGTTTGCTGGCATGGGAGAATCCGGCGGATGAGCATCACCTGGATTACGTTGACAAGCTTGAGATTCTTGTCCACCAGGTTTCAGACGCATGTTTGAAGTCCGGATAGCCTGCTCAATTCCCCATGCCAGCCCGCCTCTTTCCATGATGAGAGCCGTGGGGGGAAGCCAGATCTCAACTCGAGGGCCGCCGCCATTTGGGGTCACGGCTCGGTGATATAGAACCACCCCCGATTGCCACCCCTTTATTGTCTCCACGAAGGAGCCCTCGAGCCATAGGACTTTGGCCATCTTGCCAACCATGGGCGCCTCGCCTCCATTCACGGCCGCCCACTACCTTCGACATTGAAGATCTTGACCATAAGTCAAGTGGGGCTGGATGTAGAGGAAGGCCTCACACCTGACGATGAACGCCGAGATGTTGAGGATGAAATTGGGGCCAGATCGTGGGAAGTCCAGCCGTGGTAGAACATGAGCCCCTGACAAATGGGTGAAGTGGAAAACCCTCCGTGGAGGATGTGGGGAGAAACACCAACCTCTCATGGGGCCTCGGGGTTGGAATGAGCTGCCCCTCGTCGGAGTAGCAAACCTGTGATGTCGCCGGGACAAGTATCTGCCTCCCGCTGTCTTGATGTGCCCCTCCGTGACGGAGGAGGCCATCCACCTGCCTCCCGCTCGGACATAGTTGGAGAAGGTTGAGGTGGGTGCGGACTTGGGCGCCGAGCTCGAAAAGTCTTGAAATGGATGAGCAAAGGAGGAAGAAGGCGAGGTGAAAAAGGTGGATCCTTATCCCCTTATATGGATTCGGACGGTTATGCGCCCCCGCCACCGGTAAAACTCAAGCAGATCTCCCAAGCGCCGTAATCAAGGGCGCGGATGGGTCACCCACGTCCGTATTGATGAGAATCCCAGAATAAGGGGGAACGATCTACGCTTTGATAAAGACGTGCCAAGGAAACCGCCTCGCTGAACGCGCTGAGGTGGAACGGTAAAAGATGATTCATATAAAGGCCTGGCCGTGGTGTGATGTCACGCCGCGGAATACATCAGCAGATCTGTGCAAAAGTTATTCTCTCTACGGTAGTATGTGGAACTTGTTTTGCAGAGCCGGACACTATCCTGGTGTTCAAAACCTTCTATGAAGAATTCGGAGGAGGAACCCGCCTTGCAATGCCGAAAACAATATGCGCACCGGACTCGGCTGCCGTCGTTGAAGCCCGGTTCGTGGGCTACCGAGGAGTCTGGACTAGGGGTGTCCGGATAGTCAACTATCATCACGGCCGACTCCAAGACTATGAAGATACAAGATTGAAGACTTCGTCCCCGTGTCCGGATGGGACTTTCCTTGGCGTGGAAGGCAAGCTTGGCAATACGGATATGTAGATATCCTACCATTGTAACCGACTGCGGTAACCCTAACCTATCCGGTGTCTATATAAATCGGAGGGTTTTAGTCCAGAGGACGAACAACAATCATACCATAGGCTAGCTTCTAGGGTTTAGCCTCTACGATCTCGTGGTAGATCTACTCTTGTACTACCCATATCATCAATATTAATCAAGGTGAGTAGGGTATTACCTCCATCGAGAGGGCCCGAACCTGGGTAAAAACATCGTGTCCCTTGTCTCCTGTTATCATCCGCCTAGACACACAGTTCAGGACCCCCTACCCTAGATCCGCCGGTTTTGACACCGACAGCGCCAGAAATTGGCAAGCGGACATGAGGCAAATTGTAGTAGATTGAAATAATAGATCACAAATAAATAAAGTGCACCAAGGTATTTTTTATTTTTTGGTTTAATAGATCTGAATAAAAATGCAAAGGAAAAGTAGATCGCAAGGCAAATATATGAGAAAGAAGACCCGGGGGCCGTAGGCTTCACTAGTGGCTTCTCTCGAGAAAAATAGCAAACGGTAGGTAAACAAATTACTGTTGGGCAATTGATAGAACTTCAAATAATTATGACGACATCCAGGCAATGATCATTACATAGGCATCACATCCAAGATTAGTAGACCGACTCCTGCCTGCATCTACTACTATTACTCCACATATCAACTGCTATCCAGCATGCATCTAGTGTATTAAGTTTATGGAAAACGGAGTAATGCAATAAGAATGATGACATAATGTAGACAAGATCCGTTTATCCATATGGCGGTAGATATAGATCTCGACTTTTTATCCTTAGTAGTAACGATACATACTATTGGATCTCGGGTTCCGGCAAAACCCTCAAGGTTCGAACACTGGGGTGCGCACGAAGATCTCCCCCTACCGAATCACGCCCTCAGCCTCGCCGGGATCTTTAAGCTTAGCTCGACGAACTCGCAACACAAGGGACACAAGATTTATACTGGTTTGGGCCACCGTTGTGGTGTAATACCCTACTCTAGTGTGGTGTGGTGGATTGCCTCTTGGGCTGAGGATGAACAGTACAAGGGGAAGAACAGCCTCCTGAGGAGAGGTGTTCTTGTGCTTCGTGGGTGTGAGGATGGTTGGATCTAGTCCAAGATGAGATGGCTGAGGCTCAGCTGAGATGAGCTAGTTTCCTCCTACTGTGGTGGCTAATCCTATTTATAGAGGCCCTAGTCCTCTCCCCAAATATTGAGCGGGAAGGGAGCCAACAACGGCCAATTTGATAGGGGACAGCTAGTACAAGCTATCCTGACTAAAGGTGGACTTCGCCTGCAAAAGGCTCTTGTCGGATTTCGGGTTCCGGTAGACCCTTGAGGTTCGAACACTGGGGTGCGCGCGGAATCTCACCCTCTACCTACCTGCACCCCACCGCCTCACTAGGATCTAAACTACGAAAGGAACAGCACAAGAGACATAAGGTTTATACTAGTTCGGGCCACCATTGTGGTGTAATACCCTACTCTAGTTTGTGGTGTGGTGGATTGCCTCTTGGGCTGATGGTGATGAACAATACAAGGAAGAACAGCCTCGCGATGGTCTGTTCTTGGCTGGTGCGATGAACTGCTAGGGGGAGTTCAGTCACTCTCTCTCTCTGATTCCATCTTGCCTCTAGCTACCGATTTCAGACCCCCCCTACCCTGTGGGTGGCTAGTCCCATTTATAGGCAAAGGCCCTGGGCCTCTTCCCAAATATTGAGCGGGAAGGGCGCCAACAATTGGCCATTTTGAAGGGGAACATCTGGTACACTTATCCTGACTAAAGTTGGTCCTCGCTGTCAAAGGCTCCGTGGTGACGCTTGGCTTGGGCTCCACAATGACTTCCTTCCTGCCGTTGGACTGGTCTTGGTCTTGTTGCACCGAAATGGACGCTTTGCTTGATGCTCTCTCGCGCTTTTGCTCCCTTTGCACCAAAGAGGAAAGGAGGACATCGGCGGGTCGGCGCCCGCCTGGCGCCTTTGGTCGCCATGGCTTGCGCCATGGGCACCTCGTGAGGCACCCCGCCTTGATCTCTCCGCCTCCTCGCGAAGCCAGCCTGATCCCGGGCCGTGCTGAGGAAGCTCTCGTCACGTCCGCCCATGAGGCTTGGCCCCTCGCGAGGGTCTTGAGCTTCGTGTTGATGAAGATGGGCCGTGATGGGCCCCTTTGAGGCACGCCGCAGCCGCAGCACGAGCAAGTCTGGGGACCCTGTTCCGAATCGCCGACAGAAGCCCTCGGCCCAAAGCGCCGGGCCGGACTTGGGCTGATCAAAGAGGCGAAGGGGGCAAGTGCGAACCGCCTCGGGCACTAACAGCCTGCCTTTGGCGCCAGCGTGGCGTTGGTTGACGTGGGCGGCAATCGTTCCCCACGCCTCCTTACTTTGTGCCGTGCTAGGCGGGCCCGTAGTCGTACGCAGCTGCTCCCCCTTTCGCTGCTCGACCGTCCCCCGCTCTTCCTCCTCTCGAACTCCAGCTTTTGCTTCCAATCCAATCCCAAACCTCCCCCCCCCACCTTCCGTTGCCATTGCCCCGACGAAGAAGGGAAGAGGGAAGAATCCCGTGCTTCCGCCTCGCTCGCCGTCATCGGCGGCCCCCGCCGTTAGTCGGTCGATCATACTCAATCGGGAGGGCCTGGGCAAGGTCAGCTCGGCTTTGGCCACCATCTTCAACGAATGCGGGCGGACGACGGCCTGGCCCGCGTCCCACTTCTCCATTGACAAGATAATCACTGAGGTCTGGTATTTTGCCGACGCCCTGTGGGCGGAGCTGGTTCCCCCCTTCTCCGATTTCTTCAATGCTATGCTCTCCCACTATCAGATCCATATGATGCACTTGGGTCCAGAATCCATCACTCTTCTCACGGTCTTCGCTTTTGTTTGCGAGGCGATGATGGACATCCTTCCCTCGGGGCTTGCCTTGTCGCGCCCACTTCTTCTCTCTCAAGGCTTTGTTGACCCCACCCAATGTTCGTGGTGTGTGAGCTTCATTGCTGCATCTGAAACAGCGGCTTGAGGATTGACTTCAGCCTTCCTCCGCCCACGCACAGGTTCCGCGAGCGGTGGTCAGACGTGGACGTGGGGGTGCCCAGCCCCCTATTGTCGGAGCCATCTTCGCCTGCTGTCCCTAATTCAGGCTGGGGCCAGGAGACGCTCACGGGTTCCCGGCTCATCTTCATCTGGCGCCGCTTTGCATTCTTGAAGGAGCTCGGTGTGACGGCGCCCAAGGTGGTAAAGGAGTTCCTGCTATGCCGTGTTGCCCCTCTCCAACGTCACTCTCGCCGGATGTGGGCCTTCACGGGGCGTGAAGACCGTATGAGGCTCGGTGAAGAGGACCCGACGCCTGAAGACCGAGGAAGGTACTCTTGGTCTTGGCCAGGGACCCCACCTCGGCAAAGATCCGAACGGGCGGTTTTGTTGCACTTTTGTTTCGAACAGGGCGACTTTATAAGCCAGATGCCCATCTTCGACGAATGGGGGCTGTGCCCCGCTGACCTCTGGGGGTGTCGCGAGAACCCAGTGGTGGTGGCCGCCCTTTCAGTCGACCACGGCGGCTCTTCCTCGAGTGGCGGAGCAGGGAGGCATGGGCCGCTGGAGGCCGAGCGGGCCTCCGCCGGGTGATTTGTGCCAGCGGCGCTCTTGAGGGAGCAGCTCGAGGCCCAGCTGCAGCGGCTGGGGGTGGCGAGCAGTCTGTCCATAGTGCCAGCTGGCCGAGGCCCCGGGGCCCGGTTAATCTTCTTGTGAGGTGACCGTGGCGTGCATCGTAGGCGCACCCGACGCTGGTCGTCTCAGCGCTCCTTCCTCGCCGTGAGGCTGACCCTGCGCTCAACTCTTGGGTCGCTTCCGCGTGGACTTTGAGGCTCTCCGGAAGAGGAGGGAGGCCCTGGGTGACGATTACCCTTGTCGCATGCTGAAGCGCAGGAAGTACTTCGCCACCGATGAGTAAACCTCCTCCTTTTCTGCTCCCCGATTCTTCTGTTTTTATCGATCCTTGCTCGCAGTGGCCCTTCCCGCCGAAGCTCACGGAGATGGCCGAGGAGCCATCCCCCTTGGCTCGCGACTCTCCGCCGCCTGAGCACTCGAGCTGCGAGAGCCTCGTGGTGAGGCTGGCCGAGAGACAAACCATCACGAGGCGCATCATGTCCCTGGCTACCTCGCGACCCTTCTTCGCGAGCCTTCTCGTGGCATAGCCAGCTGGCCGTGGGCTTTGCCCGTCTGCCGACCGCGATTGGCACGAGGTATTCCATGCGCTCTTCGTTAAGGGATGGGCTGGCTCCGTGCTTACGGCGCAGGCGTGCCCGGCTGGCCGTGGTGGCGCAAGCTGACCGCCCGGAGGGGGAGTGCTGATTCGTGGCCCCAGGAGCTCGCTTGAGGTGGATGATGGTGTGGAAGACGACGAGCGCGGGCTGCCGCGCTCTTCACCAAGGGTTCCTTCAAGGGCTACCGATGCGGTGAGCCTCATGGTGAAGAGCTTGTCGATGTGAAGACGCGCCTCGAGGCCGAGACTGCGCCCGGCCCGCGGAGAGGCGCTGGTGAAGGCGGCTGGCTGCCTTCTTGCGCCATCGGTGATCTTGACAATGAGGAGGCCAAGGCCTGTTGGCGGCCTCTCGAGAGGTCCGTTCTCGGCCGTTGAGGAGTCTCGGGAAGGCGGCCGGTGGCGTGAGGCGGCGTGAGGAGTGGGCGGAACTCGACCCGATGCCGCCATCGGAGGAGCAGGTGGAGCAACACGAGACAGCCTTTGCATCGCCGATGAAGGTGTCCTCAGGCGACTCCAAAGCAGAGCTCAGGCGAGGAGGCGCCGACGCTGAAGCCGCCAGACACGCGGCAATCTGAGCAGCACCGGAAACAAGGGAGCGCTTGGTGACGAGGGCGGAGGAGGATGTTGCTGCGCGGGAAGCCCGTGTCCTGGAGGAGGTTGGGCGTCGGGTGGCGACGGCGCCCTTGAACCTTGAGCGCAAGTTCGAGGAGAGGCTGGGGTTGATCCGGGCTGAGGCCGAAGGTAGGACTGCTGCCTTGCGGGCCAAACAGGAGGTGACGGTGGCGGACGACGATGCTTCGGGCCGCCCGTCAGGTGTGGCGTGAGGAGGGGTTAGCTGCCTCCATGCCGGTGGTGCTTCTTCTTCGCCAACGGTGGAATTAGGGCCGAGGTCGCCGCGTGTGAGAATGCGGACGAGATACGCTTAGCGGCGGATCCTGGAGCATGAGCACGGCCCCATGCTCACCACGCCTTTCCGGAGAGAGCCAACACAGCTTTTGGGTAATATCTGCGAGGCGTTGTTGGCGTAGCCGCACGCATTAATTCACGCCGCAACCTTGATTATTCACCGACGTGACTTACCGGAGGCGTAGGTTTGGGTCCACAGCCAACAAAGTTGGTGGAGGAGAGGAGTCGCGCCCTGCCGGCGCCGCCTTTTTCGCGTTCAGCCATCTCCGGAATATGGACCCCTCACCGACTTGACGCCGCCATCGCCTTTCAGCCCCCAGCCGTCCCGGGCGCACTCGGGCGCACTCAGGTGGAAGATGAACGCGACGCCCTCGCCGAGCCTTCGCTTCAGATAACGATGGCGTGATCGTGGCTGCTGATGAAGGCAGCGTGGTGAACGGCCCTGACGCCGCTGGTGACAACCCAGAGAGCGATGGCGAAGCCAGTGACGCCAGCAACGGTTCGGGAGGTGCCTCTGAGGATGCATTGGGGGATTTATCCGACTGACTGCGCATCATTCCTGTTTCCTTACCCTGCATGAATAGAACTCGCGTTTTGCCCTGACGGCTGTGAGAGCATTTTGGGAGGGGAGCCCCTCATGTAAAACTTGTGTTACGTGGTATTAGTTGATGCTATATCACCGTGATGTCACTGCGCAAGTGGTCTGGCTAGTTTACCTTTGTCCCGTGTGGGCCCCGAGATATCCTGTGGAGGGTTGTGGCGTCCCCAAGTGCCTCCCGACGAACCCGTAGAGATCTGCAGTAAAAACCTCCTGAGAGGATCTTGCGGCGATCCCAGAGGCTCTTGGCATAAGCTAGGCCCAACCCGGCTCATGAGGGAGCTCATGAGGGAGGCAAGTGGAGGGCAAGCGTAATCGAACGCGAGAGATTGCTCGAACGAGACTAAGCACCCCCTTCCCCAAACTCACGCGAATCTCAAATTCGAATCCAACTTAAATCCAGCGGGGGAAAGTGACAACCAAAGGAAAGAGCAATGAAAGCAGAAAAAGGCAGCGCCCGGCAACTAGTCTAGTCTTGGACGTCTTCTCACCAGCGCGGAGCTAAGTGCTGCCACTGGGCGTGGGAGGGAGAACCAGGGGCACAGGCAGCACCCCGAGACTTCCGGGCGTGTACAACCCCACTCATTATTACGTGAGAGTGTCACAGGCGGCGAGCTTCCACGAGCCTTTGGGCCTTCTTCATAGGTACCGCCTTGCATCATATCGCCAGACGAGGGTCTTGCTTTGCGCCGCACTCTAGTGCCATCAATCTGTGACCAAAACCGAGGACACACGCCCGATGGGGTAGAGCGGTCGCCAGCCGGTTCTCCGACAACCACGTCCCTCCGCCAGGCAGCCCCTGAGGCACTCCCTCAAATGGAGGCCTACCTCCCGAGAACGCCTTTGTTCAACGCCCGCGGTGGTGATGTTGGATCTCGGCCCCTCTCCGCGGCCCCCAACGCCTCCTCCCCGAGGGGTAGGAGATCGCGGGAGCTGGGCAGCCACTGCTGCAGCGACTGCACCTCCCCGTGATTCATGATTAAGCGATGTACTGCCCTCGAGGAATTAAGCAGACCATAATCGCTGCCTGCAAGATGGCTAGTGGGGCCTTTTCACGGGGCTCTTGGAAGAGCTCAAGCGTCCTTGCCTCGTCCCCCTCTTGGGCCAACAGGAGCGAGCCTTGTTCGCCGCCTCTCGTCTGGTGCCCTTTGGTCCATCATGTGGGGCACGTATTCTTTCCGGGCCGTCATCTCAAGGTCATGCGCCATAGTGCTCCGCGTGCCATGCGCTCGCTTGAAGCGCCCACACTGGGGTGAGGGCGCGGCTGCCCACTGGAGCCGTGGGTTCACATGGGCAGTCCTTCTTCACTGGCGGGAGCGGAGGCAGCGCTGCCACTGCCCAGCCGAGATAGCCACTGGCGTTGAGTAGTTTTGGCGTCAAGGCAGTGGAGGCCCGCGGGCCGCCTGGACCCGAGGTGGGAGCTGGGTGCGAAGGGGTGAGCCCCGAGGCAAAGCCCAGAGCTACGCCACCCGCTCTGGCAAAGCACGTTGAGGCCGCCTTCCAAAGAGCTCAGACCGCAGTAGCCCCTGCGGGTTACCGTGAGCGCCCTCGAAGTTCGCCGCTCGGCGGGTGTACGGCGTCACGGCCATGGCGTGGTTGGAAGGCCCTCGCTGCCGACCGCTACCGCCATAGCATGAGAGTTGTCGAAGCTTCGTTCAGCGTCGCTCGCAGCGTTCAGTCATCCGCAAGGACCGCAAGCTACTCGGGCCATGGGGTCGCCTGAGGCAAGCTGCCTGCTCGCATGGTCCATGCCGCCCAGGACCTGGGCTGGTTCACTTTGTCACGGGACATGATGATGATGATGCGACAGGACACGAAGTGGCAGAAGGTGGATCCCGGGGCACCCCTACCTGGCGCGCCAAGTGTCGGATTTCGGGTTCCGGCAGACCCTTGAGGTTCGAACACTGGGGTGCACGCGAAATCTCACCCTCTACCTACGCACCCCCCGGCATTACCGCTAGGGATCTAAACCTCTGAAAAGGAACAGCAAAAGAGACATAAGGTTTATACTAGTTCGGGCCACCATTGTGGTGTAATACCCTACTCTAGTTTGTGGTGTGGTGGATTGCCTCTTGGGCTGATGGTGATGAACAATACAAGGAAGAACAAATGACCTCGCGAGGGTTACATTCTTGGCCGGTGCGATGAACTGCTAGGGGGAGTTCAACAGCTCTCTCTCTGATTCCATATTGCCTCTAGCTACCGATTTTCGCACTTCTCACCCCGTGGGTGGCTAGTCCCATGTTATAGGCCCAAAGGCCCCGGCCTCTTCCCAAATATTGAGCGGGAAGGGCGCCAACAATTGGCCATTTTGAAGGGGAACATCCGGTACACTTATCTGACTAAAGTTGGTCCTCGCCGTCAAAGGCTCCGTGGTGACGCCGGCTTGGGCTCCACAATGACTTCCTTCCCGCCGTTGGACTGGTCTTGGTCTTGTTGCACCGGAAATGGACGCCTTTGCTTGATGCTCTCGCCGCGCTTGCTCCCTTTTCACCAAAGAGGAAAGGAGGACATCGCTGGCCGGCGCCTCACTCGGGCGCCCTTTGGTCGTCATTATGGCTTGCATCATGGGCACCTCGTGAGGCACCCCCGCTTGATCTCTCCGCCTCCTCGCGAGCCAGCTGATGAGGTCGCGGTCAAGGAAGCTCCTCGTCGTCCGCCCTTCATGAGGCTTGCCTCGCGAGGGTCTTGAGCTTCGTGTTGATGAAGATGGGTCGTGATGGGCCCCTGAGCCACACGCCGCAGGCCGCAGTGTGCAAGTCTCGGGGACCCTGCTTCCCGTAAGTCGACTCTAGTGGTGACGCCTCCTTGGGCTCCATGGTGACCTCTGTCTTGTCGTCCTGCTGGTCTTGGTCTCGTCGCACCGATATGGAAACCTTTGCTTGACGCCTTGGTACTCCTCGCCTGCGCTTGCCTCCTTAGCACCAAAGGGGAAACAAGGACACTGCGCGCGCTGGCGCCCGCCTGGTCTCGATCGTCATGTCTCACGTCAAGAGAACCTTGCGAGGTTTGCCTTTCCTTGATCTCTCCACCCCTCGCGAGCCAGCCTGGCGAGGCCGCTCCCAAGGACGTCTTGTGTCGTTCTCCTCGCAAGGCTTGGCCCCTCGCAAGGGTCTCGAATGCTTCTTGGTGAAGATGGGTCGTATGGGCCCGCTCATGCAGCCACGCCAGGCCGCAGCAGTAGGCAAGTCTGAGGACCCCGTGCCTTAGAACGCCGGCAGTAGCCCTCGGGCCCAAAGGCGCGCCGGACTTGGCTTTGAGGCGGCCAAGGCGTTGGGCGTTGCGGGTTGAACAGCTCACGCCTTGGTCGATGCGCGGGCGTGTTGATTGGACGTATGCGCTCCGCTTCCCAATGCGCCGGCAATCGCCGACGGACAAGTCCTCGCCGCATGCGTGGAAACCATCATTACCGTGGATCGTGGGGCGCTGGCTGGCCTTTTCCTGCTATAAATGGGGAGGGGGCAGAGCCCCCGTCGCCCAGATCTTCCCGTTCCGCTCGCTTCTCCCCCTTTGCTCCATTGCCAGTAGCGACGCCAATGGCGCCCATCCGAAGGTTTTCCGCCGCGGAGAAAGGGAAGACTCCCCGCGACGAGCCAGGGCCGCTTCCGCCGAAGAGGAGGCTGGTCCACCGTCGTGATGTGCTGGTGGTGCAGGAGGTGACCAGGCCTTGGTGCGAGCGTCCTCCTCCTGGGTATCCGTTACCCCTGTACGCCGAAGCCGAGGGCTCGGGAGGGAGAGGTGGCTAGCGGCGGCGCGTGTGTCGCGGCCATGGTCGCTGTACCATGGCGGCGCGCGTCGCTGCTCCTGGAGTCCACGTCGCGGACTCCTCACGCAAACTTGTGCTATGGGCGGTGATGCCCCTGAGCACTTGTGAGGGAGTCCTAGATTAGGGGGTCTCCAGACAGCCGGACTATATCCTTTGGCCGGACTGTTGGATCATGAAGATACAAGATTGAAGACTTCGTCCCGTGTCCGGTGGAAATCTCCTTGGCGTGGAAGGCAAGCTTGGCAATACGGATATGCAAATCTCGTCCCTTGTAACCGACTTTGTGTAACCCTAGCCCCCTCCTGTGTCTATATAAACCGGAGAGTTTAGTCCGTCGGACGAGAACAACAATCATACCATAGGCTAGCTTCTAGGGTTTAGCCTCTATGATCTCGTGATAGATCAACTCTTGTAATACTCATATCA